>OY282478.1:23040000-23662500 GCA_958295575.1 Leucania comma | reverse complement strand
CGGTAGTAATGGTTGAGGCACACTCAACTTATTCGTAGCGTAACATTCGAAAATAAAATAATATATGCATTCGCTTCTGACGTTTTATTCCATTCCATGTATGTTAAATAATAATAATAGGTTTATCTATGAAATTACCGTTTTCTAAAACGAGTTGAATTATAAGTACAAATAAACTTTGTATTAAAGGTAAGTTATTTTTTTAATTTTGTTTATAGGTAAAGTTTGATTTTTAATATTTAGCCGAAAGGATGTATCATGGATCTTAAGCCGAAGACAAATAGAAGTGTCTGCGGTCACCAGCTTGTGGTTGCGACTCGCCACCGCAGACACGGCTTAAGGATACCCAATGAAGTTTTCGACCTTTGACTTATATTTGTATCCTCATACGTTATTCGGTGTATAGTACTACAGCAACTTATAAGTATTATTATAGATCCTTGATTTAGTCTGTAGTTGACTGTTATGTCAAAATATTCTTTAACTATACGAGTACTTTAAGAATATTCATGTCTAAGGGCGGGTTTCTGAGCTGAGTATTTTAAGTTAAGAACGTCTTAAACCATATTTAAATCCTAAATTTTGACAGATTTATAGGCAAAGTAGAGTTTGAATAATAGGGAATATGCATGCACTTTTTTTGTTTTTTTTAAACGTTACTACTAGTTATTACATTACCAAAAATAAATATAACACATTCAAAATATAATCCATTGAGCTAGAAAAAAAAAATTAAAATCATTATCATTTTCGCGCGATTGAAACGTGGCCATTTTGGCGCGCTTATTCTGTGACGTCAGATTACACGAGTTTGTTATCAACAACAAAGCGTTTCGCTCTTAAAGTTAAAAAAGTGACTGATTAAATCAATCGATTACCATGGAAAAGCACAGAAAAGATTACTATAAATATTGTGTCGTACCCATGTGCGAAAATAACAACAAAACGGCATCTGAAAAAATATATTTCCTTATGCCGAAAGATGAAGATATGAGGAAAAAGTGGTGTAGGGCAATGAGAAGAAACAATATATCATCTTTGAGCCGTTTATACTGTTGTGAAGATCATTTTAACGTAAGTAAAGAGATTAAAAAAGTGATATAGGTACCTCTAACAATCATTTTTACTTAGTGTACTTGTTTTGTTTACATACTTTGACGAAAACATACGTTTTACTTGCACGTATCCAATGGCTGAATCTCCATATGATTCTCGTTCCGATCTGACAAAAACAATAAAAATAGCTGCATATTTTAGGTTATGTTTGTTATATTTACAAAACTACGAAAATAATCATGTATTAAGTGATATAGTTACTTATTTACCTCGCAGCTTTTACTCCTCTGAGTTCAGCAGATGTAAAATCTAAATTAGTTGCAAAATACGTGGACATCATGAACACGTCTATTCTAGGCAGATTGTCTGATTGCGCTTTAACAAAACCGGCTTCAGTCATTGTGCTAAATCTTTCTTCATAAAGATTTAATACTTTTAACTCAGATTAATATGCAAAAACCGTGAAACAATATAATTATTCACCAGAAACCATCTAAACAATTTGTTGACAGACGACGTCAGAGTGTAAGATGTCGTCACAACTTTGTCTGCCAATAGCGTTGCGTTTTGTAAATTTGCGAGGGAATTACAAAAAGGCTACTTTTGATGATTAAATTTTACTATTAAATTATGAAAAAAATGAAAAATAGTTGTGTAGGTATGTTTTTTTAGTAGTATAGAATACGAATAAAAATATTTTATTCAATTTGGGGTCACGTGCATATTCCCTATTCTCAACTTCAAATGCTTAAATCAGAAATCGGAGGTACTCGTAAGTGCATTTTAAACTCATTGTGTTCTCAACGTAAGACCACTGTAACCTGTTTTAAAAATCAATTCAATCATAATAATTAATTAACAAACTGCGATGTCGATGCGACGATTTTGACTAAATAAATTAGTACGAGTAGATTAGATCAGGTAAATGATTTACTAAAAAGCGTTTTCTGTAAAAAATATTGAAATAATAGGACAAAAGTTCTGTACCTCTACCATGAGTTTTAAGCAATAGTATTCGTCGCTACTCGATATCGACGCCGTAAATATTTTGTATGGCAAATTTTGCACCGCCTCTAGCGGTCACTTGCAGAACCAAAATATGCCATACAAAATATTTACGGCGTCGATATCGAGTAGCGACGAATACTATTGCTTAAAACTCATGGTAGAGGTACTGAAGGAGAAATAGAGACGGTTTTGATTCACCATGACTAGATGAATAGTTCATCTGTCATGTTCAGTGACGTCATTAATACCGACACAAATAATATAAGATGAGCATTTGTTTTCAGGGAAATGCTTCTAAGTAACTAGTTCCGTAAAGATGGAATGTCGGTGTTCTGAACAAATCATGCTAAAAATAGATGAACATAATCATTGTGGTGGAAATTCTAAGTGCCTGGGGTTCCTGAAGCTGACGTCTGTGTTTCGTGGACGTAATTTACAGATTCTAGTAAGTAATTGTCCCGTGAATAATTGTTCCTTGTTGAAATCACCACAAAGAGCAAAAATGCATTATGGTAACATTTAAAACACATTTCTCTTTTATTTGCAAGTTCTTATCAAAACAGATATTTATTTTCAGTAAAATTGTCCGCTATAGATTGGTACGGTGTATTTTGGCGTAGTCCGTTCTTGAATACTAAATACGAGTATCTTCAAGCTACTTATTTGAAAAGTTGACCAGTTTTTTTTTGTCTATTATGGACAGGCTGGCGCCTGACCACATGTCACCTGATGGTAAGCGATGATGTGGCCGACGATGGAGCACGCTCACCTAGAAGTAACCTATTCGCTCTTGACTTCACTTTTTACATCGTCGCTTTCCATCACGTGAGATAGTGGTCAAGCCGGAGTCTATCAGCAATAGAAAAAACGGTACGTTTCTGCTAGGTAACAGTTATGTTTATTATTTGGTAAGCACTACTGCTTACTAAATAATAAAATTTTTTGGTTATTACATGTCACGGACCGACGTCAGCTGGACATAAGTCTCCCTCAAGCGTCACTACATCGACCGGTTCTGTAGGTACCTCATCCTTCAGATTCCCGCTACCTTCACCAGGTCATTGGTTTACTTTATGGGAGGCTTTCTCAAACGCTGCCGCGACTTTCGGTGCCCGGTAGCCACTCCAGAACCTTCCAGCCCCATCGACCAACTGTCCAGCGAGCAATGTGCTCTGCCACTTAAGTTTTGCGATTCACGGTTGCGATCACGAAAGGAAACGGTATGGAAGGAAATAAAATATTATGAAATTTTTATTCTAAAATGGCTTCGCTGTATAATGGACCCCGACGCGTCAGTCGCGGACCTCACACCTCCAACCCCACACGATAACGTGACTCATCTCCCGGATTTCGGTAGTGGCAGCTCGCTCGAGTGCGTGTCGCCTGTCTGCGGCCGATCCCGAGCTTTCACCTGCAGTCAGTCCGCCTGTCGGTGAGCTCTCAGCAGTGACTCAGGCTGACACGGATCTCCCACAGCGCTCCTGATCTATTTCCCATTCCCGATGCGTAACGTAACGTAGCTGACAATATTTCATCAATGCGTGGCTCTAGGGTTACCCCACTGTACAAATTGAAGCTATGATTATATGTTTTTCTCGATATAATTTAAAGTATTTTATTTAGGTACTGTGAATATTGCAATATCACTTTATTGTCATGTAAAAAGGAAATAAATTATATTTGAGCCCAAACCAGAAAAAAACTCAACATTACGTGTAATGTTGATTGAAGTGCGGTTTTTGCACTTCCCATTTACGTAGGGCGAGGATGATTCAAGGCAACCACATACTCAAGGCCACGTCTGCCTAAATAAGGTAAGTTTCGTCTGAGCTGTCTCTCTGATCTTTGATCTTACAACGTCATGACAGCCGTCACAAAAAAAAAAACCGCAAGTCAGTGATTTCCTATTCACCACGCACTCTTGTAGTGCGTGGTGACCCTAGCAGCGCAGCCGCGCCCCCGCAGCGCTTGACGCATCAGTGTTTGCGCGAAATCTCCGCGACTGATCTAGGCAAAGTCGCCGGCAGGTGACACAGCCATTGTCTTCACCTATCTTGCCGATGCCACAATTTGCATGATTTCTGTTATCAAGTCCAGGTTGATCTAATTTGTCATGTCAATGGAGCTTATTACAATTCGCCGACAATCGCTTGAATGTCTTCGTCATTCAAACTATTTTCAAGAACTCCCTGTATAGTCGTACATTAGCGCACAAAATGTGGGAATAACTGTTTGATGGACGGCTTCCTATGACACCATCGCGTTCCTTATACTATGCAGAGCTCCTATTTCAGTTGTAAAACTTTATATAATTGTATTTTTTTCTATTTATAAAGTTTCATTCATTATTTTATTTACTATGGTGTGTATATCTGTTATTCTGATTACGTCAGACAGTAATGTTTAATGTATTATCGCGAACAGATTCCGTGATAACGCCGCAGACAGCCGCCAGACGGACACGACCCATCAGCTTTCGTCATAATATATGTAATTGTTTCTGAAACGAGCTTCCTAACGACCGGTGAATTTATTATCACAGTCGCTCCCACTACAGGTTGAAGGCTGAAGTGTGGAAGTGTAGTGTACAATTTGTGGGGCTGATTCATCCCTAAGTTATGAAGTTTTGTCACTCATATTGCAGCAACATTTTACTAAATCTCAGATTTTTACGACTGATATATACAGTTTCGGCAATTTCTCCGTACCCTTATTAGTATGCCACATACGACGCTACCAAGTATTTCTACAGAATCACCCGAGCTCGTGCGCCGTACTGCCGCGAGGTTATCAAGGCTCACCCACCGTTGCGGTCACATTTACATGACAGTTTTGCGCAGATTCAGGTCGCTCCTCTACCACATAGCACGTAGTAACAAACTCCTACACTATGCTACATACAATTCCATCTACATTACTCCGTCTCTTTAACTTAATTTGTAACAGCGTTTCACAACTCGGCAATGGACCTGTATTTCAGCTCAGGTGTCAAAGCGTTCGGATTCTGCAACAGTACACTTCTGCTCTTAATTCGCCTTTAGAAGTCGGCTGCATGAGCACCGGACATTCCATGAATGCATTTCTTGATTGTGGCGGCACTATTGCGGCGCGTGTATTCGAGCTGTGTTATGTCACAGGGAGAAATGCGTCGATGGACAGCGATAGATTGGAGGGTATGCAGGTCGTGGGAGCGTGGAGAGTGACGCACCGGAAGCCCTGCGCATTCCGCAGTACTTCTGGGCGGTGACGCGGTGGCGCAAAGGCTACACAAAAAGAAAATGGCGTACACGCCATTGTATGCTAGGAACAGGTTGCAGCGGTCCCCTACCTCAGCTTAGAGTTGCCGCTGTTTGTTAACACTTGTCTTAGTCGCGGATGAATCAGAAATTCTCTCTCAAGCTTTGTTGAACAACTTCTACATTGATGTGAAACTTTTCGACGCTTAGAAAGTAATGACACACCGCGCTCCGCACAACCTAATTAGTACAAGAAAAGTGCTTAGCGTTATGCACTTGGGACAATTTTGTCGATTATTGACAACCGATCAGCAAAAAATACGTGACGGAGGCATATTTCGTCCACTGTCAAACAAATTTCATAATAAGTAAAATATTTTCTAATTTAAAACCCTTGAAACATTTAATAACAAACTGAAATTAAAAGAGAATTGAGAAACTTAGTAAATTTTCAAGCGTATATAAGATATTTACATTATTTTCGAGCGATAAGAGTCCATAGAAAAAAAGAATGTCACAACCTTGTGGAGGCGTGGAAACTCATCGCAATATCTTTTCAGTACAAAACAATTTCATAAATTCATATTTACCAACTTACTGAGAAAGTCAAACTAGTTATTTTGTTAATCTATAACACCTCCGTCAGTCATTTCTAGATTTTTATTATAATGTCAAATTGGACCATCTCGGCCAATTTATTTGTCATCGTACTACTTATTCACAGTGAGAAGAATTGAAGAGAACGTCTAACATTCAATTGATAAAAACCAGTGACTACCCATCGGAAGATGCAGCGTTGGATGACGTCCCATAAGGTGGACCGGAAACCTGGTGAGAGTCGCGGAAATGCGATGGATCCGAGATGCACAGGACCGTTTCACCCATTGGTGCATGATCAGAAGAGACTATAGTGCAGAAAACATAGCTAAGTTCAAAGTTTTTTTTTTTTACATTAATGAGTCTTTATGATAAACTATTAAAACAAGAAAAATAAAAAAACTAATTAAAACTATATATACATACACTAAAGGCAATTATTCATAGTTTAATATGGCGTCATAAAACTCCTCCGTATCGCTGTCGACTGGAATTATGCCCAAAAGGCTGGCGGAATTGCCACGTTATATGGCACTGCTGATCTCTGACCGAGGTAGAAGCCAGCCCTTGGGTCACGCGAAGAGTCAATTAAGCGTCTGGATAATTTTTTTAAAAGCGTACATTTTAGTTAAGTCCGTTGAAGAAATACATTTATATTTCTTTTTCAGAGATCTACGAGACAAATGATCCCAATATAGAGTTTGATGTATTTTTCGACACTTTTAAGTTGTTACGGGATACCACAGGGAAGTGTGTTGGGCTTTGCTATTTATATTATATATCAATAACATACCAAAATACATTGAACAACCATTGATCCTATTTGCAGATAACAGTACTGTGACAATAACTTCTAAAAATGTAAATACATACGAAAATGAAATTAATAATTCTTTAAAATCTATAACAAAATGGTTAGACGAAAGTAATTTAAGAATAAATATAAGCAAACCAAAGGTATTGCATTTAAATCAATCTATGCCAGATAAGAGAAATCTGCATGTGCAATATAATAATATTAACGAGGTAGTAAGTACTACATTTCTAGGGCTAGAAATAGACAAACGAAAGGCAACATATAGAGACACCCTGCAAAAAATAAGCACATCTGCTTATGCTTTTCATACTGTGTCATCGGTTATAAATGATAAATGTTATTTATTTGCAAATAGGTTTTAAAAAACACTTTTACACGTCAATATATATTTTTTCGTCAGTTTAAACTAGATGAGGCCGGTGTTTCCTAGCTGACTACCCTGAGAAGTCAACACAAGCCTGAAACTCAGGGTCAGGGTTTGTAATGGTCAAATCACATGAGAACTATGCAGATTTGTCTGAGACCATCTCATCTGTCATTGTAAAATAAAAATAATGGTACAATGTCTAATTGTAAAATACAAACTAATTTACAACGTCAAATTGTACAAAAATAAAAATAAAATGAACAAATAAGTCACATTGTAAAAAACACAATCGTAAATAAAAACAAAAGAAAAAAAATCTAGACGCACTTCTGACATGGTTTAGTCGAATGCCAAGGTTATGTGAGAATGTCACCACGGGCCACGGGACAAAGGCAATGAATGGAAGGGTAGGTTTTTAGTCAGTAAGAGTCTGACACTATTTCCCGCCCCACCCAAGGGCGGGATTTGTCATTGGATGATTTTACCTACCAAAAAAAAACCTATGATACGGTATTATCTTTTGGGGCAACTCCACAGAAAGAGAAAACTAATTAAGGCAATCTACAGGAATTACTCTTGTAGAGTGACACACGATGGCCTCGTCTCGGAGGACATACCGGTGCATGCAGGAGTACGGCAGGGGTGCCTTCTTTCACCTCTCCTCTTTCTTGTTGTTCTGGATGGCATCATGAACACATTGTTAAACAACAAGCGCCGCGGCATAGAGTGGGGACTATCCAACGTCAGAAGATCTGGATTACGCCGATGACCTATGTTTGCTGAGTCACACACGCGCCGACATGCAAGCCAAGCTGGACGACCTACGACGAGAGGCAAAAGCGACGGGACTAAAAGTCAACACCAGGAAGACCCAGGAAGTGAGATGCGGAGCGACAAGCTCTTTGCCGTTGCTCATCGGCACAGAGGCTGTGGAGAGGGTCCACAAATTCACTTACCTCTTGGCAGTGTTGTGTCAGAGACTGGAGGGACCGAAGAGGACATCGCTTCGAGGATCGCCAAGGCAAGAGCAACCTTCGCGCAGCTCCGTCCCGTGTGGCAATCGCGGAAATTGACTAGAAGAGTCAAGCTCAAAATATTCCGGTCTAATGTCAAAACCGTATTTCTGTATGGGTGTGAGACGTGGAAGGTCACAAAAGACATCTCGCATAGACTCCAGGTCGTTATCAACCGCTGTCTTCGCCGTATTCTCGGTATTTACTGGCCCGAGAAAATCTCCAATATAGATCTGTGGAGACGCTGCGGTGAAACTTCGATCGACCAACAAATCAAACGCCGCAAATGGAATTGGATCGGCCACACGCTCCGAAGGGATCCTGAGAATATACCAAGGCAAGTCCTAGACTGGAAACTCCCCAAGGAAAGCGAAAACGTGGCCGCCCTAAGCAGACTTGGCGACGAACGGTCATCGTAGAGGCGAAGAACATAGGGAAGACCTGGAGCGAAATAAAACGCGAAGCTCAAGACCGAACGGGATGGCGGCGCACTGTGGACGCCCTCTGCCCCATCTAGGGGACACAGGAATTTAAGTCCACAGAAAGAGAAAAGAGAAGCGGCATTCAAAGCACAGAAAAGATGCATACGGTCCTTTTTAAAACTTCAAACTACGGATAGCTACGTCCCAAACTTTAAAGGGCGTAAGATATTAACCTATGTATATATAAATTTATATTGTAGAAATGGCTGTGTTTGTAAAGTTGAACCCGGGTCAGTTTGAGCTCATAGCAGACGTATTTCTACAAAATAGGCATGATAATAATAATAACGACACATGACGAGAATCTCTTGAAAGCTGAGAAAGAGAAACAAATGAAATATCTCGACTTAGCACACGAGATTGTCGACATGTGGAATGTAGACTCGGCTATCATTGTGCCGATTGTCGTGACTGCCAACGGCCTTATAGCCAAAAGCTTCGACGATCATCTGTCGAAGCTGTCGTTGCGCGGTTGGATCAAGGGCCTGATACAGAAGGCAGTACTCCTCGATACGGCTCGCATTGTGAGGTTCCTTTCATTGGAGCCCTAAGCACCGGTAGCTTGGACCCTGAATGTTTTTTATACGTTTTTTAGGAAATATTTAAAAATGTTTAAGAAATAATAATAATAATAACCTAGACCTATTAGCGTCCGTATCCTGGCTCCGTTTTGGTGACCTCTTCGGGGAAACCGAAGGTTTTGTCTGTGAAGTTATGATGACGAACAACTACCGGAAATACATTGTGAAGGACGGTACGGTTGACATCTGTCGGGCATGCCACCGGCCCGGGCAATCAATCCGACACATTATTTCTGGATGTTCTCATCTAGCTAACGGAGACTATTTGCATAGGCACAACCTCGTAGCCAGGATTATCCACCAGCAACTTGCTCTTAAATACAATCTTGTGGAAAAAGAAGTACCGTACTATAGGTATGTGCCCGACCCAGTTCTCGACAATGACAATATCTCATTGTATTGGGATCAATCTATCATCACTGTCAGGACTATTGTTGCCAATAAGTCTGATATAGTGGTGATAGATCGACTAGAGCGTCGCACAATGATTATTGATATAGCGGTCCCTCATGACGAGAACCTCGTGAAAGCTGAGAAGGATAAACAAACTAAGTATCTTAACTTGGCTCGCGAGGTTGTCAACATGTGGGAAGTGAACACAGCAGTCATTGTGCTGATACTCGTGACGGCCAATGGCTTAATAGCCAATAGCCTCGACCAACATCTGCGGAGGCTCTCGTTAGGCAGTTGGATCAAGGGTCTGATTCAGAAGGCAGTACTCCTGGACACGGCGCGTATTGTCCGGAGGTTTCTCTCTCAGGAGCCCTGACCACCGGTAGCTTGGACCCTGTTCCCGATACCGGTGGGACATTATTTTTATATTTTTAAATGTTTTTTGTATTTTTTTTAATATTTAAAAATGTAATTTATATGTTTATACTATGAATAAAGAAAATAATGATAAATTTATTTGGAACAACTTAAGTTTACAAATTACATTAAAAACGAAGATAGCGACAAAAGTAGAATAGTGTAGCGCAGATATCAACGCCCAATTCAAAAAAATATTTGTGTGTGTGTGTGATGGTGTGTGTATAAGTTTCAACCGCATTTCTTGTCATAAGTTGCTCAGTCTCATCATAGGTCAAGCACTTAAGCCAGTCGATCACTTTTTTCTTCAGTACAGTTCTAGTCATAGGGTATATTTTAATTTTTATATTTATGGCATTATAAAGTTTAGAGCTGATGTGAGTGAAGTGACGGCTGACTAACGTTAACCTCCAGCGTTCAGTTTTACAGATTCAGATAATAAATTACCGAGGAGTTAGAAATATTTAAATTTAAGTTTATTAAAAAAAAACACCGATTTTTTTTTAGTAGACAAAAAGTATTATAGTTTGATAGAATTTTTGTTGGAAAAAAGAATTTCTTGATAGAAAAGATTTCTCTTAATAAAAACCCACAATAGAAACACAAGCTTTAGAGCATTACAAGATGGTTGAATTGACCGTAATTTTTCTTTAAATCGATACAAATTGTAGTTCCTTTAAAGAACAAATAAATGCTTTTATCGGTTTTAGCAATCAAGTGACTCATGTCGTTAACGAATTTTATCAAGTTTACGCTTCCTAATCAAAGTGGTTATCAGTGTGCTTTATGACCTTTATTACCTAATTAGGTTACCGGTTAGGTTGCCGTATGGGTCAGGCGTCATCGTTGATAAATGTCTAGATTACAGTAGTTCCGTCTAGCTTGCATAGATGACGTCACTCACGAAAGCTTTTTTCACGTGTGAACTGGACCCTTGACTAAATAGTGTCATAGTATTTCACGCATGCGTGACAGACAACAGCCAGACGTAAGTAGTCCAGTTCAAGAAGTATGTTGGATTCAGAGAAAATGTTTTATTTGGAAATCAATTTAACAAATTAGAACAGTTGGTGAATCATTTGGATTAGATGAGGTTATAACAGCATGATGGTTAATTGACCATCTCCCGTCAATAGTGTGTAATATTTAGTTGCCAAAATTGACTATTTGATGATATAATATACATACATACCTACATATATAATTGTTCAAGTTTAACTAAATTTTAAACAGAGTTACTTAAAACACTAGATATCGATACAATTACTTAATTGGCGTCAGATTTAAATATTTTAGTAGTATGAAATACTGAGTTATATTTATTGTAGCTTACAAAGGAATAAAATTATTATTTTTTGTTTAATGCGCGTACTGATGGTGTATTGACTTAGTAATTCGGAGAACAATGCAGATTTTTAGAGAATAATGCAATTAAATAGAAGTCAGTTTCATTAGCACCCATTAAGAAATATGAATAATTTGAAATGAGATATCATTTCACCTCCATGATAATGGAGGTGCCAATGGCCCATTATACCAATCATTCGAATATTTTACGTATTTGCAGGTGGTGGGAATAGGGCGATGACTCAGACTATTTATATCGATGCTATTACTTGATGGCAACTCTATGTTTAAATAAATCAATAGGACAGGCGTCCGTAGGTAGCGTATCTACCAAGAGTTTAAAATAAGCTTTTCTTAATGTCCTTAGTAGTATTGAAATAGTGAAAATTATAAGCCGGAGATTTATTCCTTCCATTCTTTCATATGACTGGCCGGTTGGTCTAGTTGTTAGTGGCCCTGACTGCTCTACTGCTATACCAGAGGTCGTGGGTTCGAATCCCACCCATGACAATTGTTTGTGTGATGATCACAATCATTTGTTCTGTGTCTGGGTGTAATTTGTATACATAACACAAGCTCTGCTTAGCTTGGGACTAGACGGCGCGGCGTTGTGTGATAGTTGTGGAATATATTATATTATTATGTATTCTATGGTTTTTTTTTTTAACGTAGGTATAATCATCCAATGACAAATCCCGCCCTAGGGTGGGGCGGGAAGTAGTGTCAGACTTTTACTGACTAAAAACCTACCTTTCCGTTCCTTGCCTTTGTCCCGGGGCCCGTGGTATGTATTCTATGGTGGACGTATCATCACCATTATTACAGCCGGACTTCTCCTACTATTGGCAATGGGTCTATTTTGGTCTTGAATGTGCCAATCGCCACACTACTGCGAAAGCTCAAAGATTAGCGCGTAAAAACTCATCATCAAAAAAGGAACACGTGATGAAACCCAATTATGGGTTAAGCTCGCCTGTATATATCACCTGATCTGTTTTAATTTAATGTAATTTATGTACAATAAGGAATATAAGAATAAGAGCATCATCATCATTTCGGCTGAAAGACATTCACTGTTGGACATAGGTCTCCTCCAAATGTCGCCACAATTAATGGTCCTGTGCGTCTCGCATCCATCGGATTCCCGCAACTTTTACCACTGCTACGTCTTCCGGTACGTGGTCGACATTCCAGAATCTTTCCCCAATGGCCATACACGTGCCCTGTCTATTTCCACTTAAGTTTGGCGATTCTTTGTGAAAACGCATACGAGCAAGAAGAACATACACTCGCTTCTAGTGTTAAGCCTTCATTTGTGTTAGTATATAAACAGTATGAATATTGCAGTCGTCTAAGTAATAAAAGATACTGGCAGTAAACAATTCCTTTGTCATTTATCTACTGGCGCTCTCTAATACTAAGTTATGTGTGACATTATGACATTACACTAATCTCAGCCGAGTTCACGGTGACCGTGGCACGCGCATGCGCACCGAGCCCTACGTGACGCGGCCCACGGCGCCCTTTAGAGGCGAAGCATTTCACTTTTTTTACTACTGGCCACTATGAGGCCCTTAATTATCGGCAATTGAAAAAAAAACGAAGGAATTCGATTTTTAAATGTCAGCTCCGTATCCATTGACATGCTTTTTATAAATTGTGGCATACTAGGGATGTGCTTGATGAGTTTGTTTGATTTTGATGAGGTAAGTATACCTAATATTAAGCAGAAATACCAAGGTAGAATTTAAACAGAACTATCGAAATGGTGCATAGTACAAATAAAGTAAGACACTGGGAAACGAAATTCCCTAGAACACGATGACCTGTTTACCGCCCCTTTCGTTGTCGACCAATAGCAATTACATAATATTTATCATCTACATAATCTTTTATTTAAACAAATTTCTTATGCTCTGTTACAATGATCACAGATATGTGAACACCCCTTTTCCGCGACAAATAGGAATAAGACAGAAACAGGATTATGAAAGAAAAAGTTTTATTTTTACTTAACCAATTGTTTTTACCCATTCTTCGGAATCAATTACAATTTGCAGAGTTGCAAGCAAGAGTAGTCGGTACTGTGGACTTTCACAGCTTTGCTCCTAAAGTATCTACACTTCAGCTAGTGAAATACCGGCGTTTAGGTACCTACGTACCTACGTTACCGGTAAATACAATTGTATTTTTTAATTTTTATGTAAATAAAGTTGAGACAGACCCAAAACATAAGGCATGGATACATTTATAAAAAAAAAGCTATCATCGCCACCTTCACTGATAAATTAAGTGGTCACGTGTTTTTTAAACAGTCGACGACCATAATTTAGTCAAAACACATTACGCTATACACCACCATCTTTCGATGCGTACGCGCCGGTCGTCACGCAGCGATACACTGCTTTTTAAATATATCGTTTTGAGGGACTAAGATAAAGGCCTATTAGTAGTAGTTTTACGATAATATTAAAGATTTAAAAGTTTTCACAAAAAAAACAAGGTCCAACAACAAACAAAGGTGAAACAAGGTTCCATCGTTAGCGATCGCAACGGCTTGAGATTGGAAACAGGTCATATCTGTGATCACCGTCTACAGCGGCTCGACGCGATTAGTATGTTGCATGTTGCTTGCCGCCAGATTACGTTCAGGGATTATATTTTAGTATTACACGAGTGCCTTCATCCCAACGCTCTGTGATGAGTCGTCAATGTTCACTGGCTACATATATTATAGTGAACTGTTGGGACGTAGCAAGTCAATCATTTGGACTGCTAGCGACATATCTTTGAGGCAATAAGTAATAACACCATATTGTTTCATTTTAAACCAAGAGATGGCGCCTAAATATACATTGATCAGCGTAATTTATAATATTTAATTAAAAGTAATACTGTGAAAAGAATTACAAAAAAGTGCTGTAACAATTTATATAACTAATTTAAAAACCATTTTAATAATTCATCAAGTTTTACAATTCGAAAATCGAACAACGGAACATAGTCTATGGTCAGAAACTTAATCGAGAAATGGAGGTAAACGAGAAATTGCAAAACTGCTTTTCACTGCTCGGCGCGGAAGAGATTACACGCAGACTTCTGGACCTATCTCGAAGGACCCCAGCGTGCGCGCCAAAATCCCTCTAGGATATAACTAATACTGGAATAGTTTTTTGCTTAAAATCTCTGCTTGGCTCAGTTTGCTGGCCTAAGATCGAGCTTCAGGACAATCCATTCTTCAGAACGCAAATACTTCCCATCCCAAGTAATGGGAGAATTTTTTTTTTAATGAAACCATCCATTCTTCACAACGAATTAATTTATCCTTCAATGATGCTCATTACTTGTAGTAGAATTCTGTTAAATAGGTAGTTAAAGATTTGGATTAATGGGGTGGATTTAGATTTGGTTTGGATTTATCATTTTTTGTTTTCGATTTTCACTAGTATATTTTTAAAGTGACCCTATGTAACGTTCCGTTTAATTGGCGGTTTACCTATTTGGTTCAGTCATCAGAATTGGATAAAATCAACGGAGTCAGCTGCAATAATTCTGTTCTATTCTATTCAGCTGTAATAGTTCTGTTCTATTCTATTCAGCTGTAATAGTTCTGTTCTATTCTATTCAGCTGTAATAGCTCTGTTCTATTCTAATCAGCTGTAATAGTTCTGTTCTATTCTATTCAGCTGTAATAGTTCTGTTCTATTCTATTCAGCTGTAATAGTTCTGTTCTATTCTATTCAGCTTTAATAGTTATGTTCTATTCTATTCAGCTGTAATAGGTAGTTCTGTTCTATTCCAGTCAGTTGTAATAGTTAAAAGTTAGTACGGACCAAAGTATCCTTATTGCGAGAACTCAAAATCTCTTCGCGGTTGTCGTCCGAGTGTCTTCGTAAGATTCTACAATACTTCGGTCACATTGCAAGGAAGGACGGTGGCAACCTCGAAAGGCTTATCATGACCGTTAAAGTGGATGGGAAAAGGCCTCGTGGATGCAGACCAATATGTTGGTCCGACCAGATCCGCACCGTTCTTGACTCTACGGCATACAATGCCCATCACACCGCCAGAGACAGAAATAGAATGAGAAATGTCGTGCGAGTGAAAGTGATGATGCAGGAGGTCAAGACCCTAAGCATTGAGGAATACGACGCAAGGAGGAGGAGGTAATAGTTAAAGTATCTGTTTGTCCATCACACGAACATAATTGTCAACTTTGACAGAAGGCATGCTCGGGCGCGAAGGCAAGGTACTGTTAGTTTAATTTATTTGACAATTATTATTCCCGAGGAGTATTCATTGATAAGTGACAACGCACGTCACAATAGAGGTACTTACATCAACTAGTAACTAGTAAAATAGTACCTAGTAAAAAAAATACCATTTTTTTGTGATTTAATATCTCAGCATAACAGGTACTGGCGACCGACTTCTTCTCTTCTTAGTCGGTATACTCTTGTCAGAGTGGTCGTGGTCATCACTGTGAAACACGATGAGCGATCATTGGTCATACGGTGCCATTCATCGCGAACTGCAGCTTTTCGGATACATTCGTAGACCGAGCACTTTGCTATCGACAACGTCAGAAATATCATCGACTTAAATTGATAGAATTGCAATTCTGGTTATACATAGTATGCATACATAATTTAATTTGAATAATTTAATAGTAATGACGACGTAAAATACCTGACATAATTTATGTATACATTGACATATTATAACGATGAATATACAGACATAAACACAATTAAACGCGTCACATTAGATCTACATTACTAGTGAATTCCATAAATAGCTACTTAGCTAGCCCTCTGCCTCTCTCTCTTGCTGTGCCCACAGGGCCCATAATGGTCTGTGACATTTTTCACTACCATCTAAGTACACATATGGATTGCAATAAAATATTGAGTATTGAGTTAGTATTATTATTTTAAAACAAAAAAGCACAATCGGAATGTTAGATCTAACTTCATTTTTATATGGTAACAATTAATAATAAAAACAAGTTAAAAAGTCCATAGATTAATAAATAAAATAACGTTACAACACTACAGATGAAATTAAATTAAGTTGAAAAAAGATTAATTTACAAAATAAATTCAGTTACTTAAAAAAAAAGGAATTTGACGAAAACCCACGGCGAAAAACCCGTTGTGGAATAGCGACTAATTTATTATTTGGCTTTCACGCCGAATGTTCACGGTTGTAGATATTACATCAATTCACTGTCATTGGTTACGGCTTGAGCACTGGATTAAATAGAGAGGCGCCACGGCGTCTTCCGCCTCGTGGGGACGATCAGCGGCGATCTCTCGCGCCGGGGTTTGGTTCAAGCCATGCTCCGGAGCGAGGAGGAGTGGCAGGCGGTCGCCTCCTTTTGCGAAGCAGTAATGCTAGCAAAGGAGGAGGCCGACCGCATTAGGCAAAGGCGCACACGCCGCCTTCGCCGCCGGGATTCCGATCCCGATTTCCGGCCACCGTAGGCGCGGGCTCGCGGACGGTGGGCAATGGGTAGCTCGCTGTCCGTCCGTCCGGTAACAGACCGGTCCGAGCTCAAGTCGTGTACGGCGCGCACTGTTCCCGCGCTCCTCAAGGAGTTGTCAGCAAACTGTAGGGGCCCAGCAGGGCTGAAGCCTACTGGGGCCAAAGGTTATGTGAAAAAGTCACCACGGGCCCTGGGTCAAAGGCAATGAATGGAAGGGTAGGTTTTTAGTCAGTAAGAGTCTGACACTATTTCCCGCCCCACCCAGGGGCGGAATTTGTCATTGGATGATTTTACCTACCATAAAAAAAAAACCTTCAGTCTGATGCGCTTCCTCACTTGACATAGCCGGTTGAGAAAGTATCTGTCTCGGATTCAGGTGGAAGAAATCTGAAGCCCCGGTGTCACTGGAGGACACGGTAAAGCAGACGATGGAAGTTGACCTCGCTTGTGTCCTCGTGGAGACTATCGGCGCCGGCCTGACCTGAGTGTTCGGCCCTGGTTCTGGCCACAGTCTGGAGCGTGAGGGAATGGAAAGCGGTCGCCTCTTTCTGTGAAGTAGTGGTGAAGCAGTAATGCAATGGAAGAAGAAGATTGCAATCAGGAGTGAACGTACGACCTTACGCCCCAGCCGCGGCCACAGGATACGCCCCGTGTCGGAAGTATCAGGGCTATTCCCGACCACCGCTGCATTATGGGGGTGGGTAATACCTTATAGCCAAAGTATACCTCATGACAATTCTAATAAGCCCAAATACGGTAAGGTTACATTAATTTTACATGAAGCTGCAGTGCTTCTTCTCTTCACTTCTGGCTTCATCATCAGATCAGGTCAATGTAGAGGGTAGGTACATTGGGGGTGCACCGGTTAAGTAAACCGGTTACGATAGTTCTGCTATGATTGTATAAAGAGTTCCGTCCCATATTTCCGAAGTTCACAATCAGATCATGACAATATTTCTATAAGATCAATACAAACATCTCAACGAAGACACATGCAAGATGATTGTGACAATGATGCAACGCTTTATTAATTGAGAGTCAGCACCCGAAAGCTGTGTCGTTTTTGATTCAGTAATCAAAAGAGTCATAGTTCCTCCCAATCTAAAGGAATGACACACACATTACGTGTGTGTCATTGTGTGACATCTTACAGATACGCACTATCCAGTTAGAGATTGTTAAAGTAATTATTTGTCTTCGCCGAAGTACTGTGAGTGTTCACTTAAAGACTATCTCAGCATTCTCAGCCCATATGTCTATACATACAGCCATAGACGGGAGCACGTAGCGAGTGTTCCCGTGAGTCAGTCTTGGGGGTTTCCATCCGATCGTATTGCATTTGACAGGATGCCCATATCGTCTTGTGTTCAAGGAATAGATTTTTGGTTTTGTCTGAAAATAGCACTAGTTTATATCAAATAAAAAAAGAATCTCCTTTCAGTGTGTGCGAATAGTTCTAAATGCAAGAGTTTTTTTACGATAATTTTGATAGCATTTGTCTCTCGATCTGTTCTTTAGCGGAACCAGAAGAATATTTGAGATGTCTGCGTTAGAATGGTTTTCTCTCAGGATTTGGAGACAAAATACATTGAAACCCCTTGTTTATTAAAAAAAAGACCTTTTTACCCGACTGCGCCAGAAGGAGGGTTATGTTTTTCGAGAGTATGTATGTATGTATGTATGTATGTATGTAAGTATGTATGTATGTATGTATGTATAATTGTTTGGCACGCTCTGCAGCCTGAACGGCTTGATGGATTTTAGCTTGAGAGGTGTCGTTAGATTCGTATTTACTGTGAGAGTGACACTGGGTATATCAAAATAAAAAAAAAAAACAAAATGGCGGATTTGTAGCGCAAAATTCAAATGTTTGGCACGCTCTGCGACCTGAACGGCTCGATGGATTTTAGTTTGAGAGGTGTCTTTAGATTCGTAATTACTTTGAAAGTGATATCGTAATAAAATAAAACTAAAAAAATAAAAAACGGTAATTTAAAAAACTAAAAAACCCGACTGCTTTTCTGAGCATTCATGAAAAAGCCCTAAAACAAGAAAATCTGGCAGTCGGGACCCATTTTAGAAAGTCAGCCGTCTAGTCAATAGATTGGAGTAATCTGCAATGTAATATAGGTATGTGCACTCAATTCTAGAATGGGTCCCGACTGCCAGATTTTCTTGTTTTAGGGCTTTTTCATGAATGCTCAGAAAAGCAGTCGGGTTTTTTAGTTTTTTAAATTACCGTTTTTTATTACCTACATAATCTCCTCAAAAATTCTTCAGTTCACCTACAACCAAACATTACGGTCAAGCAAAAACTCACATGTATGAATGGTAAGTTATCTTCGCGTAGTTAACTGTCCGCGGCGCCGCTACAGGCACGTACGCGACTTACCTAAAGGTCCCCATAAGTGGTCAATATTAGTGTACAATAAACTGGTTATGCTATTAAATTTTTCGGGTGTAGGCTGTATTGAAATGGAAAAGTAGATTGTGCAGCATATTGTATGATTGAAGAAGAGTTGAAACTATAGTGCAGCGTGGAAAATGTCACGTCTATTGGCAGTATTGCACAACATCAGTCAGTACCTACGTACAAGTTCACCTCGAGAAATGAGCTTTTACGAAATAAAAAAAAACATAGTTTGATATCACTTATGAACTCACAACATGAAGACTTCTCAGGAGACTGAAATGGCACAGAAATTCCAGGAGGTACACCAAGGTTAAAATT
This sequence comes from Leucania comma, assembly GCA_958295575.1. NCBI lineage: Eukaryota > Metazoa > Arthropoda > Insecta > Lepidoptera > Noctuidae > Leucania > Leucania comma. The sequence goes on along the minus strand of OY282478.1, from coordinate 23,642,967 downwards.
TACAATAGGAAACCTATTTTGCACTATATACCACTGTACTTACTTAGACTTAGTTAAATAATGATAATAACACTTATTTTATTTTTTTAAAATATGTAAGTAAATTAAATAATAATAATATTCCACAACTTTCACAGAACGCCATCTTGTCTCAAACAAAGCAGAGCTTGTTGTGGTATGAGTACTAGACTACTGATAAACATAAATACATATTTACACAATATAACACAGAACAAATGGTCATGCTCATCACAGAAGCATTTGTACCATTGTGTGTAAAATATTGCACAAATTTTTGATATAATATTCCTTCCAAACGACTCATATTAATGCACAAAAAATATTACATAATATTACTGACGTCTGGGTGTAACCGTCAATTTATAATATAATAATAATATTCCAACAACTATCACACAACCCCGTCTAGTCCCAAGTTAAGCAGAGCTTTTGTTAAGAGTACTAGACAACTGATAAACCTACTTATATATTTGTAAATACATACAAATTATAGATAAATTACTCCCAGACACAGAACAAATGATAGTGCCCATCACACAAACATTTGCTCTGGGTGGGAATCGAATCCACGACCTCCAGCACAGCAGACGGGGCAACTAACCACTAGACCAACAGGCCAGTCTTTACTAAACAGAGTTCAATAATATTGCCCGTCTACGGCGTGCGACCGAGGCGTGACGTCATGGGATGTGATTCACTCTGGACCACTACGAACAAGCGACGTCTTTGACAGATTGTTGATATGGAATTCCCGAATTGTAGATAGACTCTTATTATCATAAGAAGTAGGTAATTCTGACGTAAGTTCAATAAGTGAATGAGTACCCAAATTCATAATAACTGTTTTGTCCGTGCCGCCAGATACAATGGTTGACTGATGAGGAAGTCAAAAGAAAGAAAACCCATTACGCACCTCGCGCAGGTAACAATAAGATTATCTAAGATAATGTTTAAACACATTTTCTTGAGGAAGTCCAAAGAACCAGCACTGTGGTTCTTTTAGTTTCAAAATGATGTATATTCCTTAATAAAAACCTGGCGAATTGAGAACCATCTCTCGATTGTCTACTGTATATAAAGGGTCTTTCAACAAGGACATATTTCATAAATAATGGCATAAATGGGCCATTCAAATAAAAAAATAATATCTCACATACAGCTTGGTTTTATTTAATTTCAACATCGACCTGTCCTTGTTGAAAGACCCTTTATTATCTACTGAAATGTTTATATGATATACAATAAGCGTTTATTATGTTGCAATTGGAAATTTCTGTCTTATATACATTACACAAAAACATTAATATATACACTAGAGGCTACTAGTAGTTAAAAATAATAATATGTACAAACGGGTAGAAAAAGAACTTATTGGGCATAAAAAAATTCATCCACATCGATATCAATGGGAAAAGTGCCCAGAACGCTGGCAGCATTGCCTCGTTGGATGGCAATGCTGATTCGTTGACCGAAGAAAAGCCCAGCCCTCTGGTCACGCGAAGAGTCGACCAGCTACACAATACAATAAGTTACCAGTTATACAATAAGTATATATAGATTTATTTATTTATTTAACAATTCATATACACACACTAATAGAAGAAAATAATACAGAAACAGAAAATTAAGGTGATGATTATTTCTATAGAAATCTCTTCCAGCATACCTGCGAAAGGAGAGTTGGAAAAAAAAAGAAATGTAGACACAAAAATGAAACATGATAGCAAAAAAAGAAGAGTAAAAATAAAACAGTTATCAATTAAATATACAATATAGATATAAAATATAGATATATTAAAAGAAGGAGATAGATGGTAGGTAGTTTCCTCCATTTTTTGAAGAAAGTTAAATTTAACAAAACTAGTAGATTATGCAATACGTGTATGGTCTTTATTTCACAGGTGGCGTATGGAAGGACTAGAATTCTGAGTGCAGCGACGGATTCTAGTTGACACAAGATAAGGACATCTTTATCCCTGAGGAGAATAAACTAGCTCTATTAGCTACCTACTGTCGTACTTATTCGTAACAATTCCTGTTTTATACCTGATCTTTTTTAGTAATTTTCATAGAGTTGTGGCATTGTTTAATAGGATCAGCGTGGCCTGGAACGTGGAGGGAATACGGGTGAGTAAAGTCAGTAAAAGTCTGACACTCTCGCTTCACCCAAAGTGGCAGGGGAAATTATTTGATGATTCCCCAAACACAAAAAAAATTGTGCAGTGACGATTTCCTTTTACACATGAATGGTGCAATAAAAACAGGTCTGCATACCTATATGAACGGAAAATTTACGAAACGAGTCATGACATGGGAAAGTGATCAGCTACAAATGACTGCACGCCCCTATGGTTCATTTTAATATGTTTTCCCTAGAATGTAAACAAAGCAATGTTGTGTAATTGCCAGTAATCATGACTTTTTATTTATTTATTTAATAGTTTATGTACACACATATACTTATACAGAAAAAAACATTATTATAAAAATTGTACAAAGGTACTGCTTATTTCAAAAAGAAATTTCTTCCAGCAGACCTGCGACCTGCTTTTTTTATTAGTTTTACAGTTAATAGGGATGTTGTAAGTAGGTACCTACGAGAGGACACCTGAGAGAGGACACTACGAAGGTAAATGTTGCTTCACCTGAAAGAAATGTTATGAAATATGCGGAAACAGTTAGCATTAGGTATTCTAAATCAAGGGGAAAACACAAATTACGAGAAATTTACTTCGAAAACGATGATCACCTAACAATTAAGACTTATTTATTAAAATACTTTATTTTACAACAAGTGTAAAGACATAACCTTTGGATAGACTAAACGAAAGCAGATGATAGATTTGGGGCTGTCAATGTACAAAAATCATAAAAAATATTAACGTACAATCAAAGGCACTTCCGCCTGACCATCGCTAAGTTCATTTTTGCTTGCACTCGAAACCAAAACTTCAAAGGGTTTGGTTTTGCGCCGCGCCGCAGGGTTCAAGCTAAAATTTTTTATGTGGTCAGGCAGAAATGACCGCGATGGTGACTACTCGGCTGCACCTAGCTACGACTTCGCCATTACTGAAATGCAAATACTGCTAAGCACCAGTTTCAGCTATTACAAGCAAACAGCAGTAAGTTTTCCTAATAAAGTAAAATACAAGTTTATCAAGTTCATATACATTATCGGGCGTCAACTTGCTAAATTCTCTACATTTGCTCGCGTACAGTACCTCTACCATGAGTTTTAAGCAATAGTATTCGTCGCTACTCGATATCGACATTTACGGTGTCGATATCGAGTAGCGACGAATACTATTGCTTAAAACTCATGGTAGAGGTACAGATCACGCTGTAAAACCGGGGCATACACCGCTTCAAATATTTGACATACCTATTACACACAACTCACACGCGTCATCTGCCCGTAAGCTTGGGGTATACCACTGAATCACTCCGGATTGTGGCGTGAGAGTAGGTATACCTACGTATACTTACACACCCACTGGATGAATGAAACACTATTTAGAGGATACAGCGTGGTCACTTACGAACTGCATACAAAAAACAGTGATGCGCAAAAACAGAATACTTTGAAATATAAAGCATTTTAGCAATAAAAAAACCGGACAAGTGCGAGTCGGACTCGCGGACGAAGGGTTCCGTACCATTGACTAAGTAAACAACAGAACAACAACAAAATAGGCAAAAAATGCTGTTTGTTGTATGGGAGCCCCCCTTAAATATTTATTTTATTTTGATGATGATGATTTGTTGTTATAGCGGCAACAGAAATGCATAATTTCAACTGTCTAGCTATTGCAGTTCTTGATATACAGCCTGGTGACAGACAGACGGACAGACAGCGAAGTCTTAGTAATATGGTCCCGTTTTTACCCTTTCTGTACGGAACCCTAAAAGTGGACTATCGTAGTCACAATGTCGTGTATAGCCTGTCTGTGTGTGCTCAACAGATAGTCTTAGCGGAGAAAGGTTACACATTACACAATTAAAAAAATATGTGGGTTTCCTGTCTATCAAGCATATTATAAGGTTAAAGCAAAAAAACATATCATAAGGTTAAAGACTATGTCGAAGACACGCTTGTTTGGCAATGACTGCTTCTGCACATGTGGCCCCCTTGTAACTCATTGATATTGTGTAGATGTGTCTATAAACTTACGTGTATATAATTATTAAGAACAAAGATGGTGCTCTTTGTTCTTAATAATTATATGACACGTGTTTACTTTTTTATTTTGAAACATTGCTTTAGCAATATTTTTATTTTATTTAGACCATCGAATAATGTAATTGTTGTAGTGATAATTGTAATGATTTATTTTTGCTTGCATTTGTATAGCTTTTTTCTTTTTATGATTATTTTTGTTGTGCTCTCTGGTCCAATATCGACTGGTCTCCATTGTCCTCACACACTTTTTTAATGAATACTGTTATACGGAAATATTGCAATATCAACCATATTTTTAAAAGAGTAGCCATGGAGTTTCTTTCCGGTTCTTCTCCATAGGAAACGACCCCTTTGGAACCGTGCGCTAGCTTCTGACGTTTTATAAGTGCCCATGTAGGCCTATGTTATTTTATTTTTTTGATCTCATGTCACGTCAGCCGTATTTAATCATAGCAGTCATCATTTTAGACGAGTCTCATGTTATGTAGAGTCGAGGAATTTCCTGCCGGAGTCTGTGCTTTCTGATAGCTATAACCTAGGGGTCTTTAAGTCAAGAGTGAATAGGTTACTTCTGGGCGTGCTCCATCGTCGGCCACATCATCGCTTACCATCAGGTGAGAACTATCTCACCTGATGGTAAGCGATGATGTGACCACTAGGTCAAACGCGAGCCTATCTACAAAAAAAAAGTATGCGGTAATTTTATGAAAACACGACAAAAATCTATCGCATTTTTAACTCTTTCGATTAATTACGCAACCTGAGTTTACGACCCTGGATTTAGACATGGTGTAGGTGCAAAATCCTAGGAATGTAATTAGTGTGAGATGGAGACATACTAATGAACACGGGACGTTGTCGTGTGGATCCCACTAACAATCGACGTACAAGAAGTGTGAACAAAATTTTTCTCACAACCTGAAACTGTAGAAACCCATTACTAATAACTCAAAATTGTATGCGTTTTTAAACTGCATACACGTCATTCACATTTAAGTTGGATATCCCCGAGCCGTCAATCACAGCTTCACGCACAAGTTCCAGAGAAACTGAATAATAAATCAACCCTTCAGATAATCACGACCAAAGCCTTTCTAGTGGATGGGGAAAATCATTAAAATGGGGCCATTTCTCCGTATCGGAAATGAGTCCCAAAATTTTTTGAAACGCATTAAAATTGTTGCGTGCGTTAGATATGCGTTCCGGGAAATGTTGCACCTGGGTGCAACGAACGGGGAGAGCGGGGTGAGTGGGGGGAGCGGTGTGAACGGGGAGAGCTGGGCGAGCGGTGAAGACTTCAGAGAATGCTAGGATAACGAGGATGTGCTCGTGTTTTTAGTTCTAAAAACAAAGTAGATAAACAGCATACAGTTTGGATTGTTTGCCATATACTACATTAAAACATTTTTGTTACAATCAGTATTTTTTTATTACCAATTTAAACCCCTTATTTTTGAATTAATTTCTAAAATCATCCACCTTCACGCTCGAACGTCACAATTTCCTATAGTTGTAGGTATGCATAATCCGTCTTCCGATATTCCCACTAATGGGACCCAGGACACAAATTCAAATTCAAATTCACTGGATCAGGCACTGAATTACGTTGATTTAGACAGAAGAAAGGTTTTTAATGCTAAAGTCCACTGAAAAGATTGGAGCGGATGTGATGTGCAAGCAGGTGCGTGACGGTTGAGTTCTGTGAAAGAAATAATAACGGAAGAGAAGGTCCGCAGTATCCTCACCCACAGGCAGAAACAATAGGGCGGCTGCACTAAAAGACGTCCGACAGTCGGCTATTAAAAATTCCTGAAAAACTTCCCCGAAGGTTCCAACAAACCCCCACAGACGACTTACCACGAACCAACGCACGGCAATTATTTAAGGAAAATGGGAGTTATTATCTCTTCGGCAGCACATAAATCTTCAGCGGCTTTGCTTATAATTGGTGCCTTCAGGAGATCTGACGCATCCGATAGATATCCGGCTATTTTATTTTATCAATACCCAATTACGTTTTTTTTTTAGTGGACCTCTGCAATTTTGGAATGATATTGCTTTTAGATCAAACGAAAAAAAGGCTTTTTATTATAGACTTTAGTAAAACATATCACAATAGTAAATAAAAGTATAACTTCAGCACTAATCTTTAAACATACAATAATAGAAGACTGCAAATAGTACAAATATTGAAAGATGTAAAAAAGGAAGTAAAATAACCCAAACGCTCCGACACAACATCACTCGCTAACTTCCAAATAATACATATTAGTTTTATTTAAATGGCATAGTTAACGTCGTGTCGTCCCCATTATTACATATTATGCACCTTAAATTTACCACAACAACAATGAAACCTGAAATCGTCTAAACAGGGTGCTAAATAATGCTAATATCATAACATTAAAAGGCTATTTAGACGTATGGTCGTAAACTCTATTTGAGCGAGAACCTCGAACACATGAATGGCTCCTTAAATAAATCTAAAGCGTTGGACAGGCCCTTGCATTGGGCTTAATATTACTTAGTTCTTTACCAAAGTAATAATGAGCACGGGATATATACAACGATAACACCCTAAAAAAGCAGACGACAATAAGGTAGACATAAAGTTTTTATTTTAAATTGATGTGCAGAAACCGAAAAAACTTTACACAATATCGTAAGATCTAAAAGAGTGTTGACAGTGGTAAAAAACCAAAAAGTAGTCACGGCTGTTAACCGTGCTGTATGGTCGTTAGCAAATCTCGGTTTAACCGTGGAAACCGCAAACAAAGCGGGCGATTCGACAGTGAGGTAGTGAGGGGCTAGAGGAGGATTCCCCAGAACATTGACGATTGTCTCCGAATCAATTACGCGATAGAACAACGGTGAAGACAATGTGGCTGGTCATCCGGAAAATTATCGGAAAGTACGCGCTCTTTACTCTGCTGTGAACTTTTAGGTTTTTGGGACCTGAAACCGTTGATCATTTGACGATGATTTTCTATTATAAATCTATAGTTAATTAAATCCTTAAATAAAGGTACAGGCTTGCGGAGTCAGCGCGGACTTGCAGACGGTGGGCAATGCATAGCTCACCATAGATTTACCATAGCTTCCCTACCTACTGGGGTCAAAGGGTATGTGAAAATGGCACCCGGGGCCCTGGGACCAAGGCGAAGAATGGAACGGGGTAGGTTTTTAGTCAGTAAGAGTCTGACACTACTTCCCGCTCCACCCAAGGGCGGGATTTGTCATTGGATGATTTTACCTACCGAAAAAAAAAAAAAAAAAAATAGCTTCTCTAAAGATTTTTGCCATTCTAACATCAATATTCTATAAAAAAAGAAACAAGTCTGACTAAGACGGTTACTGACCGATTATTCTAATTTTTGCACATTCATAATCATTTATTAAAATTGCGCTGACGAATTCAACAAATCTAGCAACTTCGACAGCAAGATGATTTTCGTCCAGACCTCATCTTTACAACAGATCAGATCACACAGGCAACCAATTAATAGAGAAAAATCAAGAATACAAAATCCCGCTGTCAACATATTCATAACTCACATAAAGTCGTTATTAGTTAGAAACCACTGGTACAAAATCTTATATTAAAAAAGGAGTCAAACAGGACGACTCTGTTGGACGTGCCTGTATGTTCGATTGTTCGTAAGAACTTAGGACTTTTTAAAATTAGAAGCGATTTACATAATATTAATACGAGTAATAAACATAAATTGTAGTACCCAAATGAGGTTAGCGAAGACAAGTAAGTCATTTCTTATTGATAGCATACGTTTCTATAACAAGTTGCTTAAGTCTATTACTGAACATAGCGAGAGTAAGTTCAAAACCCATATTAAGCGTATCCTTGCCAAGAAGGCATATTACAAGGTTAAAGACTACGTTGAAGATACGCTTGTTTGGCAATGTCTACTTCTGCATATGTGGCTTCCCTGGCAGCTCATTAATTGCATTATTGTATGCTTATCTATTAACTGCTCCATCATTTTTTTAACTTCATAATGTATACTGATACTTCTTTTTTTCTTCTCTTACTCTCCTGTAAAATTTTTTTTGAAATGTTTTTTATATTATTTAAAACAGCCGCTTCAAATTCAATATCAGTTTATTATTGTTTACATCTATATTTATTGACAGGTTTATTTTTATTTTTGTATAGCTTCTTTTAGTAATGTGAATGTGAGAACACTGTAGACTCCGCAAATTCAAGGATTATCATTTTTATTGTGCTTTTGGGTACAAAGCTGACCAGTCTACATTGTCCTCTCATATCTATAAATACTGTAATATGGAAATATTGTAGAAACAATCACTTTTTTAAAGAGTAACCATGGAGTTTCTTGCCGGTTCTTTTCTATAGGAAAATACCAATTGGAACCGTTTATAAGTGCCCATGTGAAATATGGCTTATCTGAAATAAAAATATTTGAGTTTGAGTTTGACCCGTAACCTCCTAAATTGTAGACACATACTCCGAAGTCCGTTCGAAGATTTCTGTTAGGTGAGAAAGCTTCAGAAGGTTAGCAGCCGGTTGGAGAAAGGCATGATGGTGAGATGAGGCTGACATCAACGAAGGACTAAAAACTATAAATAGACAGGGAAATAATACAACATGTCGAGGACTAGGTACCTTTACTTCGGCCGAACATAAAAACCGGATGACGAACGAAAACGCCTAGGAAGGATATCTATGCCTAGTAAGGACATATTTCAAAGTGCACATATTCGAAAGTGAGTGACACCAATGCACTCTCATGGACATGCATATTGATATGTAAACAAATTTGACTAACATCCAGGAGTCCAAACTGAACGTTTTCATCTAGCAATTAAGCGCAGTATACGAGATGTTCAACTAACTAGTCGAGTGCGTAACACTATACTAACTAGTCGATGCTCCAAAACCAAGATAGCTGATGTGGCTCAAAAGCTGGACAACTTAAATAAGACCGGGCAGAAAGTTTTGGCTGCAATGGAAACTATAGACTAAAGTAGCATCGAACTGATGCCCTGACTCAGGGCCCTTGAGGCAGCGAACCAAGGTCGCGGCAGACCGCGAAGGGATGGCAAGACGAACTGGACAAATTTCGCCAGAACTGGAAAGAGAAAGAGCAGGCTCACGAAATTTGGAAAGAGTGGAGAGATGTACCATGGAGTGGAACAGAGGAAGGTGAACCTCAAACTAGTAAACTACATATACGTCATCCTACTCTTTGTGTCGTTTATCCGAATAACTTTCTTGTGTACATGTATCTATACTATCCACATCGCCAAAGATAGGTCTTTTTCGATGTAGATATATATGTAGATACATGTACATAAATTTTAAATATTATGACTTGATGTTACATCATGCGATACTTTACTTGCTTTTTATATTATTTCTACATATTGAAGATTGTTTTCAGAAAGTCGACATAACGACAGCCATTTTGATTTATTCTTGAAGATCGTTTATTTATTCTCAGCTAACTTTTATAAACCAGTTAATTTTCTAAATCAAAATACCATACCTGGTAGATAATTTCTAACCGGTTCATAATTACAATTTGGAAAATCCTCATAATTTCGACCTACAAATGTTGGCAAAAACTTTACCGCCAGCACATTAGTAGGTACTAGTAGTGCTTATCAGGAAGATATAGTGTAACAGAACATTTTCCTGCTAAAGACCTTGATTATAATTAAAGTATTAGATGAATGTAGTTATTATAATGATATGTTGCGACGTTGTCCGTACGTACTCGCACACAGTACAGCGCACCGGCGTGAGATGAGCGAGTGTGCGCCGGCGCAGACACGCGACATTCGCGCGACCCGCCGCGCTGCGTCACGCGTCCTTGCCCTTGTGAAGGCCGCACTACGTAATTCGCAGTTATCTGGAGTTAAGGATTTGTCCTTCTATCCTAAAAAAGAAAAAATAACTTCGCAAAATTATTTCACTTATTTAGTTTTTTATTGTAACAATTTCTTTTTAAATTTTTTTCCTTTAGTGAAAATTTCAAAACAGAAGAATATTCTAGAAAAAATCTAGAAATGATGCCACACACACACACACAAATTGGGACATTTACGCAACCGAAAAATGCGCCTGTTTTTTTAAACCACCGCCCCACCGCGCCTTCGCCTTTGGGCTTTGTAAAACCTCCGGAGAGTCGCGTCGCGATCTGTCGCGACTCGATGTGATCTGTAAAGTTGGTTGGAGCACGACAGGCTTTTACTAACTAAAACCCACCAGGAATAAGGTAACTCTTTTGAACTATCCCGCAGCTCAAGCAAGCACCGGCTCTAGTCCGAAGAGACTATTTAGCTGACATCACTTTGAGACGCGCCTGGAACACTGCGCCGTCGACTCGGGTTTGCTCTTTCTAGCCATTGCTCGCCATCCGCAAGCATAAACGCCCTGCGACTCCCGGTTCAAGTATAAGGATTTCATTTTCGTCACAACTTCGGCAACCGTTTTCACTCACATTACTGCTTCCCAAAAGAAGAGACTGTTTCCAATTATATCTCGCCCTGTTCCATGGCTTAAACCAGGGTTGGATGCGAGAGGCCGCCGCGCCGTCACCGATGGCCTCTACGAGGACGTCAAGAATGCTACAGAGTCAAACTCTCATCAAAGAAGAGAAAGACAAAATCTCGTCAGCTGTGCTTGGTATTTTTGTAGTCGGTTATTGAAAACTATTCACAAAAAATTATAGTGAGGAAACACGCGATAATAGCACTTAGTACGAACGCGATAGTAGTAACATTTGACTGAGCTCACACTACACTGGCGCTTCTAGCGGCTAATTCACACGCGATAGTCACCGGTGGTAATACCACTGGGAAAACGATCATCACATAACTTACATCATATTTCAAAAATATTGTAACGTGTTACCTACCCGCGAGCTGCTGGCGCTTGCGGGATTCCCTCTCATTTTCTATTTCATCTCTAAAGCGGCACTCACGTGGCTTGACGTCTGCTTACCGCTAATTTTATGATGAATGTTTTTTTGCGAGTTATGCGATATCTTATATTAGGTATATCACGCATCCTTCTAAGGGCTGGAACCATATTCCGCCTTACCTCGTACTATAGACGCTTGCTTAGTAGGAACTTATTCTGTCTTGACTTTTTTTTTTTGGTGGACTTCCCCCGCCCTTGGGCGGAGCGAGAAAATGTGTCAGACTTTTACTGACTAAAAACCCACAGCTGTTCCTTCGTTCCCTGTCATACTAGGGCCGAATCTTCCTTTCAGAAGCAGATCTTTGGCCCCAGTGGGCTTCGAGCCTGCTTGGCCCGTACGGTTTGCTGACATCTTCTTGAGGCGCGCGTGGAACAATTTGTTTACCGGACGGTCCGACGGCGAGCTACTCATAGCTCGCCGTCCGCAAGCCCGCGCCTACGTTGGTCGGAAATCCGGATCAGAATCCCGGCATCCTATCATGACTGAGTAATTAAGCTATAGCTATTAAGAAATGCAGAATCCATCAAGAAAAATGTTCCTGCGTATATGTAGGTGTGGTCGCCAATATGTAACGGTGGTACGATTGGACTTGACAGGATTCATCTGCCATTTCATTTGGACCTTGACTTGAAGAGAGGCTCTTGACACTCTTAAGCTTACAAAAGTGTAAGCCACCTTTAGTAAATGCTAGTGTAGCGACATCTATGTCGCCACCTGGAAACTAAAATTCAAAATCCTACATCGCGGGGTTAGAGTTCTTCACACGATTATGAACATACATATGTTATTATTATTGATTATTATTTTATAACTTTGCTCGCAGAACAGATGGCCGTTGGGGCCGAAAGGTTCAGGAGTGGTGACTGCGTAACAATGGACGTCGAAATGATGATGATATAATAACATACGAAAATCAACTATTGGATAGTAGCCCAGACTAGACAAAGCTCGTCTGATCGAAGGATCCATCTTTATCAACGGAGGTATCCTTTACACCGTATTCCACAAACCTCTAGATTTTGACTATTCCAAGACAACATACCCCGGGATAAAGAGTATCCTAGAGGTACGTTTAGACTATGATACTTTTTAAGGTACACTCAGTGTATACAACAAGTGTCTTTGTATGAACACTCGTGTTCATACAGACACTCGATGTATACACTGAGAGTACCGTATGAAGTGTCGTAGTCTTATTCCAGGACATGGTCGACCCGTGTGCCAAACATTCAAGTCCGTTATTGTAATCAACATACATACTAACTGTCACCTTTATAACATATATTAGTGTGATGTTACAGCATGTTAATCTGATGTATTTGTGAGAAGAGAAACTGTATTATTGTTCCTTCGTGGTTAAAGTATTTTTCAATACACTTACTCGAAAGCCCACTCTAATCCCACCGTTTCTAGGCACATAATGGACTATTTTCCGCACTAGTGCAGAAAAGTGCACTTACTCGCCCCCGCCACAATTTTATTGTAATAAAATTGTTTATCGTATCAGGCGCTTGTCGACCCCCACGAGGCGCTCATCAACCCCCACAAGTCTTAAGTGTATTGAAACACGTCGCTTGTTTGACACGCTCTTGCACACTGCACTTGTATCAAAATGTACTTTATGAATTCTCTGATAAACTGAATCATACATATTTAATCGGAACCCACTGTGCCTCATCTGTTTAACAATGCACAATAACCCTATCGAAATCTAGGGAAATCCATGACGTAGACACCAGCGCATATTCAAACTAAATGTAAAATTATATTATCAGTCATGAATGAACTACTTACTACATAAAGGCGTGGCTATAGCCTTATTTAGATTCAGATGATTTCAACCGATAACTATAGATACTGATGTATAATACCACGAGAAAGGCTCGTCACTAGAGCTGGGCCAGGTGATGAACCGTTTACCGCTCGTTCAAGGTGCAGTTGTTGGCCCTGTGACGTCAGAGCAGCCGACTGGTTGCACCGGTGACTCAAATATGCAGGTGAGTGCATTGCGCGGGTCGCGGATGCCGTCAAGGTTAACGCACACTGCAAGCCCGTAGCGATGCGATTGCTAAATATTACTTAATTAATGAAGAAAAACGCATAACAATTACTGAAAACTTTGAAAGAAGTTCTTTAAGAAATTTTATATCGAATAATCTTGGTTAGGTAACCTATCCTCTACCTCATATGTTTGTACAGTGAAACTCGGTTAAGTGGGACCAAGATTAGTGAGAAACCTTTATAGCTGGAATTCATGCTGTGGTCCCGACACTTTAGTACTGGATTACCTCTATATCAAAGCCAACCTTTATATTTCGATAATTCGATTTTATCGTCATAGTTACCAATATATTTGAGATAGCGAGTGTATATTACCTCGTTTACTGAAACTTTATTTAAAAAAATACTTTTTCGAATTTGCTGTCTTTGAATTATATGGACATTGATCTCTGTAATTAAGACAAAATCAATTTATCACCTCTCTAAATGGGTATTTTATTGAATAATCCCACTTCTGCAACTGAAATAAATCTATTCTCACCTCCATTAATAGAACCCTCTACAAATGAGACAGATATTTATTTATATCTGGATATCTGCGACACTGAGTAAGTGGAATACCTCTTCAAGTGAGAGAAATTTGCAGGTCCCTGGAAGGCCCAGTTATCCAGGTTTCACTATACTTACTTACGCTGTATAAGTATCAGATGACAAAAAAACCATAATGGCTTTAGCCAATTAGTTCTTTATAAATTTTCCCCGCACTCATTTTCCGCTTTCCTCGTGAGACCAGCGAATCTTTCACAGCGCGAGACCCAGAACGCAGATCACAGACGGTATGACGCCACCAGGTTCCCATTACGCACACATTAGTACCTGTGTACCAGCAAACATGCGGAACATCACTTAGTCGACAATTGTCGGAGTATGTTCTTATTAGTCATTGTTTGGTAGTAATGTTATTGTATGGAATATTTCACACTTTGCTTTATTCCCCGATGTGTGTAGGGAAAGCAAGATTTGTCAGTGACAGACGCAAATGAAATGTTAATGTGCGTCAAACTTGTAGCCGCGGGCACCTACACGTACATGCCTGTTGCCTTTCTCTCTACCTAGCGCCTAGAGCAGGAAAAGACATTGTATCAATTCTCACTTTAAAAAGAAAAACGGGCTGAATAGCAAACAGTCAAATGTTATCATGAAAAGTAACAGCAATACGTCAATTCGTCCCAAAATGCTATCATTTTGGTCATCATCGTCATTTCAGCTTTGGACGTCCACTGCTGAACATGGTTTGCTGCAAGTGTCATCACATCGACTAGTCCAGCTATTTACATCCAGAGGAATTTTTCGGAGGAATTTACCAGGTGATCGATTCAGGTTTTGGTAGGCCTTATTTTGTTATTTTGAAGAAATCATAATTAACATTTTTACTCGTATTAATGTGTAATGTGATCGTAACCGTATTCAAGTAACTATTTTGTAAAAAATGCCTAGATTAGATTAAAAATAACAATATGTAATTTGGTGTGATCACCGGGTCGATGATCTCGAGTTCTCTCCAATAATCAATTTGTTAATATTGAAAGAAAACTAAGGTCGTTTTTTTACATTTAAAAAAGGTTGCATATCTAAAGCGCAGGTCGGACATGCATCACACCCTTTTTCCGTTATCAGTGGCGTGTGCTGTCCCGCGTGGAAATGCCGCAGGAAAGTGTCGCGCGACCTGCGCGGGCGCAGACTGCAGCTTACTGGGGTTCCCGCGCACGCGCCGCCGTCGTTGGAAAACCCAGCGGTTTTTCCGACGCGTTGACCCGACGGTGAGGCGGTGACGCCAGCATTGTTTGTAAACATTGCAAACTGAACGGACGTGATGCTGTAATATAGGATTACGCCTTCTATCGATTTTGATAGAGCTGACATTTTGAATGTTGGTGCGTTATATAAATTGACTCGATACAATAAAATTAATAATTGGATACTCCACTACTTATACTATGCAAGTTCATAAAGAAATACGTTCAAAAAAAATCACAATATTAATATTTCAATACCGTTTTTCCAATCGTTAGATAACGTTTATCTGAATAAATACAGTGTTTTGACATATTTTCTATACGAAAACTATAAACTCTTAATTATCCTATAAAATTAGAACTAACTTTTCTCTTAGTTTTCAACAATAATTATGTTTTATTTAACCGACTTAATTCGGTTCTAATTATAATTGTTTAACTTTTTTAACTTTGTAATCTTAGAACTTCGTAATTTATGCACTGATTTGTAAAATCCTTTTTATTTAATTTAAAGAGATTTTAACTTCCAGATTTGTCAAAATCCAGTTCTATGATGGGAACCGTGCCCTTGGGTGGGGCGGGAGATACTGTCAGACTTTTACGGACTAAAAACCCACTCCTGTCCCTTCGTTGCATTTCATACCGGGGCCGAACTATAGAAATATATATCTATGGGCCAAACCTTCCTTTCAGAAATCGATCCTTGGCCCCAGAAGACTTCGTCCCTGCTGATGGGCCCCCACGGTTTGCTGACAACTCTTTGAGGCACAGGTGGGTATGGAAAACCTGTAATAAAAAAATGTATCCTAGCCGTGCTTGGACTGTTATATATCATCTTATCAGAACTGCTATGGCATGCCCTCTGGCTGTCAAGTACTATTAAACTGATCTGATGATGAAGTCGGGACGTATTTTGGCTTATTGGATGGAATGGTCATAAGATATACCTAGGTACTCTGGCTGTAAGTGGTTTTATTTATTTAACAGTTTATGTACACGCATATACTTATACAGAAAATACATTATTATAAAAATTGTACAAAGGTAAGGTAAGGTTTTAATGGTCATATACTATAGAACTTGCATACTATTTAATTAAGGTTTTACGGAGGGTCACCACTAAAGTGTGAAATAAAAAGCTTTTTACAATACAATAAAACTACTCGCGTGGGACTCGCGCACTGAGGGTCCGTACAAAGTTACCTATGAACAGTTAAAATCCCGAATTGAGTTACGATGATTTTTTCAGAATCGCAAAAAGTTTTTATTTGTGACGTAACTACAAATTTACAGTTTGCAGAGTTTTTCCTATACTTATGCTATAAAAGCTTGTTTCATAAGAACCCTGTGAATTTTGTTTCCCTTGAGAGAGCCGAAATATATTTTTTTGCGATATAAATAGTCGTATATATTTTTTTCCGTTAACTTCGATGTTTTATTTTTTTTTCACAGCTTCAAGGGACCGTAGATCTGAGTATATTCTTTATTTCAACTCGAGACCTCCACGTATTCCCGAGATAAAGGGTCTTGACAAACATACAGACAGTAAAGTGAACCTATAAGGGTTTCGCTTTTTCCTTTTGAGGTACGGAACCCTAAACAACAATTAACCTTGTTAAAAAACAAAGAAACAAAAAGGAAACACCGGAGTCAAAATTCAAGTTATGTTAAACGTTTTAGGGTTTTGTCGTGAAGTCAGTTGTTTCTTTTAGTTTTTTTTTACATTACGATCGTTGCCTAATTAATCGAGGCTATATTGGTCAAAACGTAGGTAAGACATTACACAATCCATTGAGGAATATTTAACGCTCGATAGTTTTTATGACAGAAATCTTAAAAAAAAAATTATGATAGAAATCTTAAGCTTATAAATATAAGAAATTATACAATATACATTTAGATATAGATTTTTTTTATATATAAATTGTATATACAGGAAAAATTTTTAACCACTGCGTAAATTTTTTTTGGTGGCTCAGTGTAAGCAATAGAACACATTTCCATTTTTAGTTTATGAATTTTTTTTTCTCATTTTTCCACTTTATCCCAATTTGAAATAAGCAAGACATGGATATAATTTAATAGTAATACTATGAATGAGCATGAATGAAAACGCGAAGGCCGCCGGCCGCTGGACCACGCCCAGCGCACGAGACGGGGGTGCGGGGGCATGCGGCGCCGGCGTTTGATAAACAAAACGCATGGACATGCAGTACGTCACTTGCGGATGCGGAGATCGGACGTTCGCGCCCTTCGCCGTCCCTGCGCGTGTGCCGCGTACTAGACTAGCGTAGTGACAATGTCTCATTTTACTCACCGCGAGTGTTATGAAATGGTGCGAGTGTATTTGTTAAGCAATGAAAATTTACGAGCAGCACGAAGAAGATACGAAAGGGAGAGCGTACCTCGTATGCGAGCCCAAGGGATCCTCAATCCCACGGTCCCTAATGAGAGGACAATTTTAGCAGCTAACCAAAGGCTGCTTGATCACGGCCAGTTCAGAACACCGAGCCACGCACAAGGGTCTGGCAGACCTCGACTGGCAGTCGAAGCCGAAGACGTCATATTTGATTTTTTTGAACGCAATCCAAGAGCCAGTACCTACGACGCAGAACGACGTTTTGGTGTTAGCCAAAGCGCAGTATGGAAGCTGCTAAATACAGCCGGACTCCATCCATACCACTTTCAGCCGGTACAACAACTCCATGACCCAGACCCAGCACCACGTCGAGCCTTTTAAATCACACCACAATTTTTTAAATACGCCAAAATGCAATTGTTTCAATCTAAATTGTATCATGTCTAAATACCTATCATACCTAAATGTTTTATTTTGAATGGATTAAAACGTATTACCTACTTTCTTACTTATTATGATTTATTTTCTGCATTTTGATGGTCCTAAGCCCATGAAAGTATGAAGGATACATTGGAATTACGTTTACAAATAACTTTACACAGTCTAAACTTAAAAAATTGTAGCGCTAAACTGGGGTCAATAATCGCACCGCGTAAGTAGGTACCGTCGCATAGAGCGAGCGCGCGTGAGTACTTCTGATACCAGGCTGGCGCGTCAGGCGAGCGGTCGACGCGCGGCGTGAATCGGGCGACCAGTCGACGGACTGGCAAGCGACGTCCATAAAATAAATTTCTGAGTAAACAAGTCTCGTAAGCGTTAACTTAATTTTTTACTATTGAAACATATCAAAATAAAAAATACGTGTTTATTAAAATATATTCAAGTTTATTATGTCAAAATTTGCGCACTGGTTAAAAACTTTTCCTGTATAAATACAACTGAAGTATCTATTTGCTATACCAAAACATTTTGTTACTAAATATATAAATATGGAATCCTATTCGATAACTATTACAAAACACACTTTTTTTTTAATTTTGGCTTTCTGTCCGCTTGTCTTCTGCTTGTCCTTCAAAACGGTTGGACCGATTTAGACAGGATTTTCACTGACAGATAGCTGATGTCACAACGAGTAACTTAGGTTAATTTTCATTTTCCGGCGAGTGCGGGACTTCAAACACGATTTCGGAACGGTTGAATAATTAACCTTACTAGAGAAAAGTTAATACATACTTTTATCCTTCACCTGTTTTCCTAGTTAGTCGGGGCAGACCCTCGTTATATCAGAGAGAAAGACAACTAATTGTGGGTGAATCACTGACTAGATCATGTGGATAGCTGTGGAAACTACAAATGAATCACAGGGCAGACAGCTCGAGTGACGTACCCACCCCGCTCACCCCCATGTTGAGTAACACTTCATTGTCACTAAACTACGAAACCTTTCTGTTACCACACACTTACTCATAAATAAGTAAAAAAGATTTGTATTTAATTTTTATTTTTGTTAAATTATTTACACGTTAAAAAAAGCTTAACAAATTTTAATATATTTAAAACAACTAAACTAATCAACAACTTATTATGTATAAATATATAGGGTGACTGGTAATTCAATGTTTATGGTCAAATGTGATAGGTCTATTCTCGATATAGTTTTCTAGATAAGTAGTTTGTTCCGTAAGATGAAAGAGGTTAGGTTCTTTATTTTTAACCGACTTCGAAAAGGAGGAGGTTCTATTTTCGGCTGTATGTATTTTTATTTTATGTATGTTCACCGATATTTCGGTCAATCGTGGACCGATTTCGAAAATTATTGTTTTGTTTGAAAGATTATCTCCCGAGTTGGTCCTATAGAAATATTGTTTTGATGTGATGATGAACTTCGAAGATATAAAACGGAACTCTTCCAAGAATCATAGCAGAACTTTCGTTACAAGTAAAATTACTTTATTTATACATGCAGTCGGTGACTGACTGAAGGAAAAAAGGGAGGGGATACATAGAACTAATCTGATGATGAAGCCGAAAGGTAGGTAAGAACCGGAAACCTAGCCGTATATGGTATTATTAGAATTGTCATAGTGATTTGATAATGGAACCGAATGGCTGAAGGTAATTATTTAAGTTTGACTGAGGGGTACTACAACTAAAAAGTGTGAAATAAAAAACTTTTTACAAAAAAAACTACAACTGACTTCAATGTAAAAAAAAACACAAAAAAGTGAAAAAAAAAAATTTCCGAAGTCGGTGCTTAATAACGTAGAGACTAAACTATTACATAAACACACAACAGTTATTTTGCACTTTTTTTTTACTTTGAAGTCGGCTGTATTTTTTTTAAATTGTAAGTACACTTAAACTTGGCAGCGATTAAACAATTCATGTAAAAAGTGAGCTCAACGCATCAACGAATATTCTTCCAGTAAATCTATTATAGCTACTCTCTTACTTAGTGTTTTTAGGTAGGTAATTCTTTCAAGCGGCAAAACAAAAACCAATATAGAAAAAACGCCATCAAAAACTCTTTGTGCACCAGTAACTGCGTGGCAACGGCTCTAATCCTCTAACTTTTTTCGTAAACCATAAATAATGAAGTATAACAATCAACATGGCTGTCCTTGATTCAGGCAAGGCGGCACGTATAAGTTCAGATTCAGCCTACAGCGTTTACACACAATCAGTTACATCTACACCCCCACAAGGGTCGTCAACTTCTGCCGTGGTCGTGTCGGGCAGAGTAGGCCAGTACAAGTAGAAAAGTACAAGGTTATAAAAGAGCATCAGCATCGATGTCGCCGAGCCTTGGTACAGGCCATGGTCCGAAGGGAGGAGTGTCAGGCGGTCGCCTTCTTCTGCCAAACTGTTGATCTTATTTTTTCTTACCTATCTTACAGGCAGCAAAAAGTAACCGTGTGTGGGGCGACGTCTTAGGGGTCTATAGTAAAAATGAGCGTGCCACAGGGTTCAACCTTCCTTACATGATAGCTAACTTATCTGATAAAATTATATTCGCTGATGACACTTCCCTTATTCTTAAAATAAACAGAAAAGATACGGATGTCTTGCAGGTTAACGAAAGTCTGGATGTTCATTTTGAAATGGTTCGCAGCTAATAACCTCTTACTAAATGCGAACAAAACTAAATGTATAAAGTTTTAATTACCTAATGTCCCTCAAGTTGGCGTCAGTCTAATCCTTGACGCCAAAAAAATTGATGTTATTGCGGAAAGTGTATTAGATATACTATATATTCAAAATTGGGGCCCTCACATTAGAACTCTCTCAGGTAGATTAAGCTCAGCTGCATATGCAGTAAGATAAATAAGGCAATTGACAGATGTACCCACAGCTAGGTTAGTTTATTATGCCTATTTCTTCTGTATTATGTTCTATGGCATCTAGTAATTTATTATTGTATATGTACATCTATAATTTATTGACAGGTTTATTTTTATTTTTGTATAGCTTCTTTTTATAATGTGGATGTGAGGACAGCGTAGACTCCGCGGATTCAAGGATTACAATTTTTATTGTGCTTTTGGGTATAAAGCTGACTGGTGTAAATAAGTGCCCATGTAGGCCTAAGGGAAATTTAATAAACAATTTTGAGTTAAGTTCTGCGAAGCAGTAATTCTAGCAAAGGAGGCAACGGCGCTCACGCGCCAGCCGCTGCCGGGATTCCGATCCCGATTTCCGGTCACCGTAGGCGTGCCAAATCAATTTTTTATTGTTATTATAAAAACTTTTTAATTAGGTATCTCTGAAAAACTAGAATCAGAGACCAACCATTACATTTAGGAGTTTAGAGATTTGCTAAACAGAGAGTAACGCCCCACATACCTCCGTTGAAAAGGGAGGATCTTCCGACCAGACCAGTGTTATGTCTGGTGGGTAACTGCCCGATAGATGATTTCCGGCTGTTGTAACTTTGATTGTGCGATGCAGGATTTTATATTTTTCTTCTAGTTCTTATTTGGCGCCATAGATGTCACTACAGGAGAAATAATTGCATTTTTTTAATATCATCACGTTGATCTGTATGCAATTTCCGATACGGATACATATAGGAATAATATTATACCGTCTTCGGATACGGTTACGGATATAAAAAAAAATCTGTTATAAATTTAATAGGGTTGGCTCCCTACCACACGAAAAAAGGCCGGCCTTAGTGTGAAAGTTTTCGAATCTCACACTAAGGCCGGCCACACCGCACCTTGCAGACTACGGTAACGACTAGCCCGATTGTTTTCTGAGTGGGTCTAAACTGAAACCTTGTCCAAGCGTGTCGGTCGCTCGACAGGACCTATCTTTCTAGGTCGACCAGAATACCGTATTGGCTTTTCTCGTGACTAGTATATGTGACGATTACAACTTTTGTTATGCGATTCTGGCTGTTGCCTGATTCTGAACTAAAAACGGCCCGTACCCGTAAGGTGTATGGCCGGCCTAGCTTGTGGGTGTGGCGCAGGAGTGGCAAGCGTTGCATAATTCGTCTGGGCGGCGCGGTGTGTCGGTGTCGCGGGCGCTTGACCTCGGGGAACACTGGACTTTCCTGTAACATCGATTAGCCGCCAGTTTCATCCGTTATAAGTCGATACGAGCGATTAGGGTAACTTTGTTTTACTTTTTGCACGATGTTGGTGCCGAGAGCAGTAAACCGTACGATTCGGTCATCGCAGCTAAATATATAATAATATTAAATTGATGAATATTTTGAAATCTTCGGCGAGTCAATTGCTCGTTCATATCGAATCGTGGCACACTATTTTCGTAAGAAATAGAGGGTACCCCCTTCTTTTGAGGTGGGAAATCATCCAATGACTTCTCCGTGAAGCAGAAGGGCATGTCAGCCTTTTAAGTACTAGGCTGTTTCTCAAGAACCGCGATAGCTAGACAGTTGAAATTTTCACAAATTATGTATTTCCATTGTTGCTATAACAACAAATATTAAGAACAAAATAAAATAAATATTTAAGGGGGGCTCCCATAAAACAACCGCGATTTTTTTGCCTTTTTTTGCGCGATATATAATGGCAACAGATAGGAACTTGAAATATTAACAAAATACTCAATTGTATTTTTAACCCTCGACCGAAAAGAGGGATGTTATAAGTTTGACCTGTCTGTCTGTGTGTCTGTCCGTGGCACCGTAGCGCCCAAACGAATCGACCGATTTTGATAGTTTTTTTTTTTTGAAAGCTGGCTTAATCGAGATGGTTCTTAGCTACAATTTATGACGATTTGTCTAGGTGTTTAAGGTCACGAGCTCGTTTGTTAGCTGTAGTAGGTATATTAAACGCTTATAATGCGTATTTATTTTACTTTCAAACATTTGTGTGTCCTAATATTTTAAATACTCATTGTACATGATGGTGCTACTGAGCTGATCTGATGATGGAGCTTGAAGGTAGAAGATGTAGCTCTAAATTGTTAATAAGTAACTAATAAGTAAGCCTATCGAGTTAGGGCTCATTAGATTCGTCTTAACCAGTGCTATACATTTCTCATGATGTCGAGAACCTGATGCTATAACTTGGAGGTGGCTGATGGAACCCTGGAATGCTTACCAGTAAACCCATCGAGTTTGGGCTCCTTAGATTCGTCTTAATAATAAAAAAAAACAGCTTACCTAGTGTTAAATATCTCATCACCATTATTTCGGTGAAAAGTAGGCTACCCACTGACTTACAGAAAATAATTCACGAATTGGAACCGGAACTCACGTTTGACATTTTAACTGATAGTTTTTCCAGTTTTGAGGATCAGTTAATGAAATCGAAGCTTTTAAATTAAATTAGTACCGTAGACGGTAATTAAATAACACTACACTACAAGTCGGAAGATTTTTTACAAGGCAAGGTAAGGCGCTCAAACGCTACCGACCTTTAAAACAATGGTGAAGTAGCATTATCTTTCACTTTAATATAGGTATCATTATTCTCCTTTCTCAATCATAAAATTGATATTTATTAGATTTATTAGTTTATTAATTGATATTGTATGTATGTATTTTTATTTTTTTGTGTAATTAATATTATTCACGTTTTTTGTACACTGACCGCCCCAAATCTATCTCCGTTCGTACAGACCATCCTAAGGTTGTCTGTCAGAGATTGCCCTGTGCGTAAGACCGCCCGTTGCACAATTAGTTTCTGTAAATGTTTATCTTGTCCACATTATAAGGTGTACATTCAGGACCAGACGATTTTTTTCCAAAATTTACTAAATGGTGAGAAGCAGACTCTTTGCCCCAGTAGGCGTCGACCCTGCAGGGTCCTTTTTTTATGGTAGGTAAAATCATCCAATCAAAAATCCCGCCCTTGGGCGGAGCGGAAAATAGTGTCAGACTCTTACTCACTAGAGAATTATATGATTTGATTCTGCTATCACCTTTCTACTATCGGACAACCCGACGTGCAGCGAATGTCCACCCTTGCATTGTTGACACCTCTACAGTCTGGACTAAGTTTTTCACTTCGCAAGTTAAGTATACCGCGAAGGATCAGAACTTAGCCTGCTGCGGCCTGTACATCCTTATATAATTTTGGAGTTGGCTCTTCATAAATCAATACGCTTCGTCATCAACGATTGCATCGCTACTTACCACCTGGCAGGATCGCAGTCTAGCACTAGTTTATAACATTCAAAAAAAGGAAAAGTTCATTTTCAACGTAAAAGAAAAGTATTCATTTTCAAAGGAAAACATGTAGGTACCTGTTAGGCTGCGAATATCTCATAAAACACTACGCTCATCACTAAGTGCTTGTTTACGGAGACGCGGCGCGTTGGGCGTTCGTGTTAAATTGCAGCAGCGCGCCGCGTCATCGCACGCGCAAACACAAACATATGGCAATGTACGACAATAGCACAACGCGCCGCGTCTCTGTAAACAAGCCCTAAGGCTCGCTCCAAAAGAAATAATTATATGAAAAAGCAGCGATAGAGAATACAGCTGCTTACACGTGTTTCAGCGTCAAATCTGTGCCAAAATAAACCTCTTTACAACAATCAGGACAGCAATAATTATCATAAAACCGATACAGTCCGTGAAGAGATGCGGCGATGCGGTCATTGTGCGGTTAGCATGGGCTATCCGCCATCGACAACTTTAAATTAAATTTAACCACAAAACCGCTAGATAGATAGATAAGTTAGGCTGAGCGCAGACTTGAGTCACGCCCGCTTTAAGACAGACGATTGCTTTAAAAAACATAGGAAGACGCGCTCACTTCAAACAAAACGTCTCTTAGACAAAATTGTCTAATCCCTACAAAAACTGCACAGGGTCAAGTCTGACTATCGATTGTCGGCTTTCCTTTTGCATGTATCAACGTTGCATGTATCAACGTTGCCCGCGTATCAACGATACTTTTGCATGTATCAACGTTGCATGTATCAACGTTGCCCGCGTATCAACGATAAATCCATCTAGTGATGAACCTACCTCTACCTCCTCTCTAAGGTGCCCCATACACCTACAATAATATTGTGCAAAAATATTGAATACCCCCATTCGATTCCAAACGTTTAATAAATTCACTCAATAAAATTGACGAACCAGTCTGATCAATATTTTCGCGCGGGCAACATGTCTGAAGACGAAGTCTTGGCAGCAGCCATACTGGTAATTTTGTTAAACTAAGAATGGTTGAAAAAAAGACCAGCCTACACTACCGTCTACATTATCTTTCACAGTATTTTTGTTACACATAACACCGTGACTGACAGATCACGATCGTTCCAAACACTGAAATAATAAATATTGTGCAATATTAAACCTACACAGAGCAAGAATAACATATTGCACGATAAAATTGAAGCTCGCTCAAACTTTTTTATAATATTGAGCAATGTTTCAATACTAGCCCTACACGTTGAATAATATTGTACAATCAGTTATATTGTGCAATATTATTGCAGGGAGTATGGGGCGCCTAATAGTTTCATCCGAGAATTCAAAGAGTATATATACGTCGCATCATGTTTGCAGACGAAGAACTCGTAGAATAATTAATACAACAATATCGATGAAATCTATTTTGATACTGAAAAGTTTTTTTTTTATTAGACAAAACAGTTTCGTTTTAAATGTGCGACGTGTCGTAGACAAAACACTTTCGTTTTAGTTTTGAGGCAGACTTGTCTATGTGAGGCAACTCTGTCTTAAAACCGTCAAGTCTGTGCTCAGTCTTAGATCGTCTTCGTGAACTCCGCCGTTTTTTTTTCAAGAAATAATTTCATCAATTAAAAAAAACTAGTTAGTTGACAAACGATTCTGTGTGAATTTTTTACTTCATCTTATTATATCAATTGTTTTCGAGAATACCGTAACATTAGTGTAATCGGTCACGGATCTACTGAACCGGTTCAAGAGCATCGATGAGTTGTGGACCCTAAGCCGATTTGTTATGGTCAGAAGATGACGCCGCGTCTGTGAGCTGTCTAGGGTCGTTATACAAGTACTGACATCGCAATATTTGCCAAAAAAGCTTGGGAATGACATCTAGTTTTTTTTTTTTTAATTAATGTCTATAGTACGCGTCAAGTAAGTTAAAAGAAAATGGTCGTCGTTTCTATGGTTACGCGCAGCCCCCAGCTTCGATTAAGACCCGAAAATGTATTAACTTATATACCGTATATTGTACATATTTCTTTCTAAATTAAGTGTGTCTGTAAGCCAAATAAATAGTTTTCTATGTTTTCTTAGGTGTGAGAGTAGTCGGCATCCACCCACTAGCTAGCGACTGAATTTTTATATTAAAAGTCAAAAGACCATATGAATTTCACAAGCAAAATGTAAGTTACTGAAACTGGTTTATCGTTATAATTCCTCTCGCTTTGCTTTCTAGTTTGAATTATATTAATTGGACACATCCATTTTCCAACAGTAATATTGTACATTCGAACTTGAATATTTCAAATTGCGTTTTTGTGAAAATCCTCCTTTTTTTAACTGACTTCAAATTGAAGAGAAGGGGAGTTTTTCTTCACATTTCAAAACCCGAAAGAAACAGGAACCTGATGCAAATCTTCCCATCCATCACACACATGTCTTCACATAGGTGCTTGATAGATGTGATTATTTATCGCCCCTGCAACCGCTCCGACTCTTCGCAGCAGCCGGATCTTGGATCAGTCTGACGTCAATGAACCATCTGCCCGATCCAACTACGTTTTCCGTCATAAAAACTATAATATAGGTTATATAACGACTGCCAGTTTTTCTAACAGCTGGCGTCATTGTCCTATAGTATAATGGAATATTTAAAAAAATAAATAATACATTGTTACCCTAGGGGTGAAAGTAACGTAAGTCTTTAGCCCGAGGTAAACACTGTGCTTTTCATTACGAATACAAGGATAGTAAAAATAAAATAAAAAGTTTGTAAAACCTGAGTCGTCGTATGATTTTATGTATTTTTATTCTGATTTAGGCGGCATAAGGTTTTCCACTACTGTTTTAGCCCCTTCTCTTGTGAAAGCAGGCGTTATATTTGAATCTGATGAACATATCGTGTTAATACAAATCTCTGCTGTACACACTGCTGGTTTACATTTATTATTTCTAGCTTATTGCTGCCAGCGGCTTCACCTGCTTAATAGGAGATAATTATCCCAACAGAAAATGCTCCCAGGATAAAAAGAATAATATGTGCTTATCCACGACATGGTCTTCCCGTGTACCCACTTACATTAAAACCCGGTGAATCGTTCGAGCGTGAGAAGTAACAAATGAATACAGACTAACAAACTTTCGCCTTTTTTTATTAATGTGATTGATTTTCATAGTTTATTGTTGTACTTTCCTTTTCTGCTATCTTATATTTTTAGTGTAGATCAGTACCTATGTTGTGTACTTGCAGAGCATTAGAATTTTATAAATGAATGTTTTGATTTTTTAGTTTTCTGTTTTTATTACCCACAATCTGCTTTTACTAAATCGTGTACTAGTAATAAAATACTCACCTTTGTACGGTACAAAGATGTTATGAGTATTGTACCCTAATTGCAAACAAATATTTAATTAGCAGCTTACTAAGCTGTCGGTTGACAGCTTAGTAAGTCGGTGTCGAGTCGTGGTCGGTGCTAAGGGTCGCTCCCGGATCTAGCCATATTTATGTGCATTATATAAAGTTTGGTTGGTCGACACGTGATAAAAACACGATCACGTCACGGAAGATCCTTGGGGTAACGATATGAAGCCTTCATTTGTTTATATATTTATTTTACTATGTTATAGTAAAAGTTTGAAAGCCGTACATACTCACTTTGGCCGTACTGAGCGCGGAGCGCAGCGTTGAAGAGTTGAAAACAGGTAGGTATTGAATGAAGCACTGGGTGCATTTGCTAGTGTATGAAATATTTATTTTTTATTCTTGAGAAAGCATAGGAAATTGGAATTAATCTTTGAAGGCACATTTTGTAAATAAGGCTGCTGTAGATGTCCAAAAAGATTTAAACGCAGAATAGGTGAACGCCCTGGTAAGTTTTAAGTTTACTAGCATCCCGCACTCTGCCAGTAACATACGAAGTTACGAGCACAGCATCTCATGTTTTTGATCGTAAATTGTTCCGGCACCGTCTGATAGGGTGATAAGTGATGATAACCACCAGCCGTTGAACACAAGATGGACGAGGCGACATCAGTCTGTGACATCCACGTTAGGGTCGTTTTCGCATCTGGAGCTGGTGATTACTTCCGCAACCCAGTCACTAAGGGTTTTTTTTGGGTGAGTAGGTATCTAGTATCAAACCGTCAAATATAATCCCTCCCTCTCGCTCTAAGTGTCAGACTGTTACTGACTAAACTCACCAGTGTTTCTCCAGTTGACCTTTGCGTTGCAAGGCTGCGGCAACTCTTTCTAACTACCCCCCAACCATAGCATACCTTTCTGGTTACCAGACGCCAGGATAGAGGACTTAGTCGAACGAGTGTCTCAACAAATCGTAGGTAACCTAGCAATGGAGATTAGCATTTTTCTAGAACGAAATACAGTTTTTTCTTACGCAATATATGTCTAGTCTTTCAACATGTGTTTAGTGTAATAAAAAAAAAACAAAAAAATAAATAACAGACCACCGTTCGAGTATCGGAGCGATGGCAACGGTACAATATGATTTTGGATTTAAATATCAATTATATTGCTTACTTACGAAGTTGAAGCTCTTGCCGAAATGATCAATGACGACGTTGACACCGTCGTCGTGAGTTCTCTAAGTCCGCAGTTTTATCAGTATGTTGCGTAGACAAGTAAGTATATAGCCAGTATATAGCCAACCGAAGCCAAAAAGCGGTTATTCAAAATTTTCCAATATTTTAATTATTTTTTGCTTTGGAAACCGTCGAAAACCCCGTAACTTTATTGGAACAATGGAAAAAAACACCATCTATACTTACTTATTTTATAAATGCGAAAATAAATCTGTTGTGATCCATTTCGAAAGTATGCGTTAGCCACTAAGATAAGTATAATGCCATGCTTTGGCGATCTAGAAAGACCTAAAGTTACTCTTATTAGCATTCTACGCACAGAAGCTTTTCATGTCAATATGGAGATCAATTTTTTTTTTTTCAAAATCCTTGTTTTCTTAAAATAAAATCATTTATATTGAGTTACCACTTTCTGGGTTCCGAAAGAAGTATAGCACTAATTTTAAATAATTTTATTTAGCGCGTGCGCTAGGAATCATAACAAAAACTCACATAAGATGTATAATCCGTAGAGGCCCAGCCTGCTAACTGCAGGCAGGCAGGGTCGAAGCCTGCTGGGGTCAAGGGCCGTTTTCTGAAAGGAAGGCTCAGCCCCGGCACTATAGGCAACGAAGGAACGGGGTAGGTTTTTAGTCAGTAAGAGTCTGACACTACTTCCCGCTCCGCCCAAGGGCGGGATTTGTCATTGGATGATTTTACCTACCATAAAAAAAAAAAAAAAAAAAAAAACATAAGATGTATAAAACAGTTACTCACGTGTCGGTAAAAAGTGAAGTTAATTGGAATAGCATTCATTTTGCGGTTTTAAACCATAATTACCATAAACATACGTTTATGAATTACCGTTCTAATTATCGGTTTATGTATTAAAGTGGCGTTAAAGACCGCGAGGACTTATTACTTTTTTATAAATGGACTTTCAAACTTGGAGTATTTGGTTTGAACAAAAAAGTTCCTTTAAACTTACGATGGGAAACACGTGGATATAGATACGACCCACTTTTCTACGGCGGAGTAGCTTTTTTATTTGTGGTTACAGCTTTAAAAATATAATAACACAGGTACTGCGTTCAGAATGCCCACCTACTCTAGCTTTAAGTGAAACTTTGGATATTTCCGAATGAACTTTCCAACAACCTCGGCTTACGCAGTTTCGCTCTTTCTTTGAGAACTTGCTAAGGACGTGTGGGGAAGGTCAAAGCTTTCTTAGAATAACCCGAGCGCTGGGCATCTTGTTGTACATAGTTTTAGCGCTTTGTTACTGTTATGAAAAAGATTAAAATTGTATCCTTCTAGATGAAATGACTTAGATTTTCCTTCCGTCTAAAAAAACCCGAGGTTTATTCCAAGAAGAGATTCATAAAAAAGCTCAAAAATAAAAAAAAAAAAAAAGTGAGTGACTAGATTCCTCAAGGCACTTGACTAGACAAGAGTAACAATACCTAAGCAGGCGGTCACCTGGACACCGACCTGACCTGAACACATCGACCACGCGATCGTTGTGACGTCACACAACCAAGTGCCCCATTGTGACGTCACACAATCAAGTGCAACCATTCTTTAATGCACTTCACTGGACAAGAAGCACAACAGTAGCTGCTTCACTTGAGTACCGTTCATCATCGACCACGCGATGGTCATGACATTAAACAGGAGCCCGCAAAAAACAGTTACATTTATAGGTAAAGACAACGTCATCAACTGGTTACCCCCTTTTCTAAGGTATTTTTTACAACACCTGCTCGATGATGTCCTTTTATTGTCATACAGCCTTAGAATAATAATTCATACAACCCTCATAAAGCGAATCATTCTGTTCCTAGGGATCTAATGCACTAGTAGAATGGGCGATCTCTAAGGAAATGTGATTTGAATTTGGAATGGAAAACTATTAACCAGCAAAAGAAAAACGAATGAAATGGTGTTACCACCGATACTCTAAAAAAAAATGAAATAGCGGGAGCGTTATAGAAAATTAAAACTGTACTTAGTTCAATTTAGTTATGAATTTTGTTTGTTTTAAATCTCAAAACATGTCGAGTGATAGTGAACATTATATATAGTTTATTTCAGTATAATTGTCTTTTAATTATCTCATACAAGGTGTAAAAAGTAAAGTATCCAACATGGGAATAAAGCTGTCTTTGTCTTGGGCGTCTTGAATTCCTCACTTCACTCAGGTTTCTATATTAACTCCCTCGCAGTGCTCGGGCGTTTATTATACAAACTCCTCACTACGTTTGGGATTAAAACTTAGCTACTTTCGTTTCGTTCGGAATAAAGGTACCTGACTTTTGAATTGTAGCTGACTGTACCGGCTAACTGCAAGACCTGACGTAAAAAAGAACAGCCACCTTCCAGCTTCACCATCCTTTCTATGTCTGTGAAGCCGGACACAGCGGTTGATGAACTATTCCGGATGTAGCGAGTGAACCCGGACACGACCGATAACTGCTGGTTAGATATAATTGCCGTGAATATTTCGATTGTCAAGTCCATATAAATATGCCATTTCCAGTTATGTTAAACGTTTTGCGATTTGATGCTGCCGAGAGTTCACGGCAGCAGACGCTGAGGAATGCCCAGGACCCGGCTTACGTCCTTGGAAAGCTGGGTCAGTAGGTTTGTTGTTTTCTATATTATTTAATTCACAAGGTGAATTATAATAATAAGCGAAGGGAGATAATTGTAATTAGATTGTAGCGACATCCATGACGCAATAATGAAATTGAATTTGCCACATACAATGTCATGCAAATATTTTGAATAAGTACTAAAACATCAATTTTCATCTGTAGTTACGTGATATCACGTACCAAATATATATAGATGAGACACCAAAATCATACCAAGCTGATAGTTTGTTGGACGAGTAGGTGTTTAAATACACGTGTTTTTTTTTTTAACTAGAGTGAGTGAGGGTCACCAGTTAGCACCAAATGTATGTTTAGGACCTACGGAGTGGAGTCAGTGCGGCGAGCGCGGAGCGTGGGCATGGAAGATGCGAGCTCTAAGAGAGGGTCCAAGTTAGTATGGAGAAACCAATTTTTACGCGGGCGAAGCCGATGACAAAAGCTACTTAATACAAAAACTACTACAAACTAACTTAATAAAGAAAATTGGGCAAGCGCGAGTCCGACTCGCACTCGAGGGTTCCATACAAAGTAAATTATTTAAATAGTTCAATTTCTGAATCGAGTCTCGAAATTTTTTCCGAATTGAAAAAAGTTTTATTTTTTGAGACATAACTAAAAATTGATTCCTATAATTCTACTATAAGACGTTGCTTCATTGCCAAACAGGGTTCTAGGTCAACGGGAAATCCCTGTGAATTTTGACTCCCTTGAGAATGTCGGAATATAAGTTTTTTGCGAAATAAACGGCCGTACCTTTATTTTTCGTAAACTTAGAAGTTTGATTTTTACACAGCTTCAAGAGAGTGCACCTAGTATATAGTTTTAATTTCAACTCAATATCTTTACGCGTTCCGGAGATAAAGGGTCTTGATAAACAGACAGACGGCCAACAAAAGGATCAGGGACAATGAAGTGGTAGGGTTCCGTTTTTCCTTTTGAGGTACGGAACCTTAAAAATGAACAATGTCGTCTCCCAATTCCGGCCACAGCACGCAGGATACAACTTACTGCCGCCGTCGTTCCACGCCAACTACTTTCTTCAGGTCATCGCTTCTGACAGGCTCTTGGGCACAAGTGATCAAGTGTTCACTCAGAAATACTCATCATGCGGTTCGTAATGAGCGCAGTTCCGTAACTTAATGATGTTGTGGTTTACCAGTGACCTGTCGAGTGCTTGACCCTAGTTATACGCCTGATTATAATGACAAGTATTTAACAATGTTTCTAGCTTTTCATCATTCAGTATCTTTGAACCGCGACTTCTCTCGCGTGGCCATGACCTTTGATCTTGTTTGGAACATCTGAAACCTGGCGATAGTGTATCGTTTTCAAAGTAAAAGAAATACCTTTATTCGTAATCAGATGAGTGATAATTACTAACATTTATAAAGATAAATAAACAAACAATATTACCGATACTTTTAATATTAGTTTGGGTCAATTTACAATAACATTATATTACATTAACACCTCGATCATCAAATTTGAGGAGTAGTGGGACACTCTCTCCCTTTGTTGTCTACCGATCAATGGAAGGCTCATTTTCAGTTGCGGTATCACTTTCTTTTTTTTACTTTCGATTTCATACCAATAAATATAATATCTATTCAATATTATCACTTCGATGAGGCTGACAGGACTAGACAAAGAAGATGGATTGTAGTTTGAACATTGAACAGTAACAAACACTAAAGTGTTGGTTTCTATTATATTTGTGTTTTACATATTCTGCTCAGCATCCTTTTACCACTCGGTGATACAGACTGAAATGGATCAACTAAGATACTCGCGGTATTATAATTACGTAATTGCCCACTTTATAGAAAATGAAATAAAAAATAGTTAAAAAAAACTTGTTTTTTCCAGGAAAAATAAAAATACTGAAACCAAAATTTTCAGCCGAATGAATTTCGTACACCCGTGTGTACAGTACGACAATTAGCGTTATTTCAAAGTAATTCAAGTTGTACTATCAGCCTTCGAGGGGTTAAGAATTGAGTTGTTGGACCATAAACGTCAGAAGCAATAGAAAACATAGTGCAACGCCTTCGGCACTATGTAGGTCCCTTTCTACTCAAATTCCGAAGCTTCGTGAAAACCCTAACAAACACAACTTCAGTAAACTATTTTTAATAAGTAGTAGGTTTTTATCTCTTCTCGTTTTGTAGTGTCTTCATTCAGGCTAATTCCGTGGACGCCTACGCAGTCTTCAGGAATCAATTGAAAAATTTTTAGGTGGTATCATCAAACGATTTCTCCCACTCTAGGGTGAGGCGTGAGTTTAGTCAGTAAAGTCTGACATGGCATCTGTGTTCTTCAGTTGCCATTTAGTTTCCAGGAGCAGGGTTTCAAAAAATTGCTTGACCATGGTCTGAACCAGAGCCGTGAGATGAATGGTGTAGGTAAACTCGCACCGGTCTATGGTCAGATAGTCCAGAACCTTGAAAACATCCTCCATTGCAGCCAGCTTCGGAGAAATACCTCTCTACTTCACAACTGACTGAAGTCCAACTAACATGTTGGCGTTTTCGTACAAATCATCATCATCATCATCATCAGCCTTGTAATGTTCCCACTGTTGGAACACAGGCCTTCTCTCTAGGAGAGGGAATGGGCCGCAATTCACCATGCGGGCTTAATGCGGGTTAGTGGATGTCACATGTCTTCGAATTTTTGGTTCTAGGACATGCCAGTTTCCTTACGATGTTTTTCCTTCACCGTTTTGAGAGCAGTGGTGATGAAATAAATTACACAAAGTAATGCGCCTGGCTGGGTTTGAACCCGCGACCTACAACTCGTAAGTCGGGGCCGTTACCACTCGGCCACCACTGCACTCAACGAACACAAACAAATACTTTTTACTTTTAATTTTTTTTTTTTGTACAAATGTACTTCAGCACTTAAGCCCCGATATTAAGTCAATCTGGCAGTTTTGGAGAGACAATACAGTTCAAGTCTCAATCTAATCGAGGACTTTTTCCTAGCCGATAAACGCTAAACAGAGTGGCAGATTATACTCTTCGGCCTTCTTTATATCCTGCTGCAGCATATGTCGCTTGGTCTATGGTACAGTACGACCGACGGATCTTGGCGCGTCTGAAGTTAGGCTCTGCGAACTTTAGCGCTCAAAATAAACGCGCCAAATAAATGATTTATAAAAATAAATGCCAATAACAGTTGTTAACAGCAATAACAACTGATATTTTTAAAACCATTTATTCATCTTTACGAGTGCACTAGCGCTAAAGTTCGCAGAGCCTAACTTCAGAAACGTCAAGATCTGTCGACCGTACCTAATGTAATAATGCTTTTCCGAGCTCTGGCTTGTTGCGCGGGAAACGTTTCATGATGACATGAACAGCTGGTAGACATTGATTAGAAAAGTGATGGGCCTGTAATTTTTAAATAGGGCATTTTTGAAAATCTAAAAAAAATACCACCACACCACTCTCTAATAAATAGTCCGTAGAAATATTTACAGAAATTAGTCGTATTAGTACCTATTTATAATTATCATACTTAACCCTACAGAGTTTACTTAACGACGGCGAAGAGCTGATACTCATAACTGTCGAAGTCAAAAGTTTCCCGAAACTAAAATAATCTTATAATTTCAGAAGTAAAAAACTTGTAATTAATTAGTTTGTTGAGAATAATTATAACTTGTTTAATTATTATGCAACATTATGTACTTTATGATAGTGTAGGTTTTTTTGTAGTATGTAGTGTAGGTTTTTGTCCAAAAAAAAGTTAAGATTTAAAAAGTTAGATAATACCATAAATTGACCGGTCGGTTAGTTAAATAACTCCTTAAAAAAGTAAGGAGTAATTTCAACAATTTAATTCGAAGCAGTTGCAACTAAATAGCCGCTTCGGAGATTTCACTAAAATATGCGGATTCGCATTTCTCGAAAAATTACACACACTTCACCAATATTAATATATAGTTTTCATTAATTATCTGACTTTAATTAAAGAAAGAAATAATAACAGTTTACAAAGTAAAGAATTAGTAATTATGGAATAGAATTAATTAGGTAATTTAATTTTGTCGTGTGCAAATTTAATATTCGACCTTGTCGTACCATTTTGCCATCTAGTATAGATTTTAAGAGCTAAACTTGTAAACTTAAATATTAATTTCTTAAAGGATTGTTAGATGGCGCTAGTTTGACTGCTTGAAGTAGTAATCTTATTTTTACTTAAATATATAAAGGGTGACTGGTAATTAGTGAACGATACTTAAGCATGTGATTTTAGTCATGATAACAAACAACTTTTACTATGGGACCAAACCCGAAATCGCGAAAAAAATCTGCCAAATTCAGTACATTTTGACCAGTTAGGCGAACATAAATTACCAGTCACCCTATATAGCATATTTTTTCACGGATTTAAAATAGTAAATAATTGAGTATTGATCATTTATTGGCACATTACACAAAGAAAAACATGCAAACAAAATAATTAACGGACGGTTATAATCACACTATTATGGTACCTAAAAAGTAATTTTGTATTTTACTAATTATACTGTTTATATACTTTATTTCATTAAATAAAATTAAAAACAAAAGCGACTATGGTGATAAAACCACAGAGGGACAAAATAAAATGAACGAATATTTTTGAGCACGCCATCTAGTGGCCAGTAGCAGCAACAGATTTTTTAGTGGCTTCATTGTTCTACAATATTGTAATAGAACATGAATATCCCGCTAGTCACTACAGCGTTTAGTTGTGTTTGTAAGTAAACACCTCGTAGTCTCTTACAGTGAAGTTATACTCTGTGGCGAGCGACGCGGGCGCCATCTGGTCGCCGTACGAGTGTAGGTTACTGTAGCTCTCACTGTTGCTGTTGCAGTTGCTCGATATCAGGAGATCAGCGCCCGCGCCGAATATTGGACCGCAACTGTTATCAAGAGATAACCGTCTTTAGTAAACAGGTGAAAAAGCTCTAAGTTCCAGTAAACCTAGAATCTAACAAAATATCATCACCTTGAGTCTTCCTTTGTGTGAGGAATGAGTGGGCTAATTTTACCAATTGTCGTGTCATACCTACCGACAGCTGGTGGAGCAGACAAGTCCAAAACTGAGGAAAGCGCGTCTACGGGACGCAGCCAAGCTAGGCTAATGATCTTAAAAAAGCTAACTAGACCTGAATACTGTTGGTTGGGCATTGGATATGAGGCGTAGCTTGGGAGTAGTCTTCTTCTTAGCATGTCGAAGGTAAAACTATTTTTATTTTCTAGTTTCAACCTTGCCTGACCTAGTATTCGGCCACAAAAATACCATTAGCTAACGCTGTCATTCGGTCCCTACGTGAATAGGTAACAGGGCATGTGACGCAGAATGAAGAGGCTTGATTTATATTGTTATAGTAGCGAAGGATACTTACTCCGGATGATAACACAACGCGAAAGCCTTCTTCAGCAGCGTGTACCTCGCAGGCGGCTCGCTGAGCGCGAACAGGAAGGCGCGCTCGGCGGGGATGTAGCCCCCTGCTCCGCCAGCCGTCCACGCTGCCTCGCAGTACCCACCTATCACCTCGCCACGGGATAGCTGGAATTACGGACATTTATAAAACCTGTGTGTTCTGAAGTTTCTATCTAACAACATGGGGAAAAGGAAACGATTGCTCATGATCAAACAGGTATTCGGAGCTTGCCATTTAAATTTAGCGTCAAACGGTAACAGACTGAGAATAGTGGTGTCCTATTGGTAACGGCTCCGACTTACGAGTTGTAGGTCGCTGGTTCAAACCCAGCCAGGTTTTTTTTTATGGTAGCTAAAATCATCCAATAACAAATCCCGCCCTTGGGCGGAGCGGGAAGTAGTGTCAGACTCTTACTGACTAAAAACCTACCCCGTTCCTTCGTTGCCTATAGTGCCGGGGCTGAGCCTTCCTCTCAGAAAACGGCCCTTGACCCCAGCAGGCTTCGACCCTGCCTGCCTGCAGTTAGCAGGCTGGGCCTCTACGGTTTGCTGACAGCTCCTTGAGGCGCGCGGGAACAGAACGCGCCGTCGACGACTTGGGCTCGGTCCGGCCGGTTACCGGACGATCGGACAGCGTGCTACCCATTGCACGCCGTCCGCAAGCCCGCGCCTACGGTGGCCGGAAATCGGGATCGGAATCCCGGCGGCGGCTGGGGCGAGCGCCCCGTTGCCTCTGCCTGATGCGGTCGGCCTCCTCCTTTAAACCCAGCCAGGTGGATTACTTTGTGTAATTTTTTTTCATTACCACTGTTCTTAAAACGGTGGAGGAAAACATCGTGAGGAAACCGGCATGTCCCAGAACCAAAAATTCGAAGACATGTGAAATCCACCAATCCGCACTGGGACCATGTGGTCGATTGCGGCCCATACTTTGTATTAGAGAGGAGGCTGATTATGTATGGTTACAGAGTAATAATAATATCAACGATATTTAAACTAATTTATATGTTCTAGTTTTAGAAAAGTTTGCCATGCGTTCAGACAAGCAACTTGCATTACCTGCACTAGTAATAACACTGGAGCGACGCCATCGCAATGTGAGTGGAACGCTTGAGCAGAGAACCCGTGCGTGGACGCGCGGAATATCAGACGCCATGACTGTTTTGGAGTACCGCACCTACGGAGGAGAAAGAAATATGTAAAGGAAGGTACCTACTTACGTTAAACAAAAGCTTATTTATTTTCAACTTATGGGGTTTTCATTATCTAAACTACTAGTTACTGCCAGCGGCTCTGCCCGTATGGAATTATTACTTCCCTTCATTATAAATTATGGCCTACCTGTGTGTGATCCTGATGAGCAATGTTACTGTAGTTTTATCAAAATCCGTTCAGAAGTTTTTTCGCGAAAGAGTAACAAATATATACATCCTCACATTACTCATCGTCAACTTTAACAATTAAAACATTATAATAGGATGTAGTTACCAGTTGTTGATGACAGCTTGGAAGGCACTCTTGTCTTGTTGCAATATTAACGATCCCGTGAACATGTTTACTGCCAAACTGAAACAAGAATTACGGGTTTTTTTTTATTAAACAGTTACTGAGACACTTGTTGGATACCTGTTGCAGCGCCTAAATCTGTAAAAAAAATCTTATAATATTTTATTTATTTTTAAAATTTTTAATGTCCATTTCGATTAAATATTGCTTTAAGATATTATAAAGCTTTGAATCATCTCTATCTTAATTTCAAATCAAAGATAAAAAATAGCTCCACCTCATCATCAGGTCTTCGTACTAGTAACTCGCCATAAAAATTGTTGTCACATGCTTTAAATAGCAAGCAACGGATAATGATCACACTCAAAATACTGGTTCGCAGTTTGCAGTTCGCACATTGGGGCTTGCTATGAACCTATAATATGCTTTTATAAATAATGTAGTGGAGTGCGATTACCGCGGCTGCGTCCTCTTGTCGCTGTCGGGGCGCGGCGCGGGCGGTGGCGCGGCGTGCAGCGCGGCGCGCCGGTAGCGCTCCAGCGACAGCTCCATGGGCACTGCGCCCGTCGGCTCCACCTCCTCTGCAAACACCGCGCTATCTGCAATGTCACAACCACCAAACTTACAGAACACAGGATAGAATTTTTCATTTTAATTGTCTCCATATCTAGTAGGATAGAACTATAATAACAGGAGCAAAAGGTTCAACTCGGTTCAAGCGTCATCGTAGTGCTTGGATCCCATTAAAGGCTTAGATAACCCTAGCTTGATTCATACAAACAAGGATAATAACATGTGAATCATATACAGAACATTTGACTAGCCTGTAAGCTATTAACCTATTAAATACTGACTACTCGAAAACTGAAAATATTGAGATAATCATCACACAGGAAGCGAGACACTCTCAACAGATCTAAAAGTCTGATGCACCTGATATTTTTTTTTTTTTGTAAGAATTACCAACCTTTGATAAGCTACGAACACATAATTTTGATTATCGGTGACAGAGAACTAGACAATTTTGTCATAATTATAATAGGTCATTACCAGTCTATAAAATTACCGTTTTTTAAAACGTTTTTTTTTTTTATGTGTTATATATTTGAATTGATTTGGAATTATAAGTTCAAATAAACTTTATAATGTAAAACAAAAATAGTCATCCCTCTCATTAGCAGTTTTAGGTCCGTATACATGATCAATATTGCATACCGCTTGAGACACATTGTTTCCACAGTAGAACTCATATTACATAATAATGCCCGTTTTCTTAGATTTCTTACAAAAATGGTTATAAATACAGCGATATTACCGAAAATACAAAACACAAAGAAACCAATAAAATAACTTTTTTCGAAAAAAGAATAACGTACCTACCTTTAATAAAAAAAAGTTTTTTGGACATAATATTCCAAGTCAATCCAAAGATATAACACTTCAAAGCAACCCGTTTTAAAAACCGCAATTTCATAGGTAAGTAAAGAAAAACCTAATAAAGAAGTTTTAGATAACATACCGATGAGCAGCAACCGAACATGCTGCATGAGCGGTGACAGATGGTGACAGACGCGCGCGCGCTCCTCTTCGGTCCAGTGCGCTGTTGGCTGCGTCACACCGGCACGCTGCTTCGCCCATGCCAGGGCACAACGCCAGACTTCTTCCTCTTCCAAGCATAGCTAAAGAAAACAGCAAACAAGATTAAATATTACCTACTATAGGTAGACTGATAAATGTTTGAAAAAAAAAACCAAATAATAACTTATTTATTCCATCGTAAATGTATCACTATTTAGTCATCAATGCCTTGCGCTTTGTATTATTAGAAAAATTTATGTGTCAATCATGTTTTACTATTTTTTTAACTATTTGCGAAATTAAAATCATCCAGCCAACAAAAAGTAAAACAGCGCCACCTATTATAGAGTAGGAAAACTATTTTACGACGGTATCTCCTGTTCGAGACAGTGGCGCGTGTAGGTAATCAAATTCGGACAAGATCCTAGATGTGGCATTTCCTATTCGAATGAGGGTACTTTCTTTAAGTTATGACGATTTTACATTACATGTTCAAAACTAAAAATGGATACTAACAAAGTCCGAGGAGATGAGTTTGATGAGCGCCTCCTTGGGCAGGTTGAGGAAGGCGTTGGTTTTAACGCAGTCGGCCGCGTTGTCTCCGATGAACGCAATGCAGCGCTCCATGAACGATGATGCACTCTTCCCGCCTGTTGACGATGATCAAGATCAACAAATAAACAAAATCAGCATAATTTAGATGTGACTAATCTTGCTAGCCAACACCTACCTTTTTCTAATTGGTTTTGCTGAGGTTTCCTGGTTTTGGTTATTTTCATTCCTATACATACAGTAGCGCAATGTACGGGAACCGTAGCCCATTGGCGACGCCCATGGTACGCGGTAAATAACTTGAACCATTTGCTATGGTTGCGCGGAACCCTCCACTTCGATTGGGACCCGAAAATCGGTTACTGTGCAATCAAGGTTGACAAACCTCGCAGCGCCGGAACCGTGACAGAAGAAGACTTTCCATGGTGGTGTAATGAAGGTTCAGAAACATAGGTGTATCGAAAAAATTCGAATTGACAATACCTCAATTGATACAGTGGCAGACATGACATCGATTAAAAAAAAAAAAAAGAAACGGTAATAGTTGAAAAGTTTTAAGTAAAATGAAATTCGATCAAACGTTTTTCGAACTTATGATAGGTAACCCCAATTGATGGAAATGAAGTCCATGACTATCTTTAGTCAAACATGGACTAAGTGTATAACAAATCTTGATAGGCTAAAGCATCTACTACACCACTCGATATTCCGCATAAATTACACAGACTTTAAGACAAGTTTACTCCCGAGTAAGACAGTCTGAGCCTTATTACTACGCGACGTCGACAAAACCGGTCGTTTTATCGAGTGGTGTAATAGATCCTTTAGGCTTACTGGCTTACTCTAGGTACTAAAGTACTCAATCTCATACATTTTGTTTGTGTGTGTTTTATGTTTGGAGGCTCTGGGATCTTACTCTTTAAGTACTCCTTCTATCTCTTTAGTGAAATACTTATATTCCTACCCAAGTCTCTCTTGTATGGTTAGCTTTTGAATGAATAAACCTGTCCATAATAACATGACTTGTGGATGTCTTTCGGCTGAAATGAAGATTATGATGAATTAATAAAATATCTTAAGACTTTAGTGTAGAGTGTAATAGTATATAATTTAGGTAATTATTATCATGTAATAGGTATACATTTAATACAGAGATTTTTTTTATAAGTAGTACTACTCTCATTCACTCTCACTGTGGCAGAACACAAAGACCGGTATATTTTTGTGTACCTGAGTCCACAAATAAGTTATGTGATTTACAGTACAATTTTACAGCAGAAAATTTCTTAATCAGCATCCCTATCATTTCCTAACCATCTTGTTCAGATACCCAAATAAATAAAAAAAAAGTTTATCTTCTGCCCATCTTTGTATCGCATTTATCACCAAAAGTACTGGATATATATTATATGGATAATAGGAAATACAAAATTCTAGGAGAAACTTACTCTACACAGTAGATTTGTCAGGTACTAACTTCTGGTAGAGGCTTCCCCTGTAAGACAATGGGTTTCCCCATACAAACACTAGACCCCCATTCATCCCCTTGGGGCTGAATTTTGAAAAATCCTTTCTAAACCTTTTGAATACTCTAATTAGAGACCAATAGAAAGACAATAGGTGTGCGGACACCGGTATCTGCTTGGGGCTTGAGTAATTAATACTCGCATACATCATAAAAGATACCCCTTGTGTAAAATTTCATGCTCCTAGTCCCAGTAATTTCGATTGTGAGTTGATGTGTCAGTCAGTTTCACCTTTAATACATATACATAGATAAAACAGTCATTATTTACAAATTATTTCACATTTTAAATGATTTCTTATTGGAAAATGAAATCAAGTCATTCATTTACGGTTGAGAGAACTACTGAATGAAATGTTACAAAAGAAATGTACTAAATGAATGCTTAGCTGCAGCTAAGCATTCTTTAGCGGTTTGTAAAATAATCTATTGTTACCAAATGGCTCAACATGTAACCCAGACATCCCCGGTGAAAAGATACTGGCAAGGAGTACCAGCTGAAATGACCTAGAGTAGGTATGTGATCAATACCACTGGTTTATTTATCTTTGTGATTTGAAACCTACATTTCTGTGACTTTACAAAAATCTTTTTTATCTACAATTAAATGTAATGCCCGATTTAAATGGTGAAAATTGGCTGTGGTATTATTATTATTTAGAACAGAAAGTGCAATTTCTCTTGTGATGCTCGACATTATTGTATTCCACAGCGAAAAACAATGTACAATTAAACTTTTGCCTTTGTATTCAGGCTTTGAGGCATAATCTAGTTGATTGATAAGAAGCAAATAAAAGTCTTTGGGTTTAGAATCTTAACTTTAATTAGGTAAACACTGGTGCATTGAACTTACAAGCGTGGCAACGCTTTCCAAAAATTAAAACATGAGTTTCTTGGAGGAATGAACTTAGAACTACACTTTATAACCTATCACACCGACGCATTTGGATTCACGTTCTGGATTAACGTTATATTGTCTCCTTTCATCATTATTCTTCCAATTTGTTTTCTATTCTTGGTCTTAATGTGAACTTCTTCAGCTTCATCCAAAACAATGTTCATGTATTCATCAAATCCCACGATGTGTCCCTCGATTCGTAGATTCACGTTCTCGTACAACCAAATTTGAACTCGGCTTCTGTTTTGTAAATACCTGAAGATAAGGTTGATGGGTTGTACCATCACCTTCTGGACTTTTGGTGGACCTTTGTATGCCATTTTGAATTATATTCTTACACACAAACTTAAAATTATTGCAAAAAACAAACGCAATCAAGCCCGGCGTTTGCGTCCTGTCAATTTTCTTTAAAGTAATTTTTTTGTCTATGGTCAGAATGGTAGGGTTGCCATTTGAAACTTAACCATAAACACTTTAGTCGATGTCTATTGACTGGCTCAACACTCCAACAGCGTGGCGTTATTATGTTAACACACGCATTAACTTCCAAATAAATAAATAACTTCAGTAGAGTCTGTCTAAAAAGTCAAACGACTTGGGAATTTTTGAATGAAATAAAACAATCTGTTACTGGCATTTCAACGCGAATTTTAGCTGTCACTCTTGTCAATAGCCGGTACGAAACAGTGATACTTATTATTTTATATAATTAAAAGAAAAAAAAATATTTTATATTATTTGTTTTTTTTTTATTTACTAGTTTTATCATTAAAGAGAAATAAAAATGAAAATGATTCTAAATGAGAATCATTTTTTTATTGTTAAAAAGTTCCTTAATAATATTAAATTATTTAAAATAATACCTAAATTCG
This sequence comes from Leucania comma, assembly GCA_958295575.1. Lineage (NCBI taxonomy): Eukaryota > Metazoa > Arthropoda > Insecta > Lepidoptera > Noctuidae > Leucania > Leucania comma. The sequence goes on along the minus strand of OY282478.1, from coordinate 23,599,424 downwards.
ATACGTTTTATAGGGTTCTAACAGTAAATAATGATCAAGGCCTTTTAATCAAACTTGATTATTCAACCAGTGTTGACTGCATTAGATTTCATTGTACCCTAAAATTATCCAAGTTGATTGACTTTTAAACAGACCTTATCCCACGGCGCGGTAGCAACAAGCTGGCGTTTTTAAATTCTTTCGGATTTATTAGCAGTGATTAAAAATTGATGTGATACGGTGACTAAATTGCTGTCAATCTAAAGTCGTCTCATGACAGGGCAACAAAAAGAAGCAAGTTTTGTTTCTATTTTAATTTTTTTTCAAATTATAACTGAAGGGAAAATTTAGATAATCGATAAAATTTACCTGAGTTAAGTTAAACTCGACTATCACCGTCATGTGTAGACCTAGCTTTACTTACACGTAGTTATCAGTAGTTATTGTCGTTACCTAGTTTTCACGGAACGTTAGCTGAAACTTCTATGCACAGTAACAGATTTTTGGGTCTCAATCGAACTGCGGCAACTTGGGGGGTTGCAGGTATCCATAGCAATAATCGCCATTTAGTTCACTACAAGCAACTGAAATGTCTTTTCAATACTCTATGTTGAAAAAACTTATCAGTTGATTTATAGTTTGGTAACATATGATTTGAATGTAGCTATGATATAAAAATAGTACCTAAATAAAATAAATATAAACCACTCTGATAAAAAAATAATCCAATATCCTTGGTACTGCAAAAATCTACAAAATCTTAAGAACTGCACATCAGTTAATGCAGCATTTTTTTGTTAAAAAAATATACCTTTAATCAATGTCGATCTTTATTATCATTAATAATAATAGATTTCCGCAAAATAATTATGTATGACCCTGACTTACACTGCTTTTACAGTGCTGAACCCTAAAAGTAACGCGACGAAAAAAAAAAGATATACCTAAGCAAAATTTTAATTAATTTCTACCAAGAAACTTTGTGTTAAACAAGAATTAAAACGACAAAAGTGTGCGATGGCCGGGAATCGAACCCGGATCAACTGCTTGGAAGGCAACTATGCTGACCATTACACCACCATCGCATCTGCTCAGGGCTTCTAAATTTCTAATTATATAATTTTTTAGTAATACTATTTTATCACGTACCTGGCCGATCTTGAATCTCCATGGCCGCTGCTAGCAGTGTGCAAGCGCTTTCCACGCTCAATGTAGACGTGACATGATCTTCACACGCGGATCTAAGATCTTCTACTCCTAAATCTGCTGCTAAGGTCATCATTTCGAAAACTCCTGAGTCTTGCAGCAATAGCTGTGAATAAGATTTCTAGTGCTTAGAGTTTGAATTTATTTCTTTTGTTTTTACGTAGATGTTAAAATACTAAAGATTGCGCCATCTTGTGGTTATATCACTAATTATACATTTACAACTTTTATAATTCGACACTTGAGGCGCTGTTTGTCTAAATGACATTTCAATAATTTGTTAACAAATAATCATTATTTGCATAACAATATAGATGTTAGTACATATTTATATCTCACCTTGCCAGTATAAACATACTGAATAAAGAGCCGAAAAGTTTCAACTTGGACATGTGGCATTCGGATTGGAGTCGGCTGTGCGCCGATAGATGGCGTTACCGAACACCCTGGGATCCGACAAACTTCGCCTCGTTTTGTATTTTGAAAGCTTTTGCATCTAAAACAAATATATTAATATTTTAATGAGGTATTTTTAAGTTTTCGAAATTCTTAAAGGCCAATATACAATTCATAATAATTGTTTGATAAATGTTGCGCAGATTTTTACTTCTGATGAAAATTAAAATAATAGATATTAATTAAGTACCGTTATGTACGTGGATTCTAATACTGCTGGAAAATAAAAACATGTTCATGTACCAGGCAGGGCCTGCTCTGAGAAGGTTGCAGCTTTTATTAATAACAAATTTAGCGAGATAGGTACAACAAGTCTAATATTTCACAAAGGCGGAGAGCATCCTACAAGTCTGTAATTAAAAACCAATAATCTGCTCTGAAGAAATTATAAGCGTCGAGCATAGCTCGGATAGCTCTCTAGGAAAAACTTAAAGTTGTCAAGTTTCACTCTAACTTGTAAGTTATGCGAAAGTTGCAGAGGCGAGCAGCGCCCCTTGGCGGCGCTGAGAGCACTTCTGGTACGTTTCATAAATTATTATCGGTACAAGTTATTTTCGTGCAAAATGAAGAAAGTATCTGTAGATAAATTTATTAAGGCAAGTAGCTGCAATATAATTGCATAAAATGATAATAGTTACCATTAAAGTTCATGTCATAATTAGTCACATTTTTTTTTTTTTTCATAATTTAGTTACCTACTTATGTACAGGTTTGCTGTAAAAAAAAAAACAATTATGTTTTAAGCTTGACTGTTAATCATCTTTTCTATTTTTTTTTCATTGACTGTAATTTGTGTAGCATAATTACAATAAAGAATATAAATTATATTATTATGCAAAGCCTACCGAAAGTATAACTTAATTTAGGCGATCAACCCTCGACTTCTAAAGGCCTCAGGTTCTTTAGAGCTCTTTTTTTATTTATTTCTATCATAGATTTTTAACATTAGCTCGTCAAACGTCACTCGAGAGTCTTTAGGCGAGAAGCGCTCGTTATACAATCACTTCTGTCATCTGTGACATTATAAAACAATAAAAATATGTGTGGTTTTTCTGCCTCTCAGTCAGCAATAGTACATTGTTACCCTAGGGGTGAAAGTAACTTATTTAGTCCCGAGAAGAAGTACAGCCAGTCATTTACAGCGCGATGTAAAATTGAAATTAAGAGATAAGTATCTATATATTTTTTTTAAATTACATAATTATTTACAATTTACTTTCAATAAATTCTTTAAAACTAACATAGATATGAGAAATAGTTACCATTTTTCACTGATAAAAATGAAAAATAATTGCTGAATAGCCGATAGACCACAAAAAAAAAAATGGCGGGAAACTTGATGTAGAATTTTGTTTATTGGTACTTTACTAAATCTTTGCTGTAAGATTTTTTTTAATTACACAATAATCAGATTCAGTTAAGGATTCAACGCCTGATTCTTAAGAGAAGAGGTTAAAGCAGTAGTCGGAAACTTCTTACGGCCTAAATCAAAAGAAACATACCTAAAACCTTTGCTAAAACCATACGACGACCTTTGACGACGACTCAGGCTTTTATTTTTATTTTCTTTTTATTCGTAATGAAAAGCTCAGTGTTTACCTCGGGTGAAAGGCTTATTTAGTCCCTCGAATATTAGCGACCTCGCTTCGCTCGGACGCCAAACTTCTTCTCAGGACTAAATAAGTTACTTTCACCCCTAGGGTAACAATGTACTATTACAATACACTTACTCGAAAACTGCCTCTTATTGCACTACGCGGGTGATAAACATGCCATATCGAACCTAATGGTTCGATTTGGCATGTTTATCACCCGCGTGCTTTTTTTGAATTTATCAAAACAAGGGCTTTTTTCATTTCTATTTCATCACGGTCAAGGGTGACTATTTTTTTTTTTAAAGCAAAGAGGCGGATATTTTTTAGGTTTTAATATTTAATGAAAATTTAAATTGTGTTTTTGAACAGAATATAATAAATAGACATAATCACGTAAGCAATAATTTGTTAATACCAACAAATTAACAATTATCTGTGTTCTAAACTCCAAAATAATTGAATTTTTATATTTTTAATATTGGATGTATACGGTTTGATACCTTTGCTTCTCCTTTAACCTGCAAAGGTTATGCGCGGGAAAAAAGTGCACCTAATATTAACTAACTTGTTAATTTGTGATAATTATGATAAAGAAGATTTGAAGAAAATTGAATCTACTCAATAGCAAACCCAATCAGCGGAGCGACCAACGCGAAATAACAAACGTGTCTCATACTGTGCAGGCGATAATCTATCTATTAGACATTTCTAATTATACAATGTTCGTTATGGCATTCTTGTTACAAATAAGTAAGTAGGCATGGTACGCGGCAAATTAGTTGAATCAAAATGGCCATTGTTGCTATGGTTACGCGCAATGCCCCACTTCGCTTGAGACCAGAAAATCTGATACAGCCATCGATATCCGTGGATACAGCGCATTCAAGGTCGATCGCCATTATGGTTCAAATGAAATGCCACGTATTGTACTGTACGAGCAGTGCCGTAATTAGCTAACCTAACCTAACCTAACCTAACCCTGATCTCCCAATACGGCCGGTCACCGCGGGAGAGCTCGACCACAACCCATCAAGGAAAACCACTCTATCGATAAACACGTTTAAAATCTGTACTTTCAATGCAAGATCATTATCTTCTGAACTAAAACTTATCGAACTTAAAACAGCATTACATGATATTAATCACGATATAATAGGATTATGCGAAGTTCGCCGTCTCGGTGAGAAGATAGAAGAAGATGACGAATATATTATGTACTACCTGGGTCAGACAAAGGGACTTTACGGAGTGGGCTTCTTAGTTAAGAAAATATACAAGGAAAGAATAATAACATTCACCGGGATTTCTGAGAGAGTGTGTGTACTAGAAATCGAACTGGAAAACCTACGTTTCGCTATAATCCAGGCTTATGCTCCTACTGAAAATTCATCTCAGGAAGTATTAGACAACTTTTACGAGAACTTAGCAAAAGCCCACGCTTCTACATCTACAAAATACATTATCTCTATGGGAGATTTCAACGCACAAATAGGAATTCCCAAGAAATACGAATGTTCAGTTACTGGTGAATATGGCTATGGTAACAGAAGCAAACATGGAGAGAGACTCATTAAGTACGCACTGGAATATAACCTAAAAATTGTTAATACAATGTTCAAGCTAAAATCTAAGAACCGATGGACATGGATATCTCCAGATAAAAACACCAAAAATGAAATAGATTACATTATGACCACAAAACCTCACTTGGTCTCTCAGTATGAAGTACTTTCGTCATTCCCTTTTGGTTCAGACCACAGGTTGATAAGAGCTACAATCCGAATAAAATTACGAAAAAGCAGACGCAATTTCTCTAATACCTCAAAGAAGCTAACAACATTGGCTGAGCGGGAAATGTACCTTAACAACCTTAGTACATTTATACCAGAACTTATAGAGACGCATAACAATTACAGTGCAGAGGACTATTACAAAAAAATTATTCATTATGTAATGGAAAGTTTGAAAAATATTAAAGGAATAAAAAAGAGAAAAATCTTGTCAGATAAGGCGCTAGAACTCATGAAAGAAAGAAATAAACTACAAAATAAGCCAAAACTCAACAAAACAGACAAAGATAACTTAAAAACGCTTTATAAGCTTACCAACAAAGAAATAAGAAGGTGCTATAATACTTACAGAACAAACATAATACAAAAACATCTTGAAAAATCTAGATCTGCTAAAAAAGCGCATAAAGAGCTGAATAAATCAAAAATATGGATTCCGTCACTTTTACTCGGTACTAATAAGTGCAAATCCCGCACAGATATTATAAATATAGCTACTGACTTTTACGCTAAACTATATAGCCAACCTGACTCATCAAAGCAGAACAAGGCTATTTGTGCGTACCGCTGCACAGATTCTACCCCAGTACAACAGTTTTCCGAACCAGAAATACTGACACAACTCTTGAAACTCAAGGCGGAAAAAAGTCCAGGACCAGACGGTATCACAAACGAATATATAAAGTATGCAAGAACTCTACTACTGGCACCAATCACTATCTTATGGAATAAAATACTTTTCGAGGAAGCGGTACCGTACCAATGGATGGAATCTGAAATTATTCTGCTATATAAAAAAGGTGACCCAGCTGATATAGGGAATTACCGCCCCATAAGCCTTATGCCTTGTCTCTACAAGTTATTTGCCACCTGTTTACTGGAAAGAATATCCCCAGAAATCGATGCAAACCAGCCCATCGAACAAGCTGGATTTAGGAGCGGTTTCAGCACAGTAGACCACATCCAAGTTGTTGACCAGGTTATAGATAAATATTTGGAATTCCACAGACTTCTATACATAGCTTTTATAGATTACAAAAAAGCTTTTGACTCAATATCACACGAAAGCATCTGGGAAGCATTGGAAGCACTCAATATAAAAGAATCATACATTAACATCCTGAAGAACATTTACGGCAACAGCATAAGTAGAGTCAAGTTGGATAGAGTCGGCGCAGCAATCAACATTAAAAGAGGAGTCAGACAAGGTGACCCAATATCTCCAAAATTGTTTATAGCCGTTTTACAGCATGTAATGAGAAACCTGCCATGGACAAAACGAGGCATCAACATAAATGGAAACTTTTTAAGTCATCTCAGATTCGCGGACGACATCATCCTGTTTTCAGAAGATGCACACCAGTTAAACCTAATGATAAATGATTTACATCAGGCTAGTTCAAAAGTCGGTCTCGAAATGAACCTCGAAAAAACCAAGGTGATGACTAATCATCATAATAAATCACCAATCTTGATCAACAACATACCTCTTGAATTTGTAGAAAAATACACATATCTAGGCAAACAAATATCGTTTAATAAAGATAGATATTCAGAGGAGGTTGATCGAAGAGTTGCAATAACCTGGAAGAAATATTGGGCACATAGGGAAATTTTTAAATCGCAGTTGCCGACTTCTGCCAAAAGAGTGGTAATGGATACAGCTATACTGCCATGTCTCACATATGGGTGCCAAACGTGGATATTTGACTCAAAAACGAGAAACAAAATCCAAACCACACAAAGGAGTATGGAAAGAAGCTTTATGGGGTTGCGACTCAGAGATAGGGTGAGGAATGTGGACATCCGCGAGAGAACGAAAGTTATGGACGCCTTAACTTTTTCAATGGAGAGAAAATGGAAATGGGCGGGTCACGTAGCTAGGTACGGTGACAACCGTTGGACGCGGAGATCTATAGAATGGCCTGGACCGCAGGGTAAACGAGCGAGAGGCCGCCCACAGTCCAAATGGGCAGATGAGATAGAGAAAATAGCAGGCAAGGATTGGATAAACGCTGCTAAAGATAAATTAAAGTGGTATACCTTGGAGGAGGCTTTTACCCGAAGGGGGTCCATACAATAATAATTTACCAATTATCAAATAATTTATAATATAATTAATACATATGGAAAATAATTTTATATAACATTGAGCAGATATAATTATTTAAAATAATCATTATCATTCCAAATTTGTCTTCAGATTTATTGTAAATATAATATAACAAAAACAAAAAAAAAAAAAAAAATTGTATGGATTATAAATAAAGCTTTATTATTATTATTATTCCATTTATTTAAATTATATATACATATTTTATACATTTTTAAATATTTCTTAACAAAAAAATTATGAAAATAAAAAACATTTAAAAATATAAAAAATAGTAGCCCACCGGCATCGGGAACAGGGTCCAAGCTGCCGGTGGTCAGGGTTCCTGAGAAAGGAACCTCCGGACAATGCGCGCCGTGTCCAAGAGTACTGCTTTCTGAATCAGGCCCTTGATCCAACTGCCTAACGAGAGCTTCCTGAGATGTTGGTCGAAGCTCTTGGCTAATAAGCCATTGGCCGTCACGATTATCGGCACAATGACTGCTGTGTCCACTTCCCACATGTCGACAACCTCGCGAGCCAAGTCCAGATATTTAGTCTGTTTATCCTTCTCAGCTTTCACGAGGTTCTCGTCATGAGGGACCGCTATATCAACAATCATTGTGCGACGCTCTAGTCGATCTATCACCACTATGTCAGGCTTATTGGCAGCAATAGTCCTGTCAGTGATGATAGATCGATCCCAATACAATGTGATATTGCCATTGTCGAGAACTGGGTCGGGCACATACCTATAGTACGGTACTTCTGATTCCACAAGATTGTATTTAAGAGCAAGTTGCTGGTGGATAATCCTAGCTACAAGGTTGTGTCTATGCAAATAGTCTCCGTTAGCTAGATGAGAACATCCAGAAATAATGTGTCGGATTGATTCTCCGGGTCGGTGGCATGCCCGACAGATGTCAACCGTACCGTCCTTCACAATATATTTCCGGTAGTTGTTCGTCATCATAACTTCGTCCATTATCGCACAGACAAAACCTTCGGTTTCCCCGAAGAGGTCACCAAAGCGCAGCCAGGATACGGACGCTAATAGGTCTACAGCGGGCCCATGTAAGGCCCGGTAAAAGCGTCCGTGAAGCTCCTTGCTCTGCCATACTTCTTTGCGGTCATTAGTATCCAGTACTAAAGGTTTGCGCCAGTTCTCGTTAGCCAAGGAGAGCGGAGTGAGGCCCTTGTCCACCGCTACCACATCTCGGTGCATGCCCACGTCGGTTTCTAGGAAATATTCCCTGAGACTGCACACCTCACGGTTGTGTAGGGTCTTAGCATTTAAAAAGCCGCGACCCCCGCACTTCCGCGGGATGTACAGTCTCATCACCGATGACCGTGGGTGATGCATCCGATTTGCGGTAAGCAGTGTGCGGACCCTCCTATCCAAGGCATCAAGTTCTGTCTGAGTCCATTTGAGTATGCCGAAAGAGTACATCAACACCGGCATGACCCAACCGTTGAAAGCGCGCACCTTGTTCCCGCCTGATAAAAGACTATTCAGTACTTTATTCAGGCGGCCGAAGAAGCGCTCCTTCAACGACCGTTTCACGTCATCAGCATTGATGCCTAACGCTTCCGACATACCCAAATACTTGTAAGTTTCAGTTGAGCAGAGGGATCTAAGGTGTATGGAATCCGTAAGTTGAGTTCCCACGGATTCCATAATCTCTCCTCGCTTTACATGCATGACTGCACATTTGTCCACACCAAATTCCATCCTGATGGCACTACTGAAGGCTTCAGTTATCTTCAGTAGCTCCAGCAGTTGGAAGTCGTTGGGGGCAAAGAGTTTCAGATCATCCATGTAAAGAAGGTGAGATATGACCTGACCACCTCTTTTCAACCGGAAGCCTAAGCCAGAACCCTCCAGCAGTGTGCTGAGAGGGTTCAAGGCTAGGCAAAACCATAGTGGACTCAGACTGTCACCCTGGAATATGCCACGCTCGATCCTTATCGGTTCACTGTTCCCTCGAATCTGTCGACATCCCGGATAGCGAAGGACTGTTCTCCACTGCCCCATACACGTCAACAGGAAGGTGCGCAGAGTTGTATCTACTTTGTACAGTTCTAGCACCCTCATGAGCCATGTATGAGGAACAGAGTCATAGGCCTTCTTATAATCTATCCAACATGCCGACAAATTCTTTCGGGAACGTCGAACCTGTTGGCTTATGGCCATATCGATGAGGAGCAGCTCCTTAGTACCACGGGACCCGTTCCTACATCCATTCTGAGACGCCGACATGATAGAATTTGTCTCAATATGACTATTGATTTTAGCTCTCAGAATGGATGTAAGAACTTTATAGACCGTCGGCAAACACGTGATCGGTCTATAATTTTTAGGTTCCGCAGTACTGCCTGATTTATGGAGCAGGTGGGTTATTCCTGTCGTAAAAAACTCGGGTAGCGAACCTGACTCTAGGGCAGACTGGAACTGAGATGCCAAGCGAGCATGCGACCTTTGAAACCATTTATTATTATTATTATAATAACTACAAAATAAAATTTCGATAGTAAGGTTTCTTATAGGGTGTAGACATCCGCTAAGAACGGATTTTACAAAACTCCACCCCTGAGGGGGAAAAACGGAGTGGTTGCGCCAATTTGCTATGATCCGCGACTTTGTTTTTTGTAATTTGTTTTTTTGGCCTAGCAATCCTATACCATCCGTTTTCCCTCCACCCGCACGACCGCAAGAAATGATTTGACATTGACGTTTGTGCATCGAGTGAATGTGACCGCACCGCTAACACGCCCGCTCGAAATTACAAGAAAATTGACTATTTTCGTCCACGGGACCCGTTCCTACATCCATTCTGAGACGCCGACATGATAGAATTTGTCTCAATATGACTATTGATTTTAGCTCTCAGAATGGATGTAAGAACTTTATAGACCGTCGGCAAACACGTGATCGGTCTATAATTTTTAGGTTCCGCAGTACTGCCTGATTTATGGAGCAGGTGGGTTATTCCTGTCGTAAAAAACTCGGGTAGCGAACCTGACTCTAGGGCAGACTGGAACTGAGATGCCAAGCGAGCATGCGACCTTTGAAACCATTTATTATTATTATTATAATAACTACAAAATAAAATTTCGATAGTAAGGTTTCTTATAGGGTGTAGACATCCGCTAAGAACGGATTTTACAAAACTCCACCCCTGAGGGGGAAAAACGGAGTGGTTGCGCCAATTTGCTATGATCCGCGACTTTGTTTTTTGTAATTTGTTTTTTTGGCCTAGCAATCCTATACCATCCGTTTTCCCTCCACCCGCACGACCGCAAGAAATGATTTGACATTGACGTTTGTGCATCGAGTGAATGTGACCGCACCGCTAACACGCCCGCTCGAAATTACAAGAAAATTGACTATTTTCGTGATCAAATCATTCAGAGACTCCACAATAGTGCAGTGTTAGTGCAAACCAGGACCTGGCAGTGATTTAAATGTGCGAAGTCGAAAATCGCCGGCGGTGCCACGTGGAACCTTCGAAGTCTAAAGGTCAGTGCTCTTTCCCAATACCTTTATCCCATGCCAGGCATAGTATCTGCATATTGTTAATAAACCTTAGATCGCTTTTTAAATCTACAGTCCACACAGCAAATTCGCGCAACCATTACTTTTTGGTCCATACGAGCAGGATCGTGAATCATTTTCTTGTAATTTCGCAATATAGTATTTGTTCCATAGGGAATAAACGCAACGCGCCTATTTACCTAGATATAATAGTAGAAAACCCGCATCTAGGCATTTAGGCAACTATACGTTATTTCGCTCGTATAGTTAAAGAGTCATTGATAATTACGGTACCTACGCCGTCAACCGCATAATTATAGTTAGCTACGTAAATATCAGCGTAGATATAAATCGATCGCATACTTTTTCTTGACAAAATTCATTCGACCATCCTACAAATTGCATGTAGGTAGACGCATTTCAAAAATACCCGTTCATTGTTGAGTGAATATTTGTAGGAAACGGATAAACCATAGATTATATACGCATATGTTATTCCGTTCGTTCGCCGTTCACTTTGTTGTTTACAATATAACCATATTGTTATCTGATAATTATCGTTTACTTAATAATTCGTTAAGTGTTTGTTTGAGTGTATAGTGTGAATATATCAAAACAAGATGTCTCTTAAGGGAACCAAGGTTAGTACTGATTTAAAGGTTCAGTTAAAGCTTTTATACGCTAAAAGGGACTCACAGTTTTCACGTGTTCAATCAATTTGTGATAAATCTTTGCAAATCTCGGATCTGGCGATTAGAGATGCTTTCTTGTGTTCGTTGGAAACTTTAGATAGTTTGCGCGCGGACTTTGAATCTACAATTAATAATATAAACATTTTAGAGTTGGAGTTAAATCCTGATTACTGTGTGAGTTATCAGGCATTGTCGTCCTTTGATGACTTGTATTGTCGTATCAAACGTATTGCTAGGAGTTTAGAGACTACGCCCACGATTGCCGCCAATTCAAATACCTGAATTTAATGGTGACATTCGAAATTGGAATTTATTTATAGATAGTTTCGAAAATATAATACATAGGAACACATCGCTGACAGATCACGAGAGATTGCATTATCTCGTAGAAAAATTGACCGGTAAGGCAAAGGCTGTCTGTGCTGGAATTACGTTTAGCGCTGAAAATTACAATTTAGTTTTGAACACTTTAAAAACAAAATACGAAGATAAGCGATTAGTAGCCACCGCATATTTAGATCAATTATTCGATTTGAAAAGTTTTTCCGTTTGTAACGATCATAATTTAGAGAAGTTTTTAAATATTTTCGCATCATCTGTTCGTGCAGTAAAGAACCTAAAGGTCAATGACCTCTGTGACTTTTTGTTTTTGTATATCGGTTTAAAGAAATTAGATCCTGAAACTGTTCGTCTGTTTGAAACGACTCAGCGCGGTAAAGAAATACCTAAGTTCGAAGATTTAGAATCTTTTATTCGCGACCATATTAAGGTGTTGCAGCGCACGTCGGCACGTCATGAAGCCACGAATAGGACAGGTTCCGATCGCCGTATAGACGCGTCATCGAAGTCAGTCAAGACTGCACATACGCTAGTTAATACCGCCTCAACACCTGACTGTTCTCTGTGTAAGGGTAGCCATACACAGCTGTACAAGTGTTCGGAATTTCAGAGATTATCGCCTAGTGATCGTTACAAGTTTGTCCGCACTAATAATTTGTGTTTTAATTGTCTAAGTGACAAACATCTGGTTACGTCATGTAACAGTGGTGGTAGCTGTCGTAAATGTCTAGCTAGACATCATACCTTCTTACATTTTGAGAGTAGTAAGCTGCCATCGCAGCAGCAGCCTGCGCAGACGCGCGACGCTTGTGACGCGCGGCCTGCTGCAAGTGCAAACGACGTAACATTGTGTTCGCTTTCCGCCGCTGGTACTCAAGTCACTACCGTTTTACTTGCGACCGCGCAAGTTGTCATTGTAGATGCCTTTGGCAAACCGCACACCGTTCGAGCGCTACTAGATGGCGCTTCCCAGAGTAATTTTATTACTCGGGATTGTTGTCAACGCCTTGGTTTTAGTTTTAATAATTGGTCATCCCGCTCAGAAGTGAAAGGTTTTGGAGGTTTAAAGGCAACCATTCACGGTTCCATTAAAATAATATTTAGTTCACGTTTTAATCGTAATATTTCGTTTGAAATGGATTCGCTAGTCGCAGATAAGATTACGGAACGGTTGCCCACGGTACCGGTTGACACGTCCATGCTGACGGAGTTTAAGAACTTGCAGTTAGCCGACGGAAATTACGCTTTCCCTGGAGATATCGATCTATTGATCGGTGCTTCGATTCTCCCGCATCTCCAGTTATCACGTAAAATTCAAGGTCTTCCGATGTACCCCGCTCCGCACGCACTGGAAACAGTTCTCGGGTTTGTTATAGTTGGTTCCGCACCCGCTTATTTAAATAGTTACTCGACTGTGTCGCACTGTTGCACCGTCGAGCCGCCGCTTGAGTCTACCATCCGCAAGTTCTGGGAGATTGAAGAAGTCAATGTCCCGCCTATTCTCAGCCCTGAGGATCAGGTCACTGAGGAGATTTATACCCGCACGACTACTCGTGATAAAGATGGTCGTTATGTTGTCGCGCTCCCTTTCAAGGGTGATATTTTTTCGCTCGGTGGCTCCCGTGCCTCCGCAGAAAAACGCTTTCTATGCTTGGAACGTAAGATGCAGGCATCTCCTAAGTTGAAGCAAGCCTATGATGATGTGCTGATCGAATATTTAGATAAAGGTTATATCTCATCAGCGCCTGCCGAGACTGAGGAGACACGTGATTACCCGTTTTACATCATCCCGCACCATGGAGTTGTTAGAGAAGACAAACTTACAACTAAACTGCGTGTGGTTATGGATGGTAGCGCTAAGACTAGTACTGGCATATCGCTTAACGATATCTTGTATTGTGGTCAGAACCTCCAGGGTAACTTATTTGAAATAATAGTAAATTTTCGCTTGTTTGCTATTGCGCTCTCTGCCGATATTCGGCAAATGTTTCTTAGTATTGGAATCAGAGAATGTGACCGTAGATTCCAACGCTTCTTGTATAGATTTTCTCCGCAGGAACCTTTGAAGGTTTACGAATTCAATCGTGTTTGTTTTGGGCTTAAGTCTAGTCCCTTTCACGCTCTTCGCACTATCAAGCAGTTGGCCGCTGACGAGGGTGATACATACCCGAAAGCAAGGGCCACTATTGAAACCGGATTGTACATGGACGATTTTGTGTACAGTGTACCTAGTGAAGCAGAGGCTATAGAGACCGCTGCTCAAGTAATCAGCCTCATGAAGTCCGGTCAATTTGATCTGGTGAAATGGACAAGCAACTCGCAAGCTACATTAGAGTCGATTCCACCGTCACACCGGTTGACTTCGGTAAAGGAATTCGATGATAGTGATTCGCATAAGATCCTTGGTTTAAGTTGGTCACCCGCAACTGATATGTTCAGTCTTAAAATTAGCTCGACTCCGCCAACTTGTACCAAACGCGTTATCCTAGCATGTGTAGCTCGGATATGGGATATAATGGGTTTTGTAGCTCCTGTCGTTTTATATGCAAAGCTGCTTATAAAAGAGCTTTGGCTTTCCAACTGTGATTGGGACGACACCGCTCCTGAAAGTGTTGCCAAGTTGTGGGCTCGCTATAGGAAAGAGCTTCCAATGCTCGATCAGATACAGATTCCTCGCCATGTTGGTATAGTACCAGACACTGTTGTTAATGTGGTAGGTTTCGCAGACGCCAGTGAGAGGGCTTACGGGGGAGTGGTTTACTTTCAGGTCCAAAATGGCGATAACATTTCAGTTTTCCTCATTAGCGCAAAATCAAAGGTATCTCCTAGTAAGGTTGTCTCTCTTGCTCGTCTCGAACTCTGCGCTATTCTTATGTTGGTTCAATTGATTACATCTATAGTCAAAACTTGTCGTCCTCGCATTAATATAGAGAGAATTGTAGCGTTTTCAGACTCAACCGTTGCCCTATGTTGGGCCCACTCTTCACCCCATCGATGGGGCACGTTTGTCGCAAATAGGGTGGCTAAGATTCAAGCTGAATTGTCACCGGAAAATATGTGCCATGTCGCTGGAACAGAAAACCCAGCTGACTGTCTCTCACGTGGTTTGCTTCCCGCGCAAATTTTAAATCATCCGCTTTGGTTTTGTGGCCCTCCCTGGCTGCATACCACTCCTAACGAGTGGCCAAATGCTCCGTTTAACCCCGCTACTGTTTCAGAACCACCCGAGGAGAAGAAACATACGCTTGTAGTATCAGTTCCGCGTGAAGAGTCAGTTGTTTTGTTGTTGTCTAATCGAGTCTCGTCTTGGTCGAGACTATTACGCTGTGTAGTTTACGTCCTAAGATTTTTGAGATTATTACCATCGCGTGGTTCTATAATCGCAGCTGATTTGGATAGAGCTGAATCAGTTGTACTTCGAGAGTTGCAGAAATTTTATTTTTCAAAAGAATTTCGTAGTTTAGAATCACATAAACCTTGTAGTCCCGCACTTCAACATTTGAAACCATTTTTGCAAGACGGACTCATTCGTGTCGGTGGCCGTCTGCGAAATGCTAAGTTAGAGTTTGAACAAATGCATCCAGTAGTTCTACCACGCAGGGATCACGTTTTGGATTTGTTGGTGGACTATCACCATAAGGTGAATTGTCACGCTGGTCCCGATTTATTAATGTCCATTCTTCGACAGAAGTACTGGATACTTTCCGCTCGCAATTTGATACGCGCTAGAGTGCACAGATGTGTGCCCTGCTTTAAGCTCCGCCCGCGTTTCAACGCGCCGGAAATGGCCGACCATCGTTCTTGTCGTGTTGTACAGACGGTGAAACCTTTCATACATACTGGGACGGACTATGCTGGACCGTTTAAAGTCACTATTGCCCGTGGTCGTGGTATACGTTCCACAAAGGCATACATTTGCCTATTCGTTTGTATGACAACTCGTGCGGTTCACATAGAGTTAACCAGTGATTTGAGTACGCAGGGTTTTATGTCTGCATTTAAACGATTTTTATCTCGCCGTGGTCCCGTTAAGCGCTTATACTCTGACAACGGCACAAATTATGTTGGAGCGCGACGCAATATTTCGGAATTACATACATTCTTACGCTCCAAGTACTATCAAAGTGAATTCGCCCATGTCTTAGCTGAGAATCGCATTGATTGGTGTTTTAATACGCCAGCAGCTAGTCATTATGGTGGCAATTGGGAGGCGAATATTAAAAGCCTTAAGTCGCACCTGTTTCGGGTCATAGGCGAACAGATTCTCTCGTACGAGGAGTTGAGCACTGTACTCGCTCAGGTAGAGGCGTTGATGAATACGCGTCCGTTGTGTCGGACTTTGTCTAGTGATCCATCGGAGCCACTAGCGTTGACGCCGGCTCACTTCTTGACGACGACTCCTCTTAAATATTTGCCCGCTTTAGATGTCGAGACTGACAAACTGCAGCTCCACCCGCGTCACGCTCTGCTAGATAGCTTAGTTCAGTCCTTTTGGAAGCGATGGAGGACAGATTATCTGCATACGCTGCAGTCGCGTCAAAAGTGGAACACTCCTTCAGATCCAGTCACAGTCGGTACTGTGGTGATACTGAAGACTGAGAGCGCGCCTCCTCTGCACTGGCCTCTTGGTGTAGTGGAAGAAGTTTTTCCGGGTTCGAACGGAATAACGCGAGTCGTAAAAGTTAAAACCGCAACTGGATCGTACCTGCGTCCGGTTATTCGCCTCTGCCCTCTGCCTAATCAGTAGTAGTGGCATAGTTAGTGGTTGCGCCAATTTGCTATGTTCCGCGACTTTGTTTTTTGTAATTTATTTTTTTTGGCCTAGCAATCCTATCCCTACCGTATCCGCTTCCCGCACGACCTCGAGAGAAATGATTTGACATTGACGTTTTGTGCATTGTGAATGTGACCGCACCGCTAACACGCCCGCTCGAAATTACAAGAAAATTGACTATTTTCGTGATCCAATCATTCAGAGACTCAACAATAGTACAGTGTAGTGCAATACAGAAACTGGCAGTGCTTGAAAGTACGAAGTTCGGGATTCGCCGGCCGGCGCCATGTGGAACTTTCGAGGTTAAAGGTCAGTCCTTCTAATACATTTATCCCATTAATAAACGCTAGACGCAGTACCTGCATATTGTTAACAAACCTTAGATCGCTTTTTAAATCTACAGTCCACAAAGCAAAATTCGCGCAACCATTACTTTTGGTCCATACGAGCCGGATCGTGAATCATTTTCTTGTAATTTCGCAATATAGTATTTGTTCCATAGGGAATAAACGCAACGCGCCTGTTTACCTAGATATAATAGTAGAAAACCCGCATCTAGGCATTTAGGCAACTATACGTTATTTCGCTCGTATAGTTAAAGAGTCATTGATAATTACGGTACCTACGCCGTCAACCGCACCGCATAATTATAGTTAGCTACGTAAATATCAGCGTAGATATAAATCGATCGCATTCTTTTTCTTGTCAAAATTCATTCGACCATCCTACAAATTTCATGTAGGTAGACGCATTTCAAAAATACCCGTTCATTGTTGAGTGAATATTTGTAGGAAACGGATAAACCATAGATTATATAGACAGGTTATTCCGTTCGTTCGCCGTTCGCTTTGTTGTTTACAATATTACCATATTGTTATCTGATAATTATCGCTTACTTAATAATTCGTTAAGTGTTTGTTTGAGTGTATAGTGTGAATATATCAAAACAAGATGTCTCTTAAGGGAACCAAGGTTAGTACTGATTTAAAGGTTCAGTTAAAGCTTTTATACGCCGAAAGGGACTCACAGTTTTCACGTGTTCAATCAATTTGTGATAAATCTTTGCAAATCTCGGATCTGATGATTAGAGATGCTTTCTTGTGTTCGTTGGAAACTTTAGATAGTTTGCGCGAGGATTTTAAATCTACAATTAAGAATATAAACATTTTAGAGTTGGAGTTAAATCCTGATTACTGTGTGAGTTATCAGGCATTGTCGTCCTTTGATGACTTGTATTGTCGTATCAAACGTATTGCTAGGAGTTTAGAGACTCCCCCCCCCGCGAGTGGTTTATCCAACCCTCCTCGCGAACGCCCACGATTGCCGCCAATTCAAATACCTGAATTTGATGGTGACATTCGAAATTGGAATTTATTTATAGATAGTTTCGAAAATATAATACATAGGAACACATCGCTGACAGATCACGAGAGATTGCATTATCTCGTAGAAAAATTGACCGGTAAGGCAAAGGCTGTCTGTGCTGGAATTACGTTTAGCGCTGAAAATTACAATTTAGTTTTGAACACTTTAAAAACAAAATACGAAGATAAGCGATTAGTAGCCACCGCATATTTAGATCAATTATTCGATTTGAAAAGTTTTTCCGTTTGTAACGATCATAATTTAGAGAAGTTTTTAAATATTTTCGCATCATCTGTTCGTGCAGTAAAGAACCTAAAGGTCAATGACCTCTGTGACTTTTTGTTTTTGTATATCGGTTTAAAGAAATTAGATCCTGAAACTGTTCGTCTGTTTGAAACGACTCAGCGCGGTAAAGAAATACCTAAGTTCGAAGATTTAGAATCTTTTATTCGCGACCATATTAAGGTGTTGCAGCGCACGTCGGCACGTCATGAAGCCACGAATAGGACAGGTTCCGATCGCCGTATAGACGCGTCATCGAAGTCAGTCAAGACTGCACATACGCTAGTTAATACCGCCTCAACACCTGACTGTTCTCTGTGTAAGGGTAGCCATACACAGCTGTACAAGTGTTCGGAATTTCAGAGATTATCGCCTAGTGATCGTTACAAGTTTGTCCGCACTAATAATTTGTGTTTTAATTGTCTAAGTGACAAACATCTGGTTACGTCATGTAACAGTGGTGGTAGCTGTCGTAAATGTCTAGCTAGACATCATACCTTCTTACATTTTGAGAGTAGTAAGCTGCCATCGCAGCAGCAGCCTGCGCAGACGCGCGACGCTTGTGACGCGCGGCCTGCTGCAAGTGCAAACGACGTAACATTGTGTTCGCTTTCCGCCGCTGGTACTCAAGTCACTACCGTTTTACTTGCGACCGCGCAAGTTGTCATTGTAGATGCCTTTGGCAAACCGCACACCGTTCGAGCGCTACTAGATGGCGCTTCCCAGAGTAATTTTATTACTCGGGATTGTTGTCACCGCCTTGGTTTTAGTTTTAATAATTGGTCATCCCGCTCAGAAGTGAAAGGTTTTGGAGGTTTAAAGGCAACCATTCACGGTTCCATTAAAATAATATTTAGTTCACGTTTTAATCGTAATATTTCGTTTGAAATGGATTCGCTAGTCGCAGATAAGATTACGGAACGGTTGCCCACGGTACCGGTTGACACGTCCATGCTGACGGAGTTTAAGAACTTGCAGTTAGCCGACGGAAATTACGCTTTCCCTGGAGATATCGATCTATTGATCGGTGCTTCGATTCTCCCGCATCTCCAGTTATCACGTAAAATTCAAGGTCTTCCGATGTACCCCGCTCCGCACGCACTGGAAACAGTTCTCGGGTTTGTTATAGTTGGCTCCGCACCCGCTTATTTAAATAGTTACTCGACTGTGTCGCACTGTTGCACCGTCGAGCCGCCGCTTGAGTCTACCATCCGCAAGTTCTGGGAGATTGAAGAGGTCAATGTCCCACCTATTCTCAGCCCTGAGGATCAGGTCACTGAGGAGATTTATACCCGCACGACTACTCGTGATAAAGATGGTCGTTATGTTGTCGCGCTCCCTTTCAAGGGTGATATTTTTTCGCTCGGTGGCTCCCGTGCCTCCGCAGAAAAACGCTTTCTATGCTTGGAACGTAAGATGCAGGCGTCTCCTAAGTTGAAGCAAGCCTATGATGATGTGCTGATCGAATATTTAGATAAAGGTTATATCTCATCAGCGCCTGCCGAGACTGAGGAGACACGTGATTACCCGTTTTACATCATCCCGCACCATGGAGTTGTTAGAGAAGACAAACTTACAACTAAACTGCGTGTGGTTATGGATGGTAGCGCTAAGACTAGTACTGGCATATCGCTTAACGATATCTTGTATTGTGGTCAGAACCTCCAGGGTAACTTATTTGAAATAATAGTAAATTTTCGCTTGTTTGCTATTGCGCTCTCTGCCGATATTCGGCAAATGTTTCTTAGTATTGGAATCAGAGAATGTGACCGTAGATTCCAACGCTTCTTGTATAGATTTTCTCCGCAGGAACCTTTGAAGGTTTACGAATTCAATCGTGTTTGTTTTGGGCTTAAGTCTAGTCCCTTTCACGCTCTTCGCACTATCAAGCAGTTGGCCGCTGACGAGGGTGATACATACCCGAAAGCAAGGGCCACTATTGAAACCGGATTGTACATGGACGATTTTGTGTACAGTGTACCTAGTGAAGCAGAGGCTATAGAGACCGCTGCTCAAGTAATCAGCCTCATGAAGTCCGGTCAATTTGATCTGGTGAAATGGACAAGCAACTCGCAAGCTACATTAGAGTCGATTCCACCGTCACACCGGTTGACTTCGGTAAAGGAATTCGATGATAGTGATTCGCATAAGATCCTTGGTTTAAGTTGGTCACCCGCAACTGATATGTTCAGTCTTAAAATTAGCTCGACTCCGCCAACTTGTACCAAACGCGTTATCCTAGCATGTGTAGCTCGGATATGGGATATAATGGGTTTTGTAGCTCCTGTCGTTTTATATGCAAAGCTGCTTATAAAAGAGCTTTGGCTTTCCAACTGTGATTGGGACGACACCGCTCCTGAAAGTGTTGCCAAGTTGTGGGCTCGCTATAGGAAAGAGCTTCCAATGCTCGATCAGATACAGATTCCTCGCCATGTTGGTATAGTACCAGACACTGTTGTTAATGTGGTAGGTTTCGCAGACGCCAGTGAGAGGGCTTACGGGGGAGTGGTTTACTTTCAGGTCCAAAATGGCGATAACATTTCAGTTTTCCTCATTAGCGCAAAATCAAAGGTATCTCCTAGTAAGGTTGTCTCTCTTGCTCGTCTCGAACTCTGCGCTATTCTTATGTTGGTTCAATTGATTACATCTATAGTCAAAACTTGTCGTCCTCGCATTAATATAGAGAGAATTGTAGCGTTTTCAGACTCAACCGTTGCTCTATGTTGGGCCCACTCTTCACCCCATCGATGGGGCACGTTTGTCGCAAATAGGGTGGCTAAGATTCAAGCTGAATTGTCACCGGAAAATATGTTCCATGTCGCTGGAACAGAAAACCCAGCTGATTGTCTCTCACGTGGTTTGCTTCCCGCGCAAATTTTAAATCATCCGCTTTGGTTTTGTGGCCCTCCCTGGCTGCATACCACTCCTAACGAGTGGCCAAATGCTCCGTTTAACCCCGCTACTGTTTCAGAACCACCCGAGGAGAAGAAACATACGCTTGTAGTATCAGTTCCGCGTGAAGAGTCAGTTGTTTTGTTGTTGTCTAATCGAGTCTCGTCTTGGTCGAGACTATTACGCTGTGTAGTTTATGTCCTAAGATTTTTGAGATTATTACCATCGCGTGGTTCTATAATCGCAGCTGATTTGGATAGAGCTGAATCAGTTGTACTTCGAGAGTTGCAGAAATTTTATTTTTCAATAGAATTTCGTAGTTTAGAATCACATAAACCTTGTAGTCCCGCACTTCAACATTTGAAACCATTTTTGCAAGACGGACTCATTCGTGTCGGTGGCCGTCTGCGAAATGCTGAGTTAGAGTTTGAACAAATGCATCCAGTAGTTCTACCACGCAGGGATCACGTTTTGGATTTGTTGGTGGACTATCACCATAAGGTGAATTGTCACGCTGGTCCCGATTTATTAATGTCCATTCTTCGACAGAAGTACTGGATACTTTCCACTCGCAATTTGATACGCGCTAGAGTGCACAGATGTGTGCCCTGCTTTAAGCTCCGCCCGCGTTTCAACGCGCCGGAAATGGCCGACCATCGTTCTTGTCGTGTTGTACAGACGGTGAAACCTTTCATACATACTGGGACGGACTATGCTGGACCGTTTAAAGTCACTATTGCCCGTGGTCGTGGTATACGTTCCACAAAGGCATACATTTGCCTATTCGTTTGTATGACAACTCGTGCGGTTCACATAGAGTTAACCAGTGATTTGAGTACGCAGGGTTTTATGTCTGCATTTAAACGATTTTTATCTCGCCGTGGTCCCGTTAAGCGCTTATACTCTGACAACGGCACAAATTATGTTGGAGCGCGACGCAATATTTCGGAATTACATACATTCTTACGCTCCAAGTACTACCAAAGTGAATTCGCCCATGTCTTAGCTGAGAATCGCATTGATTGGTGTTTTAATACGCCAGCAGCTAGTCATTTTGGTGGCAATTGGGAGGCGAATATTAAAAGCCTTAAGTCGCACCTGTTTCGGGTCATAGGCGAACAGATTCTCTCGTACGAGGAGTTGAGCACCGTACTCGCTCAGGTAGAGGCGTTGATGAATACGCGTCCGTTGTGTCGGACTTTGTCTAGTGATCCATCGGAGCCACTAGCGTTGACGCCGGCTCACTTCTTGACGACGACTCCTCTTAAATATTTGCCCGCTTTAGATGTCGAGACTGACAAACTGCAGCTTCACCCGCGTCACGCTCTGCTAGATAGCTTAGTTCAGTCCTTTTGGAAGCGATGGAGGACAGATTATCTGCATACGCTGCAGTCGCGTCAAAAGTGGAACACTCCTTCAGATCCAGTCACAGTCGGTACTGTGGTGATACTGAAGACTGAGAGTGCGCCTCCTCTGCACTGGCCTCTTGGTGTAGTGGAAGAAGTTTTTCCGGGTTCGAACGGAATAACGCGAGTCGTAAAAGTTAAAACCGCAACTGGATCGTACCTGCGTCCGGTTATTCGCCTCTGCCCTCTGCCTAATCAGTAGTAGTGGCATAGTTAGTTATAAGTTGTTTCGCTACCTAGTATTGATAGTTTAGATTAGTAATAGGGTTTAGTTTCGCTTTTGTTTTTTTTCTTTTCTTTGAAGGTAACCCTTCAAACCCGGGGGGAATGGTTGCGCCAATTTGCTATGTTCCGCGACTTTGTTTTTTGTAATTTATTTTTTTTGGCCTAGCAATCCTATCCCTACCGTATCCGCTTCCCGCACGACCTCGAGAGAAATGATTTGACATTGACGTTTTGTGCATTGTGAATGTGACCGCACCGCTAACACGCCCGCTCGAAATTACAAGAAAATTGACTATTTTCGTGATCCAATCATTCAGAGACTCAACAATAGTACAGTGTAGTGCAATACAGAAACTGGCAGTGCTTGAAAGTACGAAGTTCGGGATTCGCCGGCCGGCGCCATGTGGAACTTTCGAGGTTAAAGGTCAGTCCTTCTAATACATTTATCCCATTAATAAACGCTAGACGCAGTACCTGCATATTGTTAACAAACCTTAGATCGCTTTTTAAATCTACAGTCCACAAAGCAAAATTCGCGCAACCAGTTAGTTATAAGTTGTTTCGCTACCTAGTATTGATAGTTTAGATTAGTAATAGGGTTTAGTTTCGCTTTTGTTTTTTTTTTCTTTTCTTTGAAGGTAACCCTTCAAACCCGGGGGGAATGGTTGCGCCAATTTGCTATGATCCGCGACTTTGTTTTTTGTAATTTGTTTTTTTGGCCTAGCAATCCTATACCATCCGTTTTCCCTCCACCCGCACGACCGCAAGAAATGATTTGACATTGACGTTTGTGCATCGAGTGAATGTGACCGCACCGCTAACACGCCCGCTCGAAATTACAAGAAAATTGACTATTTTCGTGATCAAATCATTCAGAGACTCCACAATAGTGCAGTGTTAGTGCAAACCAGGACCTGGCAGTGATTTAAATGTGCGAAGTCGAAAATCGCCGGCGGTGCCACGTGGAACCTTCGAAGTCTAAAGGTCAGTGCTCTTTCCCAATACCTTTATCCCATGCCAGGCATAGTATCTGCATATTGTTAATAAACCTTAGATCGCTTTTTAAATCTACAGTCCACACAGCAAATTCGCGCAACCACGGAGGTTGAAAGTTTGTATGGAGAAATCTACCTTCACGCAGGCGAAGCCGCTGGCAGAAGTTAGTTTTATGTATTTAATTGATATAGACAAAATTAAAACGGATTTTCAATGCAGAAAATGCTTACGAATTGGCATCATCATCATCATTTCAACCAAAAGACGTCCACTGTTGTTACATAGGCCTCCCCCAAGCGTCGCCACAATAGCCGGTCCTGTGCGTCTCGCATCCATCGGACTCTAGCGACCCTGACCAGGTCTTCGGTCCACCTTGTGGGAGGCCTTCCAACGATGCGTCTTCCGGTACGCGGCCGTCACTCCAGAACCGCCGTAGAATCGCCAAGTGGCAATGTGCTGGGCACATTACACGCAGAACAGATATCCGTTGGGGCCGAAAGGTTCTGGAGTGGCGAATTGGCATATCTAACATAAAATAAAAGATTTCAACAGCAAATAATTAAAAGATTAGAATGACTTCCCTAAATATCTTATCCCTGAAAACCGTTTTTATCTAATGTATTTTAAAAGTGTTTTACATCGTGTCTTACTTAGTATTTCTAAACTTTCCATCCATCACTTATCAAGTATTAATACTTAACAGATCTTATCAAATACTGCACCATTACACCCTGTCCCAAGAGTGGCAGCCATTCAGCCATTAGGTAGGAGCACCACAGCACGAGGTCGCGTCTTGTGAATATTTCAACATGTTTTGTCTCAGTTAATGAACGTCAGAACGCCTCTAGGGACGCCACATATTCTAAGATTAGAAATGATTTTGGGTGGTGTTCAATATGTAGGACAATCGCTATTGTTATGAAGGTAGCGGGGGTAAAGTTTGGGCACTGAGGCTGACATTACTTGAGTCAAAAGATCTTATGTAATAAACTACTTACGCATGTATGAATTTTAAAATCATCATCCGGCGGAGTAAATAATAATAATAATTCCTACGCCTTCTAAAGGTACAGGACCCCAGGGTTCCGAGATATCCTCCTCCTACTCCTTGCGTCGTATTCCTCAATGCTGAGGGTCGTGACCACCCTGCTTTGTTATTTCCGCTCTTATGATGTTCCTCCATCTATTCCTGTCTGTGGCGGAGTGAAGCGCCCCATACAACGAGAAGCCAAGAGCGGGCAAAATTGCGTTAGCCGCAATTAGGTGTTGGAGGCGAGTCACCTATCTTCCGATGTTTTGATTTAATCTAAGTTATTAAGACTGAATATTCAGCAATCTGTACCTCACTGAAGCATCCTTGCCAATACAAGGTAAGTGTAACTAATCATTCCCGTAGTCCTATTAGTACGTCCCGCAGCTACAGGATGCCCCAAGACCGCCTTCTGCCCGCTGCCGAACCGCCACTAAGTTGTGCAGCCGATCTCAATTAATTGTAAACCCGCTGTAGCGTTCATGTCCTGATTTATTTGCGGTAACTTACTGGCTCTTCGCTGGAATTTGTATCTACAACAATAGTACTGTTGTAGTCATTCTTTTAGCGTTGATCTTTGTTGTTCGGCCTATAAGGACTCCCTAAGTATCTAGTACCGAATTAGGCTGTTTTTTTTTTGTTTCAGTGATTGAATAGTGCAACAAAACAAGATTTTCTTGCGTGTTATACATCAGAAATCGCAAGAGATAAAGGTGCCTATCTTTATCTCTACTACGGGATGGTAAGAAAAATCGCCGAGACTCAGGAGCGGTAGGTTTTACTCAGCATCACGCAGATTTTTCTGTTTAGCATAAAGGTGACACTCACTATCACTCCACCCAGTGCAGGAGAAGTCATTTGAGGATTTTCAACCCCCCAAAAAAATGCGTAGCCAAATGACTTCGGTCCGCGTTCCCGCCAAACGCTAAGCACAAAATCACACAAAATGTATAGCAATGACACCACCTACGGATAAAATTGGCATGTTTTCAGGTGTTCCCACCGACTTTTGCTGAATAAGTAAAGCTACAATAATTAAACCAGCAAAATTATCCCACACAGTCAAATGGTTTCACCGTAGGCGCGGGCTTGCGACCGTAGGCGCGGGTTTGCGGACGGCGAGCAATGGATAGCTCGCTGTCTGACAGTCCGGTAACTGTCCAGACCGAGCCCAAGTCGTCGACGCGTACTGTTCCCGCGCGCCTTAAGGAGTTGTCACCAAACTGTAGGGGCCCAGTAGGGTCGAAACCTTCTCAGGGCCCTTGGGTAAATAAGAAAGTGTACATCAGGGCCCTGGTACGAAGGCAATGAAGGAACGGGGTGGATTTTTAGTCAGTAAGAGCCTGACACTATCTCCTGTTCCGCCCAAGGGCGGGAGATGTCATTGGACGATTTTACCCACCACAAAAAAAAAAAAAACAGTCAAACAGTCAATTGTCCACTCGTCATTTTGTGAATTGCTTATTCACAAAATGACGAGTGGACAATTTTACATACCTAAATTGAACATTTCCACCTATGACCCAAGTGATAAATGTTTCAAGCGGCACGCCGTACCACAAGTTCTCATCACATTAGCGCACGGTCGCGGGGCCTCCCTCAGTGCGGCGCTGCGATTTGTTCGCAATTAATCACAGTTCGAACGCTGTCCTGTAATTAATTCCGCGGAGTAGACCGCGGGGCGGCGTGATGCTCGGTATGGTCCACAATCTCCGCGGATACCATTAATCTTGGTCGGCCGGCCAAGTGTTGCTCATAGAGCGGTAGATAGACGCGACAATACTGTGGCGTCATATTTTTTATGGTTTATGGTTTAAATAGCATTGGTGTCATTATCCTCTACTATTTATAATACATAGGTAATATATGTATAGGTCAGTGAGGTGTTCATATTTTGATAAAAAAGGAGATTTTCAGCTAAATTAACTGAAAGCTCCTGATACTGTCAAAAAGTCAGTTGAAAATCTAGTCACCGCTTTTTTTAGGGTTCCGTACCTCAAAAGGAAAAACAGAACCCATATAGGATCACTTAATTGTCCGTCTGTCTATCTGTCACGATCAAAGGGTTTTGACAGATGATTTTCGGGTCTCAATTGAAGTGGGAGGCTGCGTGTAACCATATCAAATGATTCAACTTATTTGCCGCGTAGTGTAACAACTTTTCCAAACTCTAGTTAAACACTTTGTCTTTTGGTTTCCTTCTCAAAGGAGTGTCGTCTCTTCCCACAGTATTCTCTGGCGGGCAGTGGCCGCACGTCTGGAACCCTCGAACAGATGGTGACTAATGGAGCGCACGGCTTCACTTGCACCAGTTTTTGCCGATTTCCATTTAACACGTGGACTGAGGAGCGAGGTTTCACAGGATTACACGTACAGGGAAGCCCGAGGTATTGAATCGTAACTACTTAGGTACTTAACTATTTCTGCCTTTAGCTTTAGCCCTTACCACATATCGCTTGCTAAGATCTCATTAGGAGGGGGGGAATAATGGATACGAATGATCCTTAAATCAATACTATCTTACTGAAAAGTTTGTTTGTTTATTTTTTTTTTATGTAGGAATGACCAATGACTTCTCCCCTTCTCCCACTTTGGGCGGAGCTCGGGTGAGTCAGATTTTTTTTTAAATCCACCCCTGTTCCTTCTTTGCCTTCGTTCCAGAGCTCTGGGTTCACTTTGTTTGTTTGTGCTAGTTCGAATCGAAAAATTCTTTTATTGTTGGATAGCCTATTTAATATAATGAAGAAGGCTATAGACAGTCCTTTTTTCTATCGTAGAAGGAGTGTATAACACGCTATGATGCACAGGAGCGGAGCAGCAGTGCTATTCTCTAAGAAAACGCAGAGCTGCCGCAACGACGAACATCCAAATAGAATGACAAAACACAAATATCCAAATAGGATGGTAAATTAGGTTGACAATCCAATGTAGAGAATAGCACCACAGTAACCAAAGACGCAGGTTAAACCGCGGGGGACAATTAATATATATTGCTGTGCGAAACTAATATCTAATTTTACATAGGAAGTAGTAATCATAATTCGAAAACTTCTACCTAACAGCCAATATGCTAGAAAAATGTAAGCAAGTCTGATTTAAAGTTCTTTAAAAAGTTCGAAAAAAAGTTTCGTCGTTAAAATGACTTTGTACGTAATATTTTTCGTGAGTCAGTTCTCTATGCTTAGATAGTTTAGTAAATAGTTAATTTACAATGATACTTGCTATAATATCGCAAACTAATGCGTTCACTCTACACGCTACCTCTCTCTTCGTCCCAGGCTCACTCACATAGAATTTCTACCTACGTGTAGCTAGACCTATCTAGTGGTGAATCTGTAATTGTAGCCCATATCCCTAACTGAGTTGCCTCCACGCCTCCGCGCCCCCACGCCTCCAGGCAGCTGTGCTTCGAGTAACTCGATTACTGCAGCTCGCGTGCGTGTCGCGACGAGCATGATGACCGCTGTAATTGACGCGTCAGGCCCGTCAGACCGAGCGTCAGGACGTCAGAGGAGGGTTCCTCTAGTCTGATCCAATCACACGTGCCTACTGCTAATTACTTTTGTTCCAATCATTATTATTAATTGCTGTACTGCTGTCCTGACCTTTCCCCACTCCAAGTACAGGCAGACTGTCAGTTTTTCTTTCTTATTTGCCGTGATTTCTGAAGACCTACCACGAGCTTTTTACGCGATTAAAATATATCTAGGGTGTATAGCTCCATCCCGCTCTTTTTCTTTCTCGCTTGCACGACTTTACGACGTCATGGTAACGTCAGAACAAAGGAATTGGTGGCGTGGCCAACTCCAAGCGTTCACGCTTAACGAAACGATTGTAACTTGGCTAGGGGAGTGATCTTTTGATTTTAGTCAGTATGAAACGTTTATAGCGATTTTGTCCACGTTTGAGTTGTAAAACTACTTACACAATGCCATTGTTTTGATCACAATTTCAATTCTTTTTTTACGTGTACCCTTAAATCTTTTTCTAAAATAAAAGTAGCTTAAGTTTCTTCTTATAACATCAGCTATCTATCATTGAACGTCAGACACACAGAAAGATCGACAGACAGATAAGGTTTTTTTTTTAAATAGGCGTTGAATGTAATTTCATATACATTTAGGTTGAATGTACCTATTTAGTGAAAAAAAATAGTTTAATATTAAAAACAGAGACTTCAATTTTATTAAACTATACCTATGATTTGTAAAGAGAACGAAACTCGCAACCTATCGCTAACTAGAGGGCGCCCTCACCACTGAGCCATACAGTTCCAATGGAAATTACAAATTGTAATTTCAAGTTTGGTATGATACTTATTAACCGAACAGTTATAGTGTATCGATAATACAAAACTTTCCCTATCAAATACCTTTCAATAACAGCAGCCAAAGTATAACAAGCCACACAATTACAAGTCCATTATTAGCTTTAATCTGAACAGTTATCAGTGTGGTTTCTGTGACGTGTCGTGGTGTGACAAGGCTTTGCAGCGCCGGCCAACTTTTAATAGTGTTCCCTCTCACGAGCCAGCTGCGCCAACTCGCGCCAACTCGCGACAACTCGCGGCAAATATCCTGCCTGTGTTTGAACACAGATTAAACTTTACGTTAAATTTATATTGTGTGGTGTTATGTCATGTTTCGTTGTGAAGACTGAGGGATACGTGGTTAGAGGTATGCGGAACAGGGTATAAAGTTCCTCAAACCTCCATATAAAAGGAAGGATCCACTCACCAGAAGAGTATTTTGTCTGGTACCGGAAACTACCCTACAGTAGACTTTAGATGAACATATAGGCAAATTTGTCCCAATCTTTTAGTTTTAGTTCCTCTGTGGTGATAGAGATATTGCTACACTTGCTTTATTTACACAAGCAATTGTTTAAAAAGTAGTAAGTAGGTTCCACTACACTCGAGATGGTCAAAAAGTTTGTTAGAAAATTGTCTTTTTAAATACACTTACTCTAAAACCTGCTATTATCCCAATGCTTTTAGGTACGCAATGAACTGTTTTTCTGCACTAGTGCGGAAAAAAGTGCGTGCTCTCCCCCGCCGCAATTTTATTGTAATCAAATTGTTTATCGCATCAAGCTGGTCGCGCGTCTACCCACACTGTATTGAAAAAAGTCATTTGATACACGCGCAGACACAGCACCGCTTGCCTCCATAACTCGCCTACGGCTCATGCGATTTCCGCCTCAGTCGCAATGACAACTGACAAGCCGTCTGCACTTGTATCAAAATGTACTTACTACATATATTTGAAAAATGAATACCATGGACCATTATCAGACGTACCTACATTTCTACTATGTATCTAATACACATTACACCTACACAGAACTGAAACAATTTTCTTACTCACTCTAATAAGTAACCTGTAATTCAATACCCAAACGACCTAGGACCGTATAAAAAAAAATACCAGATTTAATAACCAACATCACACTTTAGTAAATTACACGACCGGCGAGGGAATTGTTCGCACTTAATAAAATTAACTTTGCTATTCGTTCGCTAAAACACGCTTTCTAAACACAATCTGTATCGCGGCCATGATTGATGGCGCCACGACCGCGCATCAACGTGACGCGACATCGCGACAACGTTGACGCGCAATTTGCGTCATAGATAGCATGGTGACCAGAATTTGGGTTAGATGACGGACAACTTGTACCTTAGAAATAGGCTTATTTGCACCATAATTTAAGTCAATAACCAATGCAAACTATTTGTATGATTTACTTTTTCGGTTTCCTTTTTGGTAAAAAGAAATAAAATATATGCCAGTAATGTATGGCAAAAGTTTAATTCCCCGTTCTATTTCATTTTCAGTCAATCTTTTGAAGATATCAGACACAGAATGATGTTCTAAATAGACATAAACTTTGCCTATGGCCTAGTCATTATTTGAGCTCGGCTCTCTGCGTCATTCTTTGCCAAAAGTTCGTGTGTGGCGTCCTGTTTGGATCATACGTTGTTGTGAGATACAGGTCCGATATAATTCTGATGAGTGCACGGATTTTCTTGGTTGTTGGTGAAAACGACTTGGATTTGAACGCACTAAGACACCGAGCGCGAGGGTTTATTGATTTATTGTTTGTGTGTGATCTTTCCTATGTGCATGCTCAAGTTTGTCTGTAGAAGTGTCCCTTGATCGTGAAAATGATGGTGTCACTACTGATCACGATTAATAGTAGGCTCACCACAACCATCGGCCGTCTGCTGCTGAAGCGAGTGAAGCCGGGTGAAGCTGCTGGTGCGGAGGACATTAATCACACTCAGCTACTTGCACTGTTTATTTTAATTTGGATTATTTAGATTAGTTATTCAAGTTTAGCATGAAGTATTTTGATTAATTCTAGTCCTTAACCTTTAAGGGTGTCTTTAAGTTAGTTTTTCTTTTTAAGGAATAACGCGCGTGCACGTGCGTCATTTTGTGGCTAATTTGAAGGCGCTCTTAGGGCGGGTAGAACGAAAAGTCAAATGTGTTCTGTATAGCATGACACCAAACGAAATAAATAAATCCAAGACAGCCGGAATTTTCAGCAAGCAGGAAAAAAGTAAAAACGGAATTACCTAACATTCAGCCTTATCTTGTTAGTTAATTCAGTTGGTACAGTGTTCAGCACTGCCAACTGCATTCTAAAGACTGTAATCTGCACGCGACTCTAGCAACATTCTAATTTTGGCGCCATTCACAGCACGCGACCGTTACGTTCAAATTACAGAGCTCAAAGCTAATGAACGCCATATTTGTGTTTTTTCATGTTATTTTCGAACGTATCGCCGGCGAGTATAAATCGACTCGTTAATCCTGATTGGTGTAATTCAATCTTGTAAATTACACTGCCCGATCGCTGAATGTATTTTTTTCTACAGATAAATGAAAAGCGGATGAAACGTATGAGTTGAATGGCTGATTTTACGATGGCAAAATAAGTGATTTGAAATATTTTTCAGTGGAAAATATAACATTTAAAGTATTTGCGATAAAAAATAAATGATACGTTTCTCTTACAAATAGATACATTTCAAATGGAATGATTGTGTATTTTGTACGATTTCAAAGTGATCTTTTCATTACGTTCACGTAGAATACACGGTCTTACAATATAGACAGCAACCTGAAACGCCTCTAAACAATCAATGTCCTTTCAGTCTTTTGAAGCTCAGAAAAAAGTATGGCTACGTGGCATAATTCGAAGTGGCGCGGCCTTTGTAAACAGTTTTCGCACAAAAGCTTACGTCGCAACAGGATCTCACTTAAGGGCGGCGCGCGGCGGCAGATTATCGCGACATTTTTCTACAAAATAATAATAAAGCGGTAATGAGCGGTGTAGGACGTCGCGCGTCACCGGCAGGCGGGTAGCTGCAACCGCTCGCCTCCAATTTGCGGTCGCGCTCACAATGCTCCGCTCGCTCCGCTCAGCTGTCATGGCAGCACGTGCCACTGTAAGGCCACTGTTGGTATTGTGTATACGTTGCTGTTATTTATAATTGAATGTAACAAATTGTATGATGGATTGGAAATTACGAGTTACGTTACTCGGCTGTTTTTCTTTGTCAAGTCATGTCACGTTTTATTCTAGGTTGCAAACCTGCGAACTTATCAACCGTTCGTTCATTTAACTAGTTTTCCAGATAAGGAAAAAATCTTCGTCCATTAGTTGTCCTGGTGGTTTGTTACATCTCATTTGTACCTAACTGATGTATTTGCTTACTGGCCAGTTATCTACCTAAGTCCATAAACGCACTAGTGCTGGCGTGACCCTTAATCATTGAGACATAAATCACAGTTTTTAATGCCCCTAAGATCGCGACACTCGCCCGCGTTTACGAGCGACGTCCGTTGGCGCCGTCACGACGAGCTACAAAGTGAAGTTTGATCCGAAGTCCTCTTTACAATGTCACAGCGTCAACTGTTTTATGACGAAAACTTCCACAGTTAAATGTCTTGTCTGAACGAGTGAATCAAATTACAACTTGGCAGGTCAAGACTTCAAGAGATTGTTGCGTGTCGCGTGACGCCGCCGCCGCCGGTGACGCGTGGTCGGCTTTCAAAATGAGCTAAGTATTGATATTTGCACTAAACATTTTATAGTACTTACTTAGGTAACTACCACAGATTTCGGAAAGGAGAGATACGTTACGTAATTAAAAAATGTATTGGAACACGATGTCTCCAGTTGTCCCTACCACCACCGACACCACTACATATGCCACAATAGTTACACAGTCGCGCACACTCCCGCAAATTATAAATCAGACCATATTACACAGTCAATTATAAACCTTATCGTAATACACGATGTGCTAAGCACATCGTGTATTTTCCATGCACCGTATAACTTACGCACACATAAACATCAATGTGCTGTGC
Source organism: Leucania comma (assembly GCA_958295575.1). Classification (NCBI taxonomy): domain Eukaryota; kingdom Metazoa; phylum Arthropoda; class Insecta; order Lepidoptera; family Noctuidae; genus Leucania; species Leucania comma. The sequence continues at coordinate 23,566,386 of OY282478.1, read as the reverse complement.
AAAAGCAATTTATTTTACATTTACACTAGTTTTTGACTAAATAGAAAAGTTATCGATATTTTCATTTCTTTTTATGCAATTTTTTTTTTGGGGTTCCAAAAACAAATGAAATAAAAACCGGTATGTTCAAAAAATTATATATTAATAATAAAACAATAAAAATTAAAAAAAAAAACGGGTTTACTAATTTCTCAGGAAAAAACATACGTAATACCGGCCTCATCTATTTAAACTGACGAAAAAACATTATAACCAAATTTCAAGCTCATAGCTCGTTTATTGTGCTTTTTTTTAAATAATATAACTTAACTAGTGTTTGACTGCGATCTCAACTGATGGTAAGCAGAAATGCAATCGTTAATGGTGAAAAGCACTGAGCCTATTATTCACTTTAATCTTGAAGACACCCAAACTATAATCAGACGGGAAGACCGTAGCAGGTAAATTGTTCTAGTCCTTCGATATAAGCGGTATAAACGACGATGCGAAACGCTTAGTTTGGACCGTAGAGATTTCAACAACGTAAGAGCCACCCTTGTGTTGTTGAAACTCGCCGAACGTCAGAAAAATCCTGGTCCTGGTTCTATAAAATCCTGAAATGTTTAATAACTAATATTATTAAGAATTATTACATGAAAAAGCTTTCAGTTATTAAAAAAAAACTTTAACTCACTTCTGCAAAAATAAGTTCTAGTCTTAATTTAGGGATTGCCCATTCAAAAAGTCTGCGTCTTTTCTTTAGAGGCTGAAACATTTCTGGTTGAAAGTGAATTGAGCATATGGTACTGTTTTTTGTAGGGAACCAATTAGGTGGTTTTCCAGTGGCATCAATCCATTGCGTTTTTAAAATTGCGTCTTTCGGGAAACTGTAAACATAAAATAACATTTTAGTTTTAATTTTTACCTAAGCTACTGCTAAACCGCTAAGCTAGTATATAAAATACAACACACACCCATGCACAACAAATAAAGAGCTAGAAAATGTTGTCTTATTTTAAGCAAAAGTCGGTAATATATTCTGAGTCATATTTATAGCCCATTATTATAGCGCATTCGAAGCTTTTAAAGACAGAAGGAAGAAAAAATATCAAAATCTGAAAAAGTAAGGAAATAACACCAAGATAACGCATAACATACTACATCCGAAACCAACAAAATAGACCACCGACTATTAACTTATAATTTAAACAACTTACTTTACGACAGTTGCTTACGTATTTCTCAACTACTCTGTAAAATAATAATAAATAAAAATACATTATTCCACTTCGGATATCCAAACAATCGATAGTGTTATCGATAGTCTAAATTTTTACCTACATTACGGACAGCACTAGCTCACCGCGTCAAACAGCGGCCGTATTATGAAATATACCGCACTGATAAAGTATCGTTATGTTATTTTTACATTGCTGGTCCAGTTTTTGAGCGTCAAAATTCGGTAGTGGTTAAAAAGCAATGTATTTACTGTAACAATAATAAAGTCGCTTTGATCTTTGAAAATAAAAATAACGTAGTAAAAGTAAGGGATATTACAAGATTTGTTGTTTTTCCTGATTTTAAAGATAAATATACTATTAAACTTGTACTTACACATGGTAAGAGATTCCTTGTTGACCCAGGCTTTTTTTATCGCTTCGATTCTTGCACGAAACCACTGCATTCTAAATTTATTTACGAAAACGTTCGCGATCTCGCAAGTTTATAAATGAAAATGACTGGCCGTTTGCCGGTATGTGCCCATGTAGTGCTTGTGCCGCGGACTCGGTCACGCCCCCATGCCGCTTCTATGTTTTTAAAATTTCTGTGGTAACTACTGACTATTTTAAGTGAAATGTGGTAACTGAAAATTATAAACTTGGAGAATACCTGCTCCAAAAGTTTAAACATAAAACCTGCTAACTAACATAGCTTAGGTAGGTATATTGCCGCCATAATATCGATAAGGGGCGCGCCGCACTGATGAACGTCCAGTCAACCTTGAGTCAACCAGTAATGAATTAGGTATCTAGTTTTGATTGAAGCAATTTAATATTTATTAGCAAAATTACTAATATGATAATAGTGAGTATTGTATTTTGGAGTCGCTTTTACCCGATTACCAAAAATGTAACCTCGCTCACGCCGTAGCCGCCGCCGCCGTAATTCCGATACAAATTTCCGGCCACCGTAGGCGTAGGCTTGCGGACGGCGGGCAATGGGTAGCTCGCTGTCCGTTTGTCCGGTAACAGACCGGACCGAGTCCAAGGCGTTTACGGCGCGCACTGTTCCCGTGCGCCTCAAGGAGTTGTCAGCAAACCCTAGGGGCCCAGTAGGGTCGAGGCCTAGTCTGGGGCTCTGGGGAGGTATGAAAATGCATACCAGGGCCCCGGATCCAAGGCAGGGAAGGAACAGGGTAGGTTTTTAGTCAGTAAGAGTCTGACACTATTTCCCGCTCCGCCCAAGGGCGGGATTTGTCATTGGATGATTTTACCTACCATAAAAAAACCTATAGTTTGTTGTACTTACTTATAGGTTTCAGTATTTCGTCCTCACTTGATATTTTACAATTTTTCATGTTTCTTGACTCAAAGTTATTTCTTGCAACTGTTCGCGAACCATTCGCAGGAAAAAGTATTTGTAACGTGTTAAATAATTGAAGTCGTAGTGTGCGTTTGGTCGCTCCGCGGCGTATTGTTCCCTTTAGTATTGTTGAACTGATTTGAATCTCGCGTTTTGTTTGCCGCTGTGGTGGCTATGAGGAGAGGGATACTGGGGAAAGAGTAACGGTAGCCGAGTTTAGGTAAGTACAGTACTAATATTGGTTTTAAAGCTTTTAGTTTTTCGCAAGAATTTCTTCATTGGGATCACGTTGCAGAAATGTGGTTTGAAGAATGTTGAAATAGGGTCGTGAAGATATCAAAACTGTATGTTTCAGCATATATATACATATATATTTCAGCAGTCATTGTTTTTTCATTGTAACTTTTAAGTAAGTAATAAAAATTTTAATCAATGTGATTTTCTCATAATTAAGTATTTGATATTTATTTAGTTCAAAGCAGAATCCAAAACAATAAAAAGAATATAAAAATAAATTAAGAAAGTTATAGTGTTTTCCTTTAAAGTTCTCAATAACGATTGGTCACCTCAAACGAGCAGTTCGCGTGGAAGCGCGAGTTGTAATTACGATTCGTGTCGGTTTGTTTACCTCACCGATAGATGGCGTTTGTTTCAACAACACGCATTGTTTTTTCCCGCGCTCAACCGGCCAACTTTTCTCATTTATTCCAACAAATATGTCTAGTGTTTCAGCGGTTTAACTTTAGCGAGTGTTTCATAGAATTTCAACACACGTACGAACATTGTTGTCGTGGAAATTTTATAATTGGTACACACAGGTGGCAGGATTCTATATTGTTCGCATGAATCGCGTGCGAGGGAATTTTACAATTACTTTGACAAGTTGAAAAACTTGCTACATTGGGCTGCCTGAAATAAATATACTTGCCAAAGTACAGGTGCTTTCAAGATGTGTGGGAGTCTATTGATTGTGTAAATAGGATTTTTCCAGTTTGATTAACAACAATAGTTATATCCAGAGGTCGGAGTAGGTAGATTGATTTTATATACTTGCGTCCAGGTATTATAATATGGACATGCCATTTTATCCATAATGTGCGGGAAGTACCGGAAAAAGTTCCGGGATTAGAATTATGGACTAAAATAAAATAAAAAAAACATACAGATAGGCTAATAAAAACGTTTATTATGTGAATGATTGATTGAATTCAATGAACAATTATTTTTAATTAAACAAAAACATCAATAAATTATTTTTAATCCTCATCGGATACAATTTCCATATTTTGGCTTTCAACGTGCCTTAAACACAAATTCGTGCTAATTTCAAAATTCCAGAACAAATATCACAATAAATATGAAGTTCCGGTATTTTGGAGGCATATCCATATTATCCTCTACGTTTGACTTCAACGACTTTAAATCAATCTACCTACTCCGACCTCTGGTTATATCTTAGAACTTACTGGGTAGGTACATTGTATTGGTTAGGTACATACGGACTCTGGTGTAGACACATGAATGCGTGTCGTAGAACTTTTTTTCATCGAGCCACCATAAGCTCCTACTTATAATGTACGTATTATACGCGCCGAATTTGGTACATTCTTCATCAAAATTCCTGAGCTTCGGTATCGAGCCCATATATTACAAACTGTAAGTTGTACATAATGGCGAACAAGCGGGTGCTTACTGCTTACGCGATAAATTCAGCGCGGGCGAAGCGCCGTCCTCATTGAATCATCAATCAACCCCCCTGCCGCCCGCCGCCCGCACTCTGCCGCCCCACCCCCCCGCACACCCGGTACCGCTGTAATTAAGTCCCAAATTATCCCTGTAAGGGGTGGCTAGGAAAACGGGGCTTGTAGGACAGTCTGGTTGTCAGAGAATATTCTTGATCTTATTCTAGTCACTAAAGTATCTAAGTAATTAAATTTCGAGGCAACTGGGAAAACTTCCAGTCGAGGCGGAATAAACGCCCGAGCCGGAGGAGAGGCTGTTATGGAGTCGAATTAAATATTGATTAATTGTTAAGCAATCCTTGGTTGACAAACATTTTTTCGCGCGAGTGCAACAAATACTTTGCAGTGAGCCTAAAAGCGGCTGGAGTGTAGGAAGTTTAATCAAGTGTGTTGAACATTTTTTTTTGCCATTTAGATCACCATTGTACCCATGTACCCAAAGATTTATATTCTGTGTATAAAAGTTATGTTACTATTTTAGCGTAAAATAAAATTTATTCTATTCTATATGTATTAAAAATATTGTCTAGGATTGATAAATCCCAAAATTCTCTGAAAATAAATCGTCACCCTAACAGTATTCATGTACAGGCGTTCGAACCAGTAACACCAATTACCAAAATTCGTCAAGATTTCTATATCGCCTGTCCTTCTCTCGTCAACCTTGAGCAAGGACGTGTGACAGAGATAAAAGACTCGACCTATCCAGCACATGCCATCGATGTGGAGTGTGAATAAGTGTTAGCTGATGAAGTAAGTCAAATTGCTCGTGTTAAGGCGCGTCTAAAAGGAATGCTTGGCTTGCTGCACTTTTGTTCACTTATAGACGAATTGTGAGCGGTAATGAAGAGTTAATTGGGCTTTCAGTGAGATTTATGTGAAACAGATTGACTCTAATAGACTGATTTGAATGATTTTCAACTCTTTCTGGACTCTAAAGATATTCTGTGATGGTAAAAACACTCTTGGGGCTTAGTAATACAACGGAAATAGCATTACCTCTGCAGTCCAAAAAAAATTATATTCTGTTTTTCTGAAAATTGTCCTGTGACTCTTTATTTAAACCTGGAAGAGTCTACCTTCGAACCAACAATAAGTTTTTGCTTTTAATCTAACTCAAGTTTACTTTTCCTTCTATTTCCATCACAACCCAACTTAGCTCGATTTATGAGAAGAAGTTCCTTTCTCAGTAATAATCAGGTCAAAAGGTCCAAGTTACTGTTTTACGGGATTGCCACAAAAAAAAAAAAACGTCCAAAAACAAGAACTATCCAGCAACAAGCCTCAAATATTTCACCAATGAGTATAAAGTTTTAAGGATTTTTGCTAAGATTAACAGCCAAGAAGCGTTGAAGTTTGATTAAAAAGGAAAGGGGGGTTTAAGTGCTATGACTACCTATAAAATAAACAAAATTAAGTGGCAGTGGCGGGAGCTCCGCCCAGGCGTCGACGAAGTTAGTTTCTAAATAATGTGAGCAGCAAGTGGTGTTGTAAGCAGCTACAGTTCGAGATGAGATCACTTTCTTAAAGGAGTTCTTAAAGGAACTAGCAGGCTGTCAGCTTGTTGGAGTGCTCTTGTTATTTTAAGTACAAGTTATTCAATAGGTTTAGCTGAACTGCCAGCTGCTGAGAGGGTTGTAATAACGACATTAATGATTAGATTTCTGTCAATAAATATATGTTACGGACGCCAATGATATCTCAATCAACATACAACTTGATACGTGTCGTCCTGACCCACAAAACACAAAAAAAGAAAATTTTAATTTTACGAGCTACCCTGGAGCATCCACGTTGAAAGCTTTGGCATCAAGTTGAGGACTTGTATAGATTATGTAAGGATTGCTATCATCAGACTCTAATACATGTTATGCAGCAGCAAAACTGCAACGGTAACAGCCTATGTAACTTTGAAAGCTTCAGCATTGACGTTGACTCGCTGAGTTATTTTTTTTTATTTGACTAGTATAGTAACCGCAGTTAGTATCCTAAACATCAGTCGCTGTTTTCGGCTATGATCAAGACAGAAAGCAAGAAAAATATTTTTCTTTGCACGCACACATGTGTAGAAACCACGTTTAGAAACTTAAGTTTAAAAAAGAAGACTGACACATTGTGTTTCTCACGTCTACCTTATTTACTTCATGGTAGTTGCCTGACGCTAGTTAGCGGGTAGCAAGAGTTAATCATGAATTGACAAACAAAAAGTTATGTAGGTAGATACGTAATGATGTACCTACTTACTTATTTGAGACTCCCGTCTCCCTTACACACCACTCAGAGTAGGTAAAGATAGGTAGGTACGACTCATTTAACAAAATGTCAAGTACTGGCTTCTGTATTGCCACATCCCGGCACAGTAGCATTAATAAAATTAATAAGAAACAAGCTTAGCGATGATTGATCACTGGCAGCGACGCGGGCGCCGCGCGCGGGCGGCGGCGGGAGTTGGCAACTTTTTGAATCAATCATGGCGCAGCTGCGAGCGGCCGCGGTTTATACCGCTGTTTGTGTAGACTGAACGCTTAATTGATACACTTTATGAAGTATTCGAGGTGTTGAGGCGAACAGTTTGAACGGTAATTAGGTAGGAAGTAGTGTTGGATAATTATAATGTTTTTGATCGCTTATTGAGTTGTTTTTGATTACTGTTTGATGTTGCTGGGAAGCTCATGCCATGGTAGAAATGTAAGGATAAGCTAGTCCATAATGTTAATGTTAGAAGACGAGCTGGCAAACCACATGTGATTGAAATAATCTAGTCCTTAATGTTAGTAGATGTGTAGCTAACCGCACATAATTGAAATAATCAGGGGCCTAACAATGACATGTTAAAATGTCAGGCGTGTGTCGTCAAAAGGATAGCGCTCGTGGAAGAGCTCTTGGTAGGGCATCAGAGCGTCGTACAGTATTTCGTCTTGTACAAACTAGCCCAACAAATTCATGACGTAATTTCCAGACATAACAACTTGTAAACAACCCTCGCCAGTTACACAAAACCTAATCTTAAAGGTGAAGCACCTACTGAAAATCTTTACCGAAAAAAAATACTAATACAAAACAAATACCTACTCGTTCTCGATATAAAAAGGACATTACATATGGGTACAAACATTAACTTCTTTTGCCGGATATTTGACATCTTTTGTCATTATTGTCTACCTCGTGTGAACTCGACTAACTTTTAAAACTGCGTCCAAGTGTGTGCCTGTCAGCGTTGCCAGACGACCCGATTTTGGCGGGACGTCCCGATTTTTAAATCAAAATGAAATGTTCCGCGCGGGACAGGCTTAGTCCTGCTTTTCGAGGATAACACGACCGTGCGTACAGCGTGCTGAGGAAGCACGGACGGGTGGCACAGTCAATGTGAACTGGCCAACCTTTCTATGACTATTTTTGCTATCTATTGTTACGTACACGTAATTTAAAATTCAGTAAATTCAATATATTTTCTGAATAAATACGTTTTTTTGATTATGTCCCTCTTTCGACGAAGGAATGCTGCTTTTTTTATTATAAAAGTTTCAAAATAAAAAAAATGATAAAGAAATAAAATAAATAAATAATAAAAATATTATATATTCCACAACTATCACAGAACGTTGTCTAGTCCCAAGCTAAGCAGAGCTTGTGTTATGAGTATTAGACAATTGATAAACATACTTATATATTTCTAAATACATACACATTATGAATAAATTGCACCCAGACACAGAATAAATGATCGTGCTCATCACACAAACATTTGTCCTGGATGGGAATCGAACCCACGCCCTCCGGTCATAGCAGTCAGGGCCACCAACCACTAGACCAACAGGCCTGACTTAGCACAGAATATAAAATTCCGACTTGGCATAGAATAAATCTGGCAACGCTAGTGCTGGTGCCCATCAATAGCGATGGGTTGCAGGTGTTTGGTCGAATAACTAGCTTCCATCACTCTGGGTGGAGTTAGAGGAAGCATCCGAAGAACTAGACTTTTACTGTGTTGGTCTTTACGGCGCGGCGAGCTACCAGTACCCACAGTTTGCTTCTGCTGGCGCCTGCGATTCTCCACGCTTTTAGCGTCTTCTGCGGCGGCAGTTGAAGGTTGTGAGGGTATTAAAAGAAATCGTGGGGGAGAGGTTCCCTACGATTTCTTTCTCCGCATTATTGCTTCGAAGTAATATGTGACTATTTCCTTTTCCTAAAACTAAAAAGAGCATATTAAGGGAAGAGGGGGGCCCTTCCCCTTAATATGCTTTTTGCGTTCTGGGGCCGCGGTGACTTTTCCAAACAATCCTCTTTAAATCTTATTTCATCATTCATTCATAAAAAATCATTCCTTTTCTTCTTTGCTGACTTTATAGCAGCACATAACAACAAAAAGTGAGAAACTAGAGCCGTATATCAACTCGTAGATACAAGGAAGTTCTCAATGCTCCTACAAACAGTGAGTTATTTTTCCAATTTGCTCTTAACAAACACATTCGACGAGTCCTGCCAACTTTACGCATAACTTGCTGGAGTTGCGCGCAAACTTGCCGTTTTTCCGGCCCCCTTCAACTGGACCACATGTCGAGAACACGGCCCTACCCATTTACATGCAAATTGCTTGCCGTCGACAGATTTCTTTTCGATATCCCCCATCTTTGGTCTGCATAACTTTCAACACTATACATAATTCATTCGGAACGGACGGTGGCGATCTTTTTTATTAGTTTCCTATTCAGATTTTACTTTGGATTTACGCGGACTGTCGTTGAAAAGGATTTGATGCGATGCAAATGAATTGAAATTTGAATTTAGCGCCATCTAGTTGCTACATTTTAAATTAGTTCTACAAAGTTCCCGGGAGATGGCGCTGTAAGTCGTGTTTCCTGACTGAATAGAAAATGTAAAACAGTTTGTGATGAATATTAATTTCTGTACTTCTGTAGTCTTTATTTCCTTTTAGCGCATTATGGAGCTTCGCGCTCCTCATCAACCAAATTACGTCTTCACATCTCGGGCCTCAAAATTCATTTGCATTTGAAACAGTGAATGGTGCAGCGGTGAAAGGTCCGCAATTTGCTTCACGCTTAGAGATAGCTACAATTACTAACAATTTAGAACAAACTTCGACGATTTCGTAAATGAAAGGTTTGTTGCTGTAACTTTCAAATTGTAATTCGTTTTATTATGTACAGGGTCGGTCCGCAAGGTGGGAAAAGGTTTTAATTTTTGCTGCATTTCCTAGCTTTTGAAACAAATATGTACCTAGTCACTTTTTCAGGAAAATACTAGGTTAAGAATACAGTAGAAGATTTTTTACGAACAAGCCATTTCTGTAATGCAATAAATCTAAAGCTATACAAATCATAATCTTGACGATTTGCGATATTGATTTTATTAACAATTTATTTCAGTTTATTCACGCTTATTTCGATACTTCTCTCATCTCCCGTATGGTCTAGTGGCTAGGATACCTGGCTTTCACCCAGGAGGCTCGGGTTCGATTCCCGGTACGGGAAAGTCTTTTTGCATTTTTACTAACCTTGCAATTAATATTATTTTGTGTGCGTAGACTTTTTCCTCGTTGGTTCCGAGGATGAAGACGATGTCGGCTGAGTCTTGATCTTCGGAGAGGCGCTGCAAGTCTCGCAGCAGGCCCGGCAAGCCGGCCCGCTCAACCGACGCAGTGCAACAAGTGCCCGTCACCCTATTCGCCATTGGCACTGGCTGCTTCTTTTTGATTGGATAAATTTTGACGAGCTTTTCTGACGTTTGTCTCTAATATATTGCCGGTGAACAGCAATAATACAAAAACAAAGTTTACACACTGAGCTCAAAATTCCAACAAAATTGACATTTATACAAAAACAGAACAATAACAAGGAAAATAGCACTCGCACACAAATACTGTCAGCAAACTGACACTAGCTGACACGATTGCCACTAGAAATCAAACACAATCACAGTTCCTCACTTCATTTAGTTATTTATAGAAAACATTACGTTTGCAAATCGTAAACTCAAACCTTAGCTTGTCAACATAACCTCAATCACATAACTTTGCTTCAACTCAAATAACTTGAAGTTAACTAAGAAATAGTTTTCCAACTACGTGTGGTGTTCTTAGAGCTTCGTGTTAAGGGTAAACACTGTGTTTATTGTGTTCGAGTTGAAGTAGGTCTCTCAGGTACAAAACTGGTTTTCATTAAACTCAGGTAGACGCTTCTATTAATATTTCTATCTTTGTCATTCATTGGGTGCGCGTTTATTTAGCAAATGACTATTTCAACCAATGGTCCAAGAGCCTCCGTGGCGCAATTGGCTAGCGCGTTCGGCTGTTAACCGAAAGGTTGGTGGTTCGAGCCCACCCGGGGGCGTTCTCTTTTTGTTGAATATTGTCCTTTTTGCGATTTCTTTACTTTTTACGAGTATTGTATTTTTTTGGGTACATTTATTATTTGAAAATGGTAATTTAGTAAATGTATTGACATAAATCTAAGTAAGATTTATAATTAATTTAGGTGTGATTAATTAACGTACACTTAATTTTTAGGGTTCCGTACCCAAAGGGTAAAAACGGGACCCTATTACTCAGACTTCGCTGTCTGTCCGTCTGTCTGTCACCAGGCTGTATCTCAAGAACCGCGATAATTCGAAACAAACGCGATTTTTTTGCCCTTATTTGCTCGATATCAATAATGGCAACGGATTGGCACCTAGACACTTGAAATAATCACAAAATACTCACTTGAATTTTTACTTTAAAAATAAATAATAAAAAATATTTATGGGCTCTTAATACCTGAATCAAAAAATCTGAATCCACCTAAACTTTGCAATGGCACGCATTTGCTGGTAAAATCACTAAAAACTTTCTTAACAGAGTGCACAATGGTGAGTATTACATAAATACCTACATCTTCGACAGAAGATTTAGTTATTGACTCCACGAATTCCTTTGCCAGGTACCTACTTTCGGATTTACCAATGTAGTCCAATTTAACTTTTGAATATCATAATTAGAGACACAATAGAAAGACAATAGGTGTGCGGACACCGGTGTCCTCTTGGGGATTCACAGTTACGCCTAAAATTTCCGGTAAAGATATCTTTTGCAAAACTTTTAACGTTGCTGTCTTAGATTTGAGTGTTGAGTGTTTTTTACAGTGTCAATATCATATTATATTATGTCGCTCTTTCGAGAGTAACCTTTTAAAGAAAACCATTTTTGTATTATATAATGACAAAAAAGCTGTGAACGGTGTATAAAGGCACTCTATAGTAGGAAGGTATACCTATTTAATATCAGCAATTCAGCATTGCATCCGTGTGAAGCCGGACGGGTCGTTAGTTGAAAAAAAAACTTTTTATTACAAAAAAAAAAAATACAACCGACTTCAAAAAAACACCAAAAAGTGCAAAATAACTTTAATTTCGGAAATAGGTGTTTCTATACAAGACTTCCGAAATTAAAGTTATTTTGCACATTTTGGTGTTTTTTTGAAGTCGGTTGTATTTTTTTTGTAAAACGTTTTTTATTTCACACTTTTTAGTTGTACCTATCAGCGAAACTTAAATAGACAGGTACCTTCCGCCATTCGGTTCCATCATCAAATTATCATGGCAATTCTAATAGTACTAAACACGGCTAGGATACACTGATTTATTACAAAGTTCCGGCTCTTACCTACCTTCCGTCTTCATCATCAGATCAGTTCTATGTATCCCCTCCCCTTCTTCCTTTAGTCAGGCACCGACTCCATATATAAACAAAGCAATTTTACTTGTTACGACAGTTCTCCTATGGTTTTTTGAAGAATTCCGTTCTCTATCTTCGCAGTTCATCATCAGATCAAAACAATATTTCTATGGGACCAACTCGGGCGTATAATCATTAAAAAAAAAAACAATTTTTTTCAAAATCGGTCCACAATTGACCGAGACATCGGTGAACATACTTACGTAATAAAACGAAAGTTCTGCTATGATTTTTCGAAGAGTTTCGTTGTATATCTTCGAAGTTCATCATCAAATCAAAAAGATATTTTTATGTGACCAATCCGGGAGTATATTCATTCAATCACAATAATATAAAGCGAACATCAGAAGAAATTGCTTAGAAATACTGTCATCCTATGTCATCTAGCTTTCAATAGTAAACATGCGAATTAAATATTGTAATTTATATGTTTTTACGCTATTTTCTAGAACTATTTCCGAAAAATATTGAATTGTAATTAATTACAGAGTAGGTATATACAAAAAATATTTACGAAAATAAACTGAAGTTAGATCCAGTCGTCCACACTAGACTGAGGGACTTACTACTCCTAGGTAACAACTATAGGATCACGATATTGTTCGCCATGTCCTGGCTATTGGTAGTAGGTATATAACAATTTTAATTATCTGTATTAATTTTGTCATTTGTTAACTTCTTCATGTTACTTCACCTTTAGTGTCAGTAATGAAGCATGCTAAATATTGAATGCCGTGTACAGTTATAATTGGACTTCAGATTAATGTAATATATGTTGTGTTTACTGTTCTGATTATCTTAGTCTGTAGTCTGTCATTGTACCTATTAAAATAAAATAAAATATATTTAATGTCTTTGGATGGTACCTATTCATTCGAAGTCCAACGTCATCCACATAACTAGATGTTACGTGAGTTCCAAATATTTGTGATACGTTCAACTGCAGTTTCATTGCATTTGCAGCGATAATGCTTTACGCGGCAACGGCTCACAAATTCACGAAGACACGAATTATTCGGTGCCAAAACGCAATAGTGCGAAATTCAGTGCCATAGGAAGTAACTCGGAGATCGCAGATTTGACAGTTCGGAAATTGCAACCCGTCAGCTGCGGTGGCACGACAGGGCACGAACCGGGCCGTCGTCGCATCGGCGCTTGTCGGCAATGTCCGTCAAACTTCAGCGCAACGGTTCAAGCGCGGTTTGAATTCAGAATTGTGTTTTGAATAATGGAGATGAGAACTTTATTTTAATTGTGTTGCACAATTAAATGGTACTTTGTTGTGAAGTAACTTCCTACATTTTATTAGAGCCATCAGAGTAGAATAGGGGACTTGTTTAAATGTGAATTTAGGTCAAAATGACGAGCCAACAAAGGAATATACTATCATAATACCCTTCAATAATACCTACACGGCAAATAAATTGAACCAGTTGCTCTGGTTTCGCGCGGCGCCCAACTGCGATTGGGATCTGAAAACCGGTTACTGCGCATTCAAAGTCGACTGCCATGATGGTTCAACTTGTGTGATAAGGATTATAATCGATTTTCAGGTCTTAGTTCAGGCTGCGCGTAGCCATTGCGGATGGTTCAACTTATTTTCCGCGTACTATAATTTGTGAATTTGTGTAGAAGAATCCCGGAAACCGCAAACCAATTGTGATTGACAATATTTACAGGAATAATAATGGCAAGCGTAAGAATACTGAATCTTCAGCATGCATAGTGTTATACGCTTGTTGGTTGTCAATTGACCGTTTCGTTCGGGGATCCTTTAACGATCCACACTACTAAAATGTAGAACAGTTTTTTCTTAAACCGTACTTAAGTAGGTAGGTACCTAAGTTGCTACGCCAGGCTCATGGACTTGATGCGAGTCACTGGAGGTTTAACCTTATTTTTTTTAGTAAGAATTGTCTGCGCCGACAAAATAAAGATAGAAGAGATTCTTTTTACAAATAATTTTCTAAAAACTGCACAGCTAGCCACTCCGAAGAGTATTGTTTCCACCTAGCAGGTACCTACTACGTACCTCGGTATTCCATATTATTTTCTCGCTGTCAAAAACATTCACATTTTCAACCACGAGCTCCCGCAAATTTGCGCAAGCATAATATTTAGTTTAGCATTACTATTGAACGTATCGCGGCTTCCATTGCACAGTAGTTAGGAATGTGTGTGCAGCTACGGACCGGACCGGGGCCGTCATCCGGCCGCTGCATTATTCAACTGTCATGCATATGGTGACGCCAATTCCATGGATTTTTAGTTTACACCACATTTAGTTCAGCAATGAACAAACAGGCTAATAAAGCAAAAATCCGTATTTGCACTCTATGTCGGAATGAATTTTAAATTCTATCGAATTATGCGCAAAATATCGCGCTTGAGGCATACATTTTAATGGACGATTGTGGACTTTCATTATATTTGGAGGCCATTGGTGTTTTTTGTGAAAATGTTTTTTGTGAGAATGCTTTATGAGCAGAACCGAGGTTGGAGGTTAGACGAGATCACGAGATGCACTAACCATTTATTTACTTAAGATATTCTAGTGAGTCTGAGGTAGGATTTATAGCCAAAAATGAGAGCACATTAACCTAGAATTGCGTAATAGGCAAGCGTCCGTACACGGACATCATAATTTTACTGGGGCGTTTATTTTAACAGATGTACCTACCGATATTTCATGGCCTCCTAACTGCCTCGTCGACAAATATATTGCGTTAAGCAGTCTGGTTTTTGTGAACGTCACCATACATTAGTAGAATTTACTAAATAATTGTAAAATAAGAGGGGCTGTATGTCGATAATAATTCTCTCAGTTTGTTTTGCTTGCGCGGGAGCGGCGCGGGCGCTGCGTTCCAACTGCGTCGCTGACGCGTTTATGTGTCTATTGATTTCAGTATATTTGCCCTTTATTTATGGGTGTCAAGGTTAATGTTTGGTGTAACACTGTGTTCCTTTAAGTGGAGTTTAAGTAAACAGTTGAAGACAATGTCGAGGGATTAATGTTTCTCAATCGTAGCTGCCGCGTCTGGAAACTGAATGGGGCTTGAGTGGTGGAGCTGTGAGTATGGGGCGGAACAGCTCTGTTGATATCGCAAATGAACACTATTTATGTCCGGTAAGTGCACACAGTAATTTTACTTCCACGGATATTAGAAATCAAGCTACATTGATTTCAGTCTAGTCGAATACAAAATCTGCCTATGTAAACATTTTCTACGATTTATTATTGGTGGACACTCTGGTTTACGATTTTCCTGATTCGAATCTAGTCCAACCAATTTGATTATGGAACAAAACCACAACAACTGTTAAGCCTATCACAAAGTAATCACTAAGCCCGTAACGGATATTCGACCCCAACTAAAAATAGTCAAATTTAATAAAAATCAAAATTAAACATTGCTATCATTTACGACGGGCTCTGTTCAAATATGTGCGCTTGTATCAATCACTGTCGAGGCCCACTGCCGAAAACTTCGTGTTGACTCTAGATAATGTCGTCAATAAGTGGATTATGGTCATTCTGACCGGCACATCCCGTGTTTATTAACACGTGTAAACCGCGATAGCGACGGGTTAAGTCAACACACTGTTTGTCGTTCAATATCTTCGGATTAGAGTGATCGTTCATGATTCAATATCGACAACTCCAGTTGATACTGAAGTTCTATTATTATTTTATAATTTTTGAGGAGATTTCTGGTCTACTTTATAAGTTATATGGGTGTGATCATGTATTTAGAAAGAGCAAAAGAATACGAGGTCATTTGATTTACAATTTCAATCACACAATAATTTCACCTATTTACGTTCTTGTGGCTTTTCCTCAAAATAAATTTCTAAGGTTAATAAACGAGGATCCCTCCCTCACAGCGGCACCACAACAAAGCGAAATCCCAATCAAAGTCAAACAAATTCCACAATTAGCACTAGGGCCGAACAATCGACTCGACGCGCCGAAGACAACGAGCATGACGAGGGGCTCATTGTATAGAAATAAGAAAACCAATTAAAGCTGAGTTCTAAACGTCACCTAACCGTTGAATATGAATGGCGGTCGGGCCGAGTGGGCGAGTGGGGCGAGAGGAGCCACGAGCCACGCACTCGGCCCGATGCGATCTGCCCGCAATTATACTACAAAAGAATCAATTACACGCCAGCCAGTCGCGCCCGCGCCGGCAAAGCGGAAAGAAAACAATATTGCACTCGCAACGCTTAAACTCTTCACCGTTTCTGTGCCTTACCTTGTGACGCGACAGGGCTAGGAGCACACAGAACTGCTTTGTTATTGCTCCCAAAAATGGTGAAAGAATGATTTTCGAGCAACCTAAGAGGCACACAAATGGGCGGTTGCCTTTTGAGTCTTCGAGGAGAAAGTTTTGTATGACGGTTGGTTGCGTGGTGATGACAAAGAAGGAAACTTCTAAAAGTCGGAGAATGGACATGCTGACCACTAATGAATTCGTATTTGGACAGAATAAAGGATAATCATTTTAATACCGTAATTAGAGACACAATAGAAAGACAATAGGTGTGCGAACGCATCCGCTTGGGGCTTGGGTAATTAAGGAGCTAAAACAAGAAGATGAGCAGGTAAGGCAGTCAGTGGGTACCTACTTGCGTATAGCCGACTAACAAAATATAAATTTTGTTGCTAAACGCTCAATTTTTTTTCAGGAATGTGGTGAGTCTCGGTCTACGCAATCAAGAGACGTCGCGTCACATGTTCACATACGCATCTCCACAGCCACACAAACGTTTGCCAAAATCAGTTCCACATCAGCGCGCCGCCTCTAAATTTTTATCAGCGCCGCGTTCGTCTCGCGAGTTTGGCCCTCGTCTCTTTGAGGTGCAGATCAAAGCATACGCGCTTCTATTAGCCCTGATTACAGCGGCGCACTCGAGCCGCCCCCGCGCCTTCCGCCCCTTCGCCCCCTCGCGGTCGCATTGTCTCACCGCGGCCGCCGACGGGTTAAGTTAAGATGCGTTGTAGTGTCATTGCAACTTTAATTAGCTTTGATAGTGGTGTGCCGACGTTTGACGTGCCGAGTAGTACAAGTGTGCCGCGGCACTTACGCAAGGCTGGCGACATAGTCTAGCTTGGCGAGGAATAATCGTCTAATTTAGTTCACAAGTAAGGACGTCACAAGAGGAAAGAGTAATTGGTAGGTACTTGTCCTGCTTCAGCAAGCAATGATACTCTTTGATAAACCTAATTAATTAGTAAGACTACAAGGCGTTTGTCTACGTGACTAAATATCCTGTCTGTTGTCTAGAATTCTTGATGATAACAATTCTATATTGAGACCGTTTTATTTTAGAATTCCATATAAAAGAGCCATTATTGTCTTAAACACGAACTCATTGATAACTAGCATATCTACTCCAAGCTAGGTACCTAGGTGTTATGATTCCGTCCTTATCAGCAATGTATAATTTTTATCAAGCTCTTATCGCTCCGAGCTACTGGAAATATTTATAGATTTGTGAGTACTATTGTTAAAATCGATGTTAACGCACTGCTGTCTTTTGTAAGTAGGAATTTTTAGATTTAGGTAAGTACCTACTCTTTTTTAAGTTGGATAATCGTCAAATAACTTCTCCAGCTCTGGGTGAAGCGAGAGGAGTTGTCAGAATTTAACCCCCTAATTTCTAAGCGGACGCCGGCGTCCTCGCGGGTTTTAAGTGGCTTTTTAAATTTATTGTGAGAACAGTATTAACAAAGACTTTTGAAATGTTTGTGTCTGTTTTGAGAGGAGATTGGGTGAATACGCAAGAAAAAGTTGCGTCACGAAAATATCAAGGCACTGCGAGGCTATCAGCGATGGCTGAGACTAGACTTGCAAAATGTTAATTGTGTAGACTAAGTGATGGGTTAATGACAAAACTCACCTGTGCTTTTTCAGTTGCCTTCCGCTTTCCACATCCGCAGGAATTCTTTCGAATAAACCCGCATTTATTTTTACTTTCGATTTCGGGTTATGATGTAAATTGTTTGATTCTACTTCAACCTAAAATCTGTAAAATGTTTATATATGGTATGAAATGTTTTCAATTTCAATTGAATATACAATTCAGAAACATAAAAATCAGACATTTGTTTATACAAATATTGGCATTAGGTACATATTCTCTCATTTCACAAACTGCGCTATGGCGTCGGTGGTGTAATGGTCAGCATAGTTGCCTTCCAAGCAGTTGATCCGGGTTCGATTCCCGGCCGACGCACACTTTTTGCTTTTTCAAACCATCTTGAAGTAGTAAGGTTCTAACTGTCGTTTGGAAAAATGTGCAACACCTTGTATCTTGTCGATAATTTTTTATCTGAACTATTTGTTTCAGAACACTGTCTGAATGTGCTAATCTCGGTTACTAGAAGTTATATTGATAAAACAAATAGTGTTGGATACTCTTAGATAGCTCATTTGTTGAGAAAGGTTATAGGCTACATAATATCTCACTACGATCAATATCAGCTGAGCAGTAACCAAAGACGCAGGTGAAACCGCGAGGTACAGTTATAGTCTGCGCTTCTATGTTCGAGCGAAACAGACTATAACAATGATTTTAGAGTTCCGTACTCAAGGGTCCGTCTGACTGTCTGTCACCAAGAATCGGGGCAGCTGAAATTTTCACAGCTGATGCATTTCTGATGCCGCTATAACATCAAATACTGAAAACAAAATAAAATAAATATTTAATCCCATACCAAAATTTTCATTAAAGAAAGGGTATATTAATAATAAAATAATTATAATAGAGTCTAATGTTGTATAGAAAATGATACAGAACCCTTAGTGCACGAGTCCGAATCGCACTTGGCCGGTTTTTTATGTAGCATATAAAAAGAAAAATATGATTACCAATGTGGTTTGCTGATATGTACCTACATTTGTGATTTTTGATTATTCTGGTATCATCTAGATACCAAGCACGTGTGCCTAAGGTATTAATTTATATTCTCCAAATATTTTCAACCAGATCTGTTAGCAAGTTAATGAAGAAGGGTTTTAGTTGGAAGGCCTCCTACAAGGTGGACCGGTGACTCGATCCTCGCTTATTGTCATCATTGGCAACTAAAACTTATCGAAGTGATTCTATCATAAAGTGGTGACTCAAAGTCCCAACAGATGGCGTTACTAGTGATAGGTACAAGAGCTAATGGATCATACGCAAGTATTTGGCAGGATTTAATCAAATGAAGTACTGTGGTAGTTCTAATTATTCGCTAATTACCTACTTCCTAATGGATATTGTGATTTAAATTTAATGTAATTTTGTATCTTAAGTAGACAATAGAAATCATTGATTCAGACGCGTTTTCGGCAAAATAGTGCTGAGAATTTTATCTTAGTATCTATTGACTATCTCGGCAAGACTTGCACCAAGAAAGATGACTCGATTCATTTTCCGCTAAATATTGCAAAAACATTAGATTGTGTTGTTTGCGCGTTCTAATGTGACTGTAAGCCGTATCGAAAACGAAATATTTTCTAAAGACTGGCTACATAGCATCAGCCTTATATCTAATGTTCTCACTGTTGGGACTCAGGCCTCCTCTCTAGGTTAGGGAATGGCAGTAAACCACCACGCGGGCCCAGTGCGGGTTGGTGGATGTCACGTCTTTGAATTTTTGGTTCTAGGACATGCTGGTTTCCTTTCGTCACCGTTTTTAGCGTAGTGGTGATGAAATAAATTACACAAAGTAATGCGCCTGACTGGGTTTGAACTCGGTAAATCGGCCACCACTCCACCACCACTGCTCACGCTCGCTGGCTAAATACACAAACAAAAAAAAAATGTCCAATACACATTTACATCATGGCCTTCAATTTTTAGGTACGATGATACTCGGTGGATGATATACAGGCGAAAGTTTGTTAGTGCGTATGTTTGTTATGTCTTCACGCTGAAAATGCTAATGGGTTTTGGACAAAATTTGGCACACGGATAGATTATGTCCTGGAATACTACAAAGGATACTTTTGACCCGGGAGTATGTTGTCTTAGCGTGGTTTCGCACTTCCTCCGATCCGACTCCGAACCGAACCCGTGAAAGTATGGTCCATAGTAGCCGTAGAATTATTTCATTACAATAAAATTGTGGCGAGGGCGAGTACGCGCACTTTTCTGCACTAGTGCGGGAAACTGTCAATTGCGTGCCTAAAAGCGGTGGTATAAGAGCAGGTTTTTGTCGGATCGGATTCGGATCGGACGTAGTGCGAAACCGCTCTTATGATAATTTTGTACTATTACACGGGTGAAACCACCGTCAGCAGCTAGTTATTATCTCAGATCTAAAGTACACCTGAAGCTTCTTCATTTGAAGCCAAGTCAGCAAAGTGAATTAGCTTCATAAGACTTCGTCACACTATTTCGCGCAGTACAGTCGAGCACGTCTGCAATTAGGAACAAATTGTGTGGAATATCGTGTTTGCTGCTAGCGCCGGAAATTGTGTCTTCTGTCAATATCGGGGGTGACTGTACCCGGTCATCAAAACTTTTAAAACAGACTTTGTTACATAGAAAATAAGGGCGATATTAGAATTTTTGTTAGGTAAATAATAATTTAGCGTTAGTTTTCGTCAGTAATTGTGTATGATTGTCTTGCAGGCGAGTTATCGGGTATTCCGAGGGTGAGGGAGTCAAACTAAATATTGGTATCTGCGTTTAATATGTGGAAACTAATAATGGGTTCTATATCTCTCGCCGGCAGCGCCTGCTGTACGGTTGTGTTCGTTTGGGTAGGTTGGGTGAACTTGGGTGTCGCTCTGTGTTTCTTGTTGGTTTCGGAAATCATCTGGGGAGCTGAACGTGATTTTGACTTATTTACACGCTACTGTAACTTGTATGATTTGTTTTTTTTTGGTGGGAAATCATCCAAAGACTTTTCTCGCTCTGAGGAGGAGTGGGAGGGCGTATTAGACTTTCATTGACTAAAACCCAGTCGTATGTTCCTTCTTTGCTTTCGTTTCGTTTCGGGCTCCGGGATTCTCTTTCGCACAACCCGTAGCCCCAGTAGACTTCGACCATGCTGAGCCCCTACTGTTTTGCTGATATCACCTTGAGGCGTGAGTGGGATACTACGCGCCGTCGACGATTCGAGGTCAGTCCGGACGGTTATCGGAGGGTCGGACAGCCAGTTATCCATTGCTCGCCGTCCGCACGCTCAAGCCTACGGTGGCTGGAAATCGGGGTCGAGATCCCGTCGACTGGGGCGTGATGAAGTTCGTTCGAGCACATGTATTACTGTTTCGCAGAACGAGGCAACCGCATGCCACTGCTCCTCACTTATGCTCACATTATTTTGGGCCGTTTTCCGCACTTAGATTAAAGCCACTATCTACATGTGGTTGGCAGTTTTATTCTTGCAGGCTACGCACAACACACTTCCTGGCTGAAATCACTTCTACCTATCACATACCTAAGCCATTGAAAGCAAGAACACCACGGATTTCGTATCACGCAAATCCGTTTTCAGTAATCACGGATAGACGTTCGTTAAAAAATTTCACTCACATGTGCGTTCAGTTGTACGTGTGCTAGTGGTTCAAAGGAATTTTTATTTAGTCGTGTCATAATCGAAGGTTTAGAGGTTATCGATGTGGTGGCCTGTAGAACTAATTGGCACTCCACCTCACTCAGGCGAAGTCAGCTGATGGGACGATGTTAGGCGACGCGGCGGGCCAATGTTTTTGTGCTCGACTGTACCACTCAAGTGTGGTTTTACCTTTAGAAAATACTGCGAGTTTTTTGGAGGGAAATTGAGGTTATGACAGAAAATGTGTGTTGTAGGGAAAAAGTGTCCCGAATATATCGGACAAAATCTACCAAATGCTGCTAGTGTTTTGGCACTAGCAGCATTTGGTAGATTCTAGAGGTACATTTTAGAGGCACTTCTACTATCGATAGCGTTGTGGATGAACTTATCGATGACCAATGAGTTCTTCGCCTCCCTGGGCTTTATCGAAAGTAGGACAAAAAGTACTTATTTATTTATTACTTTATTGCACACCTTAGCTTATTACAGGACAAACATTTAAAAAAAAAATAAGTGTACAATAGGCGGTCTAATTGTACCGGGCAATTTCTACCAGACAACCTTTGGATGGACAAATAGCTTGTATTTAGTTCTAATTCAATAGTCTGCCTTTATCGGTAAAAAATTGAATCAATTTTATATTAGTCCGAATTGATAGATGAAAAGTGTACCTACGAAAGTATAATTGCGGGAGGAACCATTTTTCTTTTTTATAGACTATCATCTCGAGTTTGACCACTTTTACTCATCGCTTACCATCGACGATGGAGCACTTTGAAATAAATTTTCGACTTGCACGTAGGCGAGGCTGCTGGCAAAATCTAATTGAAGCGAGCGTGATAGAAAATAAGCAATGTATAGCTGAGCTCTTAAAGCTAGTTTTCGAATATAGTATTCCATTCATTCAAGCCTTCCTCCGCCGTGTTCTAACAGATTACCTCGTCTTGTGTTCCGGCCGCCTTGCTTGCCCTAATATATTCTTACACTGTGCCTCTAATGTATTCGCGCTTTGAGCACCAACTGCAGCACCATCCTGAGCTGCTTACACCGAAGGCAGGTGTCTCGGCAACTGTACAGACAGGGTGCTCAAGCAATTTCGTTTTCTTCAATCGATTTTTTCTTAGTTGAGTAGCAGACACAGATTAGTAGTTCCTTTGTTTGTGCAGTCCAATAATTCTTTTCAGTTGCAGCCAGGCCAAAAAGAGCTGTACCGGCTTGCTAGAATAAGAGAGAGAAGGACGAGGGATGTTTGTCAGATAAGATGTGTAAGGAATGAAGCTGGAATGGTCCTATCGGATGATGAAGAAATCAAGGACAGGTGGAAGGACTATTTTGAAAGACTGATGAATGAGGAAAATAATTGGAGTGGGTCTTTAGAGGGTAAACCAGTGAATGTAGGGTTAGTGAGAATGGTTAGTATGGATGAAGTCAGAATAGCAGTAAATGGTATGAAAAATGGTAAGGCCATTGGTCCCGATGGAATTCCAGTTGAAGTGTGGAAGTTATTGCGAGTGGATGGATGGATGTGGTTAGCTTTGTTCTTCAATAAGTTGTTGCGGGAAGAAGCCATACCTGATGATTGGTGCAACAGTTCTTTGGTGCCCGAATTGATAGATGAAAAGTGTACCTACGAAAGTATAATTGCGGGAGGAACCATTTTTCTTTTTTATAGACTATCATCTCGAGTTTGACCACTTTTACTCATCGCTTACCATCGACGATGGAGCACTTTGAAATAAATTTTCGACTTGCACGTAGGCGAGGCTGCTGGCAAAATCTAATTGAAGCGAGCGTGATAGAAAATAAGCAATGTATAGCTGAGCTCTTAAAGCTAGTTTTCGAATATAGTATTCCATTCATTCAAGCCTTCCTCCGCCGTGTTCTAACAGATTACCTCGTCTTGTGTTCCGGCCGCCTTGCTTGCCCTAATATATTCTTACACTGTGCCTCTAATGTATTCGCGCTTTGAGCACCAACTGCAGCACCATCCTGAGCTGCTTACACCGAAGGCAGGTGTCTCGGCAACTGTACAGACAGGGTGCTCAAGCAATTTCGTTTTCTTCAATCGATTTTTTCTTAGTTGAGTAGCAGACACAGATTAGTAGTTCCTTTGTTTGTGCAGTCCAATAATTCTTTTCAGTTGCAGCCAGGCCAAAAAGAGCTGTACCGGCTTGCTAGAATAAGAGAGAGAAGGACGAGGGATGTTTGTCAGATAAGATGTGTAAGGAATGAAGCTGGAATGGTCCTATCGGATGATGAAGAAATCAAGGACAGGTGGAAGGACTATTTTGAAAGACTGATGAATGAGGAAAATAATTGGAGTGGGTCTTTAGAGGGTAAACCAGTGAATGTAGGGTTAGTGAGAATGGTTAGTATGGATGAAGTCAGAATAGCAGTAAATGGTATGAAAAATGGTAAGGCCATTGGTCCCGATGGAATTCCAGTTGAAGTGTGGAAGTTATTGCGAGTGGATGGATGGATGTGGTTAGCTTTGTTCTTCAATAAGTTGTTGCGGGAAGAAGCCATACCTGATGATTGGTGCAACAGTTCTTTGGTGCCCATCTTTAAAAACAAAGGTGATGTTCTTGAGTGCAACAATTATAGAGGAATAAAGCTAATGTCACATACCATGAAAGCCTGGGAGAAAGTTATTGAAAGGAGGTTGAGAGAAGAGAGTGAAATTTCACAGAACCAATTCGGTTTTATGCCTGGTCGAGGTTCAACGGATGCCATTTTCGCTATACGCCAGCTGTGCGAAAAATACAGAGGTGCGCATAAAAACTTGCACATGGTATTCGTTGACCTCGAAAAGGCATACGACCGGGTACCTCGTGAGGTTCTGTGGTGGGCCCTTAAAGAGAAAGGTGTGCCTGGGAAGTATGTGCAGTTGATCCGAGCGATGTACAGTCGATGCCGTACCCAAGTTCGGTCTACAGTGGGCACCACTAGCAGCTTCAATGTGGCTGTCGGCTTACACCAAGGGTCGGCACTCAGCCCTTACCTCTTCCTGATGATAATGGACGCTCTGACGTCGGACATTCAGGAAGAGGCTCCCTGGTGTATGCTTTTCGCCGATGACATTGTGCTGGTTGCCGAGAGTGGCCTAGAGGTCCAGAATAGATTGGAGGTGTGGTGGCACAGACTGGAGAGTGTTGGCCTGAAATTAAGTAGAACCAAAACGGAGTACTTGTTCTGCGATTTCGGCGGTCTTTCCGGTCCTGTGCCCTTAGCTCTCGCCGGAACGCCCATACCAATCTGCTCCGACTTTCGGTACCTCGGGTCGCTCGTTCAAGGAGATGGTGAGGTAGACCGAGACGTAACACATCGGATCAACGCCGGATGGATGAAATGGCGACAGGTCACGGGAACAACTTGTGACCCACGGATGCCACTCAAGTTGAAGGGTAAAATTTACAAGTCCGTGATAAGACCTGTCATATTGTATGCATCAGAATGTTGGGCTGTGAAAAAGATGGATGAAAAAAGACTGCATGTAGCGGAGATGAGAATGTTGAGATGGATGTGTGGTGTGACGAGAATGGATAAAGTGAGAAATGAGTATATTAGAGGAAGTTTGAAAGTGGCGCCAGTGACTGAAAAGTTGAAAGGAAATCGTTTGTCTTGGTATGGTCATGTGAAGAGGAGGGATGAAACACATGTTACTAAAAGAGTTCTGAGTTTACAAGTAGATGGATGGAGAGGAAGAGGGAGGCCGAAGAAGAGATGGATGGATTGTGTGAGGAGTGATATGAAAGAAAAGGAAGTTAGTGATAGTGTGACGGCTGACAGGATAGAGTGGAAGAAAAAAACGTGTTGCGCCGACCCCAAGTAATATGGGACAAGGGCAGGAAGAAGAAGAGTTGCAGCCATGCCTAGCCATAGAACTATAACAGTGTAAAGATTTGAG
This sequence comes from Leucania comma, assembly GCA_958295575.1. NCBI lineage: Eukaryota > Metazoa > Arthropoda > Insecta > Lepidoptera > Noctuidae > Leucania > Leucania comma. Next base: position 23,540,890 of record OY282478.1, on the reverse strand, counting down.
GCTGCCTATGAAATAATCGCAATAATCGTGAGGCCCTTACTAGTACTAAGTAAGCACAGCTATACAACTACTCACAAATGTTTGCACTGGCTGGCCAGATCCACTCTCTGTGATCTTTATACTAAGTAATCTGCATGGTTCTCATATGATTTGACCATTTAATATTGTCTGAATGGCGTTTGAGAAACTTTGTCCTCTGAGTTTGTTTCGGACTTTCTTGCCAGTAGCAAGGTTTTAAATTATTGTTTAATTCATCTCAGAGGCTCGAAACATTATGAAGCTTCACTAGGTGCCTTATCTCCGACACATCGACCTTGCTGTTCAAACAAACATTTCTAAACCCATCTTGTGAATATTCCCTCATGTTAGACCCATACATGATCTTGTGAGATAAGATCTGCGTCTTAGCGGCGCTCATTCGCCGAGACGATTGCGATGGCAAACAGAGATAGCACAAATGTGGTGAAAGGATGTGGGTCGCGCCCGCGGCCCTCTCGCCGTATTCTGGACTCCCAGGACGGCGCGCCACGACGCTCTGATAGCTAGTGCTTTGGGGAAAATGGTTTAGATGCCAGATGTGGCGTGGTTAGAACCGATATGAACTCTGAAAGTAGGTAATTAGAATGTGTTACTTAGCAAAGATGAAGTTTTACCTAAATATTTAAGCATGTGATTTAAATAGATAATTAAATTTTTACAACATTATTTAAGAAGATCCAAGAGCGGGAAAAGTCATTGGATGGTTTCACACATCAACAAAAGTAATTATTTAGGTACTATATGAACTGGAAGGTGGAATCGCGAGATCGTGAAAGATAGAACGAAAGTAGGACGGCCTTTCCCAGGTGTGAGAAATAATGGATTAGAAAAAAAAAACTATAGGTAATACAATATTCTATCCTATCCCTACCGTTTATAGGCTTGCAATGTAATGCATTTCGCACTTGTGTGGAAATGTGCAGCCTCAGTCATAATTTATTTTTAAATGGTTTAGGGTTGTTCAAAATTCAGATTCCTAGTGTTTTATAGTCCGTTCAATTTAGACATACGAGGTTACATTAATTCACACCCTGCTGAAAATGAGTCGGAATCGGAAACCCGGAAAAAAAATACTCGGGGTCAAAGGTTACAAAAACGAGTTTTTCGTGATTTTCAGCAAAACGGTAAGTTTTTAATAAAACTAGCTCAGATAAAAATTGTAGATCAGAGCATTATCTATAAAAAATGTCTAAATACTTTTTCCCTAACCATTACATTCGGCAATGCTCCAACCTGCATAATTATGTATGTAATTATGTGCGTTGTCGTGTTAGTTTGTGTTGCTGTCTTTATGTGTGTTATTATGCAATTGCACATATGTATGTTTTTATGATTTTTGAGACTGTATGTATGTTTGTGAGTCGTGTCACTTGAAAGAAAGGAATTTTATTATAACGTTTTTGAGATATAATGATGTAAAATGTTGGAAGAGGTAATCGTCACATAATATGCACACGTTTTCACGTCACCTTTTGTAATTGATTTTGGCACAAATCGCGGTATCAAAAGAACTTTGCTACCGTGACATTTTTAAGATGATTTCCTACTAGCTTCTGCCTGCGGCTTCGCCCGCGTGATAGTCGGTTTCTTCATATAAACTTTGAAACCCCATTTCATACCTTTAGGGACTAAATTTTGTTATATCCTTTCTTAGTGCTCGCCTATGTCATAAAATGATACCTTATGAAAAATGTTACGCTCAGGCCCTGTAGTTTCTACTGTGTTTTGATTTATCAGTCAGTCCGTTTCTCGTTTTATATAATTATACAACAGAGAACCGATAATTTTTACACCGTGTTATAATTTTTCCCAAAATTCTAAAAAAGTTAACAAAGAAGACACCATCGAGACCAAGACAGGTCACGGCAGGTCAAAGCGGACATAAGGCGCCAGTACACAGCTGGATGCGGGAGCAAAAAAACCTCTCAGTTTCCCGAATGGCCCGGTGACCATGGGTTTGTGTGGACAACCAGGTAACATAACAAGCTTATAATTTTGTGATTTTTCATGATACAGTTATGAAATTTTGTAAACAGATTCTTTGCATAAAAATATTGGACCCGTGTTTCTTGTTTCGCATATATTAAAAATAAGGTTGTAAAATGTCATATATCGCTACACAGTCATACAAAACAATGGGTATCCGTGCTCGCCCGCACCGCACAGCTCGCTGCTCGCATTAGGTTATCAACTGCACTAAACTAGACTAACGCTTCTGACTGTCACGTTAGTTTACATATTCATCTAAATAGTAATGTCTGGATGTTATGTTGTTACAGCTTTGTTGTGGGACTGTGTTGCTGGTTATCTTAATTGGGGAAACAATACAGAATATCAGGAATGAAAGTAGTATCATACAAGTTCTATCAGGCCTGATATGATGACGCTGATATAGGTGTACCGATAAGGCAGCATTTCCTAACTGTAGCTTGAACTATAATTTAACAAACGTTGTCCCACATTCGGAATTACTCGTGTACCGTAGCTTTACTCACAAACATTAAAACTCACATACAGAGGGTATAGTGTTAAACTCAATAAATGACGAAGAATCAAAGATCGTTTTCTTAGTACATCTTAATGCATTTTTGATGCTCTTTCCAGTGGTTTAATCCAATAAGTGGAATTCGCAGTAGAAAGAAAATTACTTGAGGTACCCAATAAAGTGACTGCGTTTAGTCAAAACTTAAAAACTGGCGGTGTTTGATTTTTAGACACTTATTGGGTTTTAACACTATACCCTCGTTACATCCAGATTAGTAACAAATATCTGTAAGCTCGAAAATATTTGTTTCGTGTGGGAATCGAAACTGAGAGACTTAGAGCAAGAGTCAATCACTGAACCACTGCTCTAGCTAACCGTTCCGTCAAATCACCACTGTAGGCGTGGGCTTGCTGATGACGAGCAATGGGTAGCCGACGTCCGGCAGTCCGGTAACCGTCCGGACCGAGTCCGAGTGGTTGTCAGCGCGTAGTGTTCCCGAAAGAGATGTTAGCAAAACCGTAGGGGCCCAGTAGGGCTGAAGCCTATTGAGGCCATGGGTTTGCTTCTGAAAAGGAAACCAAGGGTCCTGGAACGCAAGGTGAAGAAGGAACACAGAAGTAAGGTATGAGCATAGAAGTAGGTCTGACACACCCTCTAGCTTTGCTCTAGAGCGTGATAAGTCAGTCATCCAATGATGACTTACCACCTAAAAAAACCGTCTAATTATAATTTATTATCACCATTATCTTGTCGCGAAAGACTGCTTTAATAACAGTCTGTTTCAAGATTCCACTTTTTTTTCTATCATCTTCTAGCAACTTTTCAACCACAACATCTAATCTATGATAATATTATTTGGTGAATCCCGTAGGTTTATAAAGATTATCTATTATGTCTCTGGGACTACTGAACAGGTTACCATTACAGAGTGTCATTGGGTTTCCTCTCGAAAGTTCACAGTACTTATGGCAGAGCGACAAAAGCACAGCCACGAGAAAAAGCTAGCTTTACAAGCTTCCCAGAATAAGGCTGTGGACGCATGCGACTTGCAGTAAGACGCGCCACGCTAATCTCTAGACGTAAACACGCCGTCTGTGACCACTGCGCTGTTTATTCATGAGTGTGCTCACGGCCTTATAGTCCTTACTCTTTACACTCAGCAGGCATCTTTGTGCAGGATGCCGGCGCTGTTGCCAGCCTGGTCCGAAGGCTCTGAGGGGTAATCTGGTTAGAATTACATGTTTTGATCAGATATTTAAAATTATTATGAGCGCGTGGACACTTTTTTTGTAAGTGTGTCGGTTTCAATAGGTCCATCGCATTTGTTTAAAGATTGTTTTTATAAAAACTAACGAAAATGACATTACCGAGAATTGAAACGAATGGCGGTCATTGGAGAAGCCTGTCTTGTGGAGGACTGCTATGGCCGCTGTATGCTGATGGATAAAATGATAATTTCAATACTTGTGATAAGGAATATTTTTAGAATTATCCTTTTGAGAAAACTATGGAGAAAACAACAAAAAGGTATTTTAATAATATTTTGTGGGCATATTACTGATCGATTAATAACACAGCTGAAGTGTCCGCTGTGTCAGACAGTGAGCGCGACACCGCCGACACGCTGCTCGCAGCACGACACGCGGTATAAGTTACGTTACTAATATTCTAACAACCGATTAATAACTAAGCTGGAGTGTCCGCTGTGTCAGACAGTGATTGCGACACCGCCGATACTCGTCAAACGACGCGCGACTACTGACGACGCTCGCTGCACGACATGGATAGAAGTTACAATAAAGATTAATTTAATATTGTTTTTTTTTTACTTGGGCACTGAAGTTACTACATAATAATTATGTTATTTAGATACATCATGTGTTTTCCTATAACAACGTGTCTGGTTATAAACAGTACATAGCAGGTTTAAAAAAAATAAAGTACTCTAAACATAAACAAGTCATTTAATTTGAGAACATAATTTAAAAATCTAACAAAGTGCGGTATTGACAGAGCGGTACATAGTTACCTGGTAATTGCAATAACCGTTTATAATAAATCGCGTGAGATTGTAAACTCTTTCTTCTTGATAATACACGGTTACCTTATGATCTATCGAATTTTCACATAATATCCAGAATGTTATTATTAAAATTTTATAGTCTCGCAAGATTTATAATAAACTTACGGTATTTGAAATAAACTATTAAATTGCATTTTATTTTTTGTTATCACAATTAATCTAATCTTCTTATAACAAAACTAAAAAAAATAGAGTTTTGTTAAGTCCCGCAAACCTCCATGAAAAAAGGGAGAATCCTTCGAGCAAACGGATGTTAGATCACTGCCCAATAGTTGATTTTTGGCTGTTGTATATATTCTAATCACTCGGAGAACTATAAGGGCGCCTATAAATTAGTCGGAAAGTGCCGTGCGATGGTAGCGCGGTTACAGCGCTGCCGCCGCGCTGCTTTGTCATTTTATATAAACAAGATGACGTGCGGCCGCGCGGTTGTAGCGCGGCAGTCGCGCGGCACTTTGCGGCTAATTTGAAGGCGCCCTAATACCGTGATGAAGGATTTTGGACTTTCTATGTGGCGCCATAGATGTCTTTACAACACAAGTGGCGGCACTTGCTACCACATTCTGTAAGTATTATAATCTTAAATAGATAACAATTTGCGACACTCAACGTTATCTTTCAAAAACCGTCTTAAACATGTTCACAAGGTCCCGAGTACCCTCTACCCCGAGTCGTGTCGTCCACCAATTCGCCCTAACTACTTGAAGTCGTCCCCTTCGGTGCACCCCACTAAAAAGCCATTACCGCGCCTTTGATCCGCGCCGCGCCGCCTTTGATCGCACCGCTTCGACTGGCCACTTATAACTATTGCCTGTAGTCTTCAGGAAAAACTTAAGAGATGTGCGGAATGAGACTGCGTTTTGTTTTAATAGTATTTTGTTAGTTAGCGACGAGTTCCCAGTTATATTGTGCAGTTAATTAGATTGTTCATTGCAACAAAACTATAAAGCTTAATACTTTAGAAATGGGTTCCACTTTTTTGCGTTCACAGACAAAGCGGTAAAAAAAAATGCATACAAGTTCAAAAAAAGAGACTTCAACAGCATGTGAACATCGAGGCAATCCATCTTCTCGACCACGCGAATACTTATAGTAAGAAGACTTAAAAGAACTAAATCGCTTGAGTTAGTGTTTAGTGATAGTGAATAGTTTTATGTAGCTTATGTGCTAATAAATATAAGAACGAAGTGTATTCGTCTTATTAGAGACAATAAAAGAAGTGTTATTGGACACATTCTTGATAATAGTTTGTGTTTAATTCAATTACGAAGAAGAAGGAGAAGGGAACAGAAGGTCGGCTGGTAGAAAATGCCTAGGGCATTAAATCCGCCTTGGTACAATGTTTCATTAGTGCATTAAGTTTTATCAAACCTTGTATATAGACTAATAAATAAATTACTTATTAGTCTATATACAAGGCTAGATTTTAATAAAAAATTATGGTTTAACTTCTAAGTTTAGTAAAAAAAAACTCATTTTAGCGCCGTCTCATTAGGAGGCCTCCGTATATCTCATTTTGTTTAAACTCTACTTGTTACCGATATTTATTTAATGTCAATTATGGTTTTAAAGAAGGTTTAAATAAGGTTATTCTTAATATTTTAGTGTTATCCTAATATGACTTCTTCCATATCTAATTCTCTATTAAGGTGGCCCTCCCCACTCGCCTATCGTCAACGTCAAGCATGGTTTAAAAGCTTGTTGCTTCGTCTAAAGCAATGCAACGCGATGTTTGGAGAGGCAACGCGAAAAAAGAAAAATAAAGCCTGAAAACTCTGTTGCCACTGGGTAATTCCGTGTTTTACTCGAATACTTCAGAAAACTTGTTCCAGAAAATACGTGTTTTTTAAAACCCTTAAAAGCTTTTGAGAAAAATTAACATCATTTAGTATCTCGAAAAACATACTTCAAGAGAAGTCTTTGAAGTACTTTTTTAATATTTTTAATATATGAGTACATAATAGAGGGCCAAAGTTCATGTAAAATACTTTACTGGATTGGTTTAAAGAAAATTGATGTTTAGACTTCTATAGAAGCCTAGATAATATACAAAAAATATCAGTGTATCTAAAATATCTGAAGAAAGATGTGTAATAACATCATAATCACGTAAGAGCGGTTGTATGTAAATATACCTCGGGTTGGTCGCTCTTAAGTACATAGTTGTGATGTCAATAGTATCAATTAACAGCAGATAATGAATTACAAACCACAACACACTACAGAACGCACGCATTACATTTCCCCAAGCCTACAGCAGAAACCTCGTCCTTGTCTATTAGCCTCCTAGACAAACATGATTCCCTGGTACCGAGGATAAAAGACTCCATTCTTCGCCACTTCATATTCACGCAGAGTGCTTCGTACAGCGATAATTAGCCCCGAGCTTTGATAGTGACATATAACGTCACATGATGTTACGTGACGTCAGACTCGCTCGAAATTAGCTCTTGTAACAGACCTATTTATGAAGGAAAATGCCTTTGAAACGTGACTCGATTGACGTATCTTTTTAAAATGGTGTAAAGCCAGAATGTAATTTTTGTAGTTGCAAAATAACAGTTTTTTTTTGCGTGTTGTACGAAGCACATAGAGGTAACGAGTATGTATGTTGAGTGTTCAGTCTTATTGTTTGTTGAGGGATTTTGATTAAGGACCTGTCTGCTGATGCCCTTGTTGTGAAGCACGTGAGTAATGCTTTTAAGACAACAATTAGATTTGTGAAAATGAGTAATGAGTGCACAACAACAAGAGAAATATAACACAGATAGATTGTACAACGACAATATATAATGTTACGTTAACGTAGCATAGAAAACTTTTCCGCACACAGGAAGATTCCTACCAAAAAACCTTTTTACGTCTATTGGGCATATCTGTTTCAAGTTAATCAACCGTAAGCATCTCTCGTAAAACATTATATTTACTATCTTAAGGGTCTTCGGAATATCAAAAGAGGTTTAAAACATCAGTTTCCTTTGTGCTGTCTCCGTGTGATCTCAAATCTGCGACTTGCTCATTGACTCGGAAATGTGTATCCGTACGTCGTGTGCACTGACGTCGTTTATTCGCATTTGTACAATAAATATTGTCGAATGCTTTCTCTAAATTTACGGTAGAGAAATTGCATCCATTGCTCGCTTTGAGGAGGCAGGAGGAGTTCCTCGGTGTTGCCAGTCAGCCATGAACGTTGAATAAGTGCCAAATGTCATGAAGACAGACATTGTAAAGACAATGTGTTAAGGAAATTATGAAGGCAATATATTGTTCCTATTATGATATTCTAATAATGTTGTATAGATATTGGTTTCGTAATGAAACGTCTCGTTGTTACGAAGTAATATCTTTTGTAAGGGAAGCCTGTCATTGCTTAGTATTTTTATATGGGTCTGGAAAAGAATCAAGAATATAATGAGAAATCTTTTCTTTGCGCTAATAATCTGAGAGAATAATCTATTACTTATTTAGGTTGAGATCCGGAAAGGTATTCTACTTGCCTTCTTATCAGACGGTAAGATTACTTGCTAGTTTTCTATTTATATTGTTACTTAAGAAATCTGTGATTATTTTTATCGATTAGTTATGTCGTAAAAAACAATCTGTTTAATTCTGTCTGCTCTTCTAACTGACTATAACAAGAAAAGATGACCTTCAAGAAATCTTACGACTTAAATCCCTAATAACCAAGACTTAGAAGGTTAATCTAAAATTAAGAAAGAATCAAGTAAAAAAACATCTCACAATACACGTACACACTTTAATATTTTTGTAATCTCTGTTTTTTATGGACTTTAACCATTGAAATAGTATTAAAAATAAGCAAACAATGCAAAAATACGAAATTCATCCAGAACATAATTTGCATACACCGTCTTCGGCTACCAGGAACTCACAGAAACAAGAAGCATAGCGGCAAGATAAACAGCTAATCCAAGACGTTATCTACGACGTAACTCCTTGAAAAGTACCAGGAGTTCATAAAAACGAGATAGTTGTTCGCGAGTGCGAGTGTGCCCGATCCGACGCGCGCTCATCACGGATTCCCTTTGCCGATGCTGGCGCCCCCGCCGCCCCGCGCAGCCCGCGCTCACGCCCTGGACCCTCTCAAAAGAAATCCTCGCGATTGCTAACTAAAAGTACACGAGTCTGTTTGGATGTTCTTAGATTGCAAGTATAAGTTTCAGTTTAATTACGTGGCCATGAATTCGTTAGCGCTTTTTGTATTTTTTTGTAAATCTTTGAAGAAGTTCTTCAGGATTAAAGTGCTTAGAAAGTTTACAGGGTAGAGTAGTTACAGTTATTATGCAGATTGTCAAAGTAAACTCAATTTCTTACCTCTTTAGGATCGATTTAGAATCAAGCAACCACATTGAGCTCCCAATAACTACCCTAGAAAAGTATTTAAAGGCGAAAAACATAACATATCTTTTTATGATCCTAAATATTAGTACTGAAACATCACACGGGAACTTTTCAATAAAATACAAGTAATAACGAACATCTTCAAGATCGATCCTTTATGGTTAGCCTGACGTTCCTTTTGGGCTCACATGCACCCCAATGTTACCTACCCTCGGAGTCTACTTTCTCTTTTACATCTACTCAAAGATCTATTTCCTTCTCTTTCACTGCAAACGTCATTGCGTGGCGCATTGTCTGCAAACGAAATGTAGATTAAATTTCAACTGAAACACAAGAGTGTTAAGGTTGAAATTGGATCGGCTGTTTGTTGTGAAAAGGAAATTGGCATTTACTTCAACAGTGGAAAAGCCAGTTTTCCGCGGCAAATTTTGAAAATGGAATCCGAAAGTATACTGCGGCCAAGTTAAGTTTACCGTCGCGGCTGTTGTTTTCGTTCGGCGGTCGTTCCTTGTTTGGGTTTGACAAGTGCAAAATAATTTTGCCGCTTTGTGCGTTGGAACACGCCGGCTGCCGCATTCGTTGACATGTACCGGCACGCGAACGTTTTTGTTCCATTTTCAGTATTTTAAAATTTGATTTTTTATTCGAAATGTGACGTTTGGCTGTGGAAACTGTTTGTACAGCCAGTACCGCCTAGTGCCAGTGTCGTAGTGAGTAGAGCTGTAGGTAAACAACGAGGTTGTGTTCCGTCGGTGGCCTGAGATTTGTATACGAAGTAAAGTTAAGATTTTGTAGGTTAAATAGTATAACATAAGTGTTTAAATTCAATCAAATAGTTTAATAAGCTCAGTAATTACAGTGTTTCGTGGTTTATCGTGTTTCAGCTTTTGTAAACAAGGTAAGTTGTACTTATTCATAGTTATTTTTTCATTAACAGAATAACAATTTCAGAATATTTTTCTACAAAAATAACTAGAGGTAGGTACCTATATGAGAGTGGGAATTGAGAAAGACTGCAGGTTGTGCAGTTGTTGCGTGGGTCGTTGACCTCGGTTGCCATGGCGACGGCGGCCACCATGTGCGCGGCGCTACGACGCTACGCGGCTGCTACGCGGCTACGCAGCCACGGCTGATTGCTACATTACCTACGGGATGCTCGCCAAACGTACATAAACAAATATTTACTTTTGTGCGATATTATTATGATCGATTTTTATAATGAAGGTAAAATGGTAAACAGAGATCAGAGGTCGTTTTTGCAGTTATCAGTGCCGATTGAAAAGATATTACTTGAATATTTAGTTTATTCTATAAAATATCAGTTCATAATTTTATGAGATTTTTCTATTGCACCTGTCTATGGTTTTGCTGATGGCGCGCGTGGAACGCTACGCTCCGTCGACAACTCGGGGTCAATCCGGATGGTTACCAGAAGGCCGGAAGGCGAGCTACCCATTGCTCGCCGTCCGCAAGCCCACGCCGACAATGACTGGAAATCGAGGTCAAAATCTCGGCGATTGGTGCGTGAAGACGTCCGTTCCCACATGCGTTTTTGGTTATTCTTCATATAATATTCAAATTCCATAAATCTACGAAGGGGTTATTAACACTTCGATCCACAACTACCCAACTTGTTCATACAAAAGTAGACTCTAAACATCGGAATTAAGGCCTATAGTGGCGTGGATGTGAGAGGACACCGGTGTCCTCTGAGCTAGGACAGATTAAAGTCAAACAGCTAGGAACACGGCGGGTTAACAAGGCCGTATAAAGTTGTAAGTAGCGGAGTTATGGCTGAGCTTTGAACAATAAAGCAATAATCCGGGTGTTGCTCGATCGCTGATAACTGGAATAGGACTGTGTACCGCGGAAAGCGGAGATATAGTGCTGTGAAAGCTGTGACATGTTACTAAAAGCGTTATGAGTATACAGTATACAGTGGCGTAGTTAAGTGACGTACCGCCGGGGGCCAAAAAAAACTCGGACCCCTCTTTTACATGGGAAATCATTCAATAACCTCTCTTCCTCTGGATGGAGCGGGAAGGAGTGTCAGACTGTTCCCCCGACTTGCCTCCGGGGCCCGGGAGCACTGCTCAGTATAGCCTTTTGTTAGCTTCGCAAGTGTGGGTATTCATGTAGGTGGATGGAGAGGGAGAAGGAGGCCAAAGAAAAGATGAATAGATTGTTTGAAGAGTGATATGAAAGAAAAGAGAGCTAGTGATAGCGCGCCAACTTCAAATACTCATAACTCGGGACAAGAGTATGAAGATGACGATTGTTTTTTTTTTGAGTTAGGGAATTACGTATCCAATTACTTAAGAGAAAGAAAGAAGAAAGAAAAGCTGTTTTTTTTTTTTTAAGAAATATTGTATATAAGACGTAGACGAGGAAATTCAATTCTTGACGTGCAGAAGGGGTTGAAACGACTGGCCTGTTGGTTCGTGGTCCTGACTGCTGTGTTGGTGATCGTGGGTTCGATTCCCACCCAGGACTAAGGTTTGTGTGATGAGCACGATCTTTGTTCTGTGTCTGGGTGTAATTTATCTACGAGTATAATATGTATGTATTTAGAAATATATAAGTATGATTATGAGTTGTCTAGTACTCATAACACAAGCTCTGCTTAGCTTGGCACTATACGGCGTTGTGTGATAGTAAAATAAAAGATTGCTATGCGATATTAACCTTGATCCATACAGTTCTGTGGTTTGGTGTGAGTTTTCGTAATGTCTTCTATGTATGTTTGTATAGATACTAAATTAAAACCGGTAAAATCATATTATGGAATATACCTGTATTAAGTAAGTCTAATCCAAAATATGTTACTTGCAGTGTGCTAGTACCAGACTTTATTTCTAAACCTCTGAAGGTTTAGTTACTGGGTATTGTCGCGTTTCTCAGAAATCAGTACATTGTATTTAAAGTCAACAAAAGAGAAAAGTAACCAAGGTAGTTCGATATAGGTGAAATTTTCTAGGAAACCGATGGATGGATATTAATGAAATCTTATTTTATTAATGGGTCGTTTATTTAATATTAATAAAATTATACTTTATTCACAGTATAATATGAAGAAATTGAACTATGTGAAATTCCATCATCGGTCTACTCGACGTACAACGTTGCGCTATCGGGACATGGTAGACATCCCACCCATAAGTACAAAGAGTTTTGGGAACACATTCATTATGCGTACAGCTAAAGAGTGGAATTCAATGCCGGAGTCTGTGTTTCCTGATAGCTACAACTGGGGGGTATTTAAGTCAAGAGTGAATAGGTTACTTCTAGGCAAGTGTGCTCCATCGTCGGCCACATCTTCACTTACCGTCAGGTGAGATAGTAGTCAAACGCGAGCCTATATATAATAATAAAAAATATCATGTTCAGAGGTACAAATACAAAACTTACATATAACTTATACACCGTTAAATTTTGGTCATTTTAATCCCACGGAGGGTCGATTCGGTACTTGAAACACCATCGATTTGTAAAGATAAAAACGGTAATTTAAAAAACAAAAAAACCCGACTGCTTTACTGAGTATTCATGAAAAAGCCCTAAAACAAGAAAGTCGCTGTACGCGATTGCACTTAACTATATAATATTTTAAATACAAGATAAACTGTAGCAGTCGGGACCCATTCTTTCCGCCACGCGATTAAAACGACCAAAATTTAACGCTGTATAAAGGTGAAAGTAATAGCCGAGTAACAGATTATTGGCTTCTACTAAAAGCTTATATGATAATGTTATCAAACACCCAATGCCCAAACATTCAAATAGCAAAACCAAATATATCATTATATTAATGAAGATATTTCTGCCAAAACTTGACAGGTTTCATATTTTACTAACGAGGGAGCGATAAATCGTGTAAAAATGTGTGATTAAAATGGCGAGCAGTGCCGCGGTATGCTAGAGGGTTCGGTAGACGCAGTCGGCGGCTCGAGCGAGTCTCGCGGGACCTCACACGTCATGTTACAGGATTACGTAAAACCCCCTCACTGCTGGTACTATTGGAAACTTGAAGGCTTGAAGATTTGGTTTTGAATAGAAAATATTGTAGTGGACTTTGTAAGGTTTCTGAGGTCGTTTGTATAAACAGCAGAGTTCGGATGTTTTCTGTATTTTCAAAAAGACTTTTTTAAGGGGGTTGTCCAATCGTAGGTAATTTATACCCGACTACAAGAAGGAAGGGTTATGAGCAGTGATCGGAGTAGGTAGATTGAATTGGGGTCATTGATCCGAAACGTATATATTAATATGGACATTCCTCCGGAATTGGTTGATTATTTATTAATGCTTCGACCGGAATTCGATTGTTTTTATTAATCAACAGATAAATAATAAATTAATTTAATTTTTATACCTTCCTTTAAATTTTGAACTGAGTAGTAATAATATCACTACCAATATTAAAAATATTTAATTGAATCCGGAAATACCGGAATTACTTTCCTGAAAAATGGCTTATCCATGTTATTCTTTCTGCGTGCATTTATGAAACAAGTACCAAAAATCAATCTACCTGCTCCGATCACTGGTTATGAGTTTTACAGTCTATGTGAGTTTGTATATTCGGTCGTAGCTCAAAAACAATTGATCAGATTTTGACAAATTAACAAAATAGGGCTCTTTTTATGTTAGGTAAAATCATCAATGACAAATCCCGCCCTTGGGCGGAGCGGGAAATAGTGTAAGACTCTTACTGACTAAAAACCTACCACGTTCCTTCGTTGCCTATCGTGCCGGGGCCGGCCTTCCTTTCAGAAGCTGTCCCATGACCCAAGCAGGCCTCGACCCTGCCTGCCTGCAGCTAGCAGGCTGGGCCTCTACGGTTTGCTGACAACTCCTTGAGGCGCGCGGAAACAATACGTGCCGTCGACGACCTTGGCTCGGTCCGGTCGATTACCGGACGATCGGACAGCGTGCTACCCATTGCATGCCGTCCTATAGCCCGCGCCTACGGTAACAAAATAGGGCTTCGTTTTACATAGGGGTTCGGCGCATAGTGTTCCAAGTGGGTCCCAAAGAGATTTCAGTAAAACCAAGTGGACTCTGCAGGGCCGATGCTCGCTAGGTCTGCAGAAAACACAAAGGGCAACTGAAGGGCATAAGTGTGAGTTTAGTCAGTAATAGTCTGATATAGCTCCCGCTCCATAAGCTCCATCCTAGAGTACAAAAAGTAATTATGTCATTTTCAACCTAAAATAAAGCTTTACTTGAGGGTAATACGGCTAAGATGGAGTTTAGAATACGCTTCGTCGGGAAAACAAGCACCCAACCCTTTTTATTTTGATAGGTTTAGTAAGACGCTAAATTTAATCAAACGCTACATCTATAGCTTGTGCTGTACACTGAGCACGACCGTCTAGGGCACAGGGGCGGCATTACCCTTTTATTGTTCGTCGCGACCGTTTAGCGCTGATTTACAATCGCTTTCCGATTTGGAGCCCCTGAATTTATACAAAGGACCCATAAAAACATCAAGTACTTTACGCTTACATAATTATTAATGGCTTTGTTCATTCCAATTATTCATACATTGGTGAAGGGTTGTTCGCACATTAAAAAATCTCTTGAATTAATTATCACTTCGATAAATAATCATAGACGTTTGTCTATTTTTGGGGTTCCCTACATCAAATGCATTAAAAGCGGAACCCTTACAGGATCACTTTCTCGCGCCAGGCCTTGGTGCAGGCCATGGTCCGGAGCGAGGAGAGGTGGCCAGCGGTCGCCTCCTTCTGCGAAGCAGTAATGCTAGCAAAGGAGGAGGCCGATCGCATCAGGCAAAGGCAACGGCGCTCACTCCCCAGCCACTGCCGGGATTCCGATTCCGATTTCCGGCCACCGAAGGCGCGGGCTTGCGGACGGCGAGCAATGGTTAGCTCGCTGTCCGATCGTCCGGTAACCGATCGGACCGAGCCCAAATCGTCGACGGCGCGTACTATTCCTGCGCGCCTCAAAGAGCTGTCAGCAAACCGAAGAGGCCCGATCTGATAGCAAGAAGTCAGGGCCGAAGCCTACTTGGGTCAAAGATCGGCTTTTGAAAAAAAAAGCCTCACAGGATCACTTTTTTGTCTGTCTGTTTGTCAAGACCCGTTATCCGTACGTGGAGTTATCGAGTTGAAATTAAAACCATACACTCAGGCCTGCGGTCCCTTGAAGCTGTGAAAAAATCAAACTTCTAAGTTGACGGAAAAAAAGATACGGCTGTTTATATCGCAAAAAAAAAACATATATTTCGAAACTCAAAAGAATCAAAAGTCACAGGATATTTCCCATTGACCTAGAATCCTGAAATTTGGCATGAAACAAGATCTAATAGCACAAGTATAAGGAAAATTTTGAAAACTGTTTGTAGATACGTCGCAAAAAAATTGCGATTCGGAAAAATCGACGTAACTCAATTCCGTAATTGAACTATTTTCATAGGTAAGTTTGTACGGAACGCTCAGTGCGCGAGTCCGACTCGCACTCGACCGGTTTTTTTTTTCGGGAGGAAATTTCAGATTTTTTCTGAAAAAAAAAAACAAGTGCTCTTTCAGTTGCCTTTTGCATTCCTGGTGATTTTCCTCGCGGTGATTTATTCAAAAAATCCCGTAGAGATGTCCGACTTTAAAATATGATCGCCTCTCTGTCATAATATTTTATTTCCTTGGTCGTTTCTTATTTTGCACTTTACAAGATAAGAATTTCTTGTGATGGTAACTGCACTGTGCTTCGAATGTTCGTGCTTTGATAGACGTATATCTTACTAAATATTTTTAGGTGAGCGTGATTAAAGTAATGTACTATTACGACATTTTTTTATTATCAGCGTGACTTAAACTAATTGATTAAATACTGATTTATTTTATCTATTACTAGCTTTTGCTCGCGGCTTCGCTCTTGCTCTGCCCTACTCTACCTTATACCAATAAATGAGTTGAAAAGGTTTTGGTTTTTTGTTATTTAACGCGATAAAAATTCGTCCGTCTCCTGGTTCCAAGCTACCTTCCCACCATTTTTCAGCCAATTCAGTCGTTCTTGAGTTATAAATAGTGTAACTAATAAGACTTTCTTTTATATGATATAGATTATGTCAGTACTTTTAACTTAGCAGCCTTTTACAAGCGTTTCAATTTTAATTCATTTTCATTAACAATAAACATTATTATTACTTAATAATTATTATCATTTGAGTAATTACTGTTATATCGAAAAATTAAATGTTAAAAATAATAAAGTTAAGTTATAGTTTTTCATCAACCGGCTTGTCCTTGGGTGCACCAAGGATAATCGTTGGTTGGTAGAGGCGAGTAGGCTTCGGCCCCTCGTACGCTTTTCAAAGGTCCAGTACCTTTGGGTCCGGAGATATATAAATGAAGTTAAGATAAACGTAACCCGTTGACGTAGACATCGCTTCTAAAACAATATCATAAAATAAATTGTTTTCTTACCATTGGACACAAATAAAATTCATAAGTGCATTTAGCGTACTTAATAGTATATGTGACAGTGTTATCCAGCATCAACATCATTAAAATAAGCAAATAAAATAGTGATGGCGCAAGTGTGCTATTGGCAGTGAATAATGCTTATTATGGACATTATAAAGCGACTTCGCAAGATCAGGTTAGCGTTCTAGTATTTCTAATATAAAATAGTGATGGAGGAACTAATGTTTGAGTAAAGTTAATCTTTGCAACAAGAAAATCCAACAAAAACATTCCTATATTACAGTTGTGAATTTGAAATTGACTAATTTTTATGTAAACAAAGGACATCTGTTTTATCATTCACCAATCGCAACTCAGCTCATTACTCAATGACGGAAAGGATTTCGTTCGGAAATTGCAATATTTGACAATGACTCGACTTGGATATTAGCTTTTTGAGACCACAGCTGATAACGTTCCATTCCATGAAGAAATTTAATATCTTTGTTGTAAGAAAAATAAATATTATATAAAAAATGATGGAAGAAAGTGACAATATAACATACCGTACACAATATCGAACAAGGTCATTAACCCCGACTGACTCAGATAATTCAGCACTTTTTGACTCAACTATGATGAGTTTACCGAACACATCGATAAATGCTAGCCCAACGACCCTTGACCTGGATGAAAAACTTAACAAGCTGTCTAATGATTTAGAAATAGCACTGCGTGAGATTGAAAACCTAAATAGTGAGAATTTCCGGCTAAAATCAGATTTACAGAAATACATGAAGATCATAGAAAACTTGAACCTTTTAGATAAAAAAATGACACCGCGATTAAACAAGACACTCGAAGATGGTCAAAATATCACCGCAACGCCTGCAACAAATAGTAAACAAGTAATTTCAAATGATAAAATAACTGAAAATACTTCTAGAACTGAAAAAACTCCAGAACCAATACATGAACAATCCCCGACACCTCTTCCAACAAAACAAGCAAAAAAACAAAAAACAAATACAAAATTAAAGCCGACGAAAGAAAACGTAACTTCAGATAAACCACTTACACCTTCAAAGAAGACTATTATAGAGGGTACCAAAATAAGAAAACTATGTGTAGTTAGTAACTTCACACAACGAGGCATGCTACAAGCTATTGATGAAAATTTTGCAAACGTTTTTAACTATTGTAGCTATACTTCACCAAATTGTAACATAAAATTACTATTAGCGGGTATAGAATCAAAATTAAAACATTTTACTATGAATGATTACTGTCTGATTATACTGGGGACAGTTGACATCAAAGCAAACGACAACTTTATAGATCTGGTGAAAGTAATAAATAAAGGTTTAGTTAATGTACAACACACTAACATAATAATTTGTGCACCCACATATATCCGTGGGGCACTTATGTATAACTATAAGGTGGAAATTTTTAATAACCTGCTTTGTATGGATATCCAAAACAATAAGTATGCATATTTTTTTGACTCTAACTATGGATTATCACTTGACATGTTTTCAAATATAACAGGCAAATTAAATAAAAGTGGAATGCAATGCTTATTCAAAGACATAATGCATAGAATTAAAATTGACATGGAATTATTCCCTTATGACTTGCCAAGTAACACAAATGGACAAAACTCACAGTTTTTTCTTTTATAATAAGATACGCATTCTCCACCAGAACATAGCAGGTCTCATAAACAAATCAGATATTCTGACTGTACACTTAGATGAATTAGAAAATGACAATAAACCAATTGACGTAATATGTAGAACCGAACACTTTATGACGACAGACCAGGAAAACACACTTGACATACCTAACTTCCGCCTAGCGACTAGTTTTTCTAGAGATGTAAAGAGGGGAGGGGCATGTATATTAGCTAGAATTGGACTAGAATATACAACACTAAATACTACTACTTATTCCATTAAAGGTATCATAGAATGTAGCGCTATAGAACTGAGTGAACATGAACTCATAATAGCTTGTGTTTACCGTGTTCCAAATTCATGTATAAACTTATTTTACAAGAATTTAGAGAAGTTATTACGCCAAATATGTGACAATACTAATAAGAAAATTGTATTATGCGGAGATTTTAATATAAATATTCTCAAACGAAACCGTCATGCACTTGACTTTGAATATTTATTAGAAAGCCACAATTTAAAACTTGCAATTAAACAACCTACTAGACTTAGCAGTAACTCTTGTCTAGACAACTTTGCACACAATATTCCTAGAAGCAAAAGTGAAGTCATTGAATTTGGTATATCCGACCACACAGCGCAAATATTACAATGCCCTGTTAAGAAAACCTGTGTAATAAAATCTTGGCGTATTAGAAAACGCGACTATAGTACTGAGCATCTAGTTAAATTTAAAAATTGCATAAATAGTCTATCTTTTACTGACGTTTACTGTACCAACGACCCGGACGAAGCTTATAACTATTTTCAAGACCTTTTCTTATGTTTTTATAATTTATGTTTCCCTTTCAAAACTATAACAAAAACACTAACGAAAAAAACCAAATGGATCTCCAAAGGTCTTAAAAAGTGTAGTCAAATTAAAAGAAAAATGTTATGGCATTACAGAGCTCATCCAACAAAAGTAAATAAAGACGCCTTTAAGCAATACGCCGCAAGGTTCAAAAAAGTAGTATCACTGACTCAAAAGTCACAAAACAATTATTATATAAGCACATCACAAAACACATCAAAAGCGACGTGGTCAGTTATAAATAAGTCTAAATTAAATTTTCCCACAGAGCCAATAACCGAAATAATGAAGGATAATACGAAAGTTACTGATCCTAAATCAATTGCACATCATTTTAACAACTTTTTCATTAACCAAGCTTCAGAACCAAACCAAACAAATTATTCAAAGAACGCCAATCAAAACAACACTCGACCTTCAAATTACAAAATCAATGCTAAAGGACATTCAAATTCAATGTTTCTTGTTCCAACAACACCTATAGAGGTAGACAGAGAAATAAGGCTACTGAAAAATACTCATAGCGTAGGTAACGATGGTATCTGCACCAAAGTTATAAAATACGTATCCCCGGCTATAGCAGCTCATTTGAGCTACATAATTAATTTATGCTTATATAACGGAAAATACCCGGAAAAACTCAAAACCTCCATAGTAATTCCAATCCACAAAAAAGACGATAAAAGAAAAATGGGGAACTATAGACCTATCGCATTAATCCCCGTTTTTTCAAAAATATTTGAAAAAGTCATATATAGCCGACTGTATAAATATTTAGAAAAATACAATATTTTAGTAGACGAACAGAAGGGCTTTCGCAAAGGGAAATCAATTAATACTGCCATTTATGACTTACTGAAAACAGTTCTGGCTGCTATGGATAAAAGAAACCCAATATGCGCAATATTTATGGACATGAGTAAAGCTTTTGACCGTGTTGATCATAACATACTCCTACACAAATTGAGCATGTATGGTATAAGAGGTAAAGCGCTGGACCTCTTCTATTCATACTTGCATAATAGACAGCACATAACAGAAATTACCCACATATGTCCGAAAACACGTGAAAAAAACCAAATGGATCTCCAAAGGTCTTAAAAAGTGTAGTCAAATTAAAAGAAAAATGTTATGGCATTACAGAGCTCATCCAACAAAAGTAAATAAAGACGCCTTTAAGCAATACGCCGCAAGGTTCAAAAAAGTAGTATCACTGACTCAAAAGTCACAAAACAATTATTATATAAGCACATCACAAAACACATCAAAAGCGACGTGGTCAGTTATAAATAAGTCTAAATTAAATTTTCCCAGAGAGCCAATAACCGAAATAATGAAGGATAATACGAAAGTTACTGATCCTAAATCAATTGCACATCATTTTAACAACTTTTTCATTAACCAAGCTTCAGAACCAAACCAAACAAATTATTCAAAGAACGCCAATCAAAACAACACTCGACCTTCAAATTACAAAATCAATGCTAAAGGACATTCAAATTCAATGTTTCTTGTTCCAACAACACCTATAGAGGTAGACAGAGAAATAAGGCTACTGAAAAATACTCATAGCGTAGGTAACGATGGTATCTGCACCAAAGTTATAAAATACGTATCCCCGGCTATAGCAGCTCATTTGAGCTACATAATTAATTTATGCTTATATAACGGAAAATACCCGGAAAAACTCAAAACCTCCATAGTAATTCCAATCCACAAAAAAGACGATAAAAGAAAAATGGGGAACTATAGACCTATCGCATTAATCCCCGTTTTTTCAAAAATATTTGAAAAAGTCATATATAGCCGACTGTATAAATATTTAGAAAAATACAATATTTTAGTAGACGAACAGAAGGGCTTTCGCAAAGGGAAATCAATTAATACTGCCATTTATGACTTACTGAAAACAGTTCTGGCTGCTATGGATAAAAGAAACCCAATATGCGCAATATTTATGGACATGAGTAAAGCTTTTGACCGTGTTGATCATAACATACTCCTACACAAATTGAGCATGTATGGTATAAGAGGTAAAGCGCTGGACCTCTTCTATTCATACTTGCATAATAGACAGCACATAACAGAAATTACCCACATATGTCCGAAAACACGTAGAGAGATCAAACATAGGTCAAACATGAAAACTATAAAATTTGGAGTGCCGCAAGGCAGTGTTCTGGGACCCTTGCTGTTTTTGATATACATCAATGATCTCCCTAAACATATAAGTCAACCGATGGTACTCTTTGCAGACGATAGCACAGTACTAATAAAATGTGACAACAAAAATGACTATGAGCATGTAATCAATCAAACGTTACATACAATAATACAATGGTTAACTGAAAATAATCTCAAGATAAATATGGACAAAACAAAAATTATTCACTTTCATCAAAAAACACAACCCATTAACATAAATGTCAGTTACCAGGACAAATTAGTTCATCCTGTGACAAACACAAAATTTTTAGGAATCAACATTGATGATAAACTATCATGGAAAATACATATTGAACATGCCTGTAAAAAAATTAATAAATCTTCGTTTGCTCTCTATAAGCTATCTAAAATTGTAAACAAAGAAGCCGTATTAACAGCATATCACGGAATTGTTGCACCTATCTTAAGATATGGTATTATATCATGGGGCAACTCTGTCGATAAAGAATCCATATTTAAAGCTCAAAAGAAATGCATTAGAGCAATGTGCAATATAGAAAATACTACCAGTTGTGAACCATATTTTAAAAGCCTAAAAATTTTAACATTGCCATCGCTATATATCTATGAAATGAGTTTATTTGTCAAATTGAATCCAAATTATTTTAAAACTGCTTTTAAAAGCTATTATAGACAATTGCGTGACAAAAATAGACTAGAGGTTGAAATACCATATGGAAAAACAGCACTTGTCAACAAAAGTATTGTCTGTATGGCATCATTGATTTACAACAAATTGCCTGATCATGTTAAACAGTTACCGTTTCCACAATTCAAGTCAAAGCTGCACAAATTTTTAGTAAATAAATGTTACTATAATGTCAATGAGTATCTGCAAGATAAAAATATTGTTATGTAATAATAGGTCACTCAAATCTATATGAATGACAAAAATTGTGGTAATAATATATTATAAAATTATGACAGCAATAATAATGTGAAGCTAATTTAATTGGACCAATGATTAATTTTATTTTTGAATTGAATTTTTTTATTTTATTTTTATTTGATTATTTAAATTACGACATTTTTTATTACCAATGACATACTACTTTTAATTTGAATTTACATGTTAAATTTTGATACAATAATCATTGTTTACTTGGTCATAACGAAATTTTAAAACTAATTTAAAACATTTTGCACACCTTATTAGGTTATAGTACAGCGGCATATTATAGCTACATGTAACACCTTTTTATACTTACCTGTATTATGCAAATAAACGTATTGATTGATTGATTGATTGATTGATAACTGTGATGTCGAATACTATGAAATTCTGTCGTAAGTAAATAAAGTAAATACCCCCAGTGCAACGTTACCCATTTTCCCCGCTGTGCTGCGGCGCGGCGAGGAGGTGCGAACGGCAGCCGCACTTGGACACCTCGCCACCTGGTGGGGATTCCCGCGGGGATTGATCCGCCCCGCTCTCCCCCGCTGTTGTGACTAGTGCTGTCTAATGCAAACGAGATGTGGAATCCCGGAGGTTTGTGTGCACTTGGAATTTCAACGGACCGTAAATGAAGCATGGAGTTTGGGAAAAAGGAGGTGGGGAATGCTTTCTGCGACTGTGTAACTGTAGTTTAAAACTTGAATTTTAAATTCACGTGTTCCTATATCTGATGGTGATGTGTATTTTACAGTTAATAATTTATTCTTTTGTTCAAAGTCATAAAATTGATGTTGCTATCCCAAAAAGCTAAAAAAAATAAAATACAAATTGATTATTTAGTTGATACTGTAAAGTAGTAGCGATTAGAGAGAGTTCTCTTAATACATAGTATTTATTAGCTTTATTTTGGCATATACTGATATTTTATTATTACACACACTTTTTAGCCTAAAAGTTGACTGGTAGATAATGCCTCGTTGCATTAAATCCGCCTATGGACCACTACTGACATGAAGTTTACATAATATAATATTAACACGTTTAACAAAAATTTAAACTTAGAACTAGTGTTAATAAATAAAGAGGCCAACTTATTTTGGTTTTTTTTCCGGGAACACAACGAATCCCGTGATAACCATACGGCTACCCATCCCTAGCGACGCGTACGCTAATGTTACCGAGCCCACCCTTTTACTTATTATAATTTTATATTAAACGCCACAGCCCGCGGGTTACGGATGCGTTTCTTTTTGCCCGCAGCCTGCCGCCGATGCCTGCCGTGTTATTTTATGTAGATTTTCTTGAAAGGGGATGGGCAGCGCCCTAAGTCTAAGTGACTAAGTCTGGCCGTTGTCGTGTGTCATCCCTACATTTGCATTCTATTTGTATTTGAGTCACTCCCTATTTTTTCGTGGGGAGCAAATCCGGTGTTATAAGTTTTTCCTAGCTTCAAATCACTGAAGGTCGCTCAATCCATCTGGCATACTTTGCCATTAAGTCTCTAGTTTATTTTTTCAGTGGATAATGAAGTCAGTAACTGTAAGGGTCAGTCAGAGAGGAGGCTTGTGTTTTAGTTCATAAGAGTATCTAAAGTAAATTTTCAGGGGGCCTGGGCCAGGAGGCTCTAACATACCTCAATTATGTGTTTTTTTTTGCGATTGATATAAACCAGTGCTTGACTGCGATTCCACCTGATTGTTATTAGCATTTTGGCACCCATCATAGAGTTTTGAATCGGTAGTCCAACATCTTGGAGTGGACTAGACTACATACACGGCCCATCCACCCCTCCCACTCCTTTATACGCTATCTATAGAATTCGGTGAAACTTGCTCTTAAAAACATTTACTGTTTTCAGGTGTATTCAAATCAATTTATTTTTAACACACACAACATTATGCTACAAAAGTACCTACATACAATATTTGCCTCTGAGAACATTTTATAAAAGAAAATCGCTCATCATTTTACCGAAAATCGTTTTCCTTCTATCAACATGATATTCTCAATTACTTACTGTGTGCTGACATCAAAATTCAATATCGAAACAATTTGCATCCTATTTCACATAGCTATAGAGGTCACAGGCTTCGCTTGAATAATATTTTTATTGAAGACTAAGCTTTTACCTGTGGTTTCACTTTCGCAGCCTTTTTTTAGGAGCCGTTATTTTTTCTGAAATAGAAATCGAGCATTTCACTCTTCACTGTCTATAATATTAGTGTATGTATGTTTGGTGGCACGGATGGTACAGTGGTTGAGCATGGCCTCCTCCTCTAGATAGGTGTTCCGTGTCTGGGAGTCTTCTGTGTGCGAGTTGACGTTTGTGAACACACACACGGTACAGGAGTTTTTAATTCCTAGTGCGGGGCAACATTTATTAAAGACTGGTTTTTGCCAGTGACTTCACTCGTGTGGAGGTAGATTTTTTTTTTGGGATTAATTTTGAAAAATCCTATCTTATTTTTATATGCAATATTTCTGCATTCTAAGTCCAAGGATGACTGAGCCTGGACTTAGCCCATTATGTAGACAGAAAAAAGGGTTTTGTATATCAGACTTATCACAATCGGGATTTGTCGGCTTTTGATTGTCTCAGTTTTCTCTATATTGTGTTGTTGCTGACTCAGATTAACTCAAAAACCACTACCAAAATTTAAAAAATCTTTAAAATTTCTATGAAAAAGCCTGTTATTTTTCAGAAAAGCCCTTTTTCACCAAAAAATAAAAGCTGACAGTTCGTCTGTACAATAAGCGTATGTTCGCAAAGTGTCTCGTCAGCATGACACCCGATCCTCTCGCTGGGGGAGGTGTGACGAGTGTAATGTGTCACATTATATGCTTCACACCTCCGTCGTGGCCGGGGCCTGGTAGGGTCGTTATCAGTTGACACAAATTCATGACCCTTACTTATTGTAAATTGACACTATAAAGGCTGCTACGGGCTCAAGATCTATGCTCTTATCTGTCTTTATCATTTAGGTACTAGCTTTTTTTCAATAAGGACAGTTTTTCATGACTCTAGAACGTACTTAAAGGGCAACTGAAGGACACATGTGCAATTTAGTCGGTGAAAGTGTGACACGAAAGGTATCACCCTAGAGGAGAAAAAATATTTAGATAATTTCCCACCTAAAAAAAAAATCCTTATTTTTTTAGGTGGGAAATTATCCAAATATAAAGGAAATTATAATATCTGTGGCTGTAAGTGGTAATGTATAGCTTTGTGCCAATTAAATAATTTCTGTAGAATCTGTAATTCCAAAGCCGACTTCAGCTCAAATTATTCTGTAATGTTTCTAAGGCAATTTTCACAGATTGGTAAAACATCAGTTCATCACACTATCATTGTTAGTTCATCGCTTCGTCTATGTCCATCCATTCCATCTTCGTCTTCGTCTGTAAAAAGAAAGAAATCCAAAAAGAAAGATAGAAAGATTAAACCAATTAAGAAAAAACGTTTATTCATGCCTTACACAATTTAATAAGCTAAATACCTTCAACGTCCATAATATTATGATATTTTACGAATATTTCTAGAAAACGCGAAGAAAGTACGCAAAATATGCGCGAGGAAATAAGTACTTTGTTCTTTTGTTCTTGTCATTTGTTCCCAACGAGTAACACCCTCAAATGTCACACTGTTACTGTGTCACTCTCCGAGAGTGCCCTTTGTGGAGCAACTGGGAGCGAGCCTCGTGTGACGTCACATTATTGGTTCACACCTCCGCGGTGTTCAGTGACGGACAGATGGCGAGGCGCTAAGTTGTCGCCGCGATGGTGTCGCCTTACCTTTAGCGGGAAATTGGCGCATTTTTGTGTTCTGTTCAATGAGGTCGGATTAGTAAGGGTGGGCTTATTGGCGCATTTTTGTGTTCTGTTCAATGAGGTCGGATTAGTAAGGGTGGGCTTACGAAGTAATATCTTAAGCGAACTTATACTTACGTTCGCTACGGATAATAGCGCAAAATAATTAGTAAAACTAAACGTCTAAACGAGGCCAAGCAACTGAGTGAAAAATTATTTAGCTTGCTCGTTAATTTTGAATTGTGTCCCACTGCTGGGCAAAAGTCTCCTCTCCTCCTTCCAGACCTCTCCGTCATGGACGATCTTTGTTTAAGTTTGCCCCGCGAACTTGGTCAGATCGCTTCACCATCTTCGCCACTGTCAACCTTCGTCGTCCTTTCTCTGGCGCCCAATGAGTGAAGATCAGAAATATCTAACTTATAATGAAAAATAATTAGAACAAGTTATGCTTTTAGAGGAGTGTACAATAGAGAGTAAAATGCCACATACCTCCGTTAAAAAGAGAGGATGCTCCAACCAGACGGGTGTTATGTCTGGTGGGCTACTGCCCGATAGACGGTTTCGGGCTGTTCTATATGCTCAAATCGCGTAGAAAACTTTGATTGCGTGATGCAGGATTAGTTCTGATGTGGCGCCATAGATGTCGCTACATGCTTTTCGGTTCTATGACTGATGTATAAGAAAGAAGATTTTCAAGAAATAATGGGATTTGTTGTGTAGCAAGACGTTCCATAACTTCTCTATTCTACGTTTTTTTCTTTTCTATTCAGCGTAGAGTTTCGTGCACGGTTGTGTTACAGTAAAACACTAGAGCCGAGGATATAAATCGGCACGTGCCCGCGTTAGGACTAGTGCACACGCGCACAGTTACGTGATACCTTAGCACTTTTAAAACAGTACCGGTAAGTGTAGAATACACAAGCGCTTTTTATGAAAGTTGTAAAATGTGTTGTTTTACTGTACCTACAACTGCTTTGCGTGAACTAGTACTACAAATATTTGGCTTTCCGTCATCATGCTTTCGAATTACATCGTGCCAATGAGTCCCTACTGTGTAATACGTTCAGAATCGGCTCGGATTACTGACCGCTTGTTGTATCGATGTGCTGCCAAAACCAATTAATTAGGGAATGACCCCAATAAATATAGCATTTAGGTTACTGGTGCTTTGTTTGTATTCAGAGTAGTAGAGTTAAGCTGTAACTTGAAATAATGAAACAATCAAAGCGTCTACGAGTAGGTACCTCTTACCTGCATAAGTTAGCTCTCATCTTTACCTTTAGGATGCGTTTCTACTGAAGCGGAGTTGAGCGAAGTGAAGCGGAGAAGAGCAGTGAAAAGTACATAGCTAGTGTTTGCGTTGATGCAGAGTGGGGTCAAGTGGAGTTCAGCTTCCCTCTGGTTCGTGTTCTCTACTCGGTACCACACCCAGTTCGACTCCGTTCTGTCTGACTCGAGGCATCGTGTTCCTTTGTTTTATTTGAGAGATCGCTCAGCTGTATACTTGAACTGTTTTCGCTGATGCGGAGTGGAGATTTCAAGCACTGCAATTGACTAATTCATAGTCCGCTTCTCTCCACTCTGTCCAGTTTCACGTAAGTGGAAACACACTCTTAGTAAGAAAAAAAAAGGGTAATGACTTTTTTTTCGAAACAGCCATTCAATAGAATAAGAACTGAGAGGGTTATATTGATGATTTTAATTATTATTATTATTCCGAAAATACATACATTGCGTATTATTTTCGCCAGTCATATTTTAATCAATATAACATCTTAACAGTACCTACTGATCTGAAAAAGAAAAAAAAAGAAAATTTGACATTCGCGGGCAATTTTGGCGATTTCATCATCATCATTTCTGCTGGAAAATGTCCACTGCTGAACATAGGCCTCCCCCAAGTGTCATCACAACGGTCTCGTGCGTCGCGTCTCGTATCCCCTTGGATAGAGACGAGTGGTGAGGGTGGCGGGAATCTCACCAGATCTTTGGTCCACCTTGTGGAAGACCTTCCAGCGATGCGTCTTCCAGTACGATACAGTGCTTTGATCTTGATTAATTTCTTCAATATCTTTGCTACCACACGTCGAAAATATATACAAAGAGTGAGTACTTTCAACCTGGTCCTCTCTAAACAAGCTTTGCTCTAAACTCCCACAACTCGGCAGACAGTACTTGACTCAAGTGTTACTGTAAACTATTGTAAACTCGTGTAAACTGTAACCCGACACAGCTTTACACAAGAATGAGTGTTAGTGCTAACAATGCACTCTGGGAGAGTCGATACTGAGTCAACTTCGGCGTTTACAAAAGTTGTCACTAGAAGTTGTTTATCTTGCAGTATTTCTATTCTGATATGTTTTATAGTACATACTATAGAAAACAGTCGTGATCCGTGTCAGATTAGTTAGTTAGAAAAATGACGCTAATCGCAGATTATAAAGCGTGCATCTCTAAGAAGAAGAATTTGCAAGAAACTTCACGGATAGTTGTACATTCTATTAAATTATGTAATAATAGGTCCTTAAGAAATTGCCATTATTTTAAAACGGGTTTTTTTATGGTAGGTAAAATCATCCTATGACAAATTCCGCCCTTGAGCGGAGCGGGAAGTAGTGTCTTACTGACTAAAAACCTACCCCGTTCCTTCGTAGCCTATCGTGCCGGGGCCGGGTATTCCTTTCGGAAGTTAACCCATGACCCCAGTAGGCTTCGACCCTACCTGCCTGCAGTTAGCAGGCTGGGCCTCTTCGATGTGCTGACAGCTCCTTGAAGCGCGCGGGAACAGAACGCGCCGTCGACGACTTGGGCTTGGTCGGTTACCGGACGATCGGTGCTACCAGTGCTACCCATTGCACGCCGTCTGCAAGCCCGTTTTAAAACGGGTTGCTTTGAAGTGTTATATCTTTGGATTTACTTGGAATTATAAGTTTAAATAAACATTAATCAAATCTATTTATTGATTTCTTTGTGTTTTGCACTTTTTGTAATATCGCAGTACTTATAACCATGAAAGCTAAGGCCGCCAATTGTTTATATTTTAGACGTAAGTTTTCCTTATTGTATTTCTTTTAAGTGCCAACAATAAAGTGTACAATAATAATAATAATAATAAAGCTAATTAAAAAAAAAGTTTTTTCATATTAAGAGTTCCAACGTAGAAACTTCATAGCTACGATCACGAACGTTCACGAACATGACGCGTATATCAGCAGCAATTAGCTCAACTATTGTGATCTCTTCCTAAACCACTCAACAGATTTTGATGCGATTTCCATTAATAGAAAGATAGAGAAACCTTTTTGCGCCCGTGCATAGAAGGGCGGATATCTAGTATAGCTATATTCTGACGTGGGGTAGACGTAGGTTTGATATAAACGAACGATTACTTTTAGAGTTTAACAGCCTGGTTGGTGTTGGGAATCTCCCCGACCCTGACCTACTTTTAATAAAATGGGCTATTTTATTCCCATTCTAGCTGACCCGACAAACGTACAGTTATTGGAGGACGGTGGCCTCAAAAACTTATGTTGTTAAATCTATATATATAAAAGCGAAATACCACTCACTGATTAATCACGAAATTTCAGTAACTATAACACCTACAAACTTAAAATTTCGCAGGTAGGTTCCTTATGGGGTGTAGACCGCTAAGAACGGATTTTACGAAACTTCACCCCTAAGCAAGTAAAACGGGGGTTGGAAGTTTGTATGGAGAAACCGACTTTCACGCGGGCGGAGCCGCTGACAGAAGCTAGTCTAACTTAAGATTAAAGTGTGGCAAAAGAAATTTTATTTGAAGAATATGAGTAGGCACAAATTGGACTTACTGCAAACTCAAATTGGACTAAGTACCTACTGCAAAACGTTGTGTTTAAAATAATGGCCTCCATGTTTTGACATAGGTAGTGATGTACTTACAATAAAAAAAATAATAAAATTAACCGCAAAGGAACTACTCCCGAGATTCTATGTGATGATATGTGTGAAACTGAGAAAGAGCCTCAAAACTGTACCCACACTGTTCTATACAAAATTATCTGCCCCAATTTGAGAACCCGTAATATTATTTGCATGTCAACAAAATGCTCGATCAACAATATTT
The DNA here is from genome assembly GCA_958295575.1 of Leucania comma. Classification (NCBI taxonomy): domain Eukaryota; kingdom Metazoa; phylum Arthropoda; class Insecta; order Lepidoptera; family Noctuidae; genus Leucania; species Leucania comma. Next base: position 23,510,932 of record OY282478.1, on the reverse strand, counting down.
GTCACGGAGGAAAAGTCCCTCACATCCGTCGGAAACCACTCAACGAGATTACTCCTCCATAATCGAATGAATACTCATAAACAGAAGCCGAGAGCTCGTTACCACCGGTTAACCAACCGATAACCGGTTAATATATTTACGTTACCAAATCATAGGTTTGTAACAGTTCCTCTTTGTAAATTACTGAGCAAATAATCTATTTAAACCGATGATCCGGTTCAACGGGAGCGGATAGACCGATCGCTATAATTCGATACCTGACTAATGGAAATCGATTTAGTTGTAATCGAGTTCCGTGTGTTTATTTGAATGTTTTGTATGACTATGAATAGGATGTGGGATTGTCAAATGTTTGAATATCGGTACTTTTGCTAATATTTAAGAAAAAAAGAAAGTGGCGTTTATTAGCATTATAAAAAAAGGAAACACCTTAAAATTAAGCAAAACGAAAAAAGTAACAGTAGCGTATAGGTAGTGTACTAACCCGGACGACGCGGCAACCAACGCGTACCTCTGCCTCCCCGCGCTTTGCGTAAAAAAATACTATTCGCGCTTTGTTCTTTTGTTCAGTGAATTTTTTAACTTGCTTAACCTCAATGCCAAATAACAACACAAGGCCATCACCTGATGCTGATTTTCAGCTGCAGCTCACGAGTACCATATACTGATTTGAAACAAAAAAACAATTATTATTCGGTTATTTTGAAGAAGTCTCGTCCTCACCGGGGATCGTTTGAAAGTGTCACCGCGGCCCTGGAACGCGGTTGATTTTTTAGTTAGTAAAAGTCTGTCATGCCTTTTCGCACCACATCAGAAGTTAGTAGTAATCAAATATTACTTCCCACCACAAAAACAAGTATTTTCAAGAAAGCCCTTGTTTAAGACGGAAGAAAAAGGCTGCACCTACTTTTAAAAAAGCTAAAGAGTTGGTCTTTTGTTTAAAAGCGCATTTGAAATATCTTTTTGTGTTGTGTAGCCCATTTATTGAGGAAGGCTACTATAAAACATACGGTTACAACTAATAGGACCGGAGTAGTAACCTTATGCGTCTAATACGGCGAGTTTTTACTTAGAATTTAATTCCTAGGTAACAGAAGAAGACGAAAAAATCAAATTCTAATCTTTGAGAACTAACAATTTGAACACTAGTTAAAGCAAGCATATCCTGTCTGGATTGTGGGTGTGTGTATTTTAAGAGGTAAACTCTAGAGGTGAGGATTTGATTACAAAAAAATACATAGCTCCCGTGGAATAGTAAAGCTACTGGAGCAATGTCACGGGAAAGAGCTAACAACTAATACAAGTCCCGGAAAGTTATAGCAGACAGTTAGCCAACTAGCCCATGTACAGCAGATAATTGAACCAAACAATATATCTAATTACGTTATTGTGTGTGCTGTTCAACGACGCGTCATGCCGGAGTGAACGGTGGAGTGGTAATGGCGCGGGCAGCGTGATACACTGAGCGACAAACCGCCGCATAAATCACAAAGCGAGAAATACTGTTTATACAGCTCTTTGTCTGTTTTTGTATTGTATAAAATTTGAATTGATGATGTATTAATTTAATTTAATTTTAATTAAACTAGTTATCTATAAAGCGTCATCATGTCAAAGACATTAAAACTCATGTCCAACAGCATTAAAAGGAAACTACTATCGCGGTAATTTCTGCCTGATAACTTAAAAAAAAATTCGTTTGAAGCCTGTGGCGTGGCGCGAAACCAAACCCTTAGAAGTTTTTATTACGAGTGCAAGCAAAAATGAACTTAGCGGTGGTCAGGCGGAAGTGTCTTTGATAGTACATTAAGAGTTGCATAAAGCTGTAAAAAGTTAAATAGCTAAGTTTAATTAAGCTTTTTGGTTTCTATTTAAATTATTAACCGGTCCGAGCCCAAGTCGTTTACGGCGCGCACTGTTCCCGCGCGCCTCAAGGAGTTGTCAGCAAACTGTGGGGGCCGAGTCGGGCCGAAGCCTACTGGGGCTACGGGTTAGGTGAAAATGAACCCCGGGACACTCCTGAGTTCCAGCCAACGTAGGCGCGGGCTTGCGGACGGCGAGCTATGAGTAGCTTGCTGCCCGACCGTCCGGTAATCATCCGGACCAAGCCCAGGTCGTCAACGGCGTGCACTATTCCTGCGTGCCTCAAGGTGTTGTCAGCGAACCGTAGAGACCCAGCCTGCTAGCTGCAGGCAGGCAGGGTCGAAGCCTACTGGGGCCAAGGGTTTGCTTCCGAAAGGAAAGCCCGGCCCTGGTATCTAAGGCCACGAAGGAACGGGGTGGGTTTTTAGTCAGTAAGAGTCTGACACTAACTCCCGCTCCGCCCAAGGGCGGGAGATGTCATTGGATGATTTTACCCACCACCAAAAAAAAACCCCGGGGCACTGGATCGAAGGCAATGAATGGAACAGGGTAGGTTTTTAGTCAGTAAGAGTCTGACACTATCTCCCGCCCCACCTAAGGGCGGGATTTGTCATTCGATGATATTCCCTGCCATTAAAAAAAATCTTAGACACTCGAAAAAATGTCATTCTTTATATTGGGCATGTGATATTTCGATAATACACACGATCGTCTATCCTATAAATTCACTTTTTGATAACTACTCGCAATCGCTGATAGCTTAGAGCCTCTTAACCATTAACTTCCTGAACATGAAATACTTTGTCAAGTCCTCGACTTAACAGCATATATTAGTCGCGGCATCTCATCTCAGCATTGCGGTACGGTGACCGCCTGGACGTGGCTGATGGTCTGTCGTCGGTCGGCTGGTTTGAAACCCGACACCGTAATGGCCGCGAGGGTCCTCCGACACGGCTGCGTGGTCAGCTGATGATCTCCTGACATGTTAGTGGTTTCTGACCGCTTTATTGGATTGTATTGAACTGAACTGCATTCCTGTTGAAGTACGTTTTAGATTTCGTTGCTGAATCGAAATTTTCTTGACAGGTCAAGTACTATTACATTTATTTATTTATTTAAACTTCATGTACAGTAGTGGTACATAGGCGGACTTAATGCAACAAGGTATTTTCTACCAACCAACCTTTGGGTTAAGAAAGACAACACTGTGGTAGGTATGCACAATAAATAAATAACACATAATTTTAAATAGAATGTGTAAGATATATAATAATAAAATACGTATTTATGTTAATATTATAAACTAATTAATACTATGATAAATATGAAAACATAATTAAGAGAACCTAAAATATCTTTTTTTTTTGACAGTTGTAAAGGGTCTGGTTTTTTAAGATTGTTTCATGTGTACAACTAATAAACGACAGTTAGCCCGAAGAATCGCCAGACTTAAATGACAGTGAGTGTCATTCAGTACAGGATAATAATCGATGGAGCCGAAAAGTTCTGTAATAGCGACTGCGTACAGATGCAGCGTTGAGAAACCTCCCACAAGGTGGACCGGTGAATTCATTGTATGACATAGGCCTCCCCCAAGTGTCGCCACAATGAACGATGTGATGATGTGTCTGATATTTTCATAGTCCAGTAAAATGATAATGATGATGATGGTGACCGTTAGGCGGCAATTCCACCAGAGCTAGCTATGTAACTATGTGTATGTGTTCAGCAGAGTTAAGCCTAGCTACGTTCGGAAAATCAATCAAATACATAACTATCTCCATTTAGCTTTGCACGCCGGAGGAGCAGCTTTAGTAGTTTCAACTCGACCGGTTAGTTTTCTAGTGTTCCAGGTTCTTAAAGCTCCGAAAAACTTCAGTATACCTGACATGTTTACCTAAACAAGTATTAGTGGCGTCAATTTTCTTCTTAAAGAAGAAAAAATACAGGTATTTTCCTCGCGCTCACTTAAGACGATCTCAAGTCCACAAACGTAGTCCTAACTCAAACAGTCCCCGGTTAATAGCCACTTAACTACACCGCGTCGTGACTGATTGCTTGTTCCAGCCAAACAATCTCAATCTGTTGCCTTTTCATTATCTGCGCTATTTTCATAGTCTGTGGCGCTCCCACGCTAATTATATAAAATTAATATTCATATTGTACGGAAAATACAATGTTCAATATTGGTTGAGTACCTATTTAATCGTACATTGATGGATTACTAAGCAGTTTATTGTACAGTTTGCTAACAAAATGAGCAATGGATGGTAGTGCCAGCGTGGCCCAGGATGGGCGATTGTGTGTGGAATGGCGTGGTTTAATAAATCAGCGCTGGGACCAGAGATTATAAATTTAATATTCATGGAGTGCGATGGCACAAGTGGTGTACATTTGTATTCCGGACGCTGTCGGCAGTGGCGCGCCCCTCGGCACCGCTTGTCTTTTGTTTTTAGTGTACTTTTATGAGACGTAGGACGTATGTAGTTATGGTTGAATGGTCAGGAATGTCTACGGTCACTTTTGCAGACAGAAAAGGTTCATTTGCGGTTTGTGTCCGAATCTTGATGTTGGAAGTACAAGGCGTAGCATTCATGAAAATATGTACACAACATGTACCTAGCTAGAAAAATGCACGCCTATAAAAATCTCAATTGGAAAATTAAGTTACAAACGTAATTTAAGCACTAAAACAGAAATTATTTATCATGTTTGTTTGCAAATAATATGGGAATCAACGCACAACACTACGCTACGCACGCACACACAAACACGCTAGTGACGCAATTAAGATTTATCAAAGCGGGTTAAAATTATTTTAGAATAACGGCTTTTAATAAACTAGTGCGCTTCACGATCGATGATTGGATCACTGCTTACCATATTCAGGTGGAATCGCAGTATAGCACAACTTAATAAAATTTAAATTTAGTTACCTATCTTAAAAAAAACAGCAGAAATCGAACGCGTATATTCGGAAAATTCAGTACTCAAGCTTCAAACAACGTGGTAAATAGTCAAACTTATTCACCTAATTGGGGCATTTGTAACAATGAGCGTCTTAGTCAAAACTAAATTTCTCATTTTGACTGAAAGTATAAATTGCGATATAACCGACGTCTACCTCTCTTACAACACCACCTTTACATGCCAAATAAAATAATTTACCTTTTAAAAATTAAAAAATCACATCCACATTCAAAGGCCGCTTAAGTTTTACAAGAGAGCGTCGTCACACGCGACGCGTTAATTTCTTGTAAGCCTAATTACACACGGGCTTATTTGTGCCCCGCCTCGCCTCGCCTCGCAGCCTGCCTCGAGCCTCGACGAGGTGTGAAGTGAAACTTGCCACAAAAAACCCTTTACAACTTTTTCAAGGGTAAAGTTTATACATCGCGAATGAGGCTAGGAGCTGACTGATATTTTTAGCTAAATTGCTGCGCGCTTTTCTGGTTTTATTTATTTGGGAAAATAGAAGGTTAATATTTTTACGTGAATCATACTAGATGACTGAATCTCTGATTAAATGATGGTTCAGGTAAGATATTTGCGCCTACCACAATAGAAATCTACGCCCATCTCATGATTTCTTTCATTCTGTTCTTTTCTCGTTCAATCTATTTCTCTGTAAAATGAACTTCCTCAGGAAATGATTCATGGGAACCAATCGAGTTCGCGAGCATATTCGTAGGTTCATCACAGTGTTAATGTTTCTCAATTGTCTATTTGTATCAATTGTTTGCGTATATTTGTGATAGTTTGTTCATTTGAGTATATGTTATACGCCCCTATTTTTTAATTAGTGAACAAATATGGGGCTCAATCAGAACCTGTTACTGATCATGTTTGTGTAGTCAAAAGTACAAAAAACGAAATCCCAAAATTGACCTTAAAAAGTTGTCATTATTGGTAAATTCATAATTGAATCATCATTCATATCAAGTACTACTAGAAAATAATAAGCGCAGTGTTTTTCCATTTTTATTGACATTCTTTCATTCATAAACAATAACCTGTACAATTTTTCCATAAATTGAGTGAGATTTTGGGATATAAACAAACGCTCATAACTTTGCTGTTTATGAATATTGTGCATTGAGACTTTACTTAAATAATAACAAGACCTTTTCTAATAAGTCCTTTAAGTATTTGCCATAATTAAAAATAGTGGTGTATAATCATATTATATTCCTGGTGTCGCCCTTTTTCCTCTTTTATTGTGCCTACCACTCTTTTTGTCGGCATCACCATGGCTGACTGGCAGAAAATGTCTTCTGTACTTTTTTATGCATAAGGAATTAAATAAATAAATATCGTTTGGCAGGTCCACTAACATAGGCTGTGAACATAGGTCTATTGATTACTTAATTGGGTTGTTTAATAGCCTTTAGGCTTGAGATTCTCCGATTGTGGTCAGAATTTATTGGTGTGTCTGACAGATAAAACTGTATTATAAATAAAACGTTCCTACAGAGTTATAGCAGAATATTTTCGCAATTTAACCAAAATTAAAGCTGATCTCACCAAAAATAATGAATTAATATCAGTATTGCTCAAGTTATTATCCTTTAATCTGGCTCCTGGAGTAGGTCGCAGGCGTGAGGCGTGAGGCGCGAGGCGTGACGGTGGCGTATCAAAGCGACGTCGGATCGCAATTAAGGATCTACAACGACATTAATTAAAGGCTTCTTTCGGAATTCCGCAGCGTCTCGCCGCGCGCCTCGCCGCCGATCTAAACTAGCCTTTAGTGAAAAAAAGTGTTTTAATTAAGAAATTTGTGGGTACTGTAGGTACCTACGAGTTCTGTTGTGAGCGACGTTTAATGTTCGTTGCCAGCTCAAATGTTTGTGGATGCAGTAAGCTACAGCAAGCTTTGGGGCGGTAAAGTTTACAGAGAGGTAACCGTTACCAAACACTTTTTTAAATTTTAACATTACGTCTTGGTTCAAAGGGAAAGCTTTAAAATAAAAGGTGGAAATGCTGTAGAATCGTAAACGATGTTTCTGGACTGTTTCCCTTGCAAATTGTCGCATAACATGACGGTTTTTAGTTTAATTTCGCTCTGACACCCTGGATGTTGCAACTAGACTACTGGACGGGAGCATGAAAAGCACAACTGTTTACGAGTCCCAAGACAGTTTAATAATTTATAGTGTGAATGTAGATTTGTCGACTGTGTTAACACCCTTGTCTGCGGGAACGTTTAAAAGAGTAACCGAGGGCTTAGAACTCATAAGGCAAATGAAGGAACATACTCGTAGGTGGGTTTTAGCCAGTAAAAGTCTGACATGCTCTCTCGCTCCACCCAAATTCCATTTCATTTTTTCATTCCCATTCTCTAAAGTGAATAGTACATATTGATACAAATGGAGAAAGTTTGTTACTGCGACCGAGGTGCATTTCTGTGTGACCAAGGTGTCATGGAGCAGAGTGTTGTAGTGACTTTCCATGTGTATAAACAACGTTTTTCAATTTACTTATGACGAAATAAATAAACAGAGGAAGACTCGTGGGGACCACTTAGCATCCAACCTAATACAACCCACTGTGCGGAACACCCGGAGGACACGGTGGAGCATACTGCAGAGGTGTGCCCCGCTTGGGCGGAGCATCGCCGTGTCCTCGTGGGGGCAATCGGCGGCAGCGATCTCTCTCGCCGGGCCTTGGTTCAGGCCATGGTCCGGAGTGAGGAGGGATGGCAGGCGGTCGCCTCCTTCTGCGAAGCAGTAATGCTAGCAAAGGAGGAGGCCGACCGCATCAGGCAAAGGCAACGGGGCGCTCGCCCCAGCCGCCGCCGGGATTCCGATCCCGATTTCCGGCCACCGTAGGCGCGGGCTTGCGGACGGCGTGCAATGGGTAGCACGCTGTCCGATCGTCCGGTAACATACCGGATTGAGCCCAAGTCGTCGACGGCGCGTTCTGTTCCCGCGCGCCTCAAGGAGCTGTCAGCAAACCGTAGAGGCCCAGCCTGCTAGCTGCAGGCAGGCAGGGTCGAAGCCTGCTGGGGTTAAGGGCCGTTTTCTGAGAGGAAGGCTCAGCCCCGGCATGATAGGCATGAAGGAACGGGGTAGGTTTTTAGTCAGTAAGAGTCTGACACTACTTCCCGCTCCACCCAAGGGCGGGACTTGTCATTGGATGATTTTACCTACCACTAAAAAAAAAAAAAAAAAAAACCTAATACAATAAATGTAATAGATTGTAGCACCGAGAGCTGGTATGGGTAGGCGGTGTTTTTCGAGGAGATGTATTGAAAAAGTCGCTTGATTATTTCACACCTCAAAAAATAAGACACTAGTTAAGTTCCCGCGTCTCAAGAAGTTGTCAGCAAACCGTAGGGACTCAGCCTGCCAATATGCAGGGTTGAAGCCTACTGGGGCCAGGGGTCTATTTCTGAAAGGAAGGCTCGGTCCTAGTATAAAGGCACCTGGGGCTCTGCAGAGGTATGAAAATGCATACCAGGGCCCTGGATCCAAGGCAGGAAAGGAACACGGTAGGTTTTTAGTCAGTAAGAGTCTGATACTATTTCCCGCTCCGCCCAAGGGCGGGATTTGTCATTGGATGATTATACCTACTATAAAAAAAGTACGAGTATAAAGGCAAAGAAGGAACGGGGTGAGTAGTCTCACACTATCTCCCGCTCCGCCCAAGGGCTGAAGAGATGTCATTAGATGATTTTAACCCACCGAAAAAAAAAGTTTATGAAAGCCCGAGTTACTGGTTAAAGAAGGTATCGGAAGTAAACAAACGAATGGATTTTGATTCCGAATGCAGAACATCGGCGTATCATTAACTGTTACAAATGCCGGGCGATCAGTCCGCGTCAGTCTGTGCTGGCGCCTGACGCTAACGAGGCCGTTTGTCTCAATAAACATTATTACGATTATCAACTAGTTGTTAATACGTTGTACATTTATAGCTCTGTGTTTGTGTTGGGGAAATGTGGGTCAAATAGCATTTATAGTAGGGCAAATACTAGCACATAGAGTAGAAAATGGACCGCTCCATTTTTCTTTCTATGTGCTGTATGGTTATTGATAGGTGCCTCAAACATGAAGCCTTTATATCAAAGACAGCACATGCATTGTCAATAAGTCCGTCAGCACTGTACTATATCTCACTGGGACATCAGTAGTGGGGTAACCAGTTGCATCACCAATAAAATGTACTCAATACTCAATATTTTATTGCTATCCTATATGTGTACATAAATGGTGTTAAAAATTGTCACATACGTATATAGGTCGTAATGTCGGCACAGCAAAAATTAGGAGAGAGGAAGAGCGCTATGCAACAATTAATAGAATTCGATAGTTTTGTAGATCTAATGTGATTCGTTTAATTGAGTGTATAATAATATGTATGTAAATCATCGCTCCTGCGGAGCGTGCGCGCCTACTGGCTGTGGGAAATTGGGAGTCAGGTTTTTGGCTTCACGCACTGCCGTCGTCGAATATTGGCACCTTGTTCGACGATACTACTTTCCGCCTAGCTGTTGCCCTACGCCTTGGCGCTCCTTGCTGTTCTCCTCATCGCTGCCACTGTGGCGAAGTTGTCAACAGCCTCGGTCAACACGGCCTGTCATGCTGTCGAAGCGCGGGATGCATACCGCGGCACTCGAATATTAACGACATTATCCGACGAGCCCTTGTCACCGTCGGCTTCCCGGCTGTTTTGGAACCTCATGACCTGGCACGCGATGATGGTAAGAGATCGGTTGGTATGTCTTTATTTCCGTGGAATATGGGTAGACCTTTAGTGTGGGACGCTACCTGTGTCGACACTCTTGCGCCATCCCATCTTCCTAGCTCATCGTGCTGTGCTGGTGCTGCCGCTGCGGCAGCGGAGAGCCTCAAGCGGCGGAAATATAACAACCTCGTCGGCACTTATATTTTTAAGCCGTTTGGGGTTGAAACTCTTGGGTTTGGGGTCCGAGTGCTCATACGCTTTTTAAAGAACTTTCGAAACGCTTAGTTGACATTTCGCGTGACCCAAGGGCTGGCTTTTACCTCGGTCAGAGATTAAGCATTGCCATACAACGTGGCAATGCCGCCAGCCTTTTGGGCACACTTCCAGTCGACAGCGATGCGGAGGAGTTTTTTGACGCTATATTTTAGTTAGGAGTAGCCTGTAGAATATTTTCTTAAATTTTTAAATTGCATTTTGTGGTTAGTTTTGAAAATCAAAAATTATAAACCGACAAAAAAAAAAATATTATGTCTGTGTATAAATAAATTATGTCAGGTATTTTTGCTTATTTTGTGTTGTAAATAAAAATACCTGTAAATGTATTCACCTGGTGTCTACTTGGTAAAAAACCAAGTTTATTTTATTGTTGATAGGTTTGCGCATGATCGCTATCTCATCTGATGGAAAGTGGCGATGTGGTTGACGATAGAGCGCACTTACCTAGTATTAGTACCTGAACTAAGCTATTTTTTGATTGTGCAGAACTAAATATACGAGTATGATGTCAGCAAAGCGACTGGTTGCCTCGTGAGATATATCTATATATACATAGGTATACCTAGGTCTTAGGCTGCTGAAGCTGTTTGCCCTTACTAAAATATATATATATATTCATAAATCAAGTGGTCAAACTGTGTGTTTTGTTTATAATATATCTTGTTAATTAAAATTATGTTAGTAGTTTTGTTGTAGGTCAACAGCTAAATATACAGATATTTACAAAAATTTTTTACTTGTACACAATATCAGTCAACAATATTTCTCAAATAGGCTCTCTCTTTCATAAAGAAAAACAGCCAAAAAGATAACTGAACCCCCAAAAGACGACGAGACTGGGCTGAAAAAAATTAAGAAAAACCTTTTGTCCGTCGCCGGTCTGGCGTCCGTTAATTAAACAAATAACAGGCATAATGAGGGTAGGTTCGTACAATAAGCTGTTACCACTGACCCCCGGCGACGATGTCTTTTTACTCTCCTTGCTTTCTTACGGACTCATTTTGTCGCGGCACTTCGAAGACGGCCATTTTTCTTATTGTTCTGTTTATTTAAACAGTTTATACACATTTTAAGTTGCTTATTTTTTGAGCCCGTTTTTGTAAGGGTGTTTAGGTTTGTGATTTATTAGTTTAAGTGGGTAATTTGGTTTCGTTTGTGGGTTGTTTATTTTTGGTGGTCGGACTTTTTCTCTTGTTTGTGCCAAGCAACAGGACATCTCGCTCTGTGTCGGTATCTGTTTTGAACTTTCCTCTCGTCGCAGGATCTGAGACTAGAATCACTTCTGCTGAACTAGTTGAGCTGTATTGCCTCGACACTTTTTTCTTTTAGAAGATGTAGTGCTCTTTTGAGATTTTTTTTTTTTTTTTGGTAGGTAAAATCATCCAATGACAAATCCCGCCCTTGGGTGGGGCGGAAAATAGTGTCAGACATTTACTGACTAAAAACCTACCTTTCCATTCCTTGCCTTTATCCCGGGGCCCGTGGGTGCTCTTTTGAGGTGGGAAATCATTCAATGACTTCTCTAGCTCTAGGGTGGAGCGAGAGGGCGTATCAGACTTTTACTGAGTAAAACCACACTTGTGTTTTTCAGTTGCCCTTTAAGTTCTAGGACCGCGGATTTCCATTTCAGACTTTTCCTGTAGCCTTAGCGGGCAGCGTTCCTGTTGAGCCCCTACAGTTTGCTAACACGTCACGTGACGATGTCTTATGGAGATGTTGCTTGGGAATAGTGTTAAAGTAAAGTGCGGTAAAGTGGACGCAGCTCAATATGTTGGTCCGACCAGATCCGCACTGCTCTTGAATCTACAGTATACAATGCTCTTCACACCGCCAGAGACTGAAACAGATAGAAAAATGTCATGCGAGTGAAATTGATGAAGCAGGGAGGTCACGACCCTCAGCATTGAGGAATACGACGCTAAGTGCTCCAAGCGTCGTATTTCTCAATGCTGCACTCCTGTGTTATGAGCACAAACCAAATCATCGTAGAAACTTACTTTTTTCATAAAACATATCAAAAATAGAGTCCCGAATTTGCACACTATCAAAACAACATGAAGTACACTCATCAAGTTGTATACCAGCGCTGAAAGCTCGAATATTTTCCTAGCAAATCAACTAAAAGTTTGATGAGTTTCCGCCGATTTGACTCATAAAACGATAGTAGAGGGAGCTCAGCGAGAACAGTTGCGGGAAAACAACGTAACGTAATGGTTTTACAGCCGATAGTTATATTACCGCGACTTACACTGCCGTCTCTTGTAAACAGTTCGTTGGATTGGCAGTAAGTTTAAATGATAATTTATTCAGACTTTCTAACTGGTCAGAATAGAATACAACAGATAAAACTTGATAATACCTACATTAAAATAGTTATTTATTTATTTGGAGCTCCAGCAAAGGTCACACAGATACAGTAGAAATCTTTAGTCATGGGGTCCTTTAAAGTGTGCTCCTTCAGTTATAGGACACCACAGCATGCACATATAAGAAAGAATAATCAAAAATTCTATAACTAATTACTAAACAGATAAGACAAAAAACACATTCCAATAAGTTATTTCAAATAAAAAATAAAAATTATGGTCAAGATACTAAGATCAAAAGGGGTACATAGTCATTGGTCAATTTTAATTAAAACTGAATTAAACAATTCGAGTGACAATAATAAATAGCTCATGGGTTTATTTGAATTCATATTATGAATTAATAAATAAGGGTCAATTATTAAAATTATAAATTATAGAATAATAAGTAGAAATGTAAAATTAGAATTAAAAAATAATTAAAAAACAAAAGCACATGTTTACTTAAAAGTAATCTATGCGCTTTTAAATTGAAGACCCGAAGGCTTGGATCGTCATCACCGATGGCCTTGGCCTACTCCCTGTTGGGTACAGGGTTCGACTCCTCTTGTTCCTTGCTTCGCTGGTCTGTGCGAGCCACGCTCATTCAATACTTGCTCTGCTAAATTTGGTTTTTCGAAGATACCCTAAACCTAACATTGATAAAAATTACTTTTATATATTGTTAGGCTTTTCTTTACTATATAAAACTACATCGAATTATCTTCAGTGAGTTTCAGGTAAATTATATTATTAAAACAACGCGTCCTTCAGTATGCAGTCACAGATTAAGGAAGCAAATAAGATATGCCAAAACTTTCAACGAAGGAGAAGGCGACTTGGTACTAACAAATCTCACAATATTTGATTTCTCTTGTATCTGTGTAGATATGTCATGGATAATGTTGTAGTCTTCTACAGTGCCCTCAATTTTTATAGCAGGTTCTCTAAATTAAGGTTCTTTATTATTTTTGGAAGAAAAAATAAAACAAATTCTATGTAAATGGTTTTCGGACTGTCTTGTCAAGTTATTATGTTAGTATAAGACTAAAATAATACCTTAGCTTTTTTGGCACAATATCATCTGCGATAAAACAAACTGAACTCAGTGAGAAGCTTTCTTATCAAAATGTAAACCTTTAAGGGTTCCCTGGAACAGTCAATTGCGATTGACAATGTTTATGTAAGTGCCAATTTGGTTGTTTACTTTCAAAAACGAATGAAACCACTACAACAATGGCAGCAAATGATGATTTTGATGGGAGGCAATTGTAACGCCATATATTGACAGACATTAACAATATAAATGCAAAAGACAATTGTTTTGTTGTACTTAAAAAATTAAAAAGTTTCATGAGTAAATCAATATCACAGTCTGGATCAACGTCTGTTTTTTTCAGCAAAAGTGACACGCCTTCGAAGCTTCATTCGTCCGATATTTGTAATGATCATTCTCGTATGTAAACATTGTCAAATGCAATTGATCGTTTCGGGGAGCCTTGGTGTTTCCTTATAGCTACAACCTGGGGTCTTTAAGTAAAGAGTAAATAAGTTACTTATAGGCAAGCGTGTTCATCAGGTGAGATAGTGGTCAAATGCGAGCCTATCCATAATAATAAAGGTTAAAATTGTTCTTTACCGACATGATAGAGATAGTGCATATCTGTGTCGAGTCTATAATCCCGGTAGTATCGCCCGTCGCCGTCATTTGGCGCGCTGCCAGCTCATTTTCCACTTCAATTTCACATTTTGTCAACACTAGTTACAAAATAACTTGATTCGCTTTGTTTCCGACTGCGATCCGTTCTTTGCGTCGTTTTGTCGCAGTTGTACGGCAAGCCTGTGTTTGGAAAACGAGCATTTTATGAGGGAAAATGATACGGGAAATTAATATTATCTTTTGTTATGGTTGTACAGTCAGAGGTCAGAAGTGCAGTTGCACTCTAACAATGCTAAACTGTCTAAAATTTCTTTGTAGTAAAAGTCCAGTGTTCTACAACTAGTTTATTCAATATTTTAGATTATATGCTACAAACTAAATCGGTTATGATCTATTGACCCTCTTTTACAAAGAAATTTTACATACTTTAGTGTCGGAAGAGTGCAACTGCACTTTTGAGCCCTGACCATTATACAAACGCAAAATATCAATATATCAGCTTCTGCCAGCTGCTTCGCCCGCGTGAAAATAGGTTCCTTCATACAAACTATGGACTCCCTTTTTAGTTTGTTTAGAGGACCCTCGTCCCTAAAATCTTCTCTTAGTGTTCGCCTACATCATGTAGAGAAATCTCGTACAAAATTTCACGCTCCTATATCTTGTAGTTTCGACTGTGCTTTGTTGTCTGAGGCATTAAGTCCGCCTCTGTACTTATGTGCTTAGTGTTTAATAAATAAATATGTCAGTCAGTTTCTCGTTTTATACATATGTAGATATCATGTTAGATGTTATTTATTTACAGTGCACACCTCCACAGTGTTGTAATTTTAGGTTTGGGATTGAGCTGCTGCATAAACCTAAATCTGAACGGCTAGTAGTTTGAGTACTTTATGCGACCTATTCTAATATCCTTTCTTTGGTAATGTTCGTCGAATCATTGAGCTATACGTATAGTTTGCTGCATTATCTGGACAGATCCACTCAAATCTATGTGGTCGTTCCCCCAAAAGACCGCCTGAGACTTTAACCATTAGACTCTACATGATTACTGCACTGACATATTATATAGAGATATGCAGAAAAGGGAGTAAAGGCTCGCAAATCTCCGTTGTCTCCGTTGTTGTGGTTGGTTAGGTTTTATGTCATAGATGTCGCTACGGGCTTTAAACTTCTTAGTTGGTTTTGGTGTTTCTTTTCCGGGTAGCCAGCTAAGAAACACCCGGGACCTTTACAAATTGACGTGTAAAAGCGTTATTGACATGTAGGTATATTTATCAATATGATTTCTAAGAGACAATGAAACTGTAAAGCAACTTCGTGTGTTATTTACAATAATGTATTTTCGTACTATGTAATCATTGGCTACTGGTCCCGACTGCCATTCTACTGCCTATTTCGCCTATCACGAGAGCACAACTGCCGTACTCGCAATTAATCGAACGACACAGTGATTGTACCAATTTATGATACCACCATCACGGCATCACGCGCGCACAATCACGCACAATACAGTGATAACAAATTGAACTTTTCTTGCAGATTGTACGGGAATCCTATCCAGTGCTTGATACGCGACTTTCTGTGTACGGAGCAAAAGGTAAAAATAAATTTAAAATATAAAACTCATTTTAACTAGATATAACTATTGATAATATCATAGATAAGCACCTAAAAAAATAATTACCTAGCACTAACTTTAATGAAAGTTAAATTACGTAGTTTTAGTAAAAACATTTCTACGAAACCTTCATCACCCCTCAAAATAACCCTATTAATATTACAATTCCTTCACCGTAGCAATTTACATAAATTTTATTTTACTTTATCGCTCTATTATATCTAACGCATCGCACTATGTGTGTGGTGTGTGTCCGGGGACGTACGCACTAGGGGTGTCACCCTACTTCATTACGGCCCTCAAATCGCGGCACGTGCGCGGCGTGGCAACACGGACTGACACCCCTACCGTTCACTGTAATCCACTGAAGGTTGACCTCCCCTGGTGCGATGCTATAATTTTGTTACTATTCCGAGTTTGGTTTACGAGATCTGTGCGAATTTATCGTCGAATAGGTGTCTGATATGAGGTGACACACAATAACGGGCTTTTAGACGAGGGTTTTTCAGCAATCTTTGTAAATATGATGATCGTGCCCTCTCTTGAATAAACTTGGAAACTTATCAATCGTTGACTAGTAAAAACGAATGATTGGTAATAATAGTAAATAGTTATAGCTCGCGGGTTCAAACCCAGCCAGGTGCATTACTTTGTCTAATTTATTTCATCACCACTGCTCTCAAAACGGCGAAAGAAAACATCGTGAGAAAACCGGCATGTCTTAGAACCAAAAATCGAAGACAGGTGATATCCATCAACCCGCACTGGGCCCGCGTGGTAGATTACGGCCCATTCCCTCTCTCAGAGAGGAGGCCTGTGTCCCAGCAGTGGGAACATTAGAAGGCTGATGCTAATTGGTAATTTGTATGTATATTTTATTTTTACATTATTTATGTTCTTGTACACAGCTGACAGCCCAAAATCTGTCTCCGTTCCTTCAGTCCAAACTTAGGAACTGTCTTTAAGAATTTGCCCTGTACCGCCCATTGTACACTTGATTTTATTTAAATGTTTGTACTTTGTTAAATTAGGTGTGCAATAAAGTATGAATTATCATCATCATCATCATTTCAGCCAAAAGACGTCCGACTGTTGGACATAGGCCTCCCCCAAGCGTCGCCACAATGGCCGGTCCTGTGCGTCTCGCATCCATTGGACTCCAGCGACCCTGACCAGGTCATCGGTCTAAGCTGGTAAGGTATCTGTTTAAGTTTAACTGAGGGGAACTACAACTAAAAAGTGTGAAATAAAAAACTTTTTACAAAAAACAAAAAAAAATACAACCGACTTCAACGACAAAAACACAATAAAGAACAAAATAACTAATTTCGGAAGTCGGTGTTTCTATAATAGTTTAGTCTCTTCGTTATTAAACACCGACTTCCGAAATTAAAGTTATTTTGCTCTTTTTTGTGTTTTTGTCGTTGAAGTCGGTTGTATTTTTATTGTAAAAAGTTTTTTATTTCACACTTTTTAATTGTAGTACCCCTCAGTCAAACTTAAACAGATACCTTCCGCCATTTGGTTCCATCATCGAATCATCATGACAATTCTAATAATAACAAATACTGCTTGGATACACGGATTTATTACAGAATTACGGTTCTTACCTACCTTCCAGTTTCATCATCAGATCAGTTCTATGTATCCCCTTCTTCCTTCAGTCACTCACCGACTACATGTATAAACAAAGCAATTCTACTTGTTACGACAGTTCTGCTATGATTTTATGAAGAGTTTCGTCCTATATCTTCGAAGTTCATCATCACATTAAAAATATATTTTTATGTGACCGATTCGGAAGTAAAGTCTTTCAATCAAAACAAAAATTTTCGAAATCGGTCCACAATTGACCGAGATATCAGTGAACATACAAAAATGAAAAAAAATACATTCAGCCGAACATAGAACCTCCTCCTATTCGAATTCGGTTAAAAAATAGTGCTTAGTCTTACGTTACTTTTGTTACCTTTTCATATCGTTACATTCAGCGAATTTGTAACTGCATCAGTATATGGTCAATTTAGCCTTCTGACCATTTTTTGACACTTATAGAACCGGTAAATAAATAATATCATCATTAATGTAGTCATAGAAAAAATGTCTTCTAAGAGAACCAGTACAGTGACGCATGCTCAAAACACCAGAGGTCTCCATACCTTGGTCCCTTATTGACACAAACTGACGCAGGGCCTGTCCGGAAATTATTAAAATTATAACTGACTTGCAATTTTTGAGCGCAGTCAAATGTTTTAACACGTCACGTTTCTTTGCACGCCAGTGTAACAGTGAGGGGCGTGAACGTTATTGATGATATGAGAATTTCAATTTGATTGATATTGAATCGGTTTTAACGTTTTGTTTTGTTTGTGGAGTCTACACAAGTGAAATAGGTTTTGGGTTTTCACATGTCTAAAATGAAAACTGGATTTTTTGACAGTAACTTCGCTTATTGTCTTGTATCGTCAGTCGATTTTAGGACCATTTCACTTAGTAGAGTGCCCAAAGTGTCCCTAAAAATGCCACTTACGCCGCTATAAAGTACTACCTATTGGACCCAAAAACTTTGAGTGAAAAGATAACAATCGATTCAAAAAGAACAAGGATCATTTTTAAATATAATCTCTTGCGTAATATTAGTCTCGTTGTTCAAAATTGTTTTTTTTTGATACCCTATTCTATCGCACTCCTGGGAAAAGGCCTTCCTACACTATTTCAATCCCATTTCTGGCGATATTTGCCTAGTTCGTCGCGCCATCTCATTCATGGTCAAAATCATTATATACTGTAAAATGCTTTAAAACCTGTATATTAAGCATCCCTTGGGTCAACAAATATAGCCAGAAGGAGCCGAGCTTCATGTTATGATTATACAAAATATCTTTACAATAGTGTTGCCAGCTTCAAAACAAACTCGTTAAAAAATAAAAGGCCCGTTTTGACATTTGAGAATGTAACTTGGAACGAGACTGAAAGAAACAATAAAATAACAATGAATTACATATAGTGTTTCAATGTAAATACATAATGGTTACATAACATAAATAATAAAAACGTCAAAGGTCAAAACGAAACTTTTATTTTTTGAAAACTTTATCACCGATCACTTTTGCAACACTAGAATACGTGGATGGCAACATTTTCTTCAGCTAACGACACATTAGACCCGCTACGGCCGCCGGCAGTCCAACTGAGATCCGGAATTCACTCTTAATACCCAATTTGTATAATTTGTTCGCTCCGAGCACGGTCTCGCTGTATTGTAATGTTACTGTTTTAATATAATGAGGCTACTTTATAAGTTGATAGTGATGGGTAAGAATTATTATTATAGCAAAGGTTTTATAGTCAAGTAACCTACTACCTACCTATTCAATGGAATTTGTTTTTCAGATGACTGTCTAAATAAATGATGTAGAAAAGCATTGAAAATTTTGTGAACAATAAGATTTAGTTCATAAAGACCTAGTAGCTATCACGGGTTTGCTTGCGTAAAAATAGTATCTTATGTGCTTTTTCAGGATATGGTGTCGTACGCCAAGTTTCATCCAAATCCATTTAGTCGTTCGAGCGTTAAGAAGTAACAAACATACAAACACTTACAAAACTATAAGATTAGTGGGTGAGTTTCACCTTTATAAGATTAGTGGGATTACACGATATTGATTAACTATATATAATGACTACATGCACACCGTAACAGTTCAACTAGCAACATTGCACAGGCATCCGGTTTCCGCTACGGGGACCGCCGCACACGACACACGTGCATGACGTGCATAGTCCAGTCTGAAAGCTGGCTGAAAAAAATTAAGAACCCCATTGTGGGGAGTTGAGTTCAATTTTATTTTCAAACTGTCCACATAAAATTTCATCCAAGTTGTTTAAACGTTTAAGAGGAGATAGATGACAAACACACGTTCATTAGAAATATACTATCTATAAAGATAGAGAATTAAATACCTAGGGTATTATACGAATACACGAGTAAGTAAGTAACAAGAGACGATCAATATTTACCTGAATCATAATTATTCATGATTAGTTTTCGACATCAATCCATCTAAACTTTAATTACGCTCGTCAATTTGTGACGGCACGCTCATCAGTGATCGCTCAAGCGAAGTGACGGCGCGGATGATTTCCACCGAGGATTGGTCCGGGATGTCATGACACTCCGCCGTCAACCCTCGCTTGCGGACCTACTCGGGAGGGAAACAATATTGCGTGGAACGTGTTCGGAAAATTTTTAGTGCGTTTTGGTCGACTCGACCCACGGTGAGCCCCTCAACTACTATTTAATTGAAATGGGTTTAGAAAATGTTATTCATATTGTGATAGTCGTTGTATTTTGTTATAGGGTTATAGAATTTTGTAAAAAAAATAACTGTTATAAGTCAAACGTACACGTGATAAAATTCAAAAGCATATTTAATGCAAACGGCTGGCCTGTTGGTCTATTAGTTAGTGGCCCTGATTGCTATGACGGAGGTCGTGGGTTCGATTCCCACCCAAGACAAATGTTTTTGTGATGAGCACGATCATTTACACTGGGTTATTTAAACACTGCAAAGTATTACCTGAACAAACGCGCGCTGAGTATATAGGGTGACTGGTAATTAGTGAACGATACCTAAACACGTGATTGTAGTCATGATAACAAACAACTTTTACTATGGGACGAAACCTGAAATCGCGAAAAAAAATAAGCTAAGTTCAGTACATTTTGAGTTAGGCGAACATAAATGTATTGACCAGCAGGCTTTTTCTTCGCGATTTCAGGTTTGGTCCCATAGAAAAATTTTTCGTTATCATGACTACAATCACGTGTTTAAGTATCGTTCACTAATTACCAGTCACCTTATATATTTCTTTATGAACATTTTGATAATATTGTTATTCAAATACCACTAAAATATGACGTGAACACTTGGCAGGCTAAATCTAAGCTATTTCAAGTGCCACGCAAAAATAACTTTTATGGCAGGCGTACAGCTTCGTACTCATACCCAATCTAATTTAGTAAATCACATTTGTATGGCCAGCAAGGCAACACATAGTGAGTCGATATTATATAATTAACACCATGTATTGTACCTACATATATAATAACCAAGGTGTAACAAATAAACATATTTGACTTTGACTTTAATTTCAGTAAACTACCGTTTTTTATATCGGACCGACTGACTTCTTGATCTTTCACAAGTGCCTGTAAATGGTTTATTTGAAATAAATGCTTTTTGACTTTTTTAACTTTAATAAACCAGATAACTGTAGACATCAGTCAGATGGTCATTTAACCCTTTGAATAACGTAATTAGGGATACAATAGAAAGACAATAGGTGTGCGAACAGCGATGTCCTCTTGGGGCTTGACAGTTTAATAACATGAGACTATATTGAGTTAATTGGATCTTGAAAGTTTATTAAGCGTTAACCAGTTATCAGGCTGTGGCACGCTGAAATAGACCCCAGGGGTCTAATTGTGTACCTTTTTGTAAATTTAAGAAACACAATTGTTTTTAAAAATAAATAAATAAATAAATGTTCCGGGTATGGGTGCAATGTATTTATATGTATTAATTTACAATTTCTGCTTAGTTTGGGAATAGATGGCGTTTTGGAATAAGTTGTGAAATGTTGTGGAATATTATTATAATGTTTCATTTTTAATAGTGCTTAGTTATAATTTTTGCAAACGAAGTTTTATTGTTGGTACGTGACATTTACTCCAAAAGTGCATTACACGATATCACTCGAGGTCGCTGAAGTAATGACGACAAATTGACGCGTCTGACGTGAAATATTGCCGGTCGCCCTGTCGCTGGGTTGCCTAGCCGCCTGGTCGCGCGGCCGCCGGTCGCTCGGGTCGCCGCGACCGGCGCATCACCGTCGCCAGTATATTCTCATTCCCCCACTAATGTATAAAAATGTTAGGATTACGTCCAATGAAGGATTTGGAGGGATTCTGGAGGTTGCTTCAGCGACCGAAAGCTTTATTGAGTGAATTAATTCAACATTCTGTGTGATCCTTCATTTGAGATCGTGGAATGGAAATGTTCTTTTTATCTCGGTTTGAAGCAATTTAACCATGTTATTGTTATAAATCTACAAAAAACTGGCCAAGTGCGAGTTTGGCACACACGAAAGGTTCCGTACCATTATCTATACAACATTAGACATTACTACTATTATTAATACAGAGCAAAAAATATAAAAAAAACACGTTTGTTGTATGGGAACCCCCCCTCCCCCCAAATATTTATTTTATTCTATTTTTAGTATTTGTTGTTATACAGCAACAGAAAACTCTGATATGTTTCACCGTTGCTAGAGGGTTAAGCGCCGAAACTATAAGCATCACCATAAGCATAATCTAATCAGCTTTAAAATATCCCCACTGCTGGAACTCAGGCCTCCTCAAGTCGGCCGGCAAGTCCCAGAAACAACAATTCGAAGACATGTGACAGCCGGGTGGCTGTGCATTATGGATTACAGAACGGAATTATTGTTTCTAAGACTGGCCGGTTTTTCTCTTTTCACCGTTTTAAGAGCAGGGATATTGAAGTAAATTATTGTGGCAATTTGCATGTCTGGGTTTGAACCCACGACTTATAACTTGTATATCTGGGTGGTTACCACTGGGCCACCTCACCTCTGCTCAGTAAGCTGCTAGCTTGCTGAAACCCTTACTTAGAGATAAACCTAGATAAATTCGTTCAAAGTCTGACCGTCAATATAGATTCCCGAGAACTAACGCAGGTATATGTAAGAGAAAATGACTGACATATCAACGATCTATAAATGGACAATCTGATTGACTGACATATTAACGCACAGCAAAAACTACAGGGCCTAGAAGCGTAACATTTTGCGTAAGGCTTCCTTTTATAACGTTGGCAAGCACTAAGAGATGATCACGAGATGATTTTCCAAACTTCATCCCCTCAGGGTATTGTAGCGACATCTAGGCCGTCACATTAGAACTAATTCTGCATCGCGCAAGTAAGATTCTCCGCGTGATTGGAACATATAGAACAAACCCGAAATCATCTATCGGGCAATAGCCCACCAGACATAACACCCGTCTGGTCGGAGGATCCTCCCTTTTCAACGGAGGTATGTGAGACTTTATTCTCTGTTCCGCATACCTCCAAAGTATGAAACCAGGGCTTAAAGTTTGTATGAAGAAACCTATTTTCACGCGGGCGAGGCCGCTGACAGAAGCTAGCTATGAACAAGATACTTTAATTATTATCATATTCAAGGCCGATTGTAATATAATATTCATGCACAACTAAGACAAGAAGCCATTTAACTTATAGCTGAAACAATAAAAGCGATTACCGTAGCGGCTTATCTCATCTCCGGCAACTAGGGCAGTAAGTTTTAATGACTGTTAGCAGTTAGTAAAACTGGATTAAATGTAGTAAACTTGATCAGTGGCGGCCTATTGTTTAACCATTTGTTTAATTAATTCTGTTTGCCGCTAACTAAGATAATGAC
This sequence comes from Leucania comma, assembly GCA_958295575.1. NCBI lineage: Eukaryota > Metazoa > Arthropoda > Insecta > Lepidoptera > Noctuidae > Leucania > Leucania comma. Next base: position 23,487,975 of record OY282478.1, on the reverse strand, counting down.
GATGTGATCAGCCCGTATCGATTTGGGTAAACGCTTCAGGGGGTCCTGTGATGTGGAGATAATAATAATATTCCACAACTATCACACAACGCCGTCTAGTCCCAAGCTAAGCAGAGCTTGTGTTATGAGTACTAGACAACTGATAAACATACTTATATATTTCTAAATACATACATATTATAGATAAATTACACTCAGACACAGAACAAATGATCGTGCTCATCACACAAACATTTGTCCTGGATGGGAATCGAACCCACGACCTCTGGCATAGTAGTCAGGTTCACTAACCACTAGACCAACAGGTCAGTCAAGATATGATGGAGTTGTCATTTGGCGATGTTTTACTGGTTGGGTTTATTAGTTTGGTGCTTTCATGTTTAGTTTCGTGTTGCTTTATATTTTCACAAGCCCTGATGCCGTTCCCCAGATATCAAACTTCTTTTTAAGATTTTCATTTATTTTATTATTTATTTATTTAAAATTTGAGTAACAGCACTAAAAAAATCCGGAACAATAACCAAATTAAAACAAAATCAAAACCAAATCAGTAGTCTCAAATCTCTCTTTAATATTATTATCACTACATAGTATAAAACAAAGTCACTTCCCGCTGTCTGTACCTATGTATGGTTAGATCTTTAAAACAACGCAACGGATTTTGATGCGGTTTTTTTAATAGATAGAGTGAATTAAGAGGAAGGTTTATATGTATTATACATACAAATATATTTAATACCACCATTGTACCCTTGCGAAGCTGGGCGAGTCGCTAGTTTTTTTTTTATAATTTAATATTTCATAGATTTTATTTTAGTATTCAGTCACTGCTCACCTTTGTGAAAAGTCGCTGTAGTGCTGAATTTATGTTAAACGCCTAGATTCCTTAAAAGAGGAGCTGAAGTTGACTACGGTAGTCAGCTAAACGGTTAAGTTGCCACAATCTCCAGCTAAAGCAGAAAGTCCCGCACAATTGTGAAAAGTAAACAAGCCCTCGATACAGCAGGCAGGCTACCTTCAGTTATGTAATCAGAGAGCCGTTGTTTGCGGAATCTTTTTATTTTCCTTTGAGTCTGTCGGCGCGTTTAATTGGTCTTCAGTCAGTTTGACAAGTAATTAAAAATTAAATTGTGATCCGCTTTGATGAATGATGAGTTGTCGTGGAACAGGTATTCGGGTACACTTAGATGTTGATAGTAATTATGAGTTTCAGAGAAATGTTATTTATAGCAAACATTTTTTTTTATAACGACGTAATGGTTTGATTCTTTTTCTACAGGACACATTCAGAGAAGTATATCGCAAGTTTTCTCTCTGTTTAACATAAAGTGACACAAAATACTCGTACATTTCCAAATAAACCATTTTCACGAATAGAAGAACGACAACAATATCAGACCTCTTCAGCACAAAATAAGATAAAAACAAGCGAATGTCGACGAACTTTAGAGCTCATTTCTCCAGAATAAGGCAATAAGTCCAAAATGTTGTGCACTCAAGCGGCAAATATATCCAGTTAAAATTACAAAACAAAAAGTGTTGGCAATACGGCGGAGAGTCGCCACTTCTTATGAATTCTTGTAGATAATATGCACAGGGCCGGATTGGGGTGCAACTTGCAGGGTTGGTTTAGCCCTCAGGCAAGGCAGGCTTAGGGGCTTTTGCGCTCTGAATATGTATTAAGGATCTCTGGGGTTAGCTCTCGGAGAAAGCCGAAATATTTTATTATAAAAGTAGTTATAAGTATATGTAGTATAAAAACAAAATACTGTTACATTAAAAGGACTTTTAAAGCAATCAAGGTAGGTAGGTTATTTTAACATCTAGTTTCATTTAAACTTTATCATTTGTAGATCTCTAAACGACGTATCGGGCAGTTAGAAGTTAGAAAATCTGTAATCATTCTTGTCAAAGAATATCGTGTTATCTAGTTAAAGGGTTGTGAAGGTTAGACAGGTAGTTGGTCTTCAGAGTCTGGCAAAATATTGGTATTCAGCTCCATCTGATTATACTAGACGCCGACACCAACAATAAGAAAAACACGTTGGAAACAGGTTTGTTAGATTATGGAACTTTGATAAAGCAAGTGAATGCGTATATTAAAATGTTTAATAAATCAGCAATAACAAAATTCGGCCCTGTATTCACAACTTTCACCAAGCGCGCGCGTTTTGCATAATTTGAGCATTTTTATGCTTTATTCCTTGAGGTTCCAGCGGCGACTTATATTTCTTTGTAACTGAAATGTCTCTTCAGCGCTGAAAAGACTGTTGGGCGCCAAGTCGAGTGCTGAAAAGCGCTTCAAGCACTTTAGATGAAATTTTCTTGATATTTAAACTTAGATAAGATCACTTTTTGTGCCGTGAGCTGCTATTCGAGTGAGAGTAGATACTTTCAGCTGAGGCTGAGGATTGTTATGATAATGGTAATGGAGCTAGGAATTGTTACGTCTTACAGTTGTAGGAGTGACTCGTGAGTAAGTTATATCAGCTACATGTGTTAGGAGAGATTGAAAGGAAGCTTGGAGTCTTGAGTTGATTTCTGAAAGGGAAACTCGTGATCCTGGAAATTAAAGAGCAGCTGAAGGAACATAGGTGTGGTTTTGGTCAGTAAAAACCTTATACGATCTCCCGCTACGCCCAAAAGCAGGTGAAGTCATTAGATGATTTCCCACCTCAAAAAAAAAAACACACAAATATTCTTTTATGTCTTTTAAGTTTTTTTTTCTCATTTCATATTTCCCTTATTTACTGTCAATGTCATTGTCATTCTTTTTCAATGTCATATTATGAAAATGACATAGACACAAATAAGTAGAAATAGGCAACTGATCACATGTCAATATATCAAAGAAGATATCAATGCTACTGCAGAAGTAGTCTAATAGTACAAATTAAACTTTGGAATTACTCGTTTTATTATTATTGATAAAGCAAAGATATGGTCGACCATGGAACACGCTTGCCCAGAAATATGTAATCTATTCACTCTTGACTTAAAAACAAGTTTCACTATTATGACCTTATTTATTACATAAAACTTACTCATTACACCTAAAGTACGTACTTCCATCTTTATTCCCTCGCTCCATGAAGTTGCTAAATAAAGCTAATAACACACTTGAGTGTGAGCTCGAGGATGCGCCATAAAAATGTTAAATAGCTGCGAAACATGCTTTGTAGTGATGCAGTGTAGACCAGGCATTACATACTCATTAGACCGCTGGCTTTTGTAGAAGTTGCTGCTCAATGTAAGCTAACTTTAAGCTCTCTTGTAAGTCCATTAAGTTTGTCTTTGTTGTATTCGTGTACTAAAGATGGCTGTGTGTGTTGTGGTGTATGGTTTAAACTAGAATATTGAAGAATTTAAACCGGTTCGGGACATCAGAAACTAGAGTTGAGTCCGATATCATGATATAAAACATTTTTTCAAAACGAGAGAAATTATTTCCAATAAACAAGTGTGAACTAAATGAAATAGAATAAATGCCGATTGGACTATTTTATTATTGCTGAGTCCTTACGCCTGTGTAGACAAGGATGCCAATTTGCATTTTCTGTGAGTAGAATTTTAGGTATCTAGCTAACTTCGGAAATAAAGCTGATATGTCAGCTCGAAATACGAATAACATACTCATAGGTAACTTTATAATAATAATAAATGAATATACTTACAAACTACTATAACAGTCCATCTTTTTCCCCCGGTCCTAAGCAAACAGAAAGTTGTGATGGTTGTCCCGAAATATACGGAGCCTGTGACGTCATCTGCATTGTTATCACTTGTACCCCCCGTGAGAGGAAACCTCCATTATGTACAGCATCTATTCATAATATCTTGCTCCTTTCAATTGTCATGATATATGTTTATGTTTGTGAAGACATTTTAATGGGCAGACAGACGACAGGCCGACTAATATTGACACACAATGTAATATTGAAAACAACATGGAACCTCAAGTTAAATTCGTTAAAAACCGGCCAAGCACGAAAGGTACCGTCCGTAGCAAAAACACGGCAAAAAAGTTACGTTTTGGTTTGGGAGAAATACTTAACTATTTATTTTATACTATTTTTAGTATTTGTTGTTATAGCGGCAACAGAAATAGGCCATCTGTACAAATTTCAATTGTCTAGCTAACACGTTTCATGAGATATAGCCTGGTGACAGATGGACTGTTAGACAGACGGATGGACTGTGGAGGACCCCTTAGGGTGCGGACTCTAAAAAATAACTTCTACCAGTGATTTCAGTCTGCGACTGGACTTTCAGGATATGCACTTCTTGTGTACCAAATTTCGTCAAAATCCATCCAGCTGTTTGAGGGTAAAAAAGTAACAAATCTATACATACATACAGACTTTCACCTGTTAGTGTGATATTGGATTAATTAAAAAATTCTGTGACTGATGGACCAAAATAGATGTTATAAGGGTTCTAATTTCCTTTTAAGGTCGAACCTTAATAAATCAGAAAAGGCTTTTATACTCGGTTCAATGTCTATTTTGAAGGATATTATACTTTTTGCCCGTTTTTTTTTGCGTTGGGTAACCAACGCAAAAAAAACTCGCAGTACTTGTGTACTTTATTTATTGTAATAATAATAGCATAACAGTTTTGAGACTGTTTACTGTTTCTCGAAATACAGGTATAACCTAGTTTGAGAGGCAGGGTTCTAAAAATAAAAATTGAGTACAGATTAACTACCTAAAGAATTGTATAACTTCTCAACCTATTGTGTGTTTGTTGATGTATCTGTACATTTTGGTGAATAAACATATTATTATTTATGTGTCTGTATATCTCAGAACCCTGAGGTCCCGGACCTTTGGAAGGCATACGAGGAGCCGAAACCAACTCGCAGACGCATAAGATACTTTTATTGGTACGTGATGCCAACCGACGATTATCTCTGTACGCGCAATGCTAATGCATTCAGGGACAACCCCCGGTTGATGAAAACTATTGTGACAAATGGAAAATAAAGACAATAAGGCTATAGTTTTTGGAGTCTTAACATATTATTATTTTAATTTTGTCGAGCACAAAACCAGGGCCCAATCGCTCGTCTATCTACACACAAGTAACAGCAAACAAAGTACGACATTAAACCATTTTATTACTCGACATTACTTGAAGTAATGCGTGACGCGGGACGTATCCTCTCGTGGGTAAGCAGAGCTCCAAGTGATAGCTAAGTGCGTGCGCACACAATCCATCTCGCGACAATGGTGGGCCACACGTGCTCCATCACTGGGGTTGCCAGGGTGTCTGGATAAAAGTGGTCATACTCAGGCCACATTAGACGGTAGCTAGGCTTAGGTGGATAGGCTGCGGATTTTTTGAAAAAGGTACCGCAGAACTCGCAAAATAGGCAACTAAACTGTGGTTTTTAGTTAGTAAAAGTTTAATATTACCTCCCACCCCACTCAAAGCGAGAGAAGTTATGTGATCATTTCTCACGTCAAAACAAAAGGCGTCAAAGGAAAAGGTGGATAGGCTTTTTAAATTACCAGTTACAATGTTTTTAAAAATTGTAAACCCAATTTGTTGTAAGCTTCTCTCTATTTCTCCTAATTATTATAATCCATCAAACGAATTTTGGTTCAGTTTTCATTCATAGCAATAAAGATAAACGAGGGAGGTTAACGTATAAAAAATTACATACGTGCAAAGCCGGGACAGATCGCTAGTTGCATAATAAAGAAGACACATAAGTATGGGCTCAGTTTTTTTTTTTGGATTATTTTATGTCTACTATGTTTCTCTTTTACTTCGTGTGTGCTATATCTGAAGCGTATTAATATTTTTCTTTTACTTTATATTTATCTGAGTCATATGTTTTGATTTTTTTTTGTTAATGTTATTTTGTTTAGTTCATTACAAGTGAAGACAAGAATTTTACGAATCAAGAAACGTGAAATATTCTGAAGAATTTTATTTCTGTAGTATTTTTTTACAGAAATAAATAAACTGAGTGAGTTAATGTGTCTGGTAGCTTTCTTTGTCCAATATAACCTAAAAGTCTGGACAGTTTTAAGAACTGGCAACCCTAAAGTGCCCGCGATTTTGCCACACCGCTGTGCCGGCGGTGTGGGTGGCGCCACGTGAGAGAGTGTCATGTGCCCCGGCACCTCGGTGAAGTAAGAGCTTGCCTATATTTGGTACAGGTGGTGAAATAAGTGCCACGGTTTTTTGGTAATGGTTAAATATATACTAAGATGAAGCCGCGCAGGGGTAGGTACATTAGAGTAATGCTACTCATAAAGTAAAATTAAATTAAAAACCGTATCGCTAACTATTTATGTACGACCTATGCTATCAAAAGTTGGAACGGGAGTCTGTGTTTCCTGACAGACTCTGACCTGGGGGTCTTTAACTCAAGAGTAAATAGGTTACTGTCTTCTACGCTTGCTCCATCGTCGGCCACACCATTGACCATCGGGTAAGACAGTGGTCAAGCGTGATCCTATAAATAAAACAAAATAAAAGAACCTATTGCCTACCCCCGTATTGGCTCAAGCATAGTGATATGATATATTTTGACAACTGTCACTGGCTATCAGGCGGTCGACGGTAGTGGATGTGAGTGGGTATATGTACTATCGCGGTCATTTCTGCCTGATCGCTTAAAAAAATATCTTGAATCCTGCGGCCTGCGCCAAACCCCACCGCTTTGAAGTTTTCGTTTCGAGTGCAAGCAAAAATGAACTTAGCGGTGGTCAGGCGGAAGTGTCTTTGATGGCGGACGTGTCGCTGTGTTAATGAGCCGTAAAATATTCCAATAAGTAGTACTATGAAAGGGTATACTTATTGTATAAATAGTACAATAAGTATACAATCTAGATTTATGTTAGAATTCACGTTATTCCTTACATTTTCTAGTCAAGTTCATTTTGTTTACTCCTTCATCTAGTCTTTTTCCTCCAGCACGCGTACTGTTCGCGAGCGTACGCGTAACAAGTATTCCATCAGCGATATTGGCGCACACCGCCCCCCCCGCCCCGCGCGCCGCACCTGAGCAAGTGCGCCACACGTCCCAAGACACACAACAATTGTTGTTTTGTCCTGACAACACCCTTGCTGCTTAATTTTGATTACTGAAAGAGCATTCGTGGCGTTGGAAGATAAATGACAACTGTTCAATTGTGCATCGTCCTATCAGAGAGACAATATTCGTTTTGCTAGACTACTCCTATTTAGACTAAACGTTTTACATTAATTTGTGTGACCCTTTCCTACTCGTCTATCATGAACGTCGAGCATGGTTTAAAAGCTTGTTACTAAAGCAATCCAAGCGATTTTTGATTAAAAGGCAACGCGAAAAAAGAGAGAGATAACGCCTGAAAACTCTGTTGGCATTTCGTAATTTACTCAAATATTTCACAAAACTTTTTCCAGGACACAAGTGTTTTTTTTTTTTTTTTAAATGTTAAAAGTTTGAAGAAAAATTGTCATCATTTAGAATCTCGATTAAACGTCCAAGGCTTCTATAGAAGTACTTTTTTATATTTTTAATACATTAGTACGATAAGGAGGGCCACATTTCATGTAAAATAGCAGATTTTCAGAGGTCTTTGTTATGAATGTGTTATTTATTTACTGCGCAAACCTACCACAGTGTTGTCTTTCTTAACCCAAACGTTGACTGGTAGAGAATGCTTTATTGCATTAAGTCCGCCTATGTACCACTACTGTACATGAAGTTTAAATAAATAAATAAATAAATATCATCACAAAACCTCCGTAAATGTCCGTTTCATACAAGTATTTATTGTAATGTATGCAATACGTATGCAGGACGCGTTTCTTTGCCTTTTGAAATTTTCTGCATGCGGAGCAAATGCGCATGCGTGATGAAATCCACATGATATTAAAAACACCCTATGCAGAGCTTGTTCTATAAGTACTAGATCACTAAAAAGCATACTATCTGTTAATCGTTTATTTTGCACACCTATTACAGTATTATCACTTAGTCTCTTTTAACCCAAAAGTTGACTGGTAGAGAATGCCTCGTTGCATTATTAGTGTAACATAGGCAGACTTAATGCAACAAGGCATACCCTACCCGTCAACTTTAGGGTTAAAAGAGATATATATTTCTAATACATACATAGATAAATTACACCTAAACAGAACAAATGATAATGTTTATCACACAAACATTTGTCAAGGGTGAGAAATAGTGAGAATAGAACCGATAACTAACTGACAAGCCAGTAGCACAGTTTTTTTACTTGAAATAAATTAGTGCTTGATTGCGATTCAACCTGATGGTAAGCATTAATGCAATCGTTGATTTATTTATTTATTTAATCTTCATGCAACCAAACGCAAATTATAATCGGATGGGAAGACCAAATATTTTCTAAGCTCACAGTAATTGTGTAATAACTCCTGGGAAGCATCTGTTCAGAATTAATAATGTGTTGTACTGTTGTTTTAATACTGACTCATCTTTCTAAACATCTGTTTCATCAAAATTAAATGTTTCCCTAAAATTAAAGATGAAACAACAGCACTCGAATATTTCCATAACGCCCTCTCGGCAAGACGTTACATCACAGAGAGCCTCTCAGTATAATGCTCTCAATTAATTAGCGTAACATCTCATCACTTGAGCGCGGCTCCTCAAGTACGAGTATGCTAACTGCGCTAACTTTGTGCGTGATTCTATTATCTACTCAGATATGAATTTTAAATTGTGATCAAACCCGTATTAGAGTGCTAGTATATCTGTTAGTATTTTGTATTGTGTGAGAGGAGATATTTTTTGGAAGGAGATATTTTTTGAAGAATAAAATTGTCACGTCATGATTCTATTCTATCTTGAAAACTCTATAAATCGCAATAAATTTTGGATTCGAAATAAATTCATAAATCGATTGTTATTTTTTTATTGCCCTTTAAAATGTTCGTAGTAAAAGTTGTATGCGTGTTAATCCAAAGGCCTTCGGATTGACTGACGTACAGCAGCAAGTTGGAGGAGGTTCATGAACTTCCTTCTCCGAATACATTTTATTGATGGTATATGTCTTTTATATGCTCTTCTATTGTCTGACCACTACTACAGATCCACAAGTTACAACTGGGACCAACAGTTTTACGTGCTTTCGAAGACACGGGGCATTAGTAATAGCCGAGATAAACTAAGAAAAGTAAATGTACCTTTCAATTAATAACATAAATGTATTATGAATTAAAAAATTCTCTGTAGTTCTTGCCCTGTTTCGGACGAGACGGATGCCTAAACCAATGAGCCAGTACAACAATTTAATTTGTTCAATTATATTGAAAACGCTAATATTCCATACCCGAAGAACCAAAGCTAGTCTATTTACCAGCTCAGATATAACAGATGGCAATTTTATTATAATGACGTCACAGTGTCCCAGTGCTTCAGCCGGCGGTCTCTCGGTCGTGACTAATCTACTCATCTAGTGCGGCCCGGCTTTGATCCGGCTTACGCTTGACGATACTCGTTCATGTAAAGAGTATTATGTTTTACAAAGAGATTAAGATATTTGTTTTTATAAAATGCTTTGTTTCAATACTGATGCTCGTGCTATAAAAGAATATTTGTAAAGAAATCTACATTTTTCAAGTTATTTTTGTTGTGACGTTATTAAAGATACGAATATTTTTTTTATAGTTCATAAGCTCTCGCCTCTGTCTCACATGATGGAAAGCGACGATGTGGTCTGCGATGGAACATGCTTACCTAGAAGTAACCCATTCACTCTTGACTTAAAGATCCTCGGGTTGTAGCTATCAGGAAACACAGACTCCGGCAGGGAATTCCTCCTTAGCTGAACGCGCAATGAATTGTGTTTCCACACTTTTTTAAATAAGTTCAATTAATTATCGCTTTTTAGCAAATATGTATGATTTAGATATCTGAAAACTTTTACTTAATAGTTACTCAGCTTACATACCTTTTGATTAAATACTAATATCAAAGAGAAAATTATTTATAATCTTTGATTTAATTCCATTTACTTCCTTTAAGTAATCGTATTTCTATGAAAGTATCGTATTTCTAGCTAAGAAGCTACACAAATGCCGTTAAGTAAGTTCCACCATTAATTATCACCGAGCAACAGAAATAATTAGTACAATAGATCCATTAGTACAGAAAATACATTACAGAGAAAATCTTTTACCAGAGAGGCCTACGCCGTAGCCGCGTAGCCGCGTAGCTGCGTAGCCGGGTAGCGTAGACACACTGGCTACGAGTTTATTCCATTCGCTACGCACTAAATACTCTTTTGAATAACATGGCATAATTTATTCCAAAGTATTGTGTGCCGAAGTAATGGTGGGCATAAAGTCACGGCCACAATTATGCTCCAAAACAGATACAAACGTTCAACATTATTTATATAACTTGGTTATTTATTGGCTAAATTTTTCGGCTATTGTATTCAACCTCGGCCTCTGGAATACAAATGTCCATTCTGGCGAATTTAGCTAATGTTGTTATTAATACGGGTCTTTGTACGCGATCTGGTTTATTTTAATGCTGAACTTTATAGGTCATGTGATAATCTGGGAATTTGTTTCTAAATAAATCTTAATTCTTGTTTAGGTAAAGGGTTTTATGGATATGCTACGTTTGTCTAGAATTTATGGATCAGCGTTGTTTTTTAACGTGAGTGTACGAATTATTGGGTTTTAAAAAACAGTCAAATGGGAGTTAGATTCGGGCACCGGATTCTGTACTGGAGTCGAATCTCAAAGATTATTTCAAATCACAAGAGTGTTTAATTTAAGTCGTTACTATTTTACGGTTTTCACACTGTTTCTTTTACTTGTGCTATAAATCTTTGCTTTTTGCCAAATTTCAGGATTCTAGTTCAACGGAAAATACCCCATGGGTTTTGATTTCCTTACGAGCGTTAAAATATGCGCCGTAAACGGCCTTATGGTTAGATTGTGTTAACTTAAATTAGATTTTTACAGTTCTACAGATAGCAATCCTGAGTATTTGATATTATTTTCAGCTTTACCTGCACGTCATTCTGAGAAAAAGCCTTGACAGTCCGACAACAAAGTGATCCTATAACGGTATTTATTTCTCACTTCTTTTTAGTTTACAAAGTTGAAAGCTCAGTTATTCAGACGCTAGGGCTGCCAGATGGCTTGAAGGAGTCGCCGCGGTCCTACAACGCACAGGGTAACTAGGTGGGATTTTTTTCTATTACAAAATCTATTATAAGAGACATTTTGGGTAGGAGCTGTATGTAAGTAACATCGATAGCGTCATTACAAAAAGGGTTTTCCCCTATCAATGCCCTATCACAAAAACATTACATCAGCGACAAACTTGAGGAAGTTCCACTGATCTGCCGTCTGAACGCTATTAAATCAACAACAAGTACGAATTACTCCCCCCGAGGCACAACTACTGCATATTTTAACATCCACCAACTTTGTCATACACCCACATTCATATTTAAACCAATGGTATAAAGCTCATTTTAATATAATTTGGGGGTACTGATAAAATGGCTTGGTAAACTAGTTGCATATTTCAAAATGCGTACTAAGTTTTGTTTGCGTGTCCGTTAAACTGTATCCTCATAATTTTAAAGTTCATTTTCATTTAGCTGGGTTGTTATTAGGTGTGGTGTTTGGAATAAAGCGACAGGCTTTGTCCCGCGGTCAGCAATAAGAGGAAACGGCGCCATCTGCCGGCCGCTTTCGTATCCGGGCACCGACTTCCGGTCAGACTCGACTTCAACTGAAATTTTGATCAGGATATAATGCGGCTTATTATGCAGACCGCAGAGGGAGGCTTTTTTCGTTATTCCAGCGTATTCAGGTGGAAAAGCATTTTAACTCGAGGTCTGCGCTAATTAATTTTAAATTGCTTAAATGGCGTTCGTGTTTTTATTGTAATTAAGGTAATATTGGTTTAATTGTGTTGTGTGCGAGTTGTTCATTTATTGCCATTTTTGGGTCTCATTTATTGCTCAAATTATTTTCAATACTTTTTTTACTAATTAATTGTTCAAAAAGACACGACTTTGAATTCGAATAAAGAATTATTCAGTTAACGTCAATGACAAGAAAAATACCAGATATATAATAAAATTCCTTGAAAAAAGTTTTTGGCGGGGTATATTCGACTAAAAAGTGACTGTTTTATTTTAATATTATTACCACATTAATTCCTAGTGGATATTGTGAAGTTAAATTGGTGTGGTTTTGTACTTCCACTCTCTGGACAAGATGTGGAATCATTGAAAGAGACGCGACCTCGGCAAAATGGAGCTGTATTCTAAGTATGGACTACCTCAGCAAAGCTTGCTAAGAACGTAAACTAGATACTAAATCAAAACTAAATACTTCCCGAACTAGATTGACTAAATGCGCAAAACTCGTGAAATAAAAAGAAAAACCGGCCAAGTGCGAGTCGGACTCGCGCATGAAGGATTGTTTTTAGTATCTATTGTTAAAGCGGTACCAGAAATGCATAATTTATAAAAATTTGAACTGTCTAGCTTGCGCGGTTCTTGAGATACAGATTGCTGACAGACAGACGGACGGACAGACAGCGAAGTTTTAGTAATAGGGTCCCGTATTTACCCTGGGTACAGAACCATAAAAATCACTTGATAAACTGTTTCCGCCTTTTCGTCATAATCGCCTTTCAAAATTATAGCAATAAAAAACACTTGCAGATCACCCGAAGCACTTCACTGCGACCTACTCGTAACTTAATAACATGTGTATGTAAGTAACGCCGAGCGCGAGCACTTCCTACAAAACCTTTTCTTTCCACAACAAAGGATAAATAAAACCCCATTAATAAGGTTCCGTTGAGCGCAAAAAAGTGTTCCTTATAGTGCGAGCGAGCGGACGGAGCGAAGAGAGCGGTGTGAGCTGAGTGAGCGGCTAATCGAATCAGTGTACCTGCCCGCTGTGCGATAACCCGATTGCAGAGCGTTCCGGAGCTGAGTTTCTTTATAATTACCAGCCACCGGACTGCGATAGATTTTTAAAGTTTTCTTTTTTGGCGAAACGTGTCGGGTAGTGTTGCGGACGGTACTTTCTTATGGTTTTTTTTTTTGGCACATTTTATCTCAAAAGTAATATAACATAATTTTTGTGTGAACATTAAAATTATTGAGAAATATACTAATTTTATAATGTTAAAGAGTTTAAGTGCGCTTATCTTTGGAACTACTACTTCGAATTAGAAAATTTTTAGTGTTGTATTTGAGGAGGACTATATAACATTATCGGGCTATGTAACATCACGCTACGTATCATGGGAATAGAGCAGTCATCCCAGACGCAGGTAAACTCGTAGGTCTCCCCTTTCTTGCGGTTTATAATATGGACTATTTTCAGTTCCCCTGTAAACAGACAGGCAGACTCCACGATTCTGAAAACAGCCGAAATGCATGCTCTGTCAATGTAGCTGAAACCTTTGTACGTAACTACCAAGTAACACTAAATGCAATGAAGTCATTTCTTTAAAAAAAAGTATTAGGAGTTAAGGCCAGCCAACCCGCGGTACATTTTCATACAACCGTTCTTACACGATTATGATGTTATTACACATCTTTCTCCAGATATTTTGGATACAAAGATATCTAGTGGCTATTATCTAGGCTTCTATAGAAAGCAAAACATAAATTTGTATAAAACTAACCCTATAAAGACCTCTGAAAATATGCTATTATACGTGAATTTTGGCCCTCCATAATGTACTCTTATATTAAAAATATAATAAAGTAGTTCTATAGACGCCTTGCACATTTAATCGAGATTCTGAGCGACGACAATTTTTCTCAAAAACTTTTAAGGGTTTTAAATAAACACGTATTTCCTGGAACATGTTTTGTGAAATATTAATCTAAATCACGGAATTACTGAATGCCAACAAGTTTTCAGGCGTTATCTCTCTTTTTTCAAGTTGCCTATTCATCAAACATTGCGTTGGATTGCGTTAGATAAAGCAACAAGCTTTCAAACCATACTCGACGTTGACGACAGGCGAGTCGGGAAGGCCCACCATAAGGATAAATTTCAGTCACTTCAATAAAATTGCAAGTAGTATTATATACCTACAACTTGATACATTCAAATCGTCCTGTCACTCGAGAGCCAAAGAGGTGGGTACACAACCGCGGTGGGTGCCGTCCGTCCATCGGGTGTAGTGTACACACGACTTATTTACGAACGGATAGTGTTTGTATTTATCGATGTCCCTCCAACAACGAGACTTACTTATTCAGTGTTCAGTTCTTAGGGAAACCCCTGGCTTGAGAGTGTTTGCTAGTATGTAATATGGTGTCTTTGTTACTTCACATGTATTTTGGAGTGAAATTAGGTGCCTATAGTTGTGAGAAGTTAAACCTGCTTTTGTTTTTACAGTTTTTATGCAGTTCATCATCATCATTTCAGCTGAAAGGCGTTCACTGTTGGACATAGGCTTGACCTATTGTCGTATCCATTCTAGCGACCTTCCAATGCTGCGTCTTCCAATACGTGGTCTCCACTCCAAAACCTCTCGGCAAAATCGGCCACTGCCACTTAAGTTTAGCGATTCTTCGGACTATTTCGGTACCCTTGGTTGTCCTTAAAGCAAACTTAGGTATATACTTATACCTATTTGGCGACGTGCGCTTTGCTCACTTCTTGTAGAACTTATTTTCGATACTTACAGTCTACTTGAAGAAGTTTGATTATTCACATTCTTGGATAACTTTCCTACAAATATAAAACGTAATATTTTATAGTCTATGCGGACGCCATCGTTCGCTGGGTGTTTAACGGAATAGCGCGAATCGCTTGTGGTGATATGCTTATCGTCACAAACATATTCTACAAAATATGAAAACAAAAGAATCCCACAATTCACGCTCATAAGACAGAAAATATCGTCAACAATATATCGGTGTATCGAAGCCACCGGTATATTTGATATGAGACACAATTGATGGTCGCCCGCGGCCCTCTCATATTGCGCTGTATTTGCACTCCGTGGTATAAGAAGCTCCGCACCGACACTATTGCTCGCTCCTGCTCGCCTGGTACCTGTTAGTTGGAAACTGTATTCGGTCACAAGTTTACACGAGATGGGGATGTAAATAATAGAATATAAAAGTTTGTTGGAAAAGTTTGTTAAGCTGTCATCCCTTTTACAGGTAGAGAGAATATTTTTACCACTACAGGTTTTTATTTTATGGTAGGTAAAATCATCCAATGACAAATCCCGTCCTTGGGCGGAGCGGGAAATAGTGTCAGACTCCTACTGACTAAAAACCTACCCCGTTCCTTCCTATCATACCGGGGCTGAGCCTTCCTCTCAGAAAACGGCGCTTGGCCCCAGCAGGCTTCAGCAGCTCGGTCCGGTCGATTACCGGACTATCGGACAGCGTGCTACCCATTGCACGCTTTCCGCAAGCCCGCGCCTACGGTGGCCGGGAATCGGAATCCCGGCGGTTTACCACTACAGGTAATTATTTCACATCTTTAAATTTATAAATTGTGGTCGCAGTAGATATTCTATTGTTTTACCACAATTCATCATTAATTACTCAAAGAAGACATAAAGCAATATTTTCCACCAGAAAATTTTTCTTCATCGTCATCATTTCAGCCGAAAGACGTCCACTGTTGGATATTGGCCTCCCCCAAGTGTCGCCACAATGAACGGTCCTGTGCGTCTGACATCCATCGGATTCCTGCTACCCTTACCAGGTCATCGGTTCACCTTGTAGGAGGCTTGCCAACGCTGCTTTTCCGGTACGCGGTCGCTACTCTAGACTTTTTCGGCTATCTGTTCTGCGAGCAATGTGCCCTGCCCATTGCCACTTAAGTTTGGCGATTCTTCGTGCTAACCTTGTTACCTCGTCGGTAACCTTGTTTCTGCTGCGGATATCTTCATATCTGATTCAATCACACCAGGAAACTCCGAGCTTAGCCCTTTCTATTGCCCATTGGGTCACTTTAAATTCTTCTTGTATAAGTTTATGTGGCAGTTTTTCCGTTAGCTAAATTGTTCTAACCTTTGAACGGTTAATTTCTTTATAATTACCTTGTTTAGTTTTAAGTAAATGATAGATAGATAGATAGATAAACCGTTTATTTGTTACAACACAGAACATACACGAAAGTACAATTATATTATAAAAACTAAGCACATATATAAATATAAACAGTATCAACAAAGAAAAATAAATGTGAGTCCGTTCAAATAGGACTAGTGTACTACTCGAGGCTATTATATTGAATGTTGTTAAAATATTTATTTGGAGACCGTCTCCAGGTACACACCACACGAATAAAATAAAAGTGATAATTATTAAGAAGAAGACACATGTTATCTGAAGCTCATCATTCAGCGTAATCATCATATACTTATTTTTTACCCCACTTTCTTTATTATTCCTTATATCATTATAGTCATTGAGAACTTTTTAGTTAATCCTTAGAGCAGTTTCGCACTACGTCCGATGCGAATTCTATCCGACAAAAACCCGCTCTGATCACACCGCTTTTAGGCACGCAATTGAAAGTTTTCCGCACTCGTGCAGAAAAATGCGCGTGCTCGCCCCCACCACAATTTTAATAGAATAGTTTTACTACTACGGACCATACTTTCACGGGTTCGGGGTTGATACGGATCGGACATATTGCGAAACCGCTCTAACTCTTTGAGAACTCAGTACAAAAATTGGGTTTGAATTCGAATAAACCGCAGTACCAAGAATTCTCGACTCATTCGATCGCAATTCTATAAAATGGTAAATAGGAAGAAAATTCTCTCCAACCCTTACAACCTAACAGCATCCTTCGAACATGGAAAACATTTTATAAAAACAATACAAAGTCTAGAACCACTTCATGCGTGTTGCAGCAATATTCTCACGTATTTATGTACCGGCGTGTCGCATCGGCCAGCTAATAGCAAAGCGCTCGTGCCGGCACCGCCGCGCGCCCTACCGCCAACTTTTACATACCAATACACTTTGCAGACTTGATTTCCTTGAGTTTGTAGTTGAGGTGGCCGCACACTGGGGGGTACCTACGGAGATAGTGTTTGATTTTATTATAGGTTTTTTGAAGTATGCTTTCTGAAGTACTAACTGGTTTGTCGAAAAAGAGTAGTAAAATAAAAATGGAACTCAGGAGTCCTAAGATGTTTATTTTGCAACAAATTGAAAGAAATTAATTGTGATAAATGATCTCCATTTGTTATGTATAGATAAGCTTTTGTCCGCAATTTGTTTGAATGGTGACATATTTATGCGGGCACGATGTCTTCGCGTTGGAAGATTTTAAGTACGTGTTTATTTTGGAGTACGATAAAGAGATCAATGCACGATCCATACGACGCACGGTTGATTGAAATACTTGAATAAAGAAATAATTTATTTATTTAACACCTAATAAGTCCGTTAGCTAATGCTAGTAATATTCATTCCAAAATGTATTTCTAAAGTTACTTATTTGGACTTTAACTTAGACAGCTTGTACGAGTATAATGTCTGTGAGTGTGCTTGTGTGTGTACGTCACCCATTTCACTGGTATGTTACATTTTCTCCCAAAAGCTTTTATTCTATTTTCTGTACAACATTTTGGTGTGCCCAGTATTCAGTACAGCACCTTCAAACCCAAGTGCCGCAAATTTCCGCCGCCACGGTGCAGCGGTGTCAGCTCTATTCAGCGAGTGTCGGCGAGTGTCGACACCGGCGCTGTGAAACGCGCTGATTTCTTTAAATTCCTGCTGTAAGAGAGATAAAGTTTTGTAAAGCGGCCAGTCATTTCAAGTACTGCAAGTGTAGTCGTCTGGACAGGGGAGTAATGTAAAGGAATTATTTGAGCATATTTTTTTAAATTGATATAAAAAAATAATGCTTGACTGCGATCCCACCTAGTGATGCAATCGTTGATAGTGAGGCGTACTAGTTTACTATGAGCCTATTAACTCTAGCCTTGAGGACACCTAATCGGACGGGAAGACCGCAGCAAGCAAGCTGTTCCAGTCCCTCAATGTACGGGGTATAAGCGACGAGGCGAAACGCGTAAACTTAATTTTAAACTGATAGTAAAGAAAAAGCTCTTCTAAAGTCCACTCCTTGGATTGACTGATGATCAGACTTTCTGGTGTTTGTCGACCTGTAACGACTATCTACGGATGACAACCAGGATCAACCGTTTTATCCTTTTTAAGACAACGAGTTGTCGGTAATGTCCTAGATAACCTTTAACAGTAATACCTAAAAATATAAAAGGGCAATGAAGACTCAAGAAATCGGCAAATGGAAAAAGCATTACAGCAAATCCGAGACCGAATTTCAGTTAGGTCATTTCTTTTTAAAAGAACACAAATCCTCACATCTTCCGATCAAACAAAACCTAGCACACAGCCTCCATCTTATCTAGAACCGAATAAATTAAAAGGAATTTACATAACGAATGCTTGCCGCCTCAGTAGACTCCGTCTGCGACACCTTTGTCGCACAGTCGCTCTGTCGCACCGTCACACCGGCCCTTCTACACTTTAGAGCAATTTTCAGTCAATAAAACGGT
The DNA here is from genome assembly GCA_958295575.1 of Leucania comma. Classification (NCBI taxonomy): domain Eukaryota; kingdom Metazoa; phylum Arthropoda; class Insecta; order Lepidoptera; family Noctuidae; genus Leucania; species Leucania comma. Next base: position 23,469,419 of record OY282478.1, on the reverse strand, counting down.
TCAAATTGAATCACTGGTTCGTTCCGGGTGCATAAGCGAGTTAGTCCCGCCCCCCTCTTGTCTTCCACCCCTTCGCACCCCTCTATCGGCCGGGAGGGGGACATGCACTTAATGCAACGATGTTAATTGTAAGTGAATTCGCAATAAGTTACTTCGGGTAAAAATTGGATAGTTCAGTCGGTTGAACCTGTGAGGGTTCTAGTGGAGGCTTTGTACAGGAGTGGGACATTCGGATGCGGTAAATGTTAAGGTCAAAGGTCTGTTAGTCCGTTTGTAGATCGTAAAGTTTAATTCACCTTTACATCAAATGGAAACATTATTATTTTTAGATAGGAGAGGATTTTTCAATAGATAGCCAGCTTGATATAATTCAAACTGGGACATTTTTTTTTTCGTTCTATTCAAAAGCTAATATCACTTAATTTATTCCAGGAATCAATAATAACACTCTACCTATGAAATTACCGTTTTTAAAACGGGTTGCTTTGAAGTGTTATCTTTGGATTGACTTGTAATTACACTATAACACTAATACGATATGATATGATGTATCACTTAAACGCAACTCGTTTTAGAAAACGGAAATTTCATAGGTAGGTAAAGACCTAATATTACCTGAATAGGTATTGAAAAATATGCCCTAAATCAAAATGACACGACCGTGGTTTGCGCACAAGTGTTTTTGACTTATTATAGCTTAAATTGCGCCTAATTGCGCCTTTCTTAAAACTCTAACGAGATCAAAAACAAAATTCGCTTTTCTAAAACAGAATTCCCAACAGCAATTATTCTTAAAAACCCCATTTCTGGCGTAACCTATTACACCAATATTTTAACTCTTAAAAATACTTGGTATGATATTCTGTCTCTCTTACACGTATGGCTACTAGTATATCTGTCTTTGTCTAGAAGGTTGGAAATGACTTAATTATAAACGCGCTGACCCAGGCCCATGTAATGTTAAATTAACAAAGTACTTGAACCCTTTCTAACTGAACCTTCGCGTATCAGGTTTAATTCCGACCGGTAATATGTACTTGAAAATTTAAGGCTCCTTGATTATTTTCATACATTGGAAATGTGTGGGAAACGAATAAAACCGGTGGTGAAATCTTGAACATAAAACGTTTTTAAATTGATGGAAAGAACAGGCACCCTTTAAAATGAAGTCATTCGTTAACAGATAAACATATTTATTGGTAAAAATTACATTTTCAATAGACTTACTCAAAAACCCGCTTTTATCCCAACGCTTCTAGGCATGCAATGGACTGTTTTCCGCACTAGTGCGGAAAAAAGCACGTGCTCGTGCCCACCTCAATTTTACTGTAATAAAATTGTTTATCGTATCAGGCTGGGCGCACGACGACTCCCATGAGGTGCGAGCAACCTACTCGAGTCGTAAGTGTTTTTATTCCAAGTCAAAATTTCTCCTAACACACATTACAACACTCCGAGAGTTCCGTTACCTAATGTAATGGAATTCTCGCTAGAGATGAACTGAAGACAAAGTGATCTCTTTTAGCAGATTTAAAAGAAAAAAGTTAAAGTAAAGAGTTACCATTACTCTGGATCAGGAGAGGGCACCTGAACCAATACAGATGGGATCCTCCTTCTTCTTTTCGAATCGATCGTAAACTCGTTAAATTGTTTGGGCCCAGTAAGTGGCTACGTTAACTGGAGCATCAGTGGCACTCATTAAATCCTCTAAAGTGCAGGTGTAAGGGCACCTGGAACATTCCAACATGTGGGTCATGTTTTGAACAGCATCGCACCTACATTGAGTATCCGACGGGTCCATAAACCCCCATTTCGCTAAGTTGTGTTTGCAGCGGCCTACCTGACTGCGCAGCCGATTTAGTGCTTTCCACACAGACCTCTGCAATTCACGTCCAGGTGGGAGAAGTCGGATGGTGGCAGGTTATGTTCCCAAAGCTTGATGATAAGCTTGTTTTTAAGATTGGTGGGATTTAGTCACTCTTTCTTGAAAGAGAGAACGGGAACAGTTACTGGGTGATTGTCCACCCGAAAAAATCTCTTTTCGCTCTCCATTTTATTCGCCATATTTTATCTGTGTGTAATCCATGTTCTTTCTAGTTCTAAGTAGTTAGAATTATATCGTAATATACTTCAGCATGAAATATAATAATATCGGTTTGATAAAGATTGTGAAGTTTATAGCTACTATTTATCACATAACCTACCTTATTCCATAAATGCATGACTCTATTTTCTGTGAAGACATTATTTCCACCTCAAAACCATTTTGATCCGAAATAACTCAAGAAATGTCGCTACTGAAAAGCAAAGAAAGTCGGGAGACTGCACCCCGCCACCACACTATATCAAATTCAAGTTGTAGGAGTATTAAAAGTGTGCAGTTCAAATATTGACGCCACGGACGCTTCCCCGCGATATTGCGCGGCTACCCTCCTCTACCCAATTTTATATATTTGATAGTGTCGGTACAAAGTACTGGCGTCTGCGTCACGTCACAAGGGATAGAGAACAAATATGTTTCGCGTGTAAATGTCATAGACGCTCAAAACCTCGAACTAATTTTAGAACCCATTTTTAAGATTTCAAGAGAGAATCCGCCATTTCTTTAATTTTTAGAGAGTGGAGAATGAAAATCCGTATATTAATGAAACCCATATTCTTTTTTTGGTTGCTCCGTTTAACAAGCTGATACTTAGCTGCATATAGTTGGAAGTAGGCTCGACGGATTGCCTGATTATTTTCTATACTATTTTGGCAGATATATCTACATACTAGCATCTACCTACGGCTCCGCTCGCGTGGTGTTATAGGTGTCTCCACACAAACTTTTGGACCTCGCCAAGGGGATAAAACTCAAGAATTTTGGAAAATCCTTTCTTTTTCATTACAGTGCAAAATTTCAGCTCTCTAGATCTAAGGGTTTGGGCTGAGCGTCAATAAGTGAGTCGGGATTTACCTTTATATATATAAAAAAGACATACTAAGTATAAAAAGTCTTATAATGTTCCTTCTGCTGAGACTCGACTGACAGACTCAAGATGTAATCCTCCACGCGGGTCAAGTGCGGTTTAGTGAAGGATTTAACGAGTCAAATTAATTCTGATTTTTATTTATATAATATAGCGTTTGACTGCGATCCCACCTGATGGCAAGCACTGATACAATCGTTGATGGTGAGGCGCACTAGTTTATTAAGAGCCTAAATTATAATCGGACGGGAAGAATTCAACTGCAGGCTTTATGATATTTTTTCGGTTTTCGTCTCTATGTAATGGTGAAGTAAAAGGCTTCACCGTTTTGGGAACAATGGTGATAAATTAAATTACACAGAGTTAAGCACCTGCCTGGGTTACCAATGGGTCACCACAGGTCTATAAGTCTACACAAGTAATGCTATTCTCAGGTACAAAATTTCTATCAGCTCAACTTTAAACTTTCGAAATTCATCTCCCAAAATATCAAAATGTAAAAACTTTTGTGGAAAAAAATAATGTGTTCCCCTGTTTCTCGGACACGTATAGGAGGTACCTACATGAGTTGGGTCCGATATGCGGTTATTGAGGGTTGCTCGTAATTGGAATTTTTAGTTGGGGAGGGTCACCTAATCTGAGGGAAATTCGCTTTCCCAACTAACTTGATATTCTTGATAGGTTTTCGAAAATATGAAACCATACATAGTACAGTACATGCGAGTAGGTACCTACCTGCTTGTATTACCTACACAAGGTGCACTCAATTTTGTGGAACTCAGGATGACATAGTCTAAGGTTCCTTCTTTCAGGCTTAGCCAAGTTGATAATCTACAATCGTTAATGCTATTAGAAAATTATTCTTTATGGGAATGACATTATCTCAACAAAATTCGTAGCCAAGTTCCTATCGTTCCTAATGACAGAGTGATATGTAATCGTTTGTACAATGATGATCGCTACATCCTGTAGTTTTATACTATAAATGATACTTACGCTGAGGAGATTCGATTGTAGAAAGAGATTCGACACGAAAGGGTCTTCTTGCCTGTCAAGCATAATTGATACTGCATGCAACAGATATGTAATAGAAAACACAATTTGAATAACAAAAAACCCACTAACAAGAATATCTAATCTATCTGTATGAAGATTAATTTTAAAGTATTGGGTGAAAATATCTATATAGTTATTAAAACTTAATGCATCACAAAGGTACAAAGGCGGACTTAATGCCTTAGTGCTTGTTTACGGAGACGCGGCGCGTTTCGCGGCGCGTCGTACATTGCAGCAGCGGGCCGCGTCATCGCACGCGCAACCACAAACAAATGGAAATGTACGACAACCGACAAACGCGCCGCGCATCGTGCCGCGTCTCCGTAAAGAAGCACTTAGGTATTCTCTGCCAGTCAACCAAGGACTGTAGAAAGACAACATAGCAGGTATATAAGAAAAGTAAATAGATATCGCAGCTTTACCGTAGCCTGCGTATTTTAAATGAATGAATGAATAAAATGACCGAATGTGTCGCTAACGGTTCACATTATGGAAAATGAATGATTTCTTGCCATTATTCCAAATATTAGTGGTCAGCTCTTGCTTCTTCTATGCCCCAGCAGCCTCTATTTACCCATATTTTCATATCCCTTCTATTTCACATAATGCATTCATCATTTGTTTGGAGTATGAATTTCCTCACTTCTGCATCTAAATCACAAATTTAGCAGGGATGTGACTACCGTAGGGACACATAATCTTCTCTTAGACATAACAAACTCGAACACAAGTAAATGAGTGTCGTGTCGATCGACAGATGGAACTAATTGTGACTGTCTCTAATGACGGCGCGCACCGGACGGCAGCGGGCGGCGCGCAGTGTGTGCGCACCCTTATGTCATGTGTCGGCTGACTTGACGGCTACCACTTGTAAGGACGTTATTAATTTTGGTTGATTAGTGATTTTCGGTAGGGATTTAGTATTATGCGCACGATCAATATTTGCAGTTTTGTAATAGAGGGCCTGAAAGTCTTGCTACTGGCCCACGCTGAAAACCAAGTCTTGTGCATGAGGCTTTATGATGAGTGATCGACCTTGTTGCGCGGATGTGACGCATATATTTTTGATTATGATTACAACTTAACCTATGGTCTTAACATTGCGCCATTTCGAGCAAATAAATTATTTTTCTTTCTTTTAAAGTAGAGAATTCACTGAATTTGAACATTCTGTGAGCAATACAAATGAGTTTAATAGATTTATTCTTAGTCTTTATCTGAAAAAGTAGAGTTCTCTATTACAATGTGAAAAGCTGAGAGAACATTTAATTCGTTTTAAAACTTAAAGTTTTATTTTAATTGAAACCCTCCCCGCAATAAAAGTAACTGAACGAAAAACTTCCACAAAATTAATGAACAAAATTCTCGGCGCTAATGAAATGTAAAAACTGCAGGTACACTGCAGGTGCTACTGTATACCACAGGATGGTGGGTACAGTAAGTTGACTTCATACAAAGAGCGAAAACGCACGCACACATGGACACATTTTACGTACACAGCGAGTGCACGTGCTCTCGCGACGACAGATTGTCGCACTGTTATACCCCGGTTTCCCCAATATTTTTGGTAACTTACAAAAATCAACGATGGACACTAATACGGTTTTCTCGTTCAGCTAGTGAGTAATTAATTATTTATTACACGAATTTCTTTTAATCGATCAGTTCTACTACTATCTGAACAAATTACTGCCTAGCTATGGACCTGGTTTCTATCCGCCGGCTGACATTCAGAATTCTGTCCTTGAGAGGCAACGCGCTGTCGAATATAGTGCAGGTGATACAAGTAAATTCTATCGTTGTGGGTGTGTGTATGTAAAAAAATTGTGTAATACGAGTAATCCCTAGTAAAAGTTAGTCATGCGACTTTTTTATATATGCGCGTTTATATGCGAGTGCCTGTTTTCGTTCGTTGTTTAGAGCAGGAAGTCTATACCTAGATAATTCTCTTCATTTTTCCTGACATACTGTACTACTGTAGCCATAAGCGAGCCAACTTGTATTCATTATCTGTGCCCACTGGGCCGGAAAGTGTGAATCGTCTGAACGAATAAAAGTCCTCATAAAAGCGAATATCGCCGCGAATCGCCGGCGATCGCAGGACACGCGCTCGGTCCGGTGCGCCACGCCGCCGCCGCGCGCCGCTCTGATCCGATAAGGATTTTACACTACTTTGCCACTGAAATATTTTCGCGATTGTGAGCTTTCCCGATATTTCGCTTGGACGGAATCCTATTTGCGTCGATAGACAGATTTCGGCCGATATGAAAGAGGTCTTTGTAAACAAGGGTCTCTTTGATCGTCTGTGTAAATCGAACTTAACAATAAATGTTACGACAGCATAATGATGTAACGAGTGTTTTAATTTAAATTTCATTTATTTTCAGGTCAATTAGCTGAAAGGTAGAAGTACGGACCTAGGTAAGCTTAATCAAAATTTACCTTGATGAACTAGTTCATTAAGGTTTGGACATCCATTTTAAAATTCACTCTGTTTACCTAGTTATTTGAAACTATGAGGAATAGTGAAAACTACGCAAAAAATTTTCGGGCCTGATTTTGATGAAAACTATTGGATGTTTGAAAAAATCCATCTAGCTAGGAATCGAAACCCTAATTATAGAAAAATAACACGCACAATGTGTTACACCATTCAATAATGTTGCTAATAAGAATCAGATTCAAAATAAAATTTTCAAAAAAGTTTAAAATTCAGATGAAATGTCTGAAAATTTAAAAATCTACGGAAAAGGTTAATAAGTAGGTAGTACTAATCAAATAATACTCCTCGTTTAAACTATAGAACACCTGAAGTCCAACATCCATACCTTCCCCACCGCCTGTGTTCCCACGTTGTCGTCGTGGTGGGGCTTGCGTGTCTCTGTGATCTTGAGGGCTATGCCGGTAGAGCTACTCATGCCGGAAGGCCTCAAGGGAGAGACCAGACCAAGAGGAACACACATGGCGGAGTCCAGTCGGACCGCCACAGAGGGTGCGCAGTCCAGGAGCATCGGCACAACCAGCTGTTGGTGCTCTTGGGCGGCGATTCTGGAGAAGTGGGTTCGCCTCCGGTACGTGTCTGTTCATCAGACATGACCAGGATGGCGAACGTGATAATGGGGACCCCACCCCATTTCAAAAATAAGGCAAAGCTGTGTTCAGCAAAAACCATGGCGAGTAGTAAAAAATTAACTACCCCAGGAGGGTACCTCATTGTAGGAGAATCCCTCCCCGAGCAGTGCTCGGGCTGCCCCTCGTATTCTGGGGGGGGCAACTGCCGCCTTGGGTCTCCGGACCCTGTACCGTCCCTTGAGGACGCATTGAGCCAGGGTGGCTCACCTGCCCGCTTTGCGGAGTCCCTGGGACCCGTTCCCAGCACGTCCGCAGCGCCGGCAGGTACAGGACAGGCCGTAAGGAGCTTCGGCCTAAGGGAGGTGAGTGGAGACGCGGCGTCGGACTCTGATGCCGCGTCTTCGCTCACTTCGGAGAGCATGGAGGTGGAGGAACCGTGTCCTAAGCGGATCGAGTTCCTCCGAAAGCGCCACTTGCCAGGGGACGGTCAGGGATCGTCCTCTGATGAAGCTTCGGCCCGGAAGATCTCCTCCTCCGGGCGGGGAGTGGGCCGCAAGTTCGGAAGGGGGAGGGGGCTTACTGCCCAGGAGGCAGCCACCCAGCGAACGCTGGAAATCGCCAGGGAGGCGCGACACCCGACAACCAGCGGCCAAGTCGGCCGATCGGCGCCGGAGCCATCTGACAGCGAGTCAGACGGCATGAGGGAGGCGCTTGCCAAATTTGGCAAGATTGTCACGGACGCTTTAACGGCCGTGTCAAAAAAGCGTAAGTACGCCACGAAGGAGAAGGCCATGTCCCAGGGGGCCATCTCCATTACGGAGGGGCTGGAGATAGTGTTTGAGCCACTCAAAATAGGCTTCAATCGAAGGATTGAGCGGCTCGAGGCGGACTTAGCCTGTCGCCAGGGAGGTGGATCCAAAGTGGCCCCAGAAGGGGGACGCAAGCGAGGGCAAGGCGAGTCCCAGCCCCTGCCCGGGCCGGAAAACGAGCTGCTGACCCTGCTGCGGCAGGAGCTGGGTGCTTTCCAGCAGCAGTACCAGCAGCAGCAGCAGAAGTTTGAGGAGCGAGTGCAGCGACAGTTCTCCGTCCTGGAGGGCATCGTCCTGCGTCCTCCGCTCGCGGCCTCCGGCCAAAAAAAGGTGGCTTCTTACGCTGCTGCCGCAGCAGCCACGGCTGCGACGCCAAAGGCGGGCTCGTCGGGCCCAGCTGGGCGCAGGGCTGTGACATCGGAGCCAACAAGGCCGGCCCCGGTGGCCAAGCAGCAGCAGCGGCGGCAGGGAGGGACTGTTCCTCCCCCAAAGAGCAAGGCTGCGCCTGCCCCCGCTGCTAAACCAGCAAGACGTGCCGGGGCGGTTGCCAGACCGTCTCCCCCGCCTGCAGAGCCCTCAGCCGACACCGAGTGGACGGTGGTCGGCGCCAAGAGGAAGGCGGGCAAGGCGGCTAGGGCGAGCAGAAAGCGCGCGAGGCGGCTAGAGCGCAAGAAGCGCGCCATGGCGGCAAGGCTTCGCGCCCCTAAATCCGAGGCTGTAGTAATTACGCTACAGCCTGAAGCGGAAAAGAGGGGCGTAACCTACAAGTCCGTCATGGACAAGGCGAGGCGGGCGGTGTTGCCCCACCTGAAGGAGCTCGGAGCCTCTGAGGGCTTCCGCATGCGGCGCACCGTGACCGGTGCCCAAATGCTGGAGGTCCCTGGCGCGTCCAGTGGCCCAGCGGCAGACGCCCTGGCCAAGAGGCTCAGGGAGTCCCTGGACGCGGAGGAGGCCCGAGTGTCCAGGCCCACGAAGTGCATCGAGATGCGCATCATGGGCTTGGACGACTCTGTTGGGGTCGACGAGGTGGTGGCCGCCATCGTCGGTGCGGGAGGGTGCACAGCCGATCAGGTTCGGGCGGGCACCATCCGCACTGATGGCACGGGCATGCGAGCCGTAACGGTCAGCTGTCCCGTGACGGCGGCCAAAACCATCACCGGGGAGGGCCGAAGGCTTCTAGTGGGCTGGGTCTCCGCCCAGGTGAGATTGCTGGAGCCCAGACCTCTGCGGTGCTACCGCTGCCGCGTGGGACACCACGCGGGTGCCTTTTGCGCCGCGGAGGTGGACCGCAGTGACCGCTGCTTCAAATGCGGTCAGCCTGGTCACAAGGTCGCCGAATGCCGTGAGTCGCCGCACTGCTACGCATGTGCGGCGGCAGGCCAAAAGGCGGATCACCAGGCTGGTTGCAGGTCCTGCGACCCCCCCACCAAGGTGAAGAACAGGGTCCGGCCCATCCCCGGTAACGTCCTCACCGCCGCAGCCGCCTCCGTAGCCGCCGCCGCTATCGCCGCCACAACCGCCGCGGCAGTGCCTCCACGAGGGGCTCAGGAGGAGATCGTAATGGAATGTCAATAACAGCTCCATTACGTCTCCTCCAGGCGAACATCAACCACTGCGCCCCCGCTCAGGATCTGTTGCTCCAGAGCATGGCGCAGTGGTCGATCAATGTCGCCGTAGTCTCCGAGCCGTACTATGTCCTGCCCAGTGGAGACTGGGTTCAGGACCTGGACGGCTCGGTGACTTTAATTAGGTCGACCGCCGCCGGTACCCCGCCCCTCGAGCGCGTCACGAGGGGACGAGGTTGCGTGGCAGCACGGTTCGGGGACATTGCAGTGGTAGGCGTCTACCTGTCCCCGAACAGATCTCTCGGCGATCTCCACATCTCCCTGATGGAGCTGAAAAACGTCGTCGTTAGGTTTAGGGACCTCCCCGTGGTCGTTTGCGGGGACTTCAATGCCTGGAACGAGGCTTGGGGTTCCCGGTACACGAACGGGCGGGGTCGGTCGGTAGAGGCCTGGGCTGAGGAGTCCGGCCTGGCCCTCCTAAACCGGGGCTCTGTTTCCACGTGTGTGCGGATGCGGGGCGAATCAGTGGTGGACCTGTCGTTCGCCAGCCCCGTTCTGGCACCGCGTGTCGTCGACTGGCGCGTTATGGAGGGGGTGGAGACGTTCTCAGACCACCGGTACATCCGGTTTGACGTCTCCGCCCAAACCTCGACCACGCCGGTCCAGCGGAGCCCTTGTGGTCCACGATGGGCGCTGAGGCAGATGGACCGGGAGCTTCTCCTGGAAGCCGCGACGGTACAGGCCTGGGTGCAAGCACCGGACAGGCCTGTCGACATCGACGTCGAGGCAGAGTGGTTCCGGGAGGGCATGTCGCAAATCTGCGACGCGTCAATGCCCCGAGTCCGTCCAGGACGTGCCAAGCGCCAGGTGTACTGGTGGTCGCCGGAGATTGCGGCATTCCGCAATGCGTGCAACCACGCGCGACGCCGGTACGCCAGGTACTGCAAGCGCCGTAACCGCCCGCCGGATGCGGAGGCTATTGAGGCGGAGCTGTACGAGGGATACAGGGTAGCGAAACGCACCCTCCGAGCGGAGATTAAGCGGTCCAAGATGGAGGCCCGCAACGTCTGGCTGGGGTCTCTGAATGCAGACCCGTGGGGACGCCCATACAAGATGGTACGGGAGAAACTCCGTCCATGGGCTCCCCCACTGACTCAGAGTCTCCGGCCCGAGCTCGTGGAGGGTGTGGTCAGCACTCTATTCCCTACGCGGGGGGTACACTCCCCCCCGTCTATGGCTCCGCCAACACCGGCAGTACCTGACGTGGACCACGACGACGACGACGATGTTCCAGAGGTGACCGAGGTAGAGATGAGAGTGGCGGTACGAAGGCTGAGTGCCAAGAATACCGCCCCAGGACCTGACGGCCTACCTGGGAGGGCCTGGGTCCTGGCCATGGAGGCTCTCGGGCCTCGATTGAGGGGGCTCTTTAGCGCATGTCTGGAGAGGGGCCAGTTCCCACTTCGCTAGAAGACGGGCAAACTGGTCCTCATAGCGAAGCCGGGGCGCCCTGCGGACTCTCCGTCCGCGTACCGGCCCATTGTGCTGCTCGACGAGGTGGGCAAGCTCTTTGAAAGAGTCATTGCAAACCGCCTCGTCGCGCGCCTTGCAAGGGTGGGGCCGGACCTGTCGGACGGACAGTTCGGTTTTCGCAGGATGCGCTCCACGGTGGACGCCATCATGCGCGTGCGAGCCCTCACGACGGGGGATGCGGTGTCCCAGGGCAGGTGTGTCGTGGCAGTGTCCTTGGACATTGCCAACGCCTTCAACTCCCTGCCCTGGAGTTGCATTGGAACGGCACTCCGGTACCACCGGGTGCCCGACTACCTCTGTCGTGTGATCGAGGCCTACCTATCGGAGAGGTATATCATCTACCCCGGTCACCAGGGAGAGTGGAAACGTCGAGAGATGTCGTGCGGTGTTCCGCAGGGATCGGTACTAGGACCACCCTTGTGGAACATCGGGTACGACTACGTGCTGCGCGGTGACTTCCCCGACGGGGTCAGCGTGGTCTGCTACGCGGACGACACGTTGGTCCTAGCGCGGGGAGAGTCGTACCGGACGGCGGTCGAATTAGCGACACGCGGGGTTGCGATGGTCGTTGACAGGATCCAGCAGTTGGGACTCGAGGTGGCACTGCACAAGTCCGAGGCCATGTGTTTCCACGGCCCTCGGGGTGTGCCACCACCGGGTTCCCAGCTAACGGTAGGAGGGGTTCACATCAGCGTCGGGTCGACGATGAAGTACCTGGGACTCGTCCTCGACAGCTGGTGGAACTTCAAGGAGCACTTCCGACGTCTGGCTCCCAAACTGAATCGGACCGGGGCTGCTCTCGGGCGGCTCCTGCCCAACCTCAGGGGACCAGACGCCTCCTGCCGGAAGCTCTACGCGGGAATCGTTCGGTCCATGGCCCTCTACGGGGCTCCGGTGTGGGCACCGACGTTGAGACAGCAACCGAGGGCCCAGCTGAATGCGTGCCAGAGGGTCATGGCAATACGCATGGTGCGAGGGTACCGAACGATCTCCCGCGAGGCGGCGACCCTCCTTGCTGGCCAACCGCCGTGGGATCTGGAGGCAACAGTCCTTGCACACATGCACGACAAGCGCATGGAGATGCAACGCCGGGGCGAAATTCCGCTGCCACGACAAGTCGAGGCATGGCGGACGGAGCTCCGGCGGGATCTCATGGCGAAATGGCGTCAGCGACTATCGCAACCTCGTTCGGGGCGCGCCACAATTGGGGCGATAAGGCCCATCCTTGGGGCGTGGTTGGAAAGACCTCACGGCGTTCTCAACTTCCGCACGACGCAGGTGCTTACCGAACACGGAAAGTTCGCTAAGTACCTGTTCCGGATTCGTGCGGAGGATTCGCCCGGGTGTCGCCACTGTGCGGAACACCCGGAGGACACGGTGGAGCACACTGTAGAGGTGTGCCCCGCCTGGGCAGAGCATCGCCGTGTCCTCGTGGGGGCGATCGGCGGCAGCGATCTCTCTCGCCGGGCTTTGGTTCAGGCTATGGTCCGTAGTGAGGAGGGATGGCAGGCGGTCGCCTCCTTCTGCGAAGCAGTAATGCTAGCAAAGGAGGAGGCCGACCGCATCAGGCAGAGGCAACGGGGCGCTCGCCCCAGCCGCCGCCGGGATTCCGATCCCGATTTCCGGCCACCGTAGGCGCGGGCTTGCGGACGGCGTGCAATGGGTAGCACGCTGTCCGATCGTCCGGTAACCGACCGGACCGAGCCCAAGTCGTCGACGGCGCGTTCTGTTCCCGCGCGCCTCAAGGAGCTGTCAGCACACCGAAGAGGCCCAGCCTGCTAACTGCAGGCAGGCAGGGTCGAAGCCTACTGGGGTCATGGGTTAGTTCCGAAAGGAATGCTCGACCCCGGCACGATAGGCTACGAAGGAACGGGGTAGGTTTTTAGTCAGTAAGAGTCTGACACTACTTCCCGCTCCGCCCAAGGGCGGGATTTGTCATTGGATGATTTTACCTACCATAAAAAAAAAAAAAAAAAAAAAAACATCCATACCTTAGTATATCTTATTAATTTTCTTCGAGTGAAAATCGCGTTAGCCCGAGTCCCGGCGCGGTCATGAAATTTTATCAAGAACTTGGTCCGCGGTGTTCCGGCGAAGTTTCGAGAAATTCCCGATTGTGTTCAACATCTCGCAGCTATTTCACGGATCTCTTTTCAATCCTTCGAGCTAAGGTGTCTTCACAGTAGCGCCAGGGGAGCACTGCGAACTAAACTGCTATAGAAGTTGTGTTTTGAACATTAGCCGAACAGCTAATTGTTTGAATGGTATCAAGGAATATCCCTTGATAGTAATTTAACATTAACTAAACAAGTATTTACTAAAACAGACACATAAAGAAAGTTGTATTTTTTGACACAACACTAGCCATTATGTAGTTTAAGTACTGACAATGGAACAGAGAAGAACCAGACCATACAATCAGAATTAATGTTTTTTTTTGGAAACACGAGTCAAATTATTACGAGTATGAGGTGTTAGAGATAAGAGGGTCGATGTAGTGATTCTTGAAGAAGGTAGCTATTTATTATATTCTAGCAGGAGATACATGTACTCTATACTAGGGGTGGCCAACTTAATTAGACCTCTGATCTACTGTTTACTAACTAGACTCTATGAGATCTACCAGTTACAATTACATAGACTGCAGGCAGAGGTTCGAAAAAAAAACCAAAATACTTCTAAACTAATTTATTTTAAATATAAAAATTGCAATTAATATTGGTGAAATCTATTCGATGCTAGAATATGGAATGACCACAAATTAATTAAAAATAACTTATTGCTAATATGAAGTTTTGCTGGGTCAGCGGCTCGTGGCTTGCGCCAGTGTCGACGATGCAGTTTTCATGTGTTCGGCGTCAATCGAATGGATTGCTGGGTCGGCGATATTCATTAGAGATCCATATGTCATAAGTTACAAAATAAATTTAACAATAATAATAAAAGACCCCCGAGGGAGGTCGACGCCGTCGAGGTCAACAGTGACGAAGGTGGTGTGACGATCTGATCATGTTCGCGGGGCAAACGTGGCCAGAAATCGCCCTAGGCAGAGAAGTTTGGAAGGAGAAAGAGGAGGTCTTTACCCAGCATTGCTTTTAATAATATATAATAATAAAAGAGCGAATGAGCTCAAGTTACGTAAACTTTCAAATTATCAAATAAAAGAAATATCAAACTATGTTAAAAAATCGGGTTGATAAAGATGAAAGAATGAGCGAAGCGAGCTCAAAAATTTAAGCAACCTTCCTTAAAGATTGATTTTCTTTTGACTTTTGAGAAACAAGAAGTTGCGGGGCGACAAGATAATAGAACATAACAGAGCCCAATAGAGGTGCTACCTCACGCCATTGTCCTCTTTAAAAGTAAATACGCTACTGTTTACCAGGGTCGACAGCCGAGATCAACCAGTCGATCGCAAATCGACCGGTTGGCCACGCCTGCTCTATAATGTACACCATAAAAATACAATAGGAGTAGTGTTTAAGAATTATTATTAGACCCTATTTTAAACGTCTATGCAATCAATAAAACCATCGTCTCCCTTTTCCCAACTAGCCGATCCCAAATCAGCTTCCAGTCTAACCAGATGCGGTTTAATACCCATGCTTTACATGGAGCGACTGCCTATCAGACCTCCTCAACCCAGTTACTGGGCAACACGATACTCCTGAACTACCTATAACGACTTTCAAAGATCTATAACCGAGACCAACGGTTTCATGTGTACTTTACGTGGCATGGGGTGTTACTACTGTTCTAGATAAAATTCGGAAAAAATTATATAAAATTAAAAATTCTACGTAAAAATCCGCAACTTCACGCATAAGGGCCGGGTGCCTTAACTACTGGGCCACATCGCCAATAAAACAGCTAAATTGGGTTCTAAGTCCCCCTGTGGACCGCCCCTTACCTCAGCTGCAGTATACCTCCGTCCGCAACTCCTCGTAGTTCACAATCCCGCAGTTCTGTGACTTTATTACCCGAGTGGAACGGTATGCACTCTCGCTGTATGATTTCAATACTACACTTCGAAGACGGAATGCATTTATTTCTTAGTTGAAGCTTCGATGTGCGAAGTTTGGGACTAGTGCGCCGTCGCTGGAGCAATCTAGGTACAGCTTGAACTTTACAAGCAAATAGAATATTTAATTATT
Source organism: Leucania comma (assembly GCA_958295575.1). Classification (NCBI taxonomy): domain Eukaryota; kingdom Metazoa; phylum Arthropoda; class Insecta; order Lepidoptera; family Noctuidae; genus Leucania; species Leucania comma. The sequence goes on along the minus strand of OY282478.1, from coordinate 23,454,261 downwards.
TAAAAAATTGGAATCATAGGATGTCCTACGTACTCGTACATTTATAATCAGAGAAAAATAGTAAAAATTATATGACTATCCATGGGTCTAAAATTAATTTATGGTGATAGTGATAAATAAAATGTTATGGTATTTATCAGCTTTTTCGAGGTTTGAGATATCTTTATTTCCCATAAGATTTTCATTTCACTTACATGCGAAATATTGAGCATATTTACAAACATTATTACCGTACCTACAGCTACCGCAACAGTTTTAGCTAATATTCCAACACAAAAAAAAAACACAGGAAACTAAACAGCTTATTCATTAAGGTACATGATTTAAGAATGCACACCACACCATCAGTGTACAGCCCAATACAGTTGCGTGAAAGTTACTATCATGAAAAATAAACAAAAAATGTATGATCGTCATCACCTCGTCGTCATCATCGTCAAACTAGCTTTTGCGGTTGCGGCTGAATACCCGTGTTGTACATGAAGCGGCTGCCTATCAGACAACCCAGTAACTGGGCAACACGATACTCCTCGATAGTCGGTAACTTGAATTTTAACTCATCATCATCATCAGCCTTTTAATGTTCCCACTGCTGGGACACAGGCCTCCTCTCTAAGAGAGGGAATGGGCCGTAATTCATCACGCGGGCCCAGTGCGGCTTGGTGAATGTCACATGTCTTCGAATTTTTGGTTCTAGGACATGCCGGTCTCCTCACTATGTTTTCCTTCACCATTTTGAGAGCAGTGGTGATGAAATGAATTACACAAAGTAATGCGCCTGGTTTGGTTTGAACCCGCGACCTACAACTCATAAGTCGGGGCCGTTACCACTCGGCCACCACTGCTCTCGAATTTTAACTACCTGAACAATATTTTTTAAACACGCTTTATGAAACTAAGCTCTTTATGTATGTATGTTCGCTTCATCGGTATACAGGGTGTCCCGTAAATAATGGATCAAACGTAACGGGTCGGTAGCTTACCTCATTTTCAACAACTAATTTGAACAGTAAAAAAAAAACCCATAAGGTAACCAAGATATTTTTTTTTTTCGATTTTTACTATTTTCTGTACCAGCATTCAGTGTTTTTAATGCTGTTGCTGCAAATGGTATCATATTTAGGTGTGATTTTTGTCATACATTTCTGAATAGTTTACTAGTGTTATAAGATACCATTTTTTTAAATAACATTTTATTTGCCTTAGAAAAAAAATCTTGAATTGAAAAGTTTTGTTTTTACGATGAAAAGACCAGAATTGGAAAAATTCTCCTGTAAAAAAAATGTATGACATCAAAGTGTAACATTATTTTAAAAACTTGTAAAATTACTAAGGTTTGCAAATTGGTATAAAACTTACGTCTAGTCCTTGCGGTTACAAAGATATTGCTACTCGTATGAATGTGATGAAGAAGACAGAACAGAAATTAATATGGTACAATCTAACTTTTCTTTCTCGTAATGGCTTATGCTTGTAATCTAAGCATGTGGTTAAGCGTGTAGCGTAATTCCGAGCCGATGACGTCATGTGTTCGGCATTTGGGACCGCTACCTGCGGAGTTGCACCTCACTCAGTGTGAAAGGGATAGATAGCGCCGCTTTTGTATTTTTGGAAATGTTGCTTGATTTTATTTGTTTAGTTGACACGAATCTCTCTTCGAGTTGATACGTACGTCAGACTACTTTCGCTCCTGCTGTGCCTAACTGTTGTGTTCCTTAAAATTAAACTTGTGCGGTGTATTTGGACTTTGCTTTGCCTAACGATTTGGAACTGTTTGTGTTTTGGATGAATGACTTGGCAATCCTACGGACTTCGAAAACAATCGTTTGTGTGTGGTTGTACGTGTGTGCAGTAGTACGATGCCTCGTTACGAGTACACGCCACGGGAGTATGCCGAAATGCATTTTATCTACGGAGAAGCAAGAGGTAATGCCAGGGCGGCCGCAAGATTGTATCGTGAAAGATACCCGAACCGGGATCGACATCCCGACTATCGCGTATTCATTAGAGTGCATAACGCGCTTCTTGAGGGAAGAATTCTTGGCACCGGAGTTGGGGGTGCCAGTGAAGGGCGACCGTCACAAGTCAATGACGAAATTATTATTCGAGAAATCGAGGAAGATTCGTCGGTCTCAATTCGCGTCATAGCGCAACGCACAGGTATTCCAAGATCGACGGTACATCGAGTTCTAAAAAGGCACCGGTTGCACCCATATCACGTGCAACGTGTTCAAACGCTGACGTCACGTGATTACCCGCAAAGAGTAGCATTTTGCCAAAGGATGCTTAGAATGATACGGGCGGACCCACAGTTTTTTAATAAAATTTTATGGAGTGACGAGTCTTCATGCCGGCGAGATGGATATCTCAATTTGCATAATTTGCACAGTTGGCAGCTGGTAAACCCACATTTGATGCGAGAGGACAGGAGCCAACATCAATTTAAAATAAATTTATGGGCAGGAATAATAAATGGGCAAATAATAGGGCCCTTTGAACTACCAGCAACTCTAAACGCCGAATACTATCTGCATTTTTTAAGGAATGAGTTGCCAACGTTATTAGAAAATATTCCAGAAGACGTGCGGCAAGCAATGTGGTTACAAAATGATGGATGCCCCGCTCACTATGCGACGGCAGTAAGGGCGCAACTCAATGAAACTTACCCTGACAGATGGATCGGCCGATTAGGACCAATTTTGTGGCCTCCGCGATCTCCGGATTTAAATCCCTTAGATTTTTTTTATTGGGGATGTTTAAAAGACAAAGTTTACAAACAACGAATAACGTCGGAAGAAGAATTACGTCAGCGCATCCAATCTGCTGTATCAGAAATAAACAACAGCCATTTTGTCCGTCGGATAAGAGCTTCCTTTATTAGGAGGTGCAGACTTTGCATTCTCGTAGGGGGACGTCAGTTTGAACATTTACTGTAAAAACAAAATAAACGATTTATTTGTATTTTTTTTTTAATTTAACCTCCTAAGTTTTTTCATACGCTGAGATACCTAAACATTTTTAAGAAAATAGTTGAATTGTGCACACTTTTTCAATTTTATTTGATTTCGTAATTTTGCACCTCTGTCAGATTCATAGCAATATCTTTGTAACGACAAAGACTAGGCGTAAGTTTTATACCAATCTGCAAACCTTAGTAATTGTACAAGTTTTTTAAAATAATGGTACACTTCGGTGTCATACAATTTTTTTACAGGAGAATTTTTCCAATTCTGGTCTTTTCATCTTAAAAACAAAACTTTTCAATTCAAGATTTTTTTTCTAAGGCAAATAAAATGTTATTTAAAAAAATGGTATCTTATAACACTAGTAAACTATTCAGAAATGTATGACAAAAATCACACCTAAATATGATACCATTTGCAGCAACAGCATTAAAAACACTGAATGCTGGTACAGAAAATAGTAAAAATCGAAAAAAAAAATTATCTTGGTTACCTTATGGGTTTTTTTTTTACTGTTCAAATTAGTTGTTGGAAATGAGGTAAGCTACCTACCCGTTACGTTTGATCCATTATTTACGGGACACCCTGTATTGCAGTACTACGTTACACCGCTGATTACAGCCGTCCATCTGCCGACCAATGACCATGTGCGTATACTGTGTGTAGCACATGAATTGATGACGTCATTGCATCAGTCTGACAGCTTGTCATTGTGCCAATTACTTGATGATGGATGACGTAGCGCGGCTGAAAACGGGACGTTGATTGGCGGGGGAAATTGCGCGGTATCATTTTGTATTAAAACCACTAAGCTTTAAAGTTACTTTTAAGTAGTGTGATAAACCTGTGACCATGGCAACCGATTTGAGCAGAAGAAATTTTCTTCATAATATGGACTTAGTATGTGGATTTTAAAGTTATGTGTTTATGTTTACTAATGGTCTGACGTTTGTTCATACCACTCTAGGGGCAAACTCGCCGAAAAAATATTAAAATATTATAGCTTGTGCCTGTGACTTTGTCCACATCAGATTCGTAAAACACAATGCCATTTCTCAGAGTCTCCGGCCCCAGCTCGTGGAGGGTGTGGTGAGCGCTCTGTTCCCTACGCGAGGGGAGCACACTCCCCCGCCTATGGCTCCGCCACCAGCAGCGGTGTCCGATGCGGACCACGACGGCAACGACGGCAACAATGCTCCAGAGGTGACCGAGGTGGAGATGAGAGTGGCGGTGCGAAGGCTGAGTGCCAAGAACACCGCCCCAGGACCCGATGGCTTGCCTGGAAAAGCCTGGGTCCTGGCCATGGAGGAACTCGGGTCTCGACTGAGAGGGCTCTTCAGCGCATGCATGGAGAGGGGCCAGTTCCCGCTTCGCTGGAAGACGGGGAAACTGGTCCTTATCGCGAAGCCGGGGCGCCCCGCGGACTCTCCGTCCGCGTATCGGCCCATTGTGCTGCTCGACGAGGTGGGCAAGCTCTTTGAAAGAGTAATTGCAGACCGCCTCGTCGTGCATCTGGCGCGGAAGGGGCCGGATCTTGCGGACGGCCAGTTCGGATTTCGCAGGAGGCGCTCCACTGTGGACGCCATCATGCGCGTGCGAGCCCTCACGACGGGGGATGCGGTGTCCCGGGGCAGGTGTGTCTTGGCGGTGTCTCTGGACATCGCCAACGCCTTCAACTCCCTGCCCTGGAGTTGCATTGGTAGGGCACTCCGGTACCACCGGGTGCCCGACTACCTCTGTCGGGTGATCGAGGCCTACCTGTCGGACAGGTTCATCATCTACCCCGGTCATCAGGGGGAGTTGAAACGGCGAGAGATGTCGTGCGGTGTTCCGCAGGGATCGGTACTAGGGCCGCCCTTGTGGAACATCGGGTACGACTACGTGCTGCGCGCCGACCTCCCCGACGGGGTCAGCGTGGTCTGTTACGCAGACGACACGCTGGTCCTGGCGCGGGGACGGTCGTACCAGGCGGCGGTCGAACTAGCGACGCGCGGGGTTGCGACAGTCGTGGAGAGGATACAGCAGTTGGGACTCGAGGTGGCATTGCACAAGTCCGAGGCCATGTGTTTTCACGGCCCTCGGAGCGCGCCACCTCCGGGCTCCCAATTGACGGTAGGAGGAGTTCACATCGGCGTCGGGTCGACGATGAAGTACCTGGGACTCGTCCTCGACAGCCGGTGGAACTTCAAGGAGCACTTCCGACGTCTGGCTCCCAGGTTGAATGCGACTGGGGCTGCGCTCAAGCGGCTCCTGCCGAACCTAGGGGGTCCAGACGCCTCCTGCCGGAGGCTCTACGCAGGCATCGTTCGGTCCATGGCCCTTTACGGTGCGCCGGTGTGGGCGCCATCGCTACGGAAGCGAGTGGCGGCCCGGCTAACCGCCTGCCAGAGGGTCATGGCCATCCGGATGATCCGCGGATACCGTACGGTGTCCTGCGAAGCGGCGAGCCTCCTTGCTGGCCTACCACCATGGGATTTGGAGGCAACAGTCCTTGCACACATGCATGACTTACGCGTGGAGATGCAACGTCGGGGCGAAACTCCGCTGCCGCGACAAGTCGCGGCATGGCGGACAGAGCTCCGGCGGGATCTCATGGTGAAATGGCGAGAGCGATTGTCGCAACCTCGTGCTGGGCACGCCACGATCGAGGCGGTAAGGCCCCTCTTTGAGGCGTGGCTGGAAAGGCCCCACGGCGTCGTCACCTTCCGTTTGGCGCAGGTGCTGACCGAGCACGGCAAGTTCGGTCCGTACCTGTACAAGATTCGTGCGGAGACGACGCCCGGGTGTCGCCATTGTGCGGACCGCCCGGTGGACACGGTGGAGCACACAGTCGAGGTGTGCCCCGCTTGGGAAGAGCAGCGCCGTGTCCTCGTGGGGGCGATCGGCGGCGATCTCTCGCGCCGGGGCTTGGTTCAAGCCATGCTCCGGAGCGAGGAGGAGTGGCAGGCGGTCGCCTCCTTCTGCGAAGCAGTAATGCTAGTAAAGGAGGAGGCCGACCACCTTAGGCAAAGGCGGACACGCCGCCGCCGCCGCCGGGTTTCCGATCCCAATTTCCGGCCACCGTAGGCGCGGGCTCGCGGACGGTGGGCAATGGGTAGCTCGCTGTCCGTCCGTCCGGTAACAGACCGGTCCGAGCTCAGGTCGTCTACGGCGCGCACCGTTCCCGCGCGCCTCAAGGAGTTGTCAGCATACTGTAGGGGTCCAGCAGGGCCGAAGCCTACTGGGGCCAAAGGTTATGTGAGACTGTCACCAAAGGCCCCAGGATAAAGGCAAGGAATGGAAAGGTAGGTTTTTTAGTCAGTAAAAGTCTGACACTGTTTCCCGCCCCACCCAAGGGCGGGATTCGTCATTGGATGATTTTTACCTACCACAAAAAAAAAAAAAAAAAAAAAAAACAATGCCATTTGGTCACAATAACAAGAAGTCTTTTTTTGTGCGGTATTCTAATTCTTTTTATAAAATGGAAGTAGCCCAAGATACTCCTTATAACATCAGCTATCTACCAGTAAAAGTGTCATCAAAAATCTTTGTCGATTAGCCGGAATAAACAGATATAAAAATATTTAAAATTGTTATAGATAAAAAAATCAATAAAAAACACAGTAAAAAAACATTTTGGTATTACAAACATACACTTCAATTTTATTTAAAAAACAGTTTTCTAAAAAATATTATCTGCTCAAACGGATTTATCTCACATTAGGAGCATCCCTAGTTCTTAACGAAGAAAGCAAACACACCAGCGATCGAGGCTCGCATTAAATGCAATCGCCGTCCACCATCCGTTCCAATAGACTCGGCAAGCAGTCCGAATTACACAAGGATAGGAGGATAGCGGACGGTCCCGGGGGATGGGGGATCGCGGATGACGGGATGACGGGCATACAGCCGCGAGCCATGCGCTCAGGGACTATTGTGTAGCGAGGGGCGAGGTGTTGCGGAAATTCATTATGAGACGCGGTTATGTTACAATACCTGTAAGCCTGTAATATTATTTGATAAGAGAAATCAATGGACGCTAGTGCAGTTTTGCGTGTTTGTCGGTTGAGGAACGCTTTTCTTTTGTTTTGTTTTGAGCTGGATTGTATGTGAGCCTCAGAGAGCAGTAAGTACAGCAGAACTAGCGCTCCCAGCGACTTCGCCTGTGTAAAACAAAATATATTCTCGGGATAAAAGTATATTATGTGTTTGGTCACTACAATTTTTCTGACTACTGAAATATAACTTTGTAAGTAGACTTGTAAAATAAGTAAAGTTCATTTATTTTTTGTGGAGTTTGAAAGCGTCTGACAGAAGTTTTCGTCCATAGAAAGTGTCTGACACTTATGATACTACTTTAAAATAATATTCTACAAAACATATATAAAAAACATTCATAAAAATTTGAGTTAAGTAACTCTTATTTTCCCTTTCTCACCTGGTACCTGCCCACGGCCCCCAAGGGGGCCCTCCACAAGCACACAGAACCTAAGACAACTCTGGGATTATATTTTTTTCTGATTATATTTTGTTATAAACAAAGTTTGAAAGATTTTCTGGCTTAACAGAGTGTGAGTGAATGACTAAATAATCAACCTCAAATCAAACCACCCAGAAATATAATATTCAATTCTTAGTCTTTTAGCCTCAGCATCTAACCTTGGTTGCAGCTTCCATAAATATTTACAATCGACTCGGCTAAATCAGATAGAAATCTCTAACAGCATAACTGTAAGTTGTCAAGGTATTCTCGATACGTAATAGCGTATAGCTAGTGAACGGAATCCGGCGCGCCTCGCGGAATTACAGCGGCGGCGACCGCACGTCGCGGCGCGGTGCACGAGACGCGCAGGGGTGGCACGCGTGGGCCACGGGGAATTTCTGAAAGGGAAACTGTAGCCCTGGAACGCAAAGGGCAGCTGAAGGCTACAGATGTGGTTTCAGTCAGTAAAAGTCTTAAACACCCTCTCAATCCACCCTAAACTGGGAATAGTTGTTGGATGATTTCCCACTTAAAAAAACGTGTGACGCGAGAAGCTTTTGGAAGATTATTACAGTTGGGTGTATTTCAAAGCAATTACAATATTAATTTATCAATACTCTTTATATATATAACAATCTAACAATCTTACAACTTATAATAGCTTAGGGTGTTTTTAATATCGTGCAAATTTCATCACGCATGCGGATTTGCTCCGCATGCGGATCATTTCTGTTTTGTGACGTATACCTACAAAGTTTGTATTATAGTCTTATAGCACAAACCTTGCTTAATGCTAAATTTCAGGGTTCTAGGTCAACGGGAAGTACACTATGAATTGTGATCCCATGAGAGTGTTGAAATATATGATTTTTGCGTTTTTAGTAATTTGCCTCGTCGCTGCTGTGGTCTTCCCGTCCAATTATAATTTAGGTGTCTTCAAAGCTAGAGTGAATAGGCTCTTAATAAAAAAGTACGCCTCAGCATCAACAATTGCATCACTGCTTACCATCAGGTGGGATTTTAGTCAAAAAAATCGTAAGCTTAATAGTTTGATTTTTTCATAACTTCAAGGGACCGGCCTGAGTCTATGGTTTTTAATTAATGTTAATTTCAACTCTATACCTCCACCCATTCCCGAGATAAAGGGACTTAACAGACAGACAGTGTAAATCTGGATATACTATTGTAACAATATAAGATCTTAAAATAACCAAATAAACTAAGATTGGGATCCATCGGTATTGTCGGACGTGGAGGCAGCCCTAGAACTCCGTCGTTCGCTGCGATTGGTTTACTATTTACACACTACACGGCGTGATTGCAGTTAGAATTGAAGTGTCCGATCTGAAAGTGCTTTTTCAATGGCGATGTACCTTCGTCCCGTGTGTGCCGATGCCGATCCGATACGTACCTATCGCTGTGTTGACTGCGGCTGAGTGTACACGTGTAGAGGCGAATGTTGGTTTATTGGATCCAAGATTGATGTCTATCTAGTTAGTTACATAAAATACTTACCGCAGATTCTTTTTACTTCAAAAATTCTAGCAAGAATCCTCTTTTACTTTACAGCCGTCGGTTACAATTTTCCAACCATAAATTTTCAGGCTACGCGATATAAGCAACTCTCAGTAATTTCCTGGACTCCTAGTACTATATAAGGTATTTCCAAAAGGTCTCCTTGTCAGTTAATCAAACCAAGAAATATACTAGTATGTTTTTGTTATCTTCTTCGTATCGCTAGTACAACAGATATTATAAGTCTTTTCCACGGCCTCGTCGATGTCATGGTCCTTAGTGCTGCCTGTTTGAAGCTCCACGTCCACCTACTGACGCTCCTTCAAGGTAACCTTCCTACCTTTTTTTAGGTGGGAAAATCATCCATAGACATTTCCCACCCTTGGGGGGGCAGGGGATAGTGTCAGACTTTTACTGACTAAAAACTCACTCCTATTCTTTCTTTGCCTTCGTTCTAGGGCCCAGGGTTCACTTTCATATTACCCATGGACCCAATAGTCTTCGACCCTGCTGGGCCTGTACGGTTTGCTGACATCTCCTTGGGCCTGGTCCGGACAGTTACCAGACGGTTGGGCGGCGACCTACCCATTGCTCACACCTTCCTGCTTAGGTCCTAAGGTGATTCAGAAACATCCAAAGGGATGACGGAAGATTTGATCAAACGAGAAAATGATCGCATGATGTTTAATAGTTAGTGGGGAGGGGAAAAGCGTCCTACCGCAGTTGGAATCTGGTTTCGGCTGAATTAATATAGATACCCACTTATTAGCGGACGAAACTAATCTTGCCATATTTTTTACAGTAGTAGCAGTCTTAATGGGATGGTAACACGTAGTACTAACAGAAACAAAGCATCGCGGCATTACACAAGGGAAGAGCTTGACCGCCACAAATAAGGAGGTTGCACATAACTAAATGTACTTGAGAAAACAATCCACGTAGTTGCGACAGTTGAACTAAGTTGCACACTGTGCCGCCGCCTAGCCAGCGGTGTCAGTAACAGAGTGAAACTGCGAACGACGTTTTGGCGCTGAGCTGTTTCACTTTAGTGTACGCCAACCTTTATGTTATGTTGCTTGCCACTTGATAGCTTGGATTTTGTGTAATGATGTTAGCAGCTGGATGAGGCTTAGCGATTATTTACGGAGGAAATTCTTACTACCGAGAATTACGTTTGCTTTGCAGACATAGTTGTTCAAAAACTTCATATAGCTTAAAAACTGATTACATTCGAAATTCAGTAACAGTACGTAAAAGACGTTGGACGAAATCACTTTGAATATTGTACAAATGTTAAAAACATTACTTGTCTTATCTACATATTTTGTAGAGTTTAAGCCAGATACGATGCCGATGCTTTGACTGTTATGAGAAAAAAACAACGAAAGAAACTTGCAGGTCAGCCTCTCTTATAGTCTATACAAATCGTTCCTACTGGTCAAAATAAATCAGCATTCACCAAAAGTCTGCCCCAGAGACTAAAAATCCCGTTTAAATATTGAAAGTTTTCTATGCAAGCAACGAATCCTTAATTGTCTTCTTTTATACTATGTGGCATGGCACATACTCGTACAACCTTATTTTTAGTTTATGCGAAACCCGAAACACGTATCTTGTATTTTTATGAAAATTTCATAACTATATCATGAAAAATCACAAAGTTATAAGTTTGTTGTTAACTGATTGTTGACATATACGCATGTCTGAGGGGTTGTTTTGCTCCCGCACCCTGCTGTGCTCTGGCTCCTAATACCCGCAATGGCCTGTCGTGACCTGTTTTGTACTTAGTGTCGGTTGTGTCTAACTGGTGACCTTTAAATATTTTTGTGAAAAATATTACATGGTGTAAAAATTATTGGAATCGATTCAGTTGCTGATTCTGAACAAACTACTCGTATATTCAGGTTTCGCATATACTCAAAATAATGTCGTGTAGGTTCAAAGTGCATCCAGAACTCTAGTCACTTGTTCTTGCACACAGGATCCAGCCACAACGAGGACGTACTGCGTCCAGCTAACTAGATAACAGACACGTCGCGTCCACTCGCGCGTCCGTCGCCTCGCGCCAGTGCGGCCGCTGCCTAACTTGCCGTTATCGCTTGTGTGGCTAAATATGAACTCGGTTTGCATTATGAAAGGATGAATGATATTGTTTAAGTTTGTTGTAATGGTTTTGTGCAAGTGACGAGTAAGAATTCTTTAATGAACACAGTATATATAGGCACATGCATAATTAGCTATGACTAGCTGTCCCCGTGGTTTCACCCGCATCTATGGATACTGTCCCGCTATAGTAGTCGCCGGGTGTTATAGCGTGAAGTTAATATCGTCTTTCTCGATAAATTGACTTTACAATAGAGATATAATAGAAATATGGCTAGTTATAAATGGTCATGACAATTGATTTGATTCAAAAATGTTTTGATATAAATCATTTGAATTTAAACTTGCGTTCCTAAAATGCATAATTAAATTGGGAAGCCACCCGGAGACAACTATTTATAAACAACAGTTGTAACGACCTTACTGCACCCATCAATTACAAAATAACCCATACAGGCACAATATCTTCCCCTGCAACAATAAGACGTCCGCAAAGCTGCGCCCCCAGCGTCTCCCCTCACCCCTCCTGTCGCGCCCCGTGACATATTTTTAATTAAACGCCACTTAGGTCGACGCGCGGCAAATCCCGCGCGATCCATTGTAGCCTTAGCCGTTATGATAATGTGGCTGCACCTTTATGTGATGTGTGGCGCCTTTGTGTGTTTTGTTCCGTTTACAATTTGTGTAGCGGCGGAGAGGATTACGTTGCTATTGTTAAAATGTTAGGCGTAAATTATTTTGTTGCTTATTTGTTTTAATTACGTAATCTTAAATGAGGCTCTTTTCGTAATGTTTTATTTGAGCGAATAAAACTTGAGATAATGTATGTTTAATTTTTATAATTTAGACATTTGTATATCAGACTATCAATAACGGTTATTAATTGCTAGGATGTAGCGAATAGTTAATTAAATATTTTACAATGATAATAAGCTAATATTGATAATTTTATTTATGTACTGAAATTAAAGAAATTGTTACAAAAAATATAGAGAAAACTCAAAAAGTAATTGCATCGACCGGGAATCGAACCCGGGCCGCCCGCGTGGCAGGCGAGCATTCTACCACTGAACCATCGATGCTCATACAAGATGGTCCAAAATTGTAGTTTCAATTGTGTAAAGCTACGGTTTTAATAGATATATACCTATTGATAACGGTACTACTGAGTGAAATAATTGCTCTCATTGATAAGAAACATTTTGTTAGATACGATTCATTTACTGTTTTTAATAAAATTGGTATTTATTGTATAATAGCTTCTGCCCTTGAACTCCCGCGTGCAAAGTATTTTTACTTATCCCAAACTAGGAACATAGTAATGTAATATTACGTCCCACTGCTGGGTAAAGGAATCCCTCTCCTTACCTGCCATCTAGGCCATGATCCAACTTTGTACAAATTGATATGAATGTAACAATCACAACACACAGACACTTTCACTTTTATAAGCATAGTTCTGTATGGTTTTTCTAGCCCATGTAGCTAGCTTTTCATAGATACATTATCAAGCAGCATGGTCACTGTCCAGAAGCTGCTTTCACACGGCTTAGCCGTCGGATACGATCCGCACGGCTCGGATCCGGCCCGTGCGGCTCGGATCCGACAGATAAGCGCCGGAAGCGAGAGAAAACGCGGCGCGTACGCTTGATAACGCTTGTATTCGCTATGTTAGTAGATAGATACCTAATGTTAGTAATGATTGAGTTGTTTAGTTATCTTCACGCGTAGTGAGTTGGAAGGGGTGAGCAGGCGTGAAGGATTGATAGCTCATGTAGCTAACTAGATGAAGTTTTCAAGCTCGATAATACACACAATTGGAAAATTAAGTTACAATCATTAATTAAGCACTGAAACTGCTTTCATATTTTTTTTATTGATATAAATTAATGCTTGATTGCGATCCCACCTGATGCTAAGCAGAGATGCAATCGTTGATGTTTAGGAGCTAGTGCTGCTTAGCATAAACTAGTGTTTATTAAGAGCCTATTCACTCTAGCCTTGAAGACTAGTTATCCTAATTGTAGACAAATAGTATATAACACAATACATTGGTAGCGCACGCACATACAAATATTATGCTAGTGACGCGATCAAGAGTTATTAAGAAATGTTTTAGAATAATTACCTATTTTAAAAACTATTGAAATCGATTCAATAGCAGATTCTGAACGTACTACGAGTACTATCAGGATCATGGTTTATTAAGAGACTTGCTATACAGTTCTGTTCATGCCGTTGTGAAGGCACTAGGTAGTGACTCAGGCCGTAAGCAAATTAAATAAGTAATTGCTTAAGGCATCACGCCTTAGGGCACCAGAACCAGCACCATATATATATATATATATTAGATATTTTTTGGAAATTTTAAAATAATAATAAAAAAAGCAATCAAAACGTTTTTATTGTTAGTCCTATATTAACTTTAACTGCATTATAAACTTAGCGTTAGTTAACGTTTTGGTTATCTGTAAACGTGTGGCAGCTTTACAATAGTTTTTAAATAATATGCTGTTAATATTTCAGTGCTTGTAATGTTGAAGATCCTTATCAATAAATAAACACGATCTTGTTTGACCTCTAAAACCCCCGTCCGTGGCACTCAGAACTTAATCACTGTTCGTGCCCGGGTGTTCAGCCTCCCAGCGCTCAATATGCACTGTAAACAGCCCCGGGATCCCGCGCAGATGCGATCCCGCGGGATTAGCGCCGGGACGCGTGCGCCGTAATCCCGGGGCGCGGGATTAAGGCGATGGGAAATTAATTGCTCATAGAGTTGGTCATGATTGTGAGTAATTTGGAGGATGAAGGTTTTTTTTTTATGGTAGGTAAAATCATCCAATGACAAATCCTGCCCTTGGGCGCAGCGAGAAGTAGTGTCAGACTCTTACTGACTAAAAACCTACCCCGTTCCTTCGTAGCCTATCGCGCCAGGGCCGGGTATTCCTTTCGGAAGTTAACCCATGACCCCAGTAGGCTTCGACCCTGCCTGCCTGCAGTTAGCAAGCTCTTCGGTGTGCTGACAGCTTCTTGAAGCGCGCGGGAACAGAACGCGCCGTCGACGACTTGGGCTCGGTCTGGTCGGTTACCGGACGATCGGACAGCGTGCTACCCATTGCACGCCGTCCGCAAGCCCGTGGAGGATGAAGGTGGCATTTTTGTGTATGTGTTAGACACTTATATTTTTGTCGGTGGGGATCGTGTTGGTACAAGGTTTTTTTTTTGAGGTGGGTCGCTTTAGAGTAGAGCGGGAGAAGTCATTAGATGATTAGGCGTTGCTGACTTTTACTGACTAAAACCACGCCTATGTTTGTTCAGTTGCCCTTTGCCCTAAGACCATGATTTTCCTTTTCAGAAGATTTCCTATGGCCCTAGCAGGCATTGGCTCTGCTGGTCGGCTGTTTTGCTGCCATCTCTTCGACACGCACGCGGAACAGTACGCGCCGTCGACGACTCGGGTTTGGTCCTTATATGTCGAGCGGACAGATCCATTGCAAGCGCACGCCTATGGCGGATGTTGATACAAGGTTGGGTACATTTTCGTGCTCATCCCGCCTGCAATCTTAAATCCCTCGGGAAAGAAATAAGTTTAGTTAGTTTTTTATTATAATATAGTCTCACAGGGCTGGGAGATAATGTAGCTTTTAGAGTACGACTAGCGTTTTATTTAGTCGATAGGAGTCATATTCATGACTTGATCTATAGGACGAATGTCTGTTATTCTTAGATTAACGTTGAATTCTACTTACATAAAAACGCTATTACACATACAAATAAAATCATTTCCACATTTTCACACCATCAACATTTCCGCACTCCCGCATTCCATCGACAATTACCTCATAACGCCATAACCGCCCCTCACAGGAGACAGTGGGACACCATGGTTTATGGCGTGTCGTATAGCGTGGCCCCGCGTGGCCCTCCGTGGCCCCGCGTAGCGTGGCCCATGCTCGTAAATTAACACTCGTATTTGTTATTGTGCATGTTCTACATGGAATATGTATGGGTGTAGTCTTTTATGATGCCCTAATTGATGGGACAGTAAAAGGTTTATACGCGTTAATAATATTATTGCTCGGTGGCGGTTATTGGGGTGAAGATACTATGAATTTTTAGGGCAACTTTTATCAATATAAAGTTAACATATTTTTTCTTTAACATATTCAGCCTTATAATGTTCCCACAGCTAGGACTCAGGCTTCCTCTCCAGGAGCGGGAATGGCCCTGTTCGGATTGGTGGATGTCACATTTGTTCGAATTTCTGGTTAAATGATAAATTAAATTTATTCGCGAATTTCTGGTTCTAGGACATGCCGATTTCCTCACGATTTTTTCCTTCACCGTTTTGAATGCGTTTTTAACTTTACTACCATTTAAAACACCTTCTGAAGATGTCAAATCGACCCAATTCTTTAAACTACGTAAATAACTTCTATTAATCTTATTAATAGGCTGTAGTCCCATCGCCCTAGACTACTTGTTGTAAAGCTGATGGGTTTTTATAACTAAAAAACCTGTAACTTCGTCGACAGCTTTTTTTTGAGGACTGTTTATTGAGAACGCTCAATAAAGCGGCCTCAAGAAAAAACTACATGAATTTTCCATTTCGCCTCATTTCTGCAAATAACAATCAACTCGTTCTAAATTCAAATCTCTACAAATCTCAAAAATCTTTTCTAAAAATCGCAATCACAAACAAACCCAAAACTTTTAAAGTGCGTATCTTTTTTGAAGGGCACATTGGCGGCCTCCTCACCCAGACGAGACGGAGGGATTAGACAGCCCTTCAGCCGCAGTCCGGACGGGTCACGACTAGTACAACACTTTGCCCGACAGTTTTATTGTGTTGCAGACATTATCCCTTTTAGAATAAAAGTCGCGGAAATGTGACGATTGACGAGCCTTATATTGGACCTGAGCCTCCATCAACTGTATTTGGGTTGTGTTGTGATTTGTAACTAACCTACATATGTGCTTTTATTTTCTCGAAAAGATTACCACAGTACAGTTTTATGTCTACTTTCATCCGGTTTTTTAGGGTTCCATACCTCAAAAGGAAAAAACGGACCCCTAATGGGATCACTTTGTTGTCCGTCTGACTGTCTGTCTGTCAAGACCCTTTATCTCGAGAACGCGTGGAGTTTTCGAGTTGAAATTAAAACTACATATATACTCAGGTCTGCGGTCCCTTGAAGCTGTGAAAAAATCAAACTTCTAAGTTTATGGAAAAAAGATATGAACGTTTATGTCGCAAAAAAATTATATTTCGACTCCCGTTGACCTAGAATCCGGGAATTTGGCATAACCAAGGCCTCATAGCAAGCACAAATAGAGGAATAAATCTGAAATTTGTAGTTACGGCTTACGGCACAAAAAAAACTTTTATGCGACTTGGAAAAAAAAAATCGGGATTCGATTCGTGAATTGAACTGTTTTCATAGATTAGTTCGTACTCAACTCACCCATTGAGGGATTTGAGGGTTCCCTCAATGGGTGAGTTGAGTCCGACTCGCATTTGCCCAGTTTAAGATCCCCAAGTTGGAGCCATCAGGTAACTGACTTCGGTACCGGATTCTTAGTTTTAGAAAATAATTAATCGTTTATTCTATCTCTAAAAGTGTCATGATATAATGTTCAAACGTATTATCTTCAACAGTATAAAATCTCTCGCCTACGTAAACAATCGTCCTCCATTCAATCGCGAATGAAAGAAAATGAATATAAAACACGCCACAAATAAAATACAAAACGAGAAATTATTTTTTCATGAAAAACAGCCGAAACATTCGCGACGGCCATAATGCGGGGAAAAATAACGAATCATCACTACCCCTCCCCCCGCCCCGCTTGACACATACCTTTACGTAAAGAGAGAAAAGCTTTGCGGAATGGAGAGTTCGCATTGTGCTCCCCGTCAACGCCGACTTTTTATTCTAACTCCACTTAAAAATTTAACAGTGTCGTTTGAAAAGGTCGCCGTCAAGTGGCGCAACAGTGGCGACACTGAGACCCTCCGCGAACTGCCGTGGAAAGGAAAATAAAAAATTACATATTGAATTCAATTTGTGTTGCTCAGTGTCATCAGTTCCATGACTCGGGGAGGGAACATTTTGTTTTCTAACAAAAAATATTGCGCTCATGTAGGTAACTGCGACACGTACCTGCCTATTCAAAAACTCTGCTGTGGTTTTGTTCGGTTGCTATGGAAAGTGTTGTATAATTAAATTAATTAAATCATACTTAAAACTAAAAATAAGTTTAAGTTTTGTTGTGTATTTATGTTAGTAATGTGTAAAGATTCTCTCTACATATATATAGTAAGGTTTGCTGTAACAAAACCCAATTGTGGGTTTTTTTTTTAATTTTTTTTTTATGGTAGGTAAAATCATCCAATGACAAATCCCGCCCTTGGGCGGAGCGGGAAGTAGTGTCAGACTCTTACTGACTAAAAACCTACCCCGTTCCTTCGTAGCCTATCGTGCCGGGGTCGAGCATTCCTTTCGGAACTAACCCATGACCCCAGTAGGCTTCGACCCTGCCTGCCTGCAGTTAGCAGGCTGGGCCTCTTCGGTGTGCTGACAGCTCCTTGAGGCGCGCGGGAACAGAACGCGCCGTCGACGACTTGGGCTCGGTCCGGTCGGTTACCGGACGATCGGACAGCGTGCTACCCATTGCACGCCGTCCGCAAGCCCGCGCCTACGGTGGCCGGAAATCGGGATCGGAATCCCGGCGGCGGCTGGGGCGAGCGCCCCGTTGCCTCTGCCTGATGCGGTCGGCCTCCTCCTTTGCTAGCATTACTGCTTCGCAGAAGGAGGCGACCGCCTGCCATCCCTCCTCACTACGGACCATGGCCTGAACCAAGGCCCGGCGAGAGAGATCGCTGCCGCCGATCGCCCCCACGAGGACACGGCGATGCTCCGCCCAGGCGGGGCACACCTCTACAGTGTGCTCCACCGTGTCCTCCGGATGTTCCGCACAGTGGCGACACCCGGGCGAGTCCTCCGCACGAATCCGGAACAGGTACTTAGCGAACTTTCCGTGTTCGGTAAGCACCTGCGTCGTGCGGAAGTTGAGAACGCCGTGAGGTCTTTCCAGCCACGCCCCAAGGATGGGCCTTATCGCCCCAATTGTGGCGCGCCCCGAACGAGGTTGCGATAGTCGTTGACGCCATTTCGCCATGAGATCCCGCCGGAGCTCTGTCCGCCATGCCTCGACTTGTCGTGGCAGCGGAATTTCGCCCCGGCGTTGCATCTCCATGCGCTTGTCGTGCATGTGTGCAAGGACTGTTGCCTCCAGATCCCACGGCGGTTGGCCAGCAAGGAGGGTCGCCGCCTCGCGGGAGATCGTTCGGTACCCTCGCACCATGCGTATTGCCATGACCCTCTGGCACGCATTCAGCTGGGCCCTCAGTTGCTGTTGCAACGTCGGTGCCCACACCGGAGCCCCGTAGAGAGCCATGGACCGAACGATTCCCGCGTAGAGCTTCCGGCAGGAGGCGTCTGGTCCCCTGAGGTTGGGCAGGAGCCGCCCGAGAGCAGCCCCAGTCCGATTCAGTTTGGGAGACCCAATTGTGGGTCAAAGTCGCCTGTGTATATCAGCTGCCCTATTTTATTTGTTTGTAAAAGTTGTGTACAATCTTTTAAACACCATTATTTTTTAATTATGGCAAATACTTAAAGGGCTTATTAGAAAAGGTCTTGTTATTATTTAAGTAAAGTCTCAATGCATAATATTCATAAACAGCAAAGTTATGAGCGTTTGTATAGATCCCAAAATCTCGCTCAATTTCTGGAAACATTGTACAGGTTATTGTTTATGAATGAAAGAATGTCAATAAAAATGGAAAAACACTGTGCTTAATATTTTCTAGTAGTAATTGTTACGAATTATGATTCAATTATGAATTTACCAATAATGAAAAATTTTCGTGGACAATTTTGGAATTTCGTTTTTTGTACTTTTGACTACACAAATATCATCAGTAACGGGTATTGATTGAGGCCCATTTTTTTGTGCACTAATTAAAAAATAGGGGTGTATATATAAAAGCGAAATAACACTCACTGATTAATCACGTAATCTCAGAAACTATAACATCACAAACTTAAAATTTAACAGGACGCTACCTTATAGGGTGTAGACATCCGCTGAGAACGGATTTTACGAAACTGCATCCATAAGGGGGTAAAAGGGGAATGGAAGTTTGTATGGAGAAACCGAATTTCATGTTTGCGTTGCCACTGGCAGAGGCTGTTATAGTATATATGAATATACTCGAATAAAGATCTAGATATGTATAAAAGAGCATTTCAATAATCCGCCCAAGCAGTAACAAGAAGTAAGTTGTCCTAATTTCTATAATCAAAGTTATTTTCTCTACTCAACTGAATGAAAGTGACGGTGGGTTTATTTTTCAAAAGAATCGCTCCACCCAGAGTGGGAGAAGAAGATACTTATAGATTTCAACCCCAAAAAAAGTATAGCTTGTTATATTGACACATTGACTACTTTACGATATTAAACTAGGGATTGTCCGTTGTCATGCCGACTGAGTCAAATGATGTGAATAATATTGTCTTGAAAAGGATTTAGAGCATAATTTAAGCCTTAGATATCAAAGTATCCATTCAGCATAATCAGCTTTATGATGTTTCCAAGGCTGGGACTCAGGCCTCGTCTCTAGGAGAGGGAATGGGATGGTCCATCACGCGGGCCCCGTGTGGGTTGGTGGATATCATAATCATTTCCTTCACCGTTTCGAGAATATTGGTAATTGAAGAAATAAATTATGAAAATTTTTTTTTCAAGTGATAGATATAAACTAGTGCTTGACTACAATCCCATCTTATGGTAAGCAGTGATACAATCGTTGATGGTGAAGCGCGCTAGTTTATTATGAGTCACTCTAGCCTTGAAGACACTTAAATTATAATCGGACGGGAAGACCGCAGCAGGCAAACTGTTACAGTCTTTCGATGTACGCCGTTAAACGATGAGGCAAAACAGTCCGGACCGGAAGTAATTCGCTTGGCTGGGTTTGAACCCGCGGCCTACAACTCTTAAGTCGGGGCTGTTACCGCTGGGTCACCACTGCTCCTGTATACATTCAGCTTCATCAAATACACTCGCCGAGGTATTCACGTCCCGCAGTAGCACCCAGCAGCCAATCACCTGATTAGCATCAGCACGCGCCCGTAATCCTGGCACAAAGGAGATCCCTCCCGGCCTGATTGATCGCAGCCTGCGGGCGCTGGAGCCGCGCGAGGGCGGGAGGAGGTAGCCATGTGAGGATTCAGTACTGCATGTATAGGATTGTGGAAGTGTTATGGAGGATTGCAAGTTTTATCAACAACACTAACTGTAATTTTTATTATGGAAAGCAACATAGTTATACTAATAATTGGAATGATCACTAGAAAAGGGTATAATACGCGGCAAATACGTTGAACCACCATTTGCTAAGGTTTCGTGCAGCCCCCCACTTTGATTGAGACCCAAAAATCGGATAAAATCCTCTTCACAAAAGTTGAATTATCATGACGGTCGATCTTGAAAGCACAGTAACCGATTTTCGGGTCTCAATAGAAGTGGGGGAACCATAGCCAATGGTTCAACTTATTTATAGTTAGACTAACAAAAAAAATTATTCACGTATTTTTGGTTTCACCAAATCAATAAAAATTGACAAAGATAAAAAGTCTCACACCATGTCCTTCAGTTGCCTTTGTGTTCTGGGTCCGCGGGTTTCCTTTTCACAAATTCGCCGCGGCCTTATTGTACCCGAATCCTTCAAATGGGTTTAACAAACATGTATCTATGAATAGTACAGCCAAATTTCGTGAATCGTGTTTGAATCTCATGAAAAACGCTATTTTGAAAAATACTTAACACAATTCTTTAGCAAAAGGCTGCAAAATCCTATACCTGTCATAGATTACCAAAAAGTTGCATTTAAGGTCTCAGCTCATTAGAGCCACCCGGAACCCATTTCGCACCGCCTTGCCTCCTACGGCTAGTACTCTTTATATGGACTTACATAGTTATGTGCTAACTACACCAACTCCGTAATGTCAACGGATTGCCTAGTCGTAAGCTCTCCACGCGCGGACGGCGGGTGGACCACTCGGTGGCAACTCGCTGCAAGTGGGCTGCGTGGGTTCCGGGTGGCTTTAATGAGCTGTGATTTTTATATTCGGCTAACCTAAGAAAATTAGCCTATGGGAACATACTCCCGGAATAAAAAGTATCCTATGTGCTATTTACAAGACATAGGTCTACCCTTGTACCAAGAACTAACAAACATACACACACACACACTCATAAAATCTCGCCTTTATATTACTTAGTGTGTGTTTTGTTATGTGGTTTAGAGTTAATTAAATTGTTATTTTTCTCCTAAATGATGGGCGATACGTGCCATTTGCATATTGGAATAAAACAGTTTTTTATAAAAACAATGGAGATTTATTAGATTCATATCGAGTGTGTGTTTTGCTAAACTCTCATTCTGCGCTTAGATCACGTCGACCGGTGCAAACGAAAAAAGGTACTTATCTGCAAATCGATTCAATTGCTACTACTTACTAAAAAAATATATTCCACAATTTGGATTTTTAACTCATGAAAGAAGGTTTACCATGTGATAATTTTATTAATTATTAGCAAATCGCAAAAGAAGACATAGTATTTTTAAGACAGACATCCAAAAAAGGAGGTCATCAGATTTCTTTTTGTACCTTGTTCAGTGATATCTTCGCTGGATTTTGACAACCATTTTTGTGTTGGTTACTCTGTAGTAAATCCAATACCGAAGGAACATAGATTGATTTAAACCAGTAAAAGCCTGATATACCTCTCGATCCACCCTAGAGCGGGAAAAGTTATTAAATAATTTCCTACAGCGAAAATACGAGTATACTTTACCATAGAACATACTATTTAGTTTCAATTGTGGAATACCACGGTTATCTTTTTAGGTATTTTTTTTTTATACACCGACTTCTGAAATTAACATTTTTAGTTTGTTTTTAAAGTCGTTATTTCATAGAGTGTCAGTACGATTTATGTGATGTGACGTGACAAGGTGGGCAATAACGCCTGGCACGCGTGTTTGCCAATCCTTATGGAATGGTTTATGATTATTGCACTCTGTCTATGATCTGTTGCAGCAGAGGTGTATATACACCTCTCTGTTCTACCCGTAGTCTAGTTCAGCGGTCCATTGATAGACCTAATATCATCATTCTCTCGCCCTCCTCACAATTATTCGATATTGACAAAATATGTGTTCTTCAAGATCTTCAGTCGTCATCGTGGCAATCAACCCCTTTCCATCCTTTCCATCTTTCACTTGAACTGTATTCATTCATTCATCGATCTTTACTGTTCCTCCTACTACAATATGTAGCAAGGGCGTCGCCAGCTGATGACCAATGGGGGGCTATTGGAAGTATAGAGAATAATAATAAAAGTTTTTTTTTTATAATAATAAAAGATTTTTCTCCACAATAACACCTTCTTTAGTTCGGCCAGTGAAACGTCAAAACCACCAAAACCAAAGTCCAAAGCACCCTTAAAGGCGCGTTTTACTTGTTAAAATGTGGCTTTTAATTAAAAAGGAGGGTGTACACCCCCCCTGCCCCCCCCCCCTGGTGACGCCCTTGATATGTAGGTACAGTGTATCTTTTACAAACCTAGATACAGAGAACAATTTTATCTTTTTGTATAAAATTATTAGCAGAATTAAATTAATTTGAGTTTATTCTAATAGTCTCTTTTTCTGCTCTGTTAAAATAAAAATAAGCATCACCTTTGTATCATTTTTTAGGGTGCCGTGCTTCAAAAGGAAAAAAGCGGAACCCTTATATGATCACATTATTGTCCTTCTCATCTCGGGTACGCGTAGACGTATCGAGTTGAAATTAAAACCATATATTCAAGTCTGCGGTCCCTTGAAGCTGTGAAAAAATCAAACTTCTAAGTTAACGAAAAAAAAAAGATACGGCCATTTATGTCGCAAAAAACGTATTTTTCGACACTTTCAAGGAAATCAAAATTCATAGGGTACTTACAGCTGACCTAGAATCCTGAAATTTGGCATGAAGCAAAGTCTCATAACATAAATTTAGAAAAAATCTAAAAACTGTAAATTTGTAGTTACGTCACAAAGAAAAAATGGAATGGAATTGTTTTTCATAGGTAAGTAATATGGAACCGTTTGCGAGTCCGACTCGTATTTGCCCAGTTTTTTCTGTTTCCTCTTTCTTATCTTTTACCTTATATGTGTGTACATGAATGTGAAATAATAACTAAATAGGATATTAAATAAAAGTGCGGAATGTAAGCAGTTTTAAGGTCATAACTTCTGTCGACTTTATAGAAATAATTTAATTTACCTCAACACTTAAGAAATTCTTAGATATTAGTTGCCTTGTATTTCTATAATTCTGTTTTCTATATCTGTGTTGACTGTATGTATGTCTGAATGCTGTGAATCCCGCGGTCGTTACGCGACGTGGATGGGGCGGAATCCTGGCAACTGCGCTGGAATTGGTTCAGGTATTCCTGTGCGAATGGTTATTTGATTTTGTTGTACATACCCACTGTGTTATGTGTGCTCTTAGCATTTTTCTTTGTTGTTTGTGCGGACCTCTCTGTGTTTATAAAATAAAAACATTTTAACGACAATGAAAATGATGTTATGAATATTACAAAACGGCTAACCAACCAATACCGATCATAATGATTCCGACTGAATTTTAAACTGAAATAGAAAGTTAGACGTCCCATTGGAGAAACCCCGGACGTCGGGAGTCGCAGAGCGATCCCCGGCCATCATAGTAGACGAGCAATGGGTAGTTCACCGTCCGGCCGTTCGGTAAGGACTGAATTCGAATCGTCGATTGCGCGTAGTGTTTCACGCGAGCCTCAAAGAAATTTGAGCAAAACCGTACGGGCCCAGCAGGTCCGATGCCTGCTAGGGCCGCAGAAAATTCTTGAGAGGGATATCATGGTCCAGAAACACAAAGTAAAATTGAAAGACACAGGTAGGTTTTAGTCAGTAAAAGTCTGACACTCTCGCTCCACCCTAGAGCGTCTCTCTAGTGTATCTGTCAAAATAATCCAAAGGCGGTCTGTAAAAAATCGCTTTTTAGTGATAAGGCCGCCCATTGTGACACCCTATTAATTTCAAGCTACTACTTTAATTGTATTTGTGGTACGTGGTGTACCTAAAATAAAGAGTATATCTATGTATATAAAAAAACTGTTCATCTTCCTTCATAAACCAAGGAAAGAAGTAAGGGTTACCACCGTCCCTTCCTTGGTTTAAGAGACCCCGAATCTGAATATATGCAGTGTAAAGAGAAGCAGACCCTCACGTCAATAATCATCTATTAACAAGCCTTAAATCAATCCCCCATTCAGTTTTATTGTCCGCAATCATGTTCACTAACTACAGCCCCCTGCTTCGCTTAACTTTATGACGAATAAAAATTTTACGAGCTTTTCAACGGTTCTACTATTAAATACTAGTTGTAACTTGTAGGGTGGAACCAAGGGGTGGGGTTTTTCACGTTTTATTAGTAGTTTTATGTCGCGTAATTAGTAGGAGGGGAGCATGTGAGGTTACCTTTTATGGGGTAGTAAAAGTAATGAGTAAACATCCGCGGCGATATGGTGGTAAATAAAATGTGTTCGAGTAACTTATCACTTAATAAACTTTTGTATTAATACTTATTTAAAATTTAGTTATATGAATTGATTTGTTAACAACAACCTTTAAGTCAAGAGTGAATAGGTTTCTTCTAGGCAAGCATGCTCCATCGTCGGCCACATCATCGCTTATCAACAGGTGAACTAGTGGTCAAGCGCGAGTCTATCCGTATTAAAATTGCCATAATAAAATGAACTTTCTGTGTCACACAGAAAAAAATAAATTACAGTCCTTTATAATTGTTGCTTTATAAATCGTTGATATATTGGCTCTAACCAGAATAAAGAGCCATCAAAATAATAGTATAATCTCCAAACAACACCAATTACAAGCTCATCTCAATATGAAAGTAAATCACTTGTACAACTACAAGTACACAAGTAGTGGAGGATTTAAAGCGGGGTTCGTAACTGGCGCGCTCATTCGCCGGCCGGAACGAACGGCGCCCGCCCGCGTGCACACGCCGCCCGCCCTAGCACGACACTACGCCGGCGAAAACGATACGCGACATAAAATGAAATACGACAAATAAAATAAAGATTTTTTAGTGTTATTTAATTAGTGGGATATTAGACTGTAGTAATGTAACCGCAGTAGTGTTATTAGTAGTTTTATTAATACGAAAATTAGTCATTAAAAATTAAATAGTTGCAATCTGTATACAATAATAATCATAAAAATAGTTTAAAACACTAACAGTTGAACGATAAAAATAACTATAAAGTTAAACAATAGGCGCTAGTTCTTAACAAGCAATGTTTGGACAACACAAACAAACTCTGTGTTGATGGACTTATGACTGTACGAATCCCAATCTTAAATGTACCGTATATGCTAGAAGTTAGGGTGTATATTCGCGTGTGTGTTAATTTTAGGTAAAGTGTTGCCAGCAGTAAATATTTACAGACTACTAGTGTTCGGTGTATTGGACTGCGATCAGGTAAGTTTATCGTTTCGCAATAAAATATATTGTTCTTTCTGCTTCGAGATCTGGGAAACGTTTTATTGGCATCTAAAGTGTTGACCACGAGACATGTGTTTTGATATTAAAAATACGTTTTTACTGTTTATTAGAGATGAAAATACTTTATCGGTTCTTTGAATTGTTTACTAAGGTCTATGTATATCCCAAGTCATTTTGAAGAACCACCACTTTATGGAAAGGAAAAAAAAAACGCAATTCATTTAATTCACTAACTATCTAGCAAGTACTGTCCTTTTGATGGTCCTGTGAGATGGAATTGAATGTGGTTAGTCCTAATAACAGTGACCTCCTCCTTACGTCTTATTTCTCAATGCTGATGGTCGTGGCCACCCTGCTTCATATCACTTTCGCTCCTATGATGTTCCTCCATCTATTCCTGTCTCTGGCGGAGTGAAGGACCCCATATACCGTTGAGTCAAGAGCGATGAGGATCTAATCGGACCAATGTATTGAACAGCGTCCACGCAGCCTTTTTCCATCTATTTTACCGGTCACAATGAGCCTTTCGAGTTTGCCACCATCTTTCCTTACAATGTGACCGAAGTATTGCAGAATCTTGTGAAGACACTCGGATGACAACCGCGAGGATATCTTTAGTTCTCTCAATGTGGATTCGTTGGTCCAAAATGCTGTCATAACAGATACGGAAAATTTTTCTCCAGCATCACGTCTCAACGGCGTCAATGTGTTAGTAACAGTGCAATGGATATTATTATTATTAGTTAAGTCAATTGATGATTATTGAATATTGTTGTTGTAACATACTAAAAAAGGAACTAAAGTGAACATTATTTTCGAAAAGTTTTTTCAAGAAATGAAAAGACATTAATTTTTTCAGAATGTTTTCCAGGTTTTAGCTATAAAATCAGTACTTTTTGAACCTACTTACGTGGCTTTATACTCTTCACACAAGCTTGCTTTGCCAAAGTTTTTGTTGAACCAAACAAAACATTAATATGCTAAAAACGAATGATGAAAAACTTGCACGAAAAATGCAGTCGGAACTCCATTCTTTACACAGTAGGAGTGTATGTACTACTCATTAGTGATAATTGGCTAAAAAAGACAACACAAACGTATCCTGCATTTTGTGTGCATTTTTTTTAAGTTGGCAGCACTGAACACCGGATGAACTGACAAAACACAAACGACGAAATGTTTCCTTTATGGTTTTGGTTAATTAATGGTATGTTTTCTTTTTCCAATTATTATTGTCATGACACTGGCCACTCAAAACCAATTATTGTTTTTTTTTTTTTAAATTTTATTAGGTATTCACAAGTCGAGTGCCTGATTGAAATTAATTTCCATTTGCAATAATAGACTTCTATACAAACTTTCATCTCGTATTTAATTACAGAGAGATACATTCAACGTATCTAAAATGTATGTAAAATTTAATATGTATGGTATTATTATTGTGATAATTATGATGTAGGTAAGTAAAGTTAGGTTAATTTTTCTTTTTAAATTTTTAATTACATATAAATTAATTTCTAGACCGCATTATCGCACCAGTAATGATAGTTATAAGGTAGATAAAAAATAAATAAATAATGAATTTTCAAAACTCTTTCCTCAGGGCTTAAAAAAACATTGATAAGTAATTTTGAGCTTTAACAGTCATTCATTTAGGTTGTGCCTTATTTATCAGTGTGAAAAGTGTATTTTTTTGATGAAAAAGCACTGAATAAAAATCATCGTAAGTGATGATGTAGCTGACGATGGAGCACGCTTGCCTATAAGCAATCTATTTACTCTAGACTTATCTCCCAGTTGTAGCTACCAGGAAACACAGCAGAATAGAATAGAATAGAATAGAATAGAATCTTTATTTGCACAGAAAGTAGGTACAGGTTACAGGTGTTGGAATTATACTCCTTAACTGTTCGCACAATAAATAATATGTAGCGTGATATCAGAACCTGTATTTATACATGTTTTAGATTGACACTTTTATTACTGTATTATGGACAGATGGCCAGGAAAATTATTTTTAATTACTATAGGCAACTGCCATGATATCAATTACAAATCACGTCTCCAAAAGCACTCAAACCAGCTAGCAGGACAGCTTACTATTCCAGAAAGTATTCGCCGACTGAAGAAGCGGCGTGACATCTTTGACCTGAAAAGTCACACCTAAGTGACTCTTCCTAAGGAAGGGCAGGCCCTGCATTTCATCTGTTTATAGTCCACTTGACTGATTACATAATAGCATTAAAAAACTGTAGGAAACTGTTGTTTTGTTCAGTTTAATTATTTCCATAGGTTGGTATTACTTTAATTATGATTGGCATTCAGACATTATATCTATACAAACACGTACGAAGTTCTTGCTCACAGTTAACAATATAATCTAATTATCCTTTAATTACGTACTCATAATGTTGCTGAATTAATTTTATTTCCCGCTAAAACTCCACAATTCCCAAGCTGGAATACTGCTTCGGTAACTGGGTTCCGTACACATCTCATTGTGATGCGGGACCTCTCCTTCCGTAACAAGACGCCTCTCGTGTCAACGGGCAAACGCTCGTATTATTGTGTTTTATTCACAAGGAGGAAGTTGCTGATTGTTTTTATTGCTGCTGGCCCCTATTTTAATGGAAAAGTCAAGGTCGTGGTTTGTATAGAATAGGGTGGTTTTTGGGTGGTTTAAACGGAAATGGATGAGGAAATTGTGCATTACTTATGTTACTTTTCTTATCGTAGGTAACAATATTCGGTAGTCAAAATGGAATGGAAATGGGCAATCAGTTATTTTCAAATCTCGAATATTACGAGGTCTCTCGATCAAATGTAACCACGATTATACTGATCTCTAACATTTCTAACGCTTCTGGGAGTATATGGTAGGGCCAGGTGGTAAAGCCTCCAAACATTCGTTGAAATAGGAGGATCCTCCGACCTGACGGGTGTTTCATCTGATCCGGGCAAGAGAACTGTAACTGCGCGATGTAGTTTTAGTTCCTATGTAACACCATAGATGTCGCTACACGCTAAATCTAATACATATAAAAATGAAACAAGAAGACCAACTATAAAACTATGTATGTCACCCTTTACACGAATTGATTCACAACAAATTGAAAACAACTCTTACCAAATCGAATCAAAAACACCACAACGAGAACAAACCACACTGATTCCATGGCTTATATTAAATCAGTGGGTTTTTGTGAAGAAACACGTACCCCCGAAATAGTGAACCCGCTCATATCGGCCACTGTCAGCATTTAGGATTCCGTAGGCAACGTCCAATCACGCGGCATTGTGCCCGCGGCCGGCACAATTAAATTACGCGGGTTCCGTACGCCGGCTGAATGGCTAACGTGGAGGATGATGCATGTTGTGGAGGATGTTATACCATGATTTGTGTACCTATGGAAAAGTCAATACCAGTAGTGGACTGTTTATAATTATGGCTAAATTACCTCGGGGATACTGAGTACATTAAATGAAAGAGCAAATATTAAATGCACGACTACTAGAAAACTGGGGCTATTCACCATCAACAATTGCATTACTGTTTAATATCAGGTGGGAACGCAGTCAAGCACTAGTTTATATTATTTCAAAAAATGGGAATTTTAAAGAATCTCTAAAAAAAGTGTACTCTACACCGCAGTATGAAACAAACAAAAAAAGACCATTTATTTTTCTTTCTTCTTAAGTGAAAAGCTTGAATCTCATATAATAAAATAACAGCGTAAAATAAACAGAGATATTTTAACAGCATTTCCATTGCTACAAACCTTTTGAATCCCCAAACCAAATAGGATTATGTGCATACATACATAATTCACCATCCGGCTTCGACCGGCCTGACCCAAAGTGTTCTGATGCCAGGGGAAAGTTAATTTTGAACAAATCTGTCGATGTTAACAAAATGAGCAACGGTGCAGCAACACACCATATGCACTGCACAAATCAATGGGACCGTTTGATTGTCCTGCATTTAATATTTACACTAATATAATAACATTTCGCACACAATCAATATTGTCAACACATCTGCGAGTTATACTCTGCACATAAATATCGACAAAATAGTAAAGGAAATTAGCTCTTATATTAACGACAATAAAGTTATTGACAACTGCAAAGTGACCTGTCAATCGAGATATGATGAATTAATAAATCTCGTTAAAGCAAAAGAAACCTTACTACTTTATAACAAAGTTGATTTTACAATGTTAATACCGTAGCGGTACAGTTGAATGCAAAATGATGAATTAGGCGGTAGTGGTCGCAGATGTTCGCGCGCGTTCGGCGTCGATCGTGCGGTATCGGCGGATGATTGATGGTGGTAACGACGCTTCACTGTGCGCAACGATACACACGCAGCCACGCTCTGGCGTGTGGGAAAGGAAATGAACAGAATCAGCTGCTTATCTCAGAGAAAGGGAGGAAAGGGGGAGGTTAGATTAGAGAAAAAGGGGTCAGAATGGAAAGATGGAAGGCTGCGTATAAATCAAGTGGAAGAAACACTGAATACAGGAAAGGGGCTTTTACAAGCTCTTATCTCTATAATACAAGCATTAAGACATGAACCAGGGAGATGAATGTGTGTAATCGTTTTCGCTACTAAGTAGATCAGGTTAGGAATAATATGACACAGGGTACGCAGGGGTCTCGCCCGTTCCTTTGTAAACCTAATAGCCAGCACAAGTCTAGGATCCAGACTGCTATTGAGAAGTTCCAGATGGAGAAACTCAATAATATATTTTGACTAACGGCCGGAACTGAACCTAGGACCATAAATTCAACAGTAATTATAGAACTTACGACCTCTAGGCCAACGAGACTAACTAGATATAAAACATTTAAATGCTGTTAAATCTGTAAAAATAAGTATCTTTTAGAATAATAACAGCAATATTAAAATTGTTAGTGTTACTCCACAAATACACCGTGAAATTTTAGTGGTCATTTACAAAAAAAACCTATTTAGTTAAAAACTATTTTAAAAAAATACAATAACCGACTTCACTAAAATAAACACTAATAAAAGGATCAAAATCACTTTAATTTCGGAAGCCGGTGTTTCTCGGTATTGTTTGTTTCTTATTTAACACCGACTTCTGAAATGTTATTTTGATCTTCTTAGTCTTTTTTTTTAGTGAAATCGGATTTTTTTCTTTTTTTGAAAATAGTTTTTTTTTTAATTTATTGTATGCTTCGAAAGTACTCCTTATGGCAAGTCGTTCTGCCGCGGGAAAACAACTACTAAAATTTCACGGTCTATATAATCATATACACCATGTAATATATAAGAGGAATCCCTCTTCCTCTACTAAAATGAAGTCAACCAAATGCATTCCCAAAACATAATCTCCTGCATTTCCGTCGCCCCTCCGTCAAATACGCAGTGCTTGGGGACACCACCTTTATTAAACCAAAGAGACCAAGAAAACCGCTTCAAAACAGATCCCAACTTATTATAATATAAATGGAAAATTCAGCGTGACGTGACTGACAGCCACATTCACGCCGGCAATTAAAAGGGGTGGGCAGTTCCCTCGTCATCCATCACACTGGATTATCTCACGACACTATTGTTATTAGCAGCCGCCGATAACCGGTTTAATCCGCTTTTTGTTCGGCAATTTTCGGCAGACGTCGGATTTTTGATCGACTGGGGTGCTGCTTTCGTTTGTGGTGTCAATGGCTTTGTTATGTTTCGTCGTATACTGTATGAATGAGAATGCTGTGAAAAAGAAGGATGAAAAAAGATTGCATGTAGCAAGGATGAAAATTGTTGAAATGTATGAGTTTACTGACGAGAATGGATAAACTAATAAAAAATTAGTATAAATTAGGAAAAAATTGAAAGTTGCAGAATTAATTTAAAAGTTGAAACAGAATCGTTTGTCTTGGTATAGTCATATGAAGAGGCGGGTTGAAACGTTTCCCATTCCAAAAAACCAGGGTCTAACTTGCGAACCCCAAGACTTTGTACACAAGTCTACAAATAGACCTTTTCTGCACATCTATTTAAAAATTCAATCGCCAAATCCACTTAAAATGACTAACCTACATTGGTAATCACGTAACGCTACGATATTATGTGTTATAACTGCACTATTATATTTGTAAAATCTTTTCTGTTTTAATATTGTTATGCATGCTGTGTCTATCGTATTATGTTGTATTACTTAGTTTATATATAAACACGTATACTTTGAATGTAAAGTGTAACAGTTGTTGATAGGCCAATAAGTAAAAAAAAATACTTACAAAATAATTATGAGTATATATATTAAATGTGGATGAATGAAGAGGGAGGCTAATAAAAGATGGGACGAATTGTGTAAGGAATGATATAAAAGAAACAAAAATCAGTGATTAGCGACTTTCTATTTTTTGGACACAATGGAAGACAGGACAGAATGGAAGAAAACACTCATAGGACAAGAGCAGAAAGACGGTGATGATGACAATGTATGCTGTTAATATGAGAGACAAATATTAGACCAATAAAGTCTTAAGTGAAGAAAAAATATTTAGCTATCTATTATTACAACAGTAAAACTAGTAATAATATGTTTTCATAGCAGTACGAGCGCATCATTTTTTTTTTTTAATTACCCGTATGTGAAGACTATGGCTATATAGTTTTTTGATCATATTGCCTACTCGTCGTTTGTTTTCTTGCGTGTTTTTTTTTTTTACGATAATGTCATTCATAATGAAAATAGAATACGGATGTAAAATTTTCTTATATTTTTGTAGAACCTATTTGATTTAATTTAATTAATACAGCCATTGAACTTAATTCGAAAAAATCACACCAAAACCCGCGCGTATCTTAAAAATGGCGACCATAGACCACAAAGAAAAAAACAATTTTTATTTGAACGAAAAATAAATATTAAATGTTTTTAAATGAATCGTTTTTACAAGTTAAAATAGCCGAAATTGTATGAAATAAGTAAATGGTGTCTTTTCATTGGTTCGTTCAATAGTATAAATTAGTGAACGCAATAACCTCTTGTGAAATGTTTTACGTATTCAAAATTTGTTTTGCGAACAAAGAGGTTGACCAAACAGGTTATAGCTTCATTGCAGCACTAGTGCGTAATGGTAATCAAAATGTCACAGTTTGGTAACAGGTGCCATTATATACCTAAGTGTAGTGAAATAAGAGCCACTCTTTCTGAGCAAGTGTATTGAAAAAATATTTATCTGTCATTGACTTTTAACTTCAATACAAACAATTGATTTAATCAAGAGCTTGACATTTGCAAAAACAAAGAATAAACGTTCTTAAATTGAAAATTTCGAAATAAGAATACAAGTGAACAAAGAACTGGCAATAAATATTTATAAAGCAGAATGTCCAGAGACAATTATTTTATCCAGAAGGTTGTACAAAAAGGTGAGTGACGTGAATGGTACGTTTATTTCATTATCTCCCGATTCCTGCTCTTCATAAAATTATTCTCATTGTTCACAAAATTGTCAAGTGTTGAGAAAATGGAAAATCAATTTGTGAATTTTGTCGTGTATTTTTATAACGTTATTTTTCAAAGGCCCCGAACTCTTGAGTGTTTCAATATCCGTGTTCAGATTGAGTGCTTTATTCATAAAAACGTTTTTGAAAGATATTATTTTAATATCAATTGCTTAATATTCGACATGAGCTTTCAAACACAAGTGACATAAAATAAAATACTGAGAAACATTTTCAAAATTGTATCAAGTGAAAATATCGGAACTTAAAGACTGAAACAACTTACCTGCTGCGGTTTTCTCGCATTTTGGTGTCTTCAAGGCTAGAGTAAGTAGACTCATAATCGCTGCTTACTATCAGGTGGCATCGGAGTCAAGCACTACTATATTGATTAAAAAATCTTTAAAGATTTAATTTTCACACTTTGCACGTTCACTATCTCTCCAACAATACGCGAGTCATCAATAACTCGCCTGTCACACAAGAACATCGCTTACTGCAGCAATTAAATGAATGTTTTAATTGAGTAGCACATTACTGTGAGCTCTTTTATGAAGAACAATGATAAATGTGTGTGTGTGTGTTTTTTTTTTTCAATTATGTAGGTACGCAGTTTAATCAAAAAGTTTTGTGAATAATTTTATGACAAACAAAGTAATAAACTGACATTGAAATTTGAATAAAACTGGCGAGATGTAACAATGTTTATATCAACATTAATTGCATGATTGGAAGCATTTCTGGAAACAGATTTCCTGATAACTACAACTGGGTTTTTAAGTCAAGAGTGAATAGATTACTTTTAGGTAAGCGTGCACCATTGTCGGCCACTTCATCGCTTACCATCAGGTGAGATAGTGATCTAATGCTAGTCTTTCAATTAATATTAAAAAAAACTTTTCAATGGAGATGTTGCGGTTGACGTTCGTCACGACAGATACATCTCACCTCTGATTCTTGAGTTCACACACGCCTTACTCTTTTGATTAGCACCATTACGACTTCCTGGCTCTTCTTAAATGAATAAACCATATTGAAAGATAAAAGTTTGACATTATTTTCAAAATTGAAAGGACCATAACAATAAATTTAAGTATAAATCCTTCCTCATTTTCATTTTGCAAGCCTATTTCTCTCCATGAGACCACTCTAGTCATCTGGCGCATATTAGCCGCCGCTTACTGGAGCCTCAGTAAACCATGAGTTATCTCCCAAGGCTGGCTGCTAACTGATATTCATGGCGGCAACTTTACCGCTTTCCGGCTGTTATTTATTATACCTACTTTTCTTTATTTATTTTTAAGGGGTAAATTGCTTGAGGACTACATTTTTTAACCCAAACAAAAAGGAAATAAAAAAACTCTTGCAAAGATTGCGACTGTACTTGAAATTTTATGTATTTTTTACCACATTACGTATTGTATGTATGCATTTTTCATTAAAATTTATATGATAAAGATCCTATTCTCAATAGGATATATAAACACAAGCTTTTCCCACGTCTTTGTCCGGATGAATGTTGGTTATTACGGAGACTAAGTCGAAGCCAGATAAAAACTGGCCTACTTCATGAGCTTCAAGCTCACTCCGCGCCATTCTAAATTTATACAGAGTTATGCTCACGCTTAAATATTAGTCTGGATAAATCAGCAAAACATTAAAGATGTTTTTAATATCGTGCGGATTTCATCACGCATACGGATTTGCTCCGCATGCGTAACCTCCGCAAATATCCTTTTCATACAAGTATTTATTGTAATGCGTGAAATACGCACGAGGGCCGCGTTTTTTTGCCATTTGAAATTTTCTACTTGCGGAGTAAATTCCCTAAAAGCTATAATCCACAACAAAATACTCAAACTTTTCGCAATATCGACCAAAAATATGTAAAACATACTAAACAAATTATGTCAATTTATCTATACCAACCTGTGCCTACCCACTCTACCTCCTCCGCAAAGCTTAGCGGTATTGATGATCAGCCGCGGTTCTGCGCCAGAATTATTTATGTTCCCTGAGATAGCATGCTCTTCATCTCCCGCCGATGCGGGCTCTCCGTCTTCAGCCAATGGAGGCTCATTTGAATACGTGTGTTTTTCTCTCCAGTCTTATTTATTGACCTGATTTGTGGCTGATTTGGCTCGTAGCTTTTTATGATAGGGGTAGTAGAGAAATTATGAGTTTGTGAGAAGGTTATTTGTGTATTTTCGCAGTTTATTCCCATTCATGTCTATATCTTTGAGTGATGTCATTTACAGTCAACAACTCTCATAATTCGGTCTACACTTGCCTCTAATCTAAGTAAGCATAATCAGCCTTACAACATTTGCTGGGACTCAGGCCTCCTCTCTAAGAGAGGGATTGAGCCGTAATCCATCA
This sequence comes from Leucania comma, assembly GCA_958295575.1. Lineage (NCBI taxonomy): Eukaryota > Metazoa > Arthropoda > Insecta > Lepidoptera > Noctuidae > Leucania > Leucania comma. Next base: position 23,418,678 of record OY282478.1, on the reverse strand, counting down.
CGCGGGCTCAGTGCAGTTTGTTAGATGTTACATGTCTTCGAAGTTTCGGTTCTAGGACACGTCAGCTTTCTCACATCTATATACGGTTCTTTCTTCAAAAGATCATTTCAGACAAATTTGCATGGTCCTGATGAGATTTGACCAATACATATTTACTGTATGGACTTTAAAAAAGACTTTCACCCCTGAGTTTGTTTCAATGTTTCTTCTCAGGGTAGTCAGCTAGGAAACACCGGCCTCATCTAGTTTAAATTGCCAGAAAAAAAAGGTGTTTTTAAAACCTACTTGCAAAATAAATGTAATTTATCAAGATGTTGTGTTTGATCGTTTCACCGTTTGGAGAGTAACTTAACAAAAAATTACACAAAGTAATGCGCTTGGCTGGGTTTGAACTCGCGACCTACAAATATTAAATCGAGACCGTTACCACTGTGTCAACACTGCTCTATCTCAGTAACAAAAGTACTAATATCGCTTGCAGACCCCTCCAAAAGACAAAGATATGACTATATGACTGCTAACAGTCCTCATATCGTATTTTTATTAAACAATTACGAGGAGCCTGCGGATTACTCTAATAAGACGTCGTCGATGGAGCGTAGACGAGCGAGAATTGCTTCATTTGTGAACCTTTTCCCCCCACCCCTCGCGCCCCAAGAAATCCAGTAATTTCCGGACTACCCTCTGTTCGGTTATATCTTACTTTTTCCTCCTCTCAAATCTGCTAAGAAGGTATTAGAAGATCAGACAGACCGCCGGAGGCTTCGTGAACTCCAAATTATATTGATATTGTATGTGTCTCACGTTTTTGGTAAAGAGTGAGGCGTATCAGCTTATATTTTGGTCTCGATTGGAGGTCTACGTGTAGGAAGTTGGCGAGATTATAATTTTGTAGAAAGCCTGTTTTACATGACTTTATTTATTGCAAAGATAGAAACCTACAACACTGAAAGTTTTAAAAGGATTATCTAAAATCCAACAAATGAAAGAGCGTAGGAAAGCCACTGACATTACAGTTCAGGAGCCTTACCATGACGTGTTAAAATATAAGACGTGCGAGCGAAAATGGAGCTATACACTTTATATAGCTCCACCCCTTTTACGGTCCAGTTTAGGTCGTCAAATGGATTGTGTTATAAGCTCGTGATAAGGACTCAGCAGTGCAATTGATCCAACAGTTCTGTTTGATCAAATAAGAGATTTGCTGCAACACTATCAAAGCAACAAAACGTCATTTCAAATTTCGAACAGAACGTGATGTTATCTGTGTGACGTCACATGTTCGTGTCAATTCGGAACAATTCGTATTGTTTGATTGCGTTTTGTTTGTCTGCGTTGAGTGAATGTTTTTATTTGCGTTTTGTTGCGTTGCAGTGTTTCATCGTTTTTCTATTGTTTATTCAATAATTGCTTTTAAGTGGATCGTTGCACTTTTTATTTGGGTTGAAAGGGCATCGGTCGTGATTTGTTAGCGAGGTTTTATTTTTAAGCTAGCAATTTGTTAAAATTGTTTGTAGAGCGGCAAGTTGGTATGTACGTGTAGCTACAGTATCTTACGACGAGCTTTCAAATATATAATTATGTTTGAAGGCTTAATAGTACATTTTGATACAAGTGAAGAAAATTTCCACGTTTTTCAATACATTTACGAAGATATAAACAGCTGTTGACGCTCGACTCGTGGGGGTCGATTAGCACCCAGCTGATCCGATAAATGTAATAAATTGTGTCGGCGGTGTGAGTTCTCGCACTTTTCAACACGAGTGCGAAAAACAGTAAATACCGTGCCTAAAAGCGGTTTTTCAAGCAAGTGCATTGAAATACTTCTTTTTAAAAATTTCTATTGGAATAACGTTGAACACAAAACAGATTTATTGGAGAACTTTAACAGGTAAAAAAATATTCGCTTATCTGAGGATTTTTTCAGTTAAACCTACCAAGTTAAATATTTCACTTTCAAGGTCCTTCTATCCCTATTCATTTTAATTATTCGACATCTGCGTACCTAAGGCCTGTCGAGATGACTTCAAGAGATACCTGACTACTGGAAATTGAGTACTAAATTATAACGAGAAAAGTATAACGAGATTCATTAAAATAAGAGCACCTCTGTAAAGAACTCGATCAAGGAGTTCTCCAAAATTTGGAAACCATCTCTCCTTTGTATTATTTTTTTCTTATAGTAATAAAGATAAAGCCCAAACTATGAGTTTCCCCTATTTCGTGGGTTGTTCCTAAAACCCGCAACAACCAGAAAAACAAACGTGCGGGAAACAAATCCGCGACCCGCATCGCAGCATAGCGTCTACTGTCCATAAAATCAAATGTGTCGTATAGAATAATAAACTTTATTGTACACCTACGGAGCAGGTACAGCTATGGAGTGGAATTCCCTGCCGGAGTCTGTGTTTCCTGATGGCTACAACCCGGGAATCTTTAAGTCAAGAGTGAATAGGTTTCTTCTAGGTAAGCGCACCGTCGACCGCATCGTCAAGCGTAGGGTCAAGCGCGAACCTACCAACAAAAAAAAAAAAAGTAGCACAATGCTCATATATGTATATACTCGTATATAGTATGTATATATATGTCGAGCTGGTATCCGCAACTCTACGACAAAAGCACATAACAGTTCTTTGCCTTTTTTAATTGTAATTGTCGTTTTTTAAAACGAGTTTCCTTGAAGTGTTACATCTCTGGATTGACTTGGAATTATAAGTTCAAATAAACTTTAAAGATACGTTATTTTTATTTCGAAATTAGTTATTTATTGGTTTCTTTGAGTTTTGTAATTTTTGTAAAATCGTTATATGATATTGATGTGCTGATCCTCAAGAATTTCCAGCAGCATAGCGTCCTGGTATCACTGACTATTTTGCGGATGTTCATGGGTGTCCTTCTCTGCTATAACATAATAAAGAAAACAACAATGGGTGTCCTTCTCTGCTATAACATAATAAAGAAAACAACAATAAAATAAAAAGTGACTAATGTATAAATACAAAAAATAAAATAAAAAACAACATTAAAAATATTAAAAAAAAACCTGTGAGAGGCTCCACCAACCTCCAGACCTCAATATTAACAACAATAAAATAATCAATTCCAACTCAAGAAACCTTATTCAACAACAGAATGATAAAGAAAAATATCTATTATTCACTGCAAAATAAGCAGGTACTCACACTTTAAGGAAACCCGAGGAAATCCGTGGGAAACCGAGCATTTGCGCTGTTGGAAACCGGAGCGTCACGGTGATGCAGCTGATCAGCAAACGAGATCACAAGTCATGGTGCGAAGGCCGCGGGCTATCAGGTGTTACCATGTCGTAAGAAATTATAGAAGAACCAGTTTTCAGGTTTGCTAGTTAGAAAGCTCAAAATAATAAGGAAAATTTGTAGCGACATATATTTCGGCACAAAATCCTGCATCACTGTGTTAGAGTTCTCCGCTACCGGGTAGTTGCCCGGACCAGACCCTACTCGTCTGTTCGGAGGATCCTCCCTTTTTAACGAAGATTTGCAGGACTTTACATCCTATTCCGCGTACCTCTATAAAAATTAGAGTGAGTTGCTGTCATCGAATATCGTAAACTGTACAATACATTCTTCTTGTTTTTGTCGATGACACAATTTTGTTGGTCAAACATTTTGTCACTTTTAAATGGTTGTGCAATAGTCACGTTGAAGGCAGGAAAGTAATTGTAGTTTTTTTGAGGTGAGAAGTCATCCAATGTCTTCCCCCGCTCAAGCTTGCAGTCCAAGAGACAGTCAGTAGACAGTCTTCAGACTATTCTTCGGCAGAATTTACTGACTAAAACCATACCCGTATCTTTCAGTTGTCCTTTGTGTTCTAGTACTACGGGTTTTCTTTTCAGAAATTTTCCGTGGCCCTAGCAGGCATCGGCCCTGTTGTGCGGTGTTGTTCTACATATCATATTCAGATTACATACATAGTAATTATACTATAACGCTGTAACAATTATACATATTGTAAGTTAAACTTAGGTTTAGGTCCAACGTAAAGGTTACGTACAACCTGAAACACAGACTGATTTTTTTTTATCAGACCACTGGGCAGTGTAAGTCAGTTCTTCACAAAACAATGCCTAAAAATCACAAGTTGATAAGAGAAGACATAACATTTTTTTACCTACATCGTTTGCGACAAAACCTGCTACTTTCGTAATAATCGATTAGGTATATCATAAAACCTGTTTTCGTGCAATAAGGCAAAGCAAAACCGCTATCTTTCATCAGAGTACAGCTCAAGAATCATTTGTCGTTTCGCTCATAAAATCATATTTCCACTTAAATGATCGTTTACTACAGAAATTCTTTCTGCTTGTCCGCTGGTAGAATTTAGGGACTCCGCAGGTTTTCTGTTCGTAACTCTTTAGCGAGGAGCCCATCGGCTTTCACTTAGTGTGCCATCATTAATAACGTAAAGGTTACTCTGAATGTGCGGTGCTCGGCGTTTTTCAACGTTCATCGTGTATTTGGATGATGCGGCTCTTACTAATGGTGGAGGGATAAACGCAGGTACAGGTGAAATGTAGGTAGAAGGATGAGGGTATTCAATGAAGCTGGAATGATAAATTGTGCTAATATTGTGAAGAGGGTGTTTTCCATACGATTTCTTTGGCTCCTCTTATCAAATGAAACCTTCATTGCTTTCAGTTGAGGTTGAGCAGGGTATCAAACTCACAGTATTTATGGAACTCAACCACTTACAAACATTTTTGAGTTATCAAGGAGTCACAAATACCATATTTCTTTTTTCATTAAACCTAGGGTAGGTTAAGAAATATTTTGTGAAATGTTTTGGTTTGCGTTTGGCCGACGATGTGGTCAACGATGGAGCACGCTTGCCTAGAAGTAACCTATTCATTTTTTACTTCTGTGTATATTAAAGACCCCAATTTAACTCAACGTAATGTTGTGGCTATCAGGAAACACAGACTAAGGCAGGGAATTCCACTCCTCAGCTGTATGCTCAATAAATGATACAACAAACAAACGATAGATTATCAGAGAGGAGTGGTGGCCGACTAGTATCGGATCCGAATTACAAGGCGCATTACTTTGTGTAGTCTATTTCATCACCACTGCTCTGAAAACGGTGAAGGAAAACATCGTGAGGAAACCGGCATGTCCTAGAACCTAAAATTCAAAGACATGTGACATCCACCAAACCGCACTGGATCCGCGTGGTGGATTATGACCTTCCCTTTCTTAGAGAGGAGGCCGGAGTTCCAGCAGTGGGAACATTATAAGGCTGATTATTTATTATATAGATGGGCCGTCTACTATGTACCGGTGACGCAACACGTCGTATAGTAGTCCAATGATAGAACAGGCGTAAGACATATTTTACAGGTTCTTACTCATCGTCATCGTCATCCTTCCGGCTGGAATAATTTCCAATATTGTATTTTTTTCTAAAAATCAGACATATTATTACTACCCTAACATATTTTAGTACCCACATAAAATGAAAAAAGAAAGGAAAAAATCTCGTTCAAATTACTGTTATTTCACGTACACAGAAATCCTTCCAGACCCTCTGGTAATAAAAGACGACCTTGAATCATAGAACACGTTATAAACATTATGCTGGAAAAAATGTATATTGCATAGTCTCAACAATAATGATTATACGCCCCCCAGTAAATCGTATCTCGTTGCTACAGTTTACGAGTTTCTGACAAAATGAGAAGCCATAGACAAAACGTGAACGGAATAGAGCTGGGATTGGAGAACTGCGGAGTTCAGCGAAGTTCGTGAAATTAGATGTTGTTACTAGTTGTCAATTCCCAGCTTACTGCTTATTAAGACGGATCAAAGTATAACTAAGTTGGATGAACAGGAGAATCAGCTTAGGCTTTATTGTGGAAGTCCTGCCAGATTTATAACAAGCCTACTCTAGTTATACTGGGCCCTTTTAATGTTCAAAGACACTAGGACCCAATTTGTAGACGAAAATTATGGGAACAAAAAAGTAATAAAATGTCAGTTGCGCGTTAGCCAATCACTTTGTTTTTTTTGTTAGGTTTTCGCTTGACCCCTATTTAACCTGATGGAAAAGGACGATGTGGTCGAGGATGGCGCATGCTTGCCTAGAAGTAACCTATTCACTCTTAACTTAAAGACCCCCAGCTCGGATCACTTGCCTTTAGATTAATTCATGATAATCCGATGAATTCCTTCCAAAACTCAGTTGCAAGATGTACCATATTTTCAACTGGTTTTAAAAAATGCAGACGATCTTTTACACTCAAAGAACACTTTACCATCCCACGGAAGTTCTTAAATCAACCACGAGGATCCGACTTAATATCTGCGCATTTAATAAAATAAAAAGGGCTACCCAAGCAAGGAAACCCCAAAAATTTTTCAACTGCAATAACTTCACCACAAAAATTATGAAAAGCGCCGCGGTCGGCCTTATAATCCTTACTAAAAAATAATCCTCATGGCGTGTCGGGTTAGGTCAAGTCGTTTGTCATCCGGCTCGAGGGGGGAGAGGAAGGCTGGGGGGAGGAAATATGCCACGTTTTCACTTTTTTTTATCCACTTCCCCGTTGAGTAAGGCGTGTGAATAATTTAAGTGGGCTTTTGGCCGCGGTGCGTTTAAAAAATGAACCCCCGTCACTTTCTGTTTCAGTGGGTACGATAAAAGGGGTGCGTGTAGTCTCCGGACGCTCGCTGATAACTCTCGCTGTCCGTCTTCTAAGATAGTTCGTGTGGAACTGGATAAGAAGTTGAAACTGTAGGCTTGTGACAGGCTGTAGACTTCAAGTGTTGGAGTACAAAGTCTCTGTTATAATTTTCTTTACGTTGTAGGTTTTTCACTGTTCAAGTCTACTGGTAAAGGAACAACCGGCCGAGTGTGAGTCGAACTCTAGTTTTGAGAGTTCCGTACAAACCTACCTATGAAAATAATTCAATTCCCGAAAACCAAAATCGAGTCTCGAAAATTTTTCCGAATTGCAAAAAAGTTTTTTTTGGTGACGTAATTACAAATTTACAGTTTTTAGATTTATTCCTATATTTGTGCTATAAGACCTTGCTTTATGCCAAATTTCATGTTTATAGGCCGACTGGAAATACCCTATGATTTTTTATTCCCATGAGAGTGTCGAATTTTACGTTTTTTTCTGACATAAACGTCCCCATGTTTTTTTTCATCAACTTAGAAGTTTGATATTTTCACAGCTTCAAGGAACCGCAGACCTGAGTACACGGTTAATTTCGACTCGATATCTCTACGCGTTCCCGAGAAAATACTAAACATTTTGTCAATAAAACCTTTTTATTATGCTCAACGAGATTCCAATCAAGAGAGCTGTAACACTACAAATATAATCTGTAAGTCAATTGCACGAAACTGGCGGTTAATCGCTGAAAACTTACCTGAAACTTGCACTATTAAAATATTTTCCAGAAATGTTTTACTTTCGAATTTCTAAGAGTAAACTGGCTTTGCCCGTTCTCTTACATAAAATATTTTTAGCAAACGAGTGCTAGTTACTTTCGGGAAGTGGGTAATACCCGTCGAGACAGGTGGTCGGTGCTTGCAGAGCTTTTAAGTAAAAGTAGGCTAGTGATGTGACGGAGTCAAGTTTTGAAGTTAAATTTTAATGTAGTTACAAACTTTTTCAAAAGAGACTTTTTTGAGGTCCCACCCGCGTACATCAGTGCCTGCTATTATGATTGAGGAAAGTGTTAGGAATTCTTGTAAAGTATTTATTTATTTAACATTTCATGTACACACATATTTATTTATTTATTAAAGCTTTATGCACTAGTGTACAAAGACGGACTTAATGCCGTAAGCATTTTTTACCAGTCGGTGCAGAGACATAACATAGTAGGTGCAACTTGATGGTAAACAAACAAAAAAAAATTGAAAACTAATTATAAATACACACAAATAACCAAAATTGCTTTGAGAAACGACGCTACGTTGCGATGAATCTAGCAGCTTCTTGCGAATGTGTTCACGTGCCATTATCTTGAAGGAGAACGGAAAAGAAAAGAAGAAGGAAACAGAAAAAATAGGTACAAAGGTGATGCTTATTCCTACAGAAATCTCTTCCAGCACACCTGCGAAAGGAGAGGTTTTATTTCAGATAATAGGGAAACTTTTATTTTTAATATTACAAATACATATAATTGACTTAAACAATACAGTTTATCTAACTATATTACAGTAAAATAATAAAAACCCTACGCTAACTATGACTAACTAAAATATGGCGTCAAAAAACTTTTCCGCATCGCTGTCGACCGGCAATGTGCCCAAAAGATTGGCGGAATTGCCATACAGCGTGGCAATGCCGCCAGTCTTTGGTCAATGCTTATCCTCTGTCAAGTCGAGGTAAAACACAGCTCTTGGGTCACGTGAAGTGTCAATTAGAAGATTTGACAGATCTTAATACAACTTGTGAGCACTTGGACCCCACGATCCGAGAGTTTCAACCCCAAATAGTAAAAGGAGAGTTTGAAAATAAAGAGATGTAGAAACCGTACGTAGTACTTAGTGCAGGCCTCATCAGAAGACTCAGGCAACAGAACTCACCCAAAGGGCAGGGAGCTGAAGATATCCCCAGGAGAAGCAAGGTTGCTGGCGTAGCCCAAAGAATCGCCAAACTTAAGTGGCAGTGGGCAGAGTTAGAATTTTGAACGCAGAAAAGATAGTCGAAAGGGACTGAAAGGTTCTGCAGAAATGGTCGTGCACCGAAAAACGCAGCGCTGGATGACGGAAAAAGGTCACTGAAATCCGATGGATGCGAAATTCACGGGACCTTTCGATGTGGCGACACTTGAGGGAGGCCTATGTCCAGCAGTGAACTTTCAGCTAAAATTATGATGATGATGATATAGTGTGGATTTGTCTGTCAATATCTCCTTGTTAATTGTAAGTATATTTTCAGACGTCTCGTGCGACAACAGGGTTTTGTAGGACTGTTCAGGTATTCTATACAAAACCGAATGCGCAGCCGATAATGTGTGTAAAAGACGAGAGCAGGGAAGGAGCTGATGTAATAGGGCACCCCGACACGGACAGATCAGGTTATGTTTTTTTTTATCACCACCTGAAAATAAAAGCCTTATTTTAAACCGTATTCTATACATTGCCTAGGTATTGTATAGAATACCGGATTATATTGATTGTATAGAAAACGTGCATTCGACACTCTCAAGGGTATAAAAATTCATAGAGTACTTCCCGTTAACCTAGAACCCTGAAATTAGCCATGAAGCAAGGTCTCATAACAAAAGTATTTGAATAATTGTGGAAACTATAAATTTGTAGTTATTTCATAAAAAAAAAACTTTTTTCGATTGGGAAAAGTCTTCGGGACTCGATACGGTTTTTTTTATCATACATGGCTCGCGTTTGACCACTATCTCACCTGATGGTAAGCGATGATGTAATTAACCTATTTGCTGATGGAGCATGTTTCCAGAATACATATCGAAGCTACAATCTCAGGACGTAGAACATCTTCCAACACGTATATTACAAGGAATAAAGAAGTTGTGTATAAGTGAAACAATGCATTAATTACAACCGGTGCTCCCTCCCCGGCAGCCATGCTCCCGCCACCTCACCGAGGGTGTCTCCTTGATTTACGGGCACCTACCCTGGAAAATTATTCTCCATTCGTGATTTACTATCGCGCGTTTTTACCTGCGTTATTTAACTATACTACAACACATATTATACTCTAACACTTAAGTAACAGAGCTGGTATTTGTTTGTAGGTAATAATATGTAGTTTAGTGTATTCAGTAATTGCATAGTATCGTTAATTGTTGTGATTGCGGCGCTCGTGCTGGGAGACACGAACGTGCACACACACACATACACACACATTGTATTACAGACGTAATAACGATGTGAGGAAGAAATCCCGGTTGTATTTCAGGAGATTTTTATGTATTTCTCATGGTGCCAATGTTGGTTGCTCGACGTCTTTTGTTTATTACCTTATATTTATGACCTTTCAGAAGGAACAGTAAGAAAATCTCACTGCGATACGAGATTTTACCTACTTAAGTCTCGGCAGTTTTTTCTCAAACTCACAAAATATTGTAGCGCCATATATGTCGTCACTAAGGAACTATCCTGATTTTTTATAGATACAACCGCCTGAAATCATCTATTGGGCAGTTGCCCACCAGACATAACTCCTGTCTGGTCGGAGGATCGTCTCTTTTCTGTGTGCTCTCAAAAGACTCTGTTCTGTATGAACTACTAAACTGGTGAAAAAGAATAATGATCTCTACTAGTACGTCTTATCTTATGTATATATAAAAGACTAAGTCCTGCCTCACTCACTGACTCATCAACGCCCTGAAATTTTGCACAAAAATAAGATATAATTTTTCAAAATTCACCCTCAACTCCCCTCGAAAATTTGTATGAAGGAACCTAGTTTCACACAAGCCAACGCATTGGCAGAAGCTAGACTGTATATAAAAGGTATGGTGATCCACAGGATTGTTTCTTTGAACTAAAAGTAAACACCAATGTTCAACGCTAATGCACAAAAACGGTGGTTATGTAAACTCTGATTTTAGATTAACCATCGACTACATACCTATTAACTAGTCGCATCTCTAGTCGCATTATAAGTGCATCGCCACACGATTAATCGCACCACCGTCCATCCAAGTCGCCTCAGAAGCCGGCTAAGCCATGCGTCTGGGTCGCGCGATCGATGCTCGTGCGGTGCACCCTTTGTGCGCGCGACAGGTGGAAGAATCGTCTTTACTTTATGGTAAGGGAAGGCTTTTTGTGAAGGCTTTCGTTTTCAAAGTAATGGTATTGGATTTTTAGGTGTGAAAGTGATTTGTATGGATACTTTTGGGCTTTGGATGGCTTTGTTGGTAATGGATTAGATTTATTTGATTAATATTCCGGCTCTTAGCTTTCATATTGATAGAGTGCGATTAGAATGCGTGTTATTTAAGTTAATATAATTTTTTTTTTTTATCTCAATTAAGTTTTATTTTTTTAATTTTCCACAACTATCAACGTCATCAAGTACCAAGCTAAGCAGAGCTTGTGTTATGGGTACTAGAAAACTGATAAACATACTAATATATTTCTAAACAAAAACATATTATAGATAAATTACACTCAGACCCAGAACAAATGATCGTGATCATCACAAAAACATTTGTCCTGGGTGAGAATCGACCTTCGGCATAGCAGTCAGGGCCACTAACCACTAGACCAACAGGCCAGTCTAGGTTTAGTATGTAACTATGAGTTAGCCTAGTTATTTATTAATAAAAATGTTTAAATGCATTAACAAAAAATCCGAAAATCAAGTATCGTCAATAGCAATGATACCACCAATTAAGTAATAGTAAAGTTACTAAACTAGTCTAAGTGGAATTAGCTAAATCCCAGGAGAATACTTAAGGAATCACATTAATATTTAGTCGAAAGTTTGTGTGTTTGTTGTTACTTTTTCCCGTTCGAACGGAAAACCAGGTTCTGGAATAGCACATGCACGGCTTGATACTTTTTATTCTAGGAGTGTGTTTCCTTCGGATGATTGTCTACAATCAAGTAGGCAAAGTCACTAAAAGAAGGTAGTATAATTTCATAGCAAATGTAAAATTTCTACATGTACAGTTTATAAGATCCAAGAGAGATCTGACATTACTTATTTTCGCATTAATGAAACCTTAGGTTCTCAGTAGCAGCTCATGTGCTATGAATACCTGTGTGCTAGTGGAGCTCCCCCTCGGGGGCCCTAGGCAGGTACCAGGTGAGAAAGGGAACTAAAAATAAGAGTTACTTAACTTAATTTTTATGGCTGATTTTTATACTGGGTGACTGGTAATTATTGAACGATACTTAAACACGTAATTGTGGTCGTGATAACAAACAACTTTTACTATGGGACTAAACCTGAAATCGCGAAAAAAAATCAGCCAAGTTCAATACTTTTTGACCAGTTAGGCGAACACAAATGTACTGACCAGCAGATTTTTTTTTCATGATTTCAGGTTTGTTCTCATAGTAAAAGTTGTTTGTTATCATGACTACAATCACGTGTTTAAGTATCGTTCACTAATTACCAGTCACCCTATATATGTTTTGTAGAATATTATTATAAAGTAGTATCATAAGTTACAGACACTTTCCATGGACCAAAACTTCTGACAGACGCTTAAAGCTCCACAAAAAACAAATGAACCTGTCTTGTTTTTACAAGTCTGATTTTTAAATATGTTATAAAGGCAACTATTACAAATTTATATTTCATTAATCAGACAAATTGTAGGGTAGTAGTATGTAGAAGTAGCAAGAACTATAATTGGTCAGTAATACCATTGACAGGCCTGTTGGTCTAGTGGTTAGTGGCCCTGACTGCTAAGCCGGAGGTCGTGGGTTCGATTCCCACCCAGTACAAATGTTTTTGTGATGAGCACGATCATTTGTTCCGTGTCTGGGTGTAATTTATCTATAATATGTATGTATTTAGAAATATATAAGTATGTTTATCAGTTGTCTAGTACTCATAACCCAAGCTCTGCATAGCTTGGGACTAGACGGCGTTGTGTGATAGTTGTGGAATATTATTATTATTTCTTTTATTAATTGTACATACATATAAATTACATTTTTAAAGAATTTTTTATTTATTTATTTATTTATTTATTTACACTTTATTGTACAACAAGATTACAATTATTATAAAGGGAAACCATAGAAAAAAGAAAAACATACAATCGGCGGCCTTATCGCACTCGGCGATTTCTACCAGACAACCTAGTATAGGCAGAAATTGCCAGGACACAAAATGGGGTTGCACTTGGTGCAAATATAAATGCAAACTAAAAATTATAAATTATTAATACTAAAATAGATACATATATACATACATACAAAAAAATATACAGGCAAGAGAATAAGTGATACATCGAAAGCAATGTCACAGTGTCAAGTAATGCTCCTTCACAAGCTTTTTAAAAAAAACATTTAAAAATATAAAAATATTATTATTATTATACCTGCTTATACTGGTTACAAGATGAACCGGTGACCTGGTGAGGGTCGCAGATCTCTGATGGATGCGGGACGCACAGGAGCGATCGTTGTAACAACACCTGGGGGTGGCCTGTATACAGAAGTGGACGTCTTTCGGCTGCAATGACGATTATGGATTGTTACTGTGTTTGTAACCCATTATTACTCATTGGTTAGCACTGACATCAGATTGATCAACGATTCGAATCAATCGATCTTATTTGTGTTAAGCTGTGTTGTTTTTTTGGTGTGCAACCCTCCTCCTCCTTGCGTCGTTTATCCTCAATGCTGAGGGTCGTGACCTCGACGAATAACCTTCTTTTGGACTATATTTCGCCATGTTGTCCTATCTTCGGTGATGTGGATGGCGTCGCAGACTGTGGTCTCCAGTGTAGCACGGATTTGGTCTGACCAACGTATCGGACTCCTGCCCCTGGGCCTTTTCCCGTCTACTTTCCCTGTAAATAGCAACTTTTCCAAATTATCTCCTCTCTTTCTGGAAATGTGGCCAAAGAAATCAAAAACTCTTCTCTGGCATATGGTAGTACGCCTCATGGGTGACTTGAGTTCGGCTATTATAGAGTCGTTGGTCCGATGCTCTGTCCAGTGAATTCCGAGCATCTTCCTCCAACACCACATCTCAAAAGCGTCAATCCGGCGACGGTTAGCTGTTTTGAGGGTCCAGGTCTCTGCGCCATACAGGAAGATGGAGAAAATGAGGTGTGCAATAAAGTTTTTATATTGTATCCTTTAGTGCATTCTCTTGTGCTAAACACATTCAAAGTAGGACGATTACAGTAATGAAAAAAACACAACGCAGTTCCTATATATTATAATTTATTGGTACCTTTCATAAAACGCTCTGCCGTTAAACCCTGATACATTTCCTGGAAAATAGACTTACAGGTACTCCATACAAATAAAAAAGCAAGGTACAAAACAGAAATTCTGAAATCCAAGTCCCACCGCAGCGGACAATACACGCCAACAGAAATATTTTCGACCGATTTACCTCCGTAGCAATATATCGTAGCGCTACGGCGTAGTACAATGGACTCGTAGACCGTAGCGGCGTAGTGCCTCGTAGCACGCCGAAGCTAGGGTAACATATGCTTAGAACATCCTGGGACACATTATTTATGACTCCCATTTACCAGATTCTGTATGAAATTATACTTAAAATTGTATCGCTTCACGCCGCGAACATGAAATTGGATTTTTATGTCTCGTAAATTTTTAAAGGTTTTGTTAAAAATATGCACTGTTTTTTTTACAAACTCATAAAAATAAGAAGAAAATAATAATTCCTTTTTTATGGGAATTTAAAATATCATAGAGAAAGAGAGATTCATGCTTGCAAAATACAAAAACCCCTTTATTTTACTTTTTTATCGCTTTTTCATTTTTTTTTTAAACAACAAACCAAAATACTTTTTCATCGCAATAAAAATTTAATAATAAAAACAAAAAAGAAATGAGCCTAAAAAATAAATACAATTAAGTTTTATTTTATTCTATTCTAGAGTAAAATCCAAAAAAAAAAAAACACTTAATAGTTTAATCATGGATAAGCCTATAAGGCTATCCTAGCATGATTCTCATAACTAGAGCAACAATATCACTGTTGACAAGTAAATCGAAGAGTCTCCTCTTAATTTTAGCCGCATCTTAATATAACATTCAGTTCATAATCACATTACTTTGCTAAATTGCTCTAAATCATTGTTCAAATCTATCATCAGATCTAATACACTCGCTCAGCACATAATCGCGCCAACATTAGCGGTTACCGCGCACAACCTGCTGATAATGTACGTGTTCGCGTGTGACGTCACAGGTGGTGGTACCTACGTTCTCATTACTAACATTCATTAGGAGACTATGTACTTTATGATGTTCCCTTTACAGCGCTTCTGTCATAATTTATTTCAAAATATTAGGTGTAATTTTACTGAAATTGCGTGAAAGGTACTTTAATACAGTTTATTTTGGACATATTAAAAAAATACGCATACGTAATGGTGCCCAAAGTGAGGTAATAACTCACAGGTATGACCTTATGAGTTATGATGATAGGCCACAGTAATATTCTTTTGAATTGAGTTATAAACTTTTGGGTTACTCTACCGCGCGGAAACTTCCCCACGAGCAAACTTCTCCTTTATTTTTTCATCAGTCCATTTCAATGCTAATAAAAATCAGTAAAGTTCCTAAAGGTCCGGTCGCATGGTATCCGGAGTGGAAGCCTGCAGCAGCCTCGTGGAGGCTCCATTGGACCGTCGCCAGTGAAACTCGAGCATGACCGGACTCGCAGATCGATGGGACAAAACAAAAAAATTAGAACACTCATTGAAATGAGCCAAACACGAGAAGAATTCAATTTTTTTTCCAGTTTTTCTCTCACAAAACTTATTTCGGAGGAGCTCGTCCAATCTTCTGTGATTGCAGCATTAACATTTTTGTTAAATAAAATTACTTCGATATGTTTACTGTTATGTTGCTTATTCCGATCGTAATTTTAATAGGGAGCGCGACTGAAATAAAAGAATACCAATTCTGTATATGAAGTGGAAATCAAATTATTGAGTCTCTAGTGAATTTGTATGTGAGTTTGTATTTAGTATGAAAGGATTTAAATTAACGACTCTAAATAGAAGAAAACAAAAAAAAAAAAATTCTTTAGAAATAAGCTACTGCTTATTTCTAAAGAATTATTTTTTTTTTGTTCTATTTCTTTATATTTCTTTGTACTATTATTTATTATGTGTTGTCTTTTTTTTTGTTATATCGTGTGTACATAAATTGTGAAATAAATAAATATAAAAATATACTAACACGCATTCGACATAAATTTCGACAACATTGTTAATTATAATACTATTTATACTTTGTAGAAGCTATTGCCTTGAACCAAATAAATAAAAAATCTCAAACACCAAATTAAAGCGATTTCAATACCACTCAATTTTGTATATCCAAACAATTAAGTTCCATCAATACAATACGAACATAATTGTTCAGAACAATTTAATTCCTTAACAAATAACAGAGATAGCTTCCCATGATTACTAAGTATCAGCTATGGCCCGTACTTACGCTTTCCACAGGATCGGTCACGATCTAAAATGTATCTTATAACTTCAGAGCTAGAGTAGCAAATATAATATACTTGGAGGTTATGTAGCACGTCTTTCGCTCCTTGGGGAAAGCGTCAAAGCCTTCATTAGACAAGTGTACAGCGATATGAACGCGCACAGACGGAGGAGTGCCGCAGGGCGCTAGCCTGGGCGTATAACTGTATGTATTGATACTCTTTCAAAATATCCGCATTTAGATAACGCAAGATGGAGTTAAAGCTGAATGCGCGTTTAATTAAATTGTAGCTTTGGCTCAGTAGCCTATGCATGGCAGAATAATTTAAAATGAAAATTGAAAAGAAAAACCATTTCAACAGAATTTGATTAAGGTAACGAACTATCACGGGCTCACGGTCGAATAACATTAAAAGGAATTTCAAGTGTCTTTATTAAGTTAGAATCGAGAAAATGATTTCGATCGAGTACTGAGCCGAGTGGTCGTAGTTATGTCTAGTTGTAGACTTATTAGTCCTTCCGTCTGGGCGGGTATTAAATCATTGCAGCATTGTTATTGGAAATTGTGGATTCGCGTTGCACCTAAATATTTCAATGCTGAAGTAGTTCGTTTGCTTTGTTTCGTTCACAAACGAAGTCAGTCGTGAGACTTGCTCTCGATTGCTCTCCTCCGCGCAGGAACTGCTCTCCTTCGCTTTTTGTACTGTTTGTTTGTTTTTACTTCGAGTACTAAGTTGGAAGGAGTTTTGTATAAATTAATGTTATAAGTATCCGACTGTGGCCAACTATTTCGAAGTTAACAAACAAAGAGTTCCTGTCGAGTGTTCTTTGTTTTGATATAAAAGCGTTCGTTGATAAGATTTCTTCGTGAAAGTTTTTAGTGTTCATTTTGTTTGCTGTTTCCTATTGAGACTGCAATCCAATTTGAGGAGAAGTATTATTTTTTAATATATAATACAATTCGTTCGCGCTGCTGCGCTTGTAAAGCTTGCGGAGCGAAACTAATATCCTCCTTATCTGAGAGTCTCCTTTGTCTTTATAAACTTGGAGGGATGCTATGAATTGAGGACTTTATTGAACTGAGTTACCAGCCAATATAAAAGCAAAGATATTACATTTGCTACTACTACGAAAGTCCCATAAATATAACCATTAAGTTCTATGGATGCCTGGGTGTGTTGACAACTGAAAAAAATTTTTGAAAGGACATCGAACTGTTCGGGGTAGAA
The DNA here is from genome assembly GCA_958295575.1 of Leucania comma. Classification (NCBI taxonomy): domain Eukaryota; kingdom Metazoa; phylum Arthropoda; class Insecta; order Lepidoptera; family Noctuidae; genus Leucania; species Leucania comma. Next base: position 23,401,301 of record OY282478.1, on the reverse strand, counting down.
ACCTTATTCATGGGTCTCCATGCCCACGTAAACTATATGAAAAATATACATATGTATATGTTAACCAAAGCAATCAATCAGGGTGCACTCGCACCGCTTTGCGGGGACACCGCACGAATATCTAATTTTGTTTGTTACCCCGCTACCCCTGACGCCGCCGACACCCCCGGCACCCCCTGAGGGCACCGCGCAGGCGTCGAACACCCCAAATCCTGGCGGACGTTGATGGATCACCCTTAATGACAAGCACCGAAGGGGCGATAGGGTTGTACTCCTTATCGATACTCGTTATCGATAAAGTCGCTTGTGGAAATTGGTTCGATAAGATCTAATTGTTTGTCGGGGTGGTATCGTGGTAAAATTGATTGGTATTATTAGAGCGTTAGTTTTATGATACTGTTTTGGTATTTTTCTTCGTGCCTGTGCATAATTTTTATACGAATCGTTTTCCATCTTCAGGATTCCTGTATTTTGTAGTTTTCCTTAGTGTATTAGTTTGTCTAAGAATGATTAAAATTAACTTGCCAATTTTTGTCGTAGGTAATCCTAATGACATGATTAGAGTAACTGAGTAATTAATTATTTCCCACAAAATAAACCTAAAATCAGCATGACAATAATCGCCATTATAACTGATTCCAATTGGCACAAAATTATCTTATATATAAATACTACCACTAATTCAGTCCACACTTCGTTAATTTCGTACCCTCGACAAGCACTCACTACATATTAGACGTAAGCGGCCAGTTTCCTTCATTTGCGCGCTCTTTTAGTTTCAGGCTACACATCGACATCGATATTGTCAGTTAGTGTCGCATCACTAGAACATATGCGCCCTTCGCATGCTCTCGACACAATCGCATTAGAAATTAGCGATTCATGCTTTTATTTAACTGTACTTCTTGTTGCTACTGCTAACTTTGCGCTTGTATTCTTGCTAACAACGTGATCGGCATATTAAGTGCTAATACACGTTGTTTGCAACGCTCATGACGATGAGCTTTACTTAAATGTAATATTATGTAAGGATTTCGATATTGTTTGCTAATTTTCAGGCTACGGTAGGAATACAGGTTTGTTTGAATAATAGTATTGTGGGTGGTTATTTGAATTTGAAACTAATTTTACAGGTCTTTAATTATATGTAAATATTATCTAATAAAGTAACATAATTATATATAATATTATAATTAAATGAGTATGAGTATCAATGGTGTTTATTTAATTATATATTATAATTCATACACATTGCGTCTACATCTCTCATCCAACTCTCCTGTCGCAGGTCTGCTGGAAGAAATTTCGTTAGAAATAAGCAGTACCTTTGTACTCTTCTATCTGTATTTGTTTTTCTCGTTGTTAAGTGTTTTTGTGTACATGAATAAATAAATAAATAATTGTTTATGATGGACATCCCACCCACACGTACAAAGCGTTTTGGAAACATATTTATTATGCGTACAGCTAAGGAGTGGAATTCCCTGCCGGTGTCGGCGTTTCCTGTTAGCTACAAATTAGGAGTCTTTAAGTCAAGGGTGAATAGGATACTTCTAGGCAAGCGTGCTCCATCGTCGGCCACAGCATCGCTTACCATCAGGCGAGATCGTAGTCAAACGCAATAATAAAAATAATAAAAGTAAAACTGTTTGCTAGTTTAGAACACGTCATTGTACTAACAAAATTGCAATGGGAAAAGCGTCAGATGAATAATAAAACATTTAATGGTTTAAAGTAGCTCAATCATTACCTATGAAGGGCGCAACATGAGTTCAATGACCCCCCAAACACAGTGATAATGGAAAAATACCCCCTAATGGGAAACCTTTGTCCAACAATAGAACTTGCTCCGTCACCTGAAATATAAATGAAATCACGTAAATAAATAATTGTGAAATTCGTATATAATGTTAGCGAGGGCAGGCACATCTTTATTAATAAATAATAGACCTGTATGATGTACGAATGGATTAATATCCAGTCCATTTCTCGTTGTGTGCGGTAGTTAATGATTCCAGTCACGGAATGCAGTCGATGGAGAGCAATTTTACAACGATTCCCCATCGATTGTTGGGGGACGCTACATTTGGGGAGCTGAGCAAATTGTTTTACAGTTTTATTATGGTTGTTTTCGATTGCGTGTCGTGTCGTTTCCGATTCTGTTACCAGACAATAATGTGAAGAGCCTTTTTGTGGTTGGAATATTTCCATTTGCAGTTACTTCGGAATTGTTGAAGAGTAACATTGAGCTTATATTTAAAAAAAAACAATCAAGTGAGAGTCGGACTCGCGCACTTAGTTCCGTACTAACTTTCGATTGTTCTCAAATTATTCAATAAATCTTGTTAAAATATTTTAAGAACATGACTATTTAGTTCAATTAAATGTAAAGGCCTTTTCTAAAGTGAGCCGCTGGTGTTATCGTAGATAAGCAATTATATTGTGATGTAACTACAAACTTGCGCTACAATATTCTTGTGCTACATGGCATTGGATCTTGCCAAGATTCATGACTATATCATCAGTGAACATCAAAATGTGCGTTAAAAAACGGACAATAAAGTGATCCCACAAGGGTTCCCTTCCAACTTGGGTTTTTTTCGGTGGGGTAATCATCCAATGACATCTCCGCGTTCTTAGGCGGGGCGAGAGATAGTGTCAGACTTTTACTGACTAGAAATCCACTCCACCACTCCTGTCCCTTTGTTGCCTTTCACACCGGGGCCGAACCTTCCTTTCAGAAATCGATCCTTGGCCCCAGTAGGCTTTGACCCTGCTAGGCTCCTACGGTTTGCTGACAACTCCTTGAGGCGCGCGGGAGTACGCGCCGTCGACGACTTGGGCTCGGTACGATCGGTTACGGGACGGTCGACCAGCGAGCTACCCATTGCTCGCCGACCGCAAGCCCGCGCTTACGGTGACCGGAAATCGGGATCGGAATCTCGTCGGCGGCTGGGGCGTGAGCGCTGTTGCCTGATGCGGTCGGCCTCCTCCTTTGCTAGCATTACTGCTTGCACCCCTCCTCGCTCCGGACCATGGCCTGTACCAAAGCCCGGCGCAAGAGATCGCTGTTACCAATCGCCCTCACAAGGACACAGCGATACTCTGCCCAAGCGGGGCACACCTCTAACGTGTAGGTACTCAACCTAAAACATCTTATTCCAGAAAACTATTTCTAAACAGACCCACATCTCATGAAAAGACACAAAATATGATAAAGAAAATCCGTAGTAAGTACCAGTAGCGAGGCCTCACTTCCTATTGCGTCTCTTACAAACAGCTTTACGTACGTACTTCGATTGCTCTTGTAAAACATTATTCGCCTCTCACGACGAGATTTTCGTGTATTTGCTCGCGAATTCTGCGAACACAGTAAACGGACTTCAAAGGGTACGTTTTGTTTTCTCCAAATTCGAATATTAGCTTGTTTGCCTTTATTTCTGCATTTGGGAAACTGTTTTACATTTTTATGGGAAAACAATAACTATAGCACGTGCTAACGATAGAGGTTGAAAAGGTCTCAGAGAAATAGTCTAAGTATTGGGGTTTGTTCAGGTCTCTTGCGTCAATAGATCTTTAGGTATCACACCTGATGGAAAGTGATGATGTGGTCGACAATGGATCACGTTTAGGTTGTAGCTATCAGGAAAGGCAGACTGCGGCAGGGAACTCCACTTCTGAGCTGTACGAAAACATTTTGTGCGCACTTATAGGTGGCATGTTAGTCATGTACCGGTGGCACATCACCGTGCATGTGGGGGTCCGATGTTAGAACGGGTTTGGCAGAATTAAATTATGCAATTCCGATGAACACACCTCGAAATACCACCGGTAGAAAACTGAAGACTTTCAAACTTCGGTTCGGTTTAAGTTAGTGGTCACATCTTTGATGACTCACGGAGTGAAGTGTAAGCAGAGTAAAGAAGGCTGCGGGACTGAGTTTGATTGAGTCACCGAGCCCTGGAACGCAAAAACAATTGAAGGAACACAGGTGGGTTTTAGTCAGTAAAAGTCATCGATGCTTTGAGGTAGTTATAGAAATAATGTGTAGGTGCAAGTAAATACGCAAGAATATTGAAGTTCTTAAAATCGCGGGACGTCTGAACTTGATGAAGCTGTTCTAGCTATGACTTTTCTCGACCTAAAGCTATCGTAAACCCACGAATGGCAGTCGACATCAGCTCTCTACCATCGTACACTCGATAGAAAAAAAAGATTCGAACCTCGATTCGCTAACAAATCACTTTTCAGTTAAGCATTTGTTTAACCATTTCCAAATTGATACATCTGGTACACAGAGTAGAAAAACTGCCATCAGATCAGTGCTTAATAAAAATGGCAGCACACCGAAATAGTTGCGGCACTTTAGACCTCCCTGTACAACGAGTTTTTAATTGAAGTGAAATAAACGCTGTTCTGTATAACAGTTTTATTTTTTAAAGGCTGCCGTTTTAACTTTGACATTGCCTATTTCACGGATATTTACGTAGAAAGGCGATGCGTCCGTTTATGTGGGTCATTCATCTTATCATCGGTGGCCACTCGGCCGTTTGACCCTGTGACCCTGTGGCTGACCCCTACCCGGACGCCATGAAACTGAAATAACCCGATGCTATGTGTGTTTATAGTCAGCGAATGTTTTTTTTTTTTTGTAAATAAAATAGGTACATCATTTTGTTTGTTGCATACAAACAAAATGATGTACCTATTTTATTTTAAGTCTTTTTCTCAGTTTTATCAATGGCGTGTTTCTCTTGTTTATACAAATGACAAAAAATACAAACACAGGTCACCACCTGTACCAAGACCACCGTCTTGTGATGTCGGCACCGATTTACGAATTGTAGGTCGTAAGTTCAAACCCAGGTAGGGCAGGTGCTTTAATTTGTAGAATTTATTTAATCAGCACTGCTCCCAAAAGAGCGAAGGATAACACCGTTAGCTTGCCTCACGGCATAACTTAGAACCAAAACATCAAAGACATGTGACGTGCATTGTCCAGCGTTGGGAACATCACACAGCTTCGGCCGCGTGAAAATAGGTCTCTATTTTTTTTTGGTGGGGAAATCATCCAATGACATCTCCGCGCCCTTGGACGGGGCGGGAGATAGTGTCAGGCCTTGAGAGGTTCCTTCATTGTCTTTTGTTCCGGCCGAATCTTCGTTTCAGAAACCGACTCTGGCCCCATGAGGCTTTGACCCTGCTGGGCCCCAACGGTTTGCTGACAACTCTTTGAAGCGTGCGTGGAACAATACGCGCCGTCGACGACTTGGGCTCGGTCCGGATGGTTACCGGACGGTCAGACGACGAGCTACCCATTTCTCGCCATCCACAATTCCGCGCCTACGAATCGATAGTGTTTCATGTACCGAATCGACCCTCCGCGGGAATAAAACGACCAAAATTTAACGGTGTTTAACAATGTCTTTTGTACACAACAATAAAAAAAAACTGCAGTACAAAATTTCAAAGTTCTAGATCAAAGGGTTTTAGCTGGGGATTGATGAGTCAAGACTTTGCCTTTTATACGTATAAGTATTTATACATATGCTGTTATATAAATACGTACTTACCTACTGTTAAGTCAATTTTACACGACACAAGATATTATACACACGTGATGAGATAAGAGTGCACAAGTCAGTCAGAAAAATAAAATTATTCCACTTTCATGAGATGGTTCTGAAACTCGAAACTCGTCGCATCATGAATAAAAGACGCTCATACGCAAGCTACGGTAAACAATATCACATAGCTTATTACCATCAAAAGGAGAACATTTCCTTTAACTTATTTAGAGACGGGAGACACTCAGTTTCTTCCCGGTTCGTGACATTAGCATAATCGACTTAACCCTTCCATGCAGGGGACGCGCTTAAATTACCCTGTATTACCCTGGCGTACCCCGGCGTACCCCGGCGCGGGGCAGGGTAATTACGCGTCCACAGTTAGAGTGGATAGTGGCCGGTAGTGCTAGCTTGTAATTAGAACTAGGCTAATTATTGACTTCAAAGATCGTGTGTGGCTTCCCTGGATGGCTATGTGGATCTATTAGTGCCGCATTTTTAAATTACCTGACAATTCTTCTGCTTATTTGTGTGGTACATTCGCCGTATAGACTAAATAGTGAATTGATGCCAGAACCAACTTGTACCAACCACACCGAACCAGGCGAATTGGTGATCATCACCACTATCATCATTTCAGCTGCTATGTAGAAATATTTCTCCCCTCTTCTGACAGTCGACCGGTCCCGTAAGTCTCGAATCCAGCTGAAATTAATTGGTGATGATGCAGGGCAGCGGTTTTCCAGTGGTATCAGCCACGACTTACGAGTTATACAAAGTTGGTTCAAAGTCAGCCAGGCGCTTTAATTTGTGTAATTCATTTAATCACCAAAATTGTCAAATCGGTGAATAAAAACTTCGTCATGAAATTGGCATATCCTGGAATCAATTTAAACAAAATATTCGAAGACATGATTGTGTCATCCACGCGTACTGGGTTAGCGGGGCGAGAAACGGGCTATGAAACTGATTATGCTGATTATATATACTTTGAATTCTTGCTACTCATTAGAATTAAGGTTTTTTAAGGATTACTAAGATACCAATCGGTATAAACAAGCACTATTCGCAAACAAGTATAGCGACATCTATGGTGCCACATAGGAACTATAAAATCCAAAACCTGCATCTCGGTATTAGAGTTATCTGCACGAGTAGAACACATACAATAGCCCGAAATCAACTACTGGGCAGTTGTCCAGATCAGACATGACATCCCTCTGGTCGAAGGATCCTCCCTTTTCAACGGAGGGACCCTGTTTCACATGCCTCTAAACAAGTATCGATATAAAAAAACACCAATGTGAAATGGTTTAGCTATAGGTAAAGAGGCCCTAACATGAGCTCTTAGCCGGACTCTTACGGACTTTGACCCCTGAGTTTATTTCGGTCTTGGTAGCTAGCTAGGAAACACCGAAATCATTTAGTTTAAACGGACGAAAAATTTACGTGTAAAAGTGTTTTTTTTTTTAACACTCATTTGCAAAATAAATATCATTTATCATAGCTTCACTCCTTTTTCTTGCTTGCACGCTCTTAATACATCATGGTAAGGTCATCCTACACAATACATCAAACCATTGAAATAGATAAACTGGATGTAGGAACATCACTTATACCAAAAAAAATAAGAAAAAATACACGGACAAAACCAAAAGAATTGAAAAAATTATTAGTAAAAAAGATGAGTATACTTCTAAACTAGCATATTTACAAGCAATTGTTAAAATTATACACCTAAAATAAATAATTATACATAATTAAGGACCACTGTTTCAATCAGTTAACTTCTATCTGAGGAATAATCCCCATATTTATTTCTCATAATAGAAGTTTGACATATTTTTTATACAAAAACTGTCAAAACATCTAATATATTCTTCAGATAAAAGTTATCTCGCGATTGAAAAATCGTTTAAGTTACATAATGTTACGTATAATAAATCATTTGAATGAAAATTGTTTTTGTTAAATTAATTGTATGCCTAAATATTATTATGCTAGTAGTCATTAGGCCTACTAACGTTATGCTAATAGTCATTAGGCCTACTAACGTTATGCGAATCAAATTTATGACAAAACAAATAAGTCTTTAAGATGATTATGCCAACATAAAAATATGCCTAAAAAAAATTATGCCGAAGTATTATTATGCCAAAACAAATTGTGCCAAAATCGTTATGCCGAAGTACATTAGGACAAAGAACTTTATGCAAAAAGAAGGGATCCCCATGGTAAGGCCCCAGGATGCTTACGAGTAGATGCAATTATATTCCGAATGTATATTTACATATGCATATGAGCCCGGTGACCTACTGCGGAAGTTCCCGGTTCAGTCAGCTCCACGACGTATTTACTCCAAGTTCGTCTGAAGTAAGTTTGACGTGTAATAGCTAAACTTACGGAGTAATCATATGGGTAAAGACTTTGACTGTTGTGTGGGTAGTGGAGGGTTAATATTCGTGGAGATTCATTCAAAGACCTAGTACCTATGTTTAGACAACCCTTGTTTATTAATATAATAAGTAAAAAAGAGATTCATTCATAAACTGACTTAATTATAGATTCTTAAACCTAAGTATAATTTCTTAGGATTATTTTTACAAAATGCTTTTTTAAATCGGACGGCACAGTTGGCGCAGTAGTTGAGGGATCGGCTGCTGCGCTGTGTGTACCGGGTTCAATTCCTGCGCGGAACAAATATGGCCTACAAATGGTTGGTCTGGGTCTTGTGTATGTGAAATTACATGTTTGAGAACGCGCTTGCGATACAGGCGTAATTCTTAGAGTGGGGGGTTTAAATAAAAATCGTTTTACTGTTAACTTTACGTAACAAATATAAAGCCATTATTACACAAGTTCAGGAAAAACCCATAATATTTATTGTTACATTCAATCGTATAACGTCAACTACTACTTCATATTACCAGCTTAATTAGTAACAAGATTTCCTTAGTTGATGGTTATCTTTTAACCCCTTTCTATACGCACTAACGGATAACCAGCACACGGACCAGTTGGCGCATTTACCCGTTGCTCCCTCCCCTCCTGACCGAGTAGGCGTCGTCGGTACACCATTTGCAGAACGATTACAAGCGCGGGCTAATGAAAAGAAAGAAAGACAGAAAATTAATTTATTCGGTACAGCACAAGGCACAAACACAATAATTATGCAACAGGAAACAAAAAATATAATACAAATAGGACAGCGTACCATAGGTAGCTCGCCTTCCTGACGCCCGGTAAGGACACGGCCCAGGTCGTCGGCGCGTAGTAATCCCCGCGCGCCTCAAAGAGATTACAGCAAAATGACTGATGATTGTCCGAAGGAGTGACTCAGTCCTCAAAAAAGAGGGCAACTGAAGGAGCACTGCGGGTTTTAGTCAGTAAAAATCTGATACTCCTTCCCGCTCCACAGACCAGGAGTAGTTACTTGATGATTTTCTACTAAAGTAAAAAAAAATCCGTTGCCTGTTATCCGACTTTTGGACCGTGTGTAAGCGGCCTTAGTGCCATGTCAGTTGTTGAGTTTGACCTTAGGTAAACATAAAGTTGTTCGTACGGCGGACGATATTAACACGCCAAATTCATTCCTTAAGCCGTCTGTTCTTAATGGCCTGTGTTGGACTAACTTCTATGAATTTGATGATTTACTTCCCATTTGTGTGTAAATATACAGGTAATTGCCGGTACATAGTGGACATCCCACCCAAACCTATAACAAGTATTGGGAACACATTCTTTGTATGTACAGCTAAGGCGTGGAATTCCCTGTCAGAATCTGTGTTTCTTGATAGCTACAAACGGGATCTTTCAGTCAAGAGTGAATTAAGTTAATTGGTCGACTATGGAGTACGAGTACGTTTGCTTATCGCTAAACATCAGGGGAGCTATTCTCTAAGAAAAAAGCCTTGAGCGTAACGCTGGCCCAGCGACGAAATACAAGTAGATACACTGAAATCACATACAAATCCAATGAATATCACTGCAAGTGAGATAGTGGTTAAGTACGAGCCTATCAATAATTGAAAAAATACTTTTAAAATTGTCCACACTATATGCCATTGCGTCACTTACCATATAAATGAGCATTCATAAACGAGTCCTTTCTTTTGTTCACAGATAAATCCAGATTCTTCCTAAAATTTTCGGTGAGTTTAATTTGAATTTTATTGTAAAAAATAAACATTATTAATATTTTTGGCCCAATTATTCTGCACAATATAAACTACAATTTTAGTTTGATCAATATCAAACTAAAATTGTAGTGAAACACTTTTAAATGTGTGACAAGTAATATCTAACCAATTTTATAATAATATATGTAAATAGTTTTGTTTTTGTATCAACCAATGCATAAAGAATGCACGTTAAAAATGTGTTCTATTTCTTTTAGAAAATAATAGAATGGAATAAACTTTATTGTACACCAAAATAGTAACAATGTCACAGAAACTTAAATTTATGGGTACAATGGCGGTCTTATCGCTAACAGCAATATCTACCAGACAACTTTAGGATGAACTAAAACAAAACCTTGACCGCTACCCACAACCCATTTCCTACCTGTCGGACAGGTTCATCATCTACCCCGGTCATCAGGGGGAGTTGAAACGGCGAGAGATGTCGTGCGGTGTTCCGCAGGGATCGGTACTAGGACCGCCCTTGTGGAACATCGGGTACGACTACGTGCTGCGCGCCGACCTCCCCGACGGGGTCAGCGTGGTCTGTTACGCAGACGACACGCTGGTCCTGGCGCGGGGACGGTCGTACCAGGCGGCGGTCGAACTAGTGACGCGCGGGGTTGCGACAGTCGTGGAGAGGATACAGCAGTTGGGACTCGAGGTGGCATTGCACAAGTCCGAGGCCATGTGTTTTCACGGCCCTCGGAGCGCGCCACCTCCGGGCTCCCAATTAACGGTAGGAGGAGTTCACATCGGCGTCGGGTCGACGATGAAGTACCTGGGACTCGTCCTCGACAGCCGGTGGAACTTCAAGGAGCACTTCCGACGTCTGGCTCCCAGGTTGAATGCGACTGGGGCTGCGCTCAAGCGGCTCCTGCCGAACCTAGGGGGTCCAGACGCCTCCTGCCGGAGGCTCTACGCAGGCATCGTTCGGTCCATGGCCCTTTACGGTGCGCCGGTGTGGGCGCCATCGCTACGGAAGCGAGTGGCGGCCCGGCTAACCGCCTGCCAGAGGGTCATGGCCATCCGGATGATCCGCGGATACCGTACGGTGTCCTGCGAAGCGGCGAGCCTCCTTGCTGGCCTACCACCGTGGGATTTGGAGGCAACAGTCCTTGCACACATGCATGACTTACGCGTGGAGATGCAACGTCGGGGCGAAACTCCGCTGCCGCGACAAGTCGCGGCATGGCGGACAGAGCTCCGGCGGGATCTCATGGTGAAATGGCGAGAGCGATTGTCGCAACCTCGTGCTGGGCACGCCACTATCGAGGCGGTAAGGCCCCTCTTTGAGGCGTGGCTGGAAAGGCCCCACGGCGTCGTCACCTTCCGTTTGGCGCAGGTGCTGACCGAACACGGCAAGTTCGGTCCGTACCTGTACAAGATTCGTGCGGAGACGACGCCCGGGTGTCGCCACTGTGCGGACCGCCCGGTGGACACGGTGGAGCACACAGTCGAGGTGTGCCCCGCTTGGGAAGAGCAGCGCCGTGTCCTCGTGGGGGCGATCGGCGGCGATCTCTCGCGCCGGGGCTTGGTTCAAGCCATGCTCCGGAGCGAGGAGGAGTGGCAGGCGGTCGCCTCCTTCTGCGAAGCAGTAATGCTAGTAAAGGAGGAGGCCGACCGCCTTAGGCAAAGGCGGACACGCCGCCGCCGCCGCCGGGTTTCCGATCCCAATTTCCGGCCACCGTAGGCGCGGGCTCGCGGACGGTGGGCAATGGGTAGCTCGCTGTCCGTCCGTCCGGTAACAGACCGGTCCGAGCTCAGGTCGTCTACGGCGCGCACCGTTCCCGCGCGCCTCAAGGAGTTGTCAGCATACTGTAGGGGTCCAGCAGGGCCGAAGCCTACTGGGGCCAAAGGTTATGTGAGACTGTCACCAAAGGCCCCAGGATAAAGGCAAGGAATGGAAAGGTAGGTTTTTTAGTCAGTAAAAGTCTGACACTGTTTCCCGCCCCACCCAAGGGCGGGATTCGTCATTGGATGATTTTTACCTACCACAAAAAAAAAAAAAAAAAAAAAAAAAACCCACAACCCATTTACAACTCACATTCATTAATTGTTTCACGCATTCTTCATCCTCACTGCTCCACACAACGAAGCATATGTTTTACCAAAACAAGCAGGCCTGAATGTACTGGAACGCAGTGCATACCATACACCAGTGTTTCCTAAAGTGTTTACTGCAAACTTTATCAGGGCTCCGTGGAATTTGTTTAATTGACTCTTTGGAATTTGTTTTTTAGGGCCAAATTCACCAAGAAACTAATCGCGATTATATAAACAAAACGCAGTTTGAGCTCCTAATCGAGATTATAGCTTCATTTTGCGTTTAAGAGCCGCTGTCATAGACACGCAGACCAACAAAGCAGCAGACGTACCATAGACAGGAAACGGAAGCTGCGCGCGTTCTCGCTTTAAATCGCTCGGCGCGCTCATTTCGCTGTCATCGCGTGCGCAACTACGTAGTGTAGGATGCGCCTGATTCATTGTTGAGGAGGAATGTGGCAGGGTTTTTTAGGCTTTTTCTTGATAAATTGAATTCTGTAAGCTATCATCTGCCTGCAAGTTCACCCGCATCAATTTTTTTTTAATCGCTAGTCAAAACACTACCACGACAAACGCATTATATCTTAACCTAACGAATGGTCCACCAGTGCCTAGAAAATGTAACAAATAGACGACACACACAGAACTATTTTCACATTTACAATATTAGTATGTACGAATAATATGCATATGTCTGTCATTATGATTTTAAAATCATGGTAAACTTTTTATTGAAATTGTATCATAAACGTAGCAATATAATATATATAACAAATTATCGTATCATTAAAAAATGGTCCCTCTACTCCTGCGCACAACCAATCGCGTCGCACTTCAACTTGCGCCTGCGCACTTAACAAATTTACTGCACGCCATGTTTCATCGTATGCAATTACTGACACCAAGTAGCATTGCTCAGAAGACTCATAGCTAATACACTATTGACGAGGTTTCTAGTGAAACATGGCTGTCCTATGTCGACTTCTTAAACATCCTTAGAATGCCAGACTCTATATTTATATCTCATTATGGCCCAGTGTTTAGGGCACTCTCAGCTCAATTACCTACTAATGTAAATTTTTCTAATCACCCTATGTGCCTCGAAACGCACGTACAAAAAGCCGTTGACCATGGTTGTCATTCGTACATCTTTGACAGTCGTTACAGAATGTAAGGTGCCAGAAAGTCTGACCATTAGTCTATCCAAGGAGTATCGCGTTGCCCAGTTACTGGGTTGTGAAGGTCTGATGGGTGAACGGTATTCAGCCACATCCTGTTAGACTGGGAGCTTAGCCTAGCCTAAAAGGCAATGGAGATGATAATGACTATGATTATGTATATAAAGGTGGACTTACACCTTAGGCATTCTCTACCAGTCCGCCAAGAGTGGTGAAGAGAAAAAATTGCAGTGAAAAAAGAAAACACAGTGACGCAATTACATACTAGTAGAAGGCGTTTTATGAAAATGCGTTTATGCATCGCTGACATAGCGAGCCTTTATTGAGAGAATAATATAATCAGTATGTCAATTTCATAGTCCATAGCAGAATCCAGTTAATCGACTTCAAACAACATCGAAAGTGACTGAAATAATCAAGTGAATGAAAAAACAGTTTCGAAGTAACTGAAAATGGTCAAACGAAGGAAAACTTTCACGTCATCGTTTCGATGTGAAACGACTCTAGATCTATCTATTAGTGATCCTTCTTCCCTTGCCTGTGCCGTGGCACTTCGGTCCGCGTTGGGTGGCCACTTCGCACTCTCCGTCGATAATTTTTGCAACATTGTCTTTACACCCTGTAATAACGACTTTAAAAAGGAATTTGGACCTTACAGTAAAGTTTAAAGTTACATTTTCCAGTGTGTACTAATAGGATTTAATTGCAGTACTTTATAAACAAATATTGAATGGTTTCAATTTATATGCTCATATAATATAGATAAATACAATTTAAATTGAACCTAGCTGTGTAGAAAATAGGGTTTATTCTACTTTGGATGCGAACAAAGTTCTTAATTGTAATACTTTGAAGAGAAATATTGGAACTTTGTTAATTTTGAGCCCAAATATTTAACTTAGACTAATTGGTGTTATTGTTCGAGAGAAACTATTTTACTAAAGTTGGTTTCAGTTTCACTTCGACATTTTATAAACTGAACAAAATCTGAAGTGTTTCTATTAATTTTCATTTCCTAAAAGTTTAAGTAGTTTGAAACGTAGTCTGGTAAAATGCCTCCTGCCTACTACTACTACATTAATTAAAATCTACATTCGGAAACCATAAAAGAATAATCCGTTAAAATATTAATAATTATTTTTTTAACCGCACGATAAAGCAGGAAACCCTAACGCAGTGTAGGTACGCCATGAACATTATTCCAATTATTTTTTAAATATTCTAGCACTTGAATGCTTTTTTTTTATTTTTCTAAAATAAACATATATTTATTTTATTTTAATTCTCATGTAATTAATGCTGGGAAGAATATATAAAAAAATATTTTACGAATAAAGTTGCCAACAAAATACACGTGTTGCAATTTTTAATATCAAGCATTCATTGCAAAGATATGCATTGAGCAAATATTCATATTTCTTTATTTGAAAGAACAATATGTTGCAGTTTTGCATTTAAGGTTTAAGACAGTTTCATACTTGCGTCTTCACTTAATTTTTAATTCCTTACAATGTGAACCGTATGCTCACACTGCATGTCTATATTGTCTATATCGTTTACAAAGCTGTCCTAGAGATAATCTACTCACAATACATGCAGTGTAACAGTGTTAAATCATCGTAATACCTCCTGCCTTGCGCCCGCGCTGTTCGGTGAGCGAAACCACGTGTAGGACCTTTATCCATAGTCCAGTGCCCATTTTGTACTTCTACACGATTCCAATCTTACCACGTTAGTGGCCATATTGGACAAAAGTGACCGTCAGTGAATGTTACATTCGTGCAATAGTGACCTACCCCTCCCTTAATTTGACTTACGTTTGCAAGTGATTGGCCATGAAAAAAAACGAGCATGTTGAAAAATGTGACCCGGGTGGTGCTATTGGAATAGGTTTTCGGTTCAGGCCACGGCCGACCTATGTACTATTAGTAATCTGACTCCCAGTAAATAGGACAGTTACTTATTTTGTGCCTTATATTTACGTAATAAACAAAAAACAAAACTGGGTGTTGATTTTTTGATATTTTTTAATCCCTTTGACAACTGATGTGCTAACATTAGTTTGTCTATTTGACTATGCATTGCAATATGTTCTTACGCTGAAAATACAAAAGGAATTCTAAGTGTCAAGCAAGCAACAGATTTATAGTTTAGAAATGCTACTCTTGTTGCTAACGTTCATGTAAAATGCGTAAAAAAGCTAACTGTTCTGTTGCTATGCACCTCCCTTTTTAATGAACCTTTCAAATAAAATTAGTATTACCAATCGCCATCCTGTGAGTAATTTTCAGGTCTTTCATAAACTTTATCTTATAAAACTGCTTTTATATGAAAACAAATGAAAGTCATTTTTATTTTATTAGTTACAAGAGTACAATATACGGAGGAATTTAATTGGCAGCAACTTTTTATTACTCGCTGGGCTATTTTACGTCGTTGCGTAATAAAGAGGGCTCCGTCATAATGGCCATCCTGTCTTTTATTCGCTTGTAATGACATTCTTAAAGGTACATCACGTTTTGTGAGTTTGAATCATTTTTATATTCATAATTATGGACCATTTTTTCGTTTCGAGTGTTACCTGTACAGGATAATGTCCTTATTAAACTAACATTAATAAAACTGACTTAAAGGATTAACAAATACTTTAACTTTTATTGAATGATAACTTTAATCTAAAGCCTAAAACTTGTAGAGCCCGAAATGCTCACACGGATTCATTGCAAAGCGGAGATTTCATTATACCAGTTATTGTCTCGTCCGAAGTTGATGAAGAATTTTACTAATGTAGTATATTTCTTGGCTACTGGAGGACTTCACGTATAGTTTTAGTCCCATCCATTGCCCGCTCGCCGTTTCATTATTTTGTTTCTTTTAACACTGAGGCGTCCCTTTTTTCCAATAATTTAATTAAAATTATTTATATTCAGTTCTTATAGAAATATACAGTTACCTTTCATTAATTATGATCTCAATCGAACGGCGCTATAATTTAGTTTAATTGTTCAATTTATTTCAATTATTCGATCTTATTGTGATCATTAATTTACACGGCTTCTTATATCATCAGACGTTCTGGATAATTTTTTATTTGATCCCAGTACAGGGGAAAGTGCTTCCATATTTTGGACAATGATTTACTTAAATAATATTACATTTTGCCTCTAAAATATAAAATATGTCCAAATAATCATTCGTCTAGACTATGAATACGGCTCCGCCATCGCATGCGCATGTAATTCGAGCTAGCTGCACACTGCGCCTCTTTGAAACCATAACCTTATAGTAGCAGCATGCTGTGTGATAATGCAGGATTAGTACCGAGACACAGAGGCAGCGCTTGTTCAGTAGCCAAGAGAATCGACCACCTATCTTATGTTTAGATCCAAACGCATTTCCGTTCGTGACTGCGGTAGAGAAGTACCCACTGAAAGTCGGGTATCACACATGATGGAATTATGCCTATATTCTAAGTTAGGTTTAAGGACCTCCACTCGACGCAAAGACAACGGAAAATATCCCCAATTGGATTTGGAGCTCATAGATGGCCACAGTACCGGTCGTTATGATGACACTTGGGAGAGGCCCATGTCCAATAGTGGACATCTTTCGGCTGAAATGCTGATGATAATGAAAGGACGGTTTCAGAAACATTGCCATTTGTACAAATATCCTATAAACATCCGCGCAACCTGATGAATATCCCGATGGAGACACAAAGCCCACTTCCCGTCAGTTGTGACTGGTGTCGCTAAAACGTTGACTCAATCAGTGTTATCTGGATATTTTTTGTGGCCGCAGCCTGTGGGTCGCTCGAGTGGACCAGTAATGCTTCACTCAGATAAAGATCTCAAGTGTTTGATATATGACGCGTAAAAACTATGGGTTAGTGTTGGGACAACGTGATATCGATAGACTCGTACTTTGTTTCAATCGGATTGATCTTTCTATTATAAGGACTTAACTCAGATGTGTGTATTAAGATTTATATAAATCTAATTGCTTGAAAGGATGTTTGTCAAATTTTCATGCTTAATTCAGAATTAGAAGATGAGATGATAATTGATTTGAAAAATTATGTAGCTCATAGTTTGGCTTTACCTCTAATATAATTTATTTATAATTAATTAAAACAGTAAAAGTCCAGTCTCATTCATTAAATTAAAATAGATTATTTTTGTCTTTAGCAATAAAATAGCTAATCATAAAACGAAAAAAAATTTCTGAAAAACACATTGACGAGGGAAACTAACTCTTAAGATTAATTAATTATTTTTACAGTTTCAAAATTATTGACAACAATAAAAACCAAAAAAAATATCGACTATCCTCATCGTTAACCGTGGCCAACACTAGCGTCGCCACTAAGAGTGTCTGCTACCTGCGCGCACGCACTTGACGTCGCCAACATGGCGCGCAAATGTCGCCCCACAGCTTTTTGTTTTCCTTTTTTCTACAGAATTTGTACCAATTGATTCAAGAGCTGTTGAATGATAAAGATGTTAATTTTATGTGTCTCAAGACTTGTTAAATAAATAGCCAGCAGTATTCAAAAGGATTTTTTTTTAATTCTTTGTTATTTTTACATCATTATTATGAAAAGGCAACTATTTACAGCCTCATCATATCCTTAAGTTAATTACAAACACTTCTTAACACAATCTTTTTTCATATATTATTCTTTTGTACACATGTGTGTGTGTTTATCACCTAACTGCTTCTAAAACGTCGTGACCGATTTGGATTCAACTTTGTTCGTTGTATTTGAGTGAAACCCTG
Source organism: Leucania comma (assembly GCA_958295575.1). Taxonomy (NCBI): domain Eukaryota; kingdom Metazoa; phylum Arthropoda; class Insecta; order Lepidoptera; family Noctuidae; genus Leucania; species Leucania comma. The sequence goes on along the minus strand of OY282478.1, from coordinate 23,383,550 downwards.
GATGGTTTGAAAATACAATTGAAAATACAATTGATAGCGCTGCAAACTCTCGAATCTTTATTTTTTTCTGACGTAAAGCCAGCTTTCAGACAGGACAACGTCTTTCAGGACCGCTAGTTTATTATAAATTTAGCTTTAATATTTGCGGGGTTAAAGTTAAGTTTACCTAAATCAGCATTTAACTTTTGTCTTTTACATAAATGTTGCCTTTCTAAACGATTACTAATGCGACCTACAAGAAGGTGTCAGACATCTTCTGATTTATCAAAAAATATCCATAGCATATCATAATCAGCCTTTTAATGTTCCCACTGTTGGGATTCAGGCCTCCTCTCTAAGAGAGAGAAAGATATTCGATATCTGTGAAATGATCAAATAAAATGCTCTCAGGTGGATTTTCCTAAAAGTGCAGTAATATCCATACCTCTGGGCATAAGGAAGGCTCAGCCCCGGCACTATAGGCAACGAAGGAACGGGGTAGGTTTTTAGTCAGTAAGAGTCTGACACTACTTCCCGCTCCACCCAAGGGCGGGCTTTGTCATTGGATGATTTTACCTACCATAAAAAAAAAAAATACCTCTGGGCATAAAGGGTGTAAACACAAAATGTGCTATACGTCCCTTGAGCCCAGAGGTATCGATATACATTTAGGTACTCATCTATGCGTCACTTAAGACAAATAAAAAAGGCATAAGTCCGTCTGAAAAATGTCGTTTAAAGAACGCGACGTTGATATGACTCTTTTTATCGCTGTGGACTCGCGTTACTGCCAGTAGGTAATCCTCCAATATCGTGCCTCATGCATCAGGCATGTGGAACTACCTGCGACATCCGCACTGCCCCGAACTGTTATCTTAGGAGACGAAACTGTGCGAAACAGTACCCAGACATGAGGTGGCACAAGACAGGACGCATCAGTGCTTATCAATTCTCGTAAAGTTTTTTTGTCATTACCTTAGTAATTAGGCAAAACAAGAAAAGAAAAATAATAAAGTAGATAACGGGATAGAATTAGAAAATAGGTTCAAAAAATCAACGAATGCATCACTGCTTACCATCAGGTGGGATCGCAGTCAAGCAATAACAACACTTTTTTTTTGTTATTTAGAAAATGAACAAAAAAAATATGGCGCAGTGATGAAGGCACACGCCTCTCATGCATGAAGTTTCGGGTTCAAAACCGGGCAAGTACCAATGTAATTTTTTAAATTCATGTTTGTAAGTTTATTTTATTTAGGACATACTAACGCTCCGTGCAAAGCACGTAAAGCCGTTGGTCCCGGTTGCCATTCGTAGATCTTTGAAAGTGGTTACAGGTAGCATTAGCAAGCATTAACGGCCTTGTAATGTTCCCACTGCAGGGACTCAGGCCTCCTCTCTAGGAGAAGGAATTGGACGTAATGCACCACGCGTGCCCAGTGCGGATTGGTGGATGTCACATGTCTTCGAACGTTTTATTCTAGGAAATGCCGGTTTTCTCACGCAGCAGTAATTACAGATAGGTAGATGCCAAAAGTCTAACCACCAGTCTATCCATGGAGTACAGTGTTGCCCAGTTACTTTGTTGTGGAGGTCTGATAAGCAGTCGCTCCATGTCAAACACTGGTATTCAGTCGAATCCAGGTAGACTGGAAGCTGATTCCAAGCTAGTAGAGCTCCTACTGTAATGTTATTTATGGTGTACAAGAAAGAGTATAAATCTATCTCTCTATCTAGTTCGGAAAAGGCTAGGATCATGATTCCGACTAACACAGAAGCAATTGTAGGTAGTTATATGTCAGTAGTTTCAAATGCAATGCTAGTGTGCGGGACTGACCGGGATTTGTGTAAAATAAAACAGGAGAAAATACGAGATTACTGCGCACTGTATATTAGCGTGTACAGGACAAGGGTGCTAACAAGAATGACAAGACATTTCTTATAGCTAATTAGCCTACTTATAAAACTAAACAAAAATAGGATGCATCGTCGCTCGTTGCTATCACTAGATATCAGGCTCTTCACGTGAAGGGTGTTGTTAACTTCAACATACCCCCGGACATTGAAAGATTGTCTTTCAACAAAATCAGCAAGTGACGGGTAGTGGGCAAATCCTATTGAAGGCGCGCCGAATTACTCCAGCTGAAGTCCGGATATCAGCCACCCGAACGATACCGTCTGATCCTGGGTGAACGGCAACAATTCTTCCCAACTTCCATTTAAGAGGGGGTAAGTGATCCTCCTTTATTACCACGAGTGAGTCCAGCTTCAGTGCATCCTTGCAGGAACGCCATTTCGTTCTCTGCTGCAATTCAGAAACAAACTCCTTACTCCACCGGGCCCAGAAATGTTGGCGGAGTTGCTCGACCCGTTAAAATCGAGCCAAGTGATGAACGGAGTGTTCCAGATAGTCCCGTTGGGGTAATGATGTGAGCGGTCGACCCACAAGGAAGTGTCCCGGCGTCAGAGGTGCAAGGTCAGCAGGATCAGAAGATAGCGGCGTCAATGGACGAGAGTTCAAGATGGCCTCGATTTGAATAAGCGTGGTGTTAAGTTCTTCGAACGTTAAGTTACAGTTTCCCAACACTCGTTTCAAATGATACTTTGTCGATTTAACACCCGCTTCCCAGAGTCCGCCGAAATGAGGAGTATATGCGGGAATAAGATGCATTTTAATACCATCATTTGCCAAACTTGCACCTAAGGAATCGCAATAAGTTTTTAGAAATTTCGATAAATCGTTGTACGCGCCAACGAACGAGGTACCGTTATCGGAATAAATGTTAGTTGGCTTACCCCGTCGCGAGATAAACCTATATAAGGCAAGTAAGTAGGTATTACTGGTTAGATCGCCTACTAGCTCCAGGTGTACAGCTTTAGTGGCAAAACAAATAAATATGGCTACGTACACCTTCACTAACCTGCAGCCACGACCTTGCCGACTGGCACACATGATAGGGCCAGCATAATCGACACCAACATTGTCGAAAGGATAACCTCCTGGCTGGACACGCTGCTGCGGCAAATTTCCCATCAATGGGGTAATTACGTTACCCTTCATGCGACAACAGCGCACACAGTTTCGATAGCAAGCCCTAGCTAGATTACGGCCACCTATAGGCCAGTACGATTCCCGAATTGAAGCTAACAATAACTGAGGGCCTGCATGCATCAATCTTTTATGCTCAAAATTAAATAATAATTTTGTAAAAATGTGAGCGGACTGTAAAATTATAGGATGTTTTTTATTATATGAAAAATCAGAATTTTCTAAGCGCCCTCCGACACGCATGATTTTATTTTTATCTAAATAAACATTAAATTTAAAGAGGACACTTTTCGAAGGTATATTTTGTTTATTTAAAAGTAATTTGTACTCTGGAAACGACTCGATTTGACAATTTAAAATAATAACATTCAATGCTTCCTGTAGTTCATCTTCAGATATAAATTTATTAATGACAGGAAGTTTCCTACAGGTTCTAACAAATCTTAACACATACGCTATTGAACGAACAAGTCTTAAGTAGTTTGAGAAACGGTTAAAATCTATTAAAGTATTGCAAGCATTATTTGTTACAATAGCGCTCAATGAAACTTGAGGTCGAGTTTCGGGTAAAGTCTCGAGTTCTAAACCTTTAACCTGAGATGGCCAGTTCGACTGATCTTCCTTTAAGAAGTCGGGGCCACACCACCACAACTGCAGCCCTTGCAGAACACTAATATCCACGCCACGAGATATTAGGTCTGCTGGGTTCTTGTCAGTTGGGACATGACGCCAAGTGCAGTTACCCGCCTTATCTAGAACTTCAGCAACGCGATTGCGCACAAATGGCTGAAGTTTAGAAGGCAACATCTGCAACCATCCCAATACAATAGTCGAGTCTGTCCAACAGTAAACCCGATCAAACTTTACTCGAAGTGATTTGACCACCTTCTCATAAACGCGAGCTCCCACGACGGCACCACACAGTTCCAACCTCGGAATAGTAGTAGGTTTAATCGGCGCCACACGACTTTTACCGATAAGTAAACGAACCATGCATTCACCATTTGCATTAACACTACGGATGTAGGCACACGCACCGTACGCGCGCTCAGATGCATCTGTGAATACGTGCAGTTCTAACGTCTGGTAACCGTCCGTCATAACATACCGTGGGATACGTAACGTAGTTAAAAGAGGGAGAGCTTTAACAATAGCGTTCCAAGTTGTGCTAAGTTCCAGAGTCAACGGTTCGTCCCATGAAAGTTTGTCTAACCACATTTTTTGTAATAGCATTTTCATGGTGACTACAAAAGGAGATAAAAGACCTAAAGGGTCAAAAATACGTGCAATTGCTGAAAGCAAATCACGTTTAGTGCAACTTCTAGAAGGTGACTTAAAACTAATTAAGAAACCTATTTCATCAGATTCAGCGAACCAGTCAAGTCCTAATAATTTATTGGGATTATTAGATCCTACACCTAAATCTAATGATGACTGAGTCCCTGACACTAAAATAGGTTCATTCGACTTCCACTTTCGAAGTGGCATGCAAGCTGATGCCAGTGCATTTGTGACTTCATTGCGAATGAACAACACTTCATCTAAATCATTGCCACCGGTGAGCAAATCATCAACGTAAAAATCATGCTTTATTATGGTGGCAATCTTATCATTCGTGCACTCATTACCTAATTGCTTGAGGCAGCGCGTCGCAAGAAATGGCGCACTCGCCGTACCGTATGTGACGGTGTTTAATTTAAATACCTTAACTGGACTGCATGTGTCTTCGCGCCAAACTACCTGTTGCAAGTGCCTATCAGATGGGTGGACTACTATCTGTCTATACATCTTTTCAACGTCGGCTGACACGATGTATTTATGCTGTCGAAACCGAAGAAGTATAGACAGAAGGTCATCTTGAACAGTTGGACCCACCATCTGTAAATCATTTAAGGAAACACCTGATGACGTGGGACAACTAGCATTGAACACCACACGCAGCTTCGTAGTGGTACTACCTTCCCTTAGGACCCCGTGATGAGGGATGAAATACGAGTTTAAATCTAGTTCCTTGTTTATTGTCATATGACCTAATGACTCATATTCCGCCATGAACTCGTGATATAATTTACTAAAATCAGGTTTAGCCTTAAGTCTGCGTTCCAAGGAATATAAACATTTTGTAGCCCTATGAAATGACTCACCCAAAACAGATGGATTCTGCTTCATAGGTAGACGCACACAAAAACGACCGTCTTCCAAACGAGTCGTAGTTTTACAAAAATGCTCCTCACACAACCTTTCTTCAGGCAAATAATCAGAATTTTGCGAATTAATCTCTTCAAGATTCCAAAATCGCGTAATATCATTACGAATTAAATCCAAGTCGGCATCATTACAGGAACTAGTTTGAGTAAAATTACATCTAATGTTATTTATTGATTTACTGTGATTACTATAGATAACGGGACCAGAGACGATCCATCCTAACCTGGTCTCACATAACACCGGCTTTCCGACTCCTAACTTAATTCTTTGCGAACCTAACAGGTCCCAGAACAGATCAGCACCAATTAAAAGATCTACGTCTGAGGGCTTGTAAAAAGTAGGGTCTGCCAGACAAATATCAGTTGGAATGTTCAGGTTAGATAAATCTAATTCACGACATGGCATCTCATTAGTAATCAATGGCAATACAAAACATAACAACTTAGCATTATAACTATTGTTAAGTGACGTCATTTTTACCTGACACATATTGCCTACGCGACTGGACGCGTTATTTATGCCATAGATTGAACTATCAATCGAACTCGTATTTAACTTAAGTCGTTTACATAATCGCTCCGTCATGAAGCACGATGTACTACCGCTGTCGAGTGTCGCTCGCACAATATGCTCATGATTTTTGTAATCATATAATTTAATTAACGCGGTTGACAATAAGACGCCGCGCTCCTTACTCTCGCCATGAGTAGGGGAAATGTTCGCAGACAAGGACACGTTATTCGTCGCGTCAGTGTCAGCGGACTGCGCGGGCGCTGCAGACGTTGACGGAGACAAAGTTGCATAATCAGATGTGTTATCGTTACCTTTTGTTTCCGAAGTATGAATCAAAGTGTTATGCCTGCGCTTACATAACTTACAACCCGGTTTTTTGCAATTGTTAGAAAAGTGACCAGTACGAAAACAGTTATAACATAATTTAAAAGTAGGAATCAATTTGCGTCGAGCTTCATTGCTCAATGCAAGGAACTGTGAACAATTAACTAAACTATGGTCACCTTTGCAATTAGGACAAGATTTCGAAGCAGGTTCAGTGCTCACCATATTAGAATTTTGTGTCGTCACCATGGATTTGATTTTACTCGCGAAACTTGATTTAGGGTTACCTGACATGTTGTGTTTAGATAATTCTAAAGTTTCAATTAGATCAACGCGTGTGCGAATGAATTGGAGGAAAGTATCGAACGTAATCTTGCTATTCTTATCAGTGTGACCTTTGAACTCCTCCCATTCACGGTAGGACTTCTGATCCAACTTACGTGTAACTAAATATATCAACAACGTGTCCCACTGCTTGACTGGTTCGCCTAAAGATTCTAACGCTCGCAAGTTTTTATTTAACAGATCAATTAACCCTTTCAAAGCGATAGAAGACTCTTTCGTGATGAGTTCAATGTTAAATAATGCTGACACATGATTCTGCACTAATAAGCGTTTATTGTCAAATCGATCGCAAATTAAATTCCAAGCCACATCATAATTGTTCGCTGAAAACTCAATAGATTGAATTACCACGGCAGCAGATCCCTCCAGAGAAGCACGTAAATAGTGGAACTTGTTGATTTCGTCGATCTCGTCATTATGATGGATGAGGCTAGTGAAGGTGTCACGGAACTCTAACCAATTGCTATATGAACCATTAAACTTGGGCAATTGTATAGTAGGCAACTTAATAGGTTTATAAACACTACCACGACTACCCTTACCACTAACTGAACCATTTTGCTTGTTACTCTTACTCACTAACTGTTGAGCCCTCGACAATGCCTTATAGTATAATGTCTCGAACTCGGAACGTTCAGACAACTGGGCCTTCGTATCGTCAACCATACATTCTAACCGCAACTGTACCTCATCATATTGTTCGTACAACGACTCCAGTTTTCCCATGCGCAACTGTAATTCCATGACATCGCATTCGCTTAATGTTACGTCATCCAATGCGTCCAAGTGATTGACAAATGTAGTTAAGCGACCCTTAAAACTTCCTCGCTTCTTTACTAATTCCCTTTCCTCGGACATGCTGGGAATCGAGTGTTGTCGACCTGGAATGTATATAATCGCAAAATAAATATCTTAATATACTTAATCCGAAATTAATTTAGGTACAGAGTTGTAAGGTAGAATTTAATAAGGTATAACAATGTAAATAGGTAGGTAATCTTTCTGTATAAAAATAAATCTGATTGCAAATGTAACGATACAACTTTTATTATAAATGAATTCCTCAATAACTTATCTAATAAGTTATTATATAAAACACCACAAAACTAAAGTACACTACGGGCAAGTTAACTGAGATTAACAGTCAATAGTTTGAAATAATATCTAACACTTTCCAGAATAAACTATGATTAACGAATACCTACACATTAACTATGATACTTAACTGAATAGTTATCGCTCAAATGCAACAATACAAATTATATAAATGTAGTTCTAATTCCTACTATACTTTTAAAAGTATTATATAATAACGGCTGTCGCTAATTGTACATGTAACATACAAAATACCGAAACTATTCAAAAAGAAAACCGGTACTCAATTAACATAATTAACAAAATAAATGCACTAACCTTTTGTAAATTTAAATAAAGCTAGATACAACCTGTACGAGTGTTGGGTGATGATATTATCCAATATACTTAACACCGTGAGAAATAATGTGTACTCAATCCATAAGACACGCTGTCGGCGTTTAACCTCTCAAATCCAGATCAATTATTTCCGTCTTCTAATTATATATTCTTCAAATTACTTGCTGATAACGACAATCCGGCTCGATAAAGGACCATGTGCGGGACTGACCGGGATTTGTGTAAAATAAAACAGGAGAAAATACGAGATTACTGCGCACTGTATATTAGCGTGTACAGGACAAGGGTGCTAACAAGAATGACAAGACATTTCTTATAGCTAATTAGCCTACTTATAAAACTAAACAAAAATAGGATGCATCGTCGCTCGTTGCTATCACTAGATATCAGGCTCTTCACGTGAAGGGTGTTGTTAACTTCAACAGCTAGGAACTTCTAATGCTGCTTCTAATCGCAAAAAAAAAACAAATATAAAATAATATTTTCTTTTGTCCGACAAATCAATAGCACCCCTACACACAAACATACTCATAACTTTACTCACAACATTCATTATAATATTTCCAAACTCTAACAAATATCTGTGAGGCAAGAATATCTCGTTACCTCGATTTCCATACGAAACGATTGGCCAATAACTCTCTGGTTCCATTCTGAGTCGAATAACAACGTACCTAGTGAAACTATCACGACACCCGTTGTTCAAGGGGACCTTATCTGAGAGACGGCAACCTGGGAGCTCGTGAAATACACCCAGACGTCGTAAAGAGATACAAGAGAACACTAAATCATTGCTATCGAAGATTTTATATTTTTTCTCATGAAATTTTATATTTGTTCGTAGGACTTTTTAAGTTTTTTGTCCTTCGATTTGTTTTTCTAACCTTCACAGCAACGGTAATGTACGAGTATGTATTTTAAAGATCAAATTTACCTTCATTAGTTTACATCAATATACGATTGAATCAATCACCGGGGCACAAATTACGCCACACCAAATAGGAAAAACATGGTTTGAACTCAATTGAATGACTCAGGTTTGGTTTTAGTCAGTATAAGTCTCCACGACATTTATTTATTTATTTACACTTCATGCACATAAAGGTACAGTAATACCTTAGGAATTTTCTACCAGTCAACTTTTGGGTGATGCGAAAAAAAAAAATCCATTGCGCCATTGTACAGCGAGAGAAGTCATCCCACTTAAAAAAACCAACCTATTCATCAATTACTCCTCATTTTCCTTTTAGGTCGTCAGTAATACATGTGTTACTTATTCATAACTATTTTGTTATATTTATATAAACATATGACAACCCATTGGTGAAGTCATAGTAATTGCTTGAGAACATAAAATGTTGTCAATGTCGTCTGGAACTGTAAGCAATTCTTACACAAGAGTAGGTACTGCTGGGTTGTTTGAAAGAGTTTCCGCAGCCCTAGAACGCAAAGGGAAAATCGAGCTTGGGAAAGCAAGTGGGTTTATTGCCAGTAAAAATCTGACACTCCTTTTGCTTCACCTAGAGTTGATGAAGTATTTGGTGACTTCACACTCAAATAATACAATAAAATGTTGCTCGTAGAAATAGTTTCTGAAACCAAAATATTTTGCGAATCAATAACAAATAATCGAGTGCAAACGTCTGAAAGACTTCGGTACCTGCAACGTCCGTTGTTCTAGGAACACGTTATCAATTGCCGCGGGAGCGTACCCCCGGCGGCGCAGGGTGACATTTCTCTCTTATCGGATGCTTGTCGAATAATTTTTTGACTTGCGTGGCGCGGGGTACGGCGCCAGTGCGAACTGTGACGCGTGAAGATAAGCTCGGACGATAATGTCCTAATGTGTTTCGGACGTTTATTGGTTTATGGTGGAAACAGGTTTTGTTCTGATACTGTGATAAATTATCTTGTTTGAGAGAAGATCTTACTTTAAATTCAGTATTTTAGCATCATTCATTAATTCCCAAGAGGACGCCAGCATCCGCACACCTATTGTATTTCTATTGTGTCTCTAATTACGGTATTCAAAAGATTAAAGATTACGCTGCCACACACTAGTAATTCCTCCTGGACCGTTTAAACTCGCAAGCACATGACACACAAATTTTGTACGTTTTGGGACTACAGTAATAAATAAATTGAATACATCATCGCTGAGGTGAGATGGTGGTTAAGAGTGAGCCTGTCAATTATAATTTAAAAAAAAGCCTAATAAGACACCTCCAACTCCTAAATAAAAACATTAACATTTATAGTGTCTATGTACGTTAGCAAATCAAAAAGCTTTTCTCGTCAAGTCCCCCCTTCCCTGGTCTCCCATTCGGAAAATAAGACAACAGTAAAACAGCAGAAATATGTTCAAAGTTTTGCGATAAAAAGCGATACAACTTCACAGAACCTTTTATTGCTCTTACACTTTTTCCAAGTATATTTACGGTACCCTCCTACATGATATTTATATAAACACTAGCTTCTGCCGACGGCATCACCCGCATGAGAGTCGGTTTCTCCATATAAACTTTCAACCTCCGTTTTACCTTCTTAGGGAAGGAGTTATAAGGAACCCTATAAGGAACCTACCTGACAAATATATTTGTAAGTGTTATAGTTTCTGAGATTTTGGGATTAATCAGCGAGTGGTATTTCGCTATTATATATTTGAATAATTTTTCATCTGTTTTTTATAAGAACCAACTGAAAGTCTGTTAATACTCTTTCATTCTAGAGTAGGTAGATAATTTCTTTGTCGCATCACATACTTCTGATTAATGATCTGCCGATACTGTCGGTTGGTCAAAAACTTCAGGAGTGGCGACCGCGTACTGGAAGACTCAGCTTGCACATTCTTCTTCATCGAGATCTACGCTTTGGAATGTGCAATTAGCATTTTTTTTCGGACAGACCCGCTTCTTAACCTTAAAATGGTTTATTTGAATCTTAAATCTTGCAGCATTGGCCTCCCACAGAGTGGACCGATGACCTGATGAGGGTTGCAGGAATCTGATGGGTGCGACACGCACAAAGCCGGTCGTTGTGCTGACACTTGGAGCAGGCTTGTGGCCAACAGTGGACGTCTTTCGACTGAAATGATGATGATACTGCCAAGATTCTTGAATTCCCCTCTCGCAGCTTTGTAGGCAAAGAATACGCAATCGCTTGATCACTTTCTCACCTTATAGTAAGCGATGATATGGTGGACGATAGAGCAACTTAGAATACTCTTGGTTTAAAGCCTCCAGGTATTCGCATCAAGAAACACAGACTCCGGCAGGGTATTCCACTCTTTAGGTGTATTTACCCACTACAAATGTGTTCACAAAATGTTTTGTACCCTCATTTTGAACATAGCCTAAGTGTCTTTACCTACAAATACGTAGAAACTTGGGTACTTCGTTTATATATTTAACTCTCTGCCAGAAAAACCTTATTTCATTATCGTGTCGTTTTCATTTTCCCGTTTCACTTCGTTCAGGATAAATGAAACAATCAGTCAAACGCCTTAAGTGGGTCCGTGATTTGGGCGCGCGTCCATTGTTCCGTGGCACGGCATTGTGTGCACTGATTTGTCATGTTCTATTGTGCTGTGCCGCGAAAGGAATTAACATAATACTGGGAGTACAGCATTGTGGATGTGAACAACAGTGGTCTCCTGATTTTCCTCAATTTCGACATATCTTTTCCTCTGAATTGATTTCAATAAGTCGAAAACCAATTTGCAATGAATATTGCCAAATGCATCTTCCATTTTACTAGATGTGGAGGGGTATCCAATAAAATGGAGGATTCTTTGTTGCCTTGATAACGTAATATAATATTGCAATAATCGTACAAGATATAATATAAACGCCTTAACGATTATCTACGTTCTACGTTCTTTGGTAATTAATCGTAAACAGCAACTCTTTCAAGACCCATCAACATCTTTCTATCTAATCAGTATCATCTCGATATCTCCGAGAGCACTCCCCAATCAAATTACCTTTACCATTAATTACCATCATCCGTCATCCGTCAATTCCTCCCGTATCGTGTGTCAACGGAGGCGCGCGGCACTTAGGCGTCAAGTTGCACCGCGGGCCTGTCCCATCCAATCCGCCGAAACGTCAGTACTCCACATTTATTTAATTTGTACTCCATTGCGCGGCGCCAAGTACCTCCATACATTTTAATTGGAATAAAACGAAGCTTGGATGACGACATTTTTGGGGGAAATATTGCCGCGGGCAATTTGTCTGCAGCGAGTAAAAGCTTTAAGTAATGATAACGGGAGATGTTTGTGTAGCTAGGATAAAAATAAACTATAAGGCCTGCAAATATGAAAATTGGAGTGGTTTGCGGAAATTTTCAGACTACACAGCTGCTAGAGTAAAGGCAGATTTCTCCATACAAACTTTAAACCCCCTTTTCTTATTCTTTGAAAGAAATCTCTGTGCAAAATTTCAGCATTCTAAGTGTAAGGTTGTTGAAACCTCTGCAGTCCGGACTAAGCGTTTCGCCTCGTCGTTTATACCAAGTACATTGAAGGACTGGAACAATTCGTCTCTTGCGGTCTTCTCAGCCGATTATAATTTGGGTGATTCAAAGCTAGAGTGAATAAGCTCTTAATAAACTGGTGCGCCTCACTATCAACGATTACATCACTGCTTACCATTAGGTGGCATCGCGGTCAAACACTAGTTTAAATCAAATTAAAAAAGAAGGTTTGGGCTGGGCTTTGTTATGTTAGTGACTGAGTCAGGACTTTGCCTTTTATATATGTATACGATATGTAGTATAAGCATCTACTTACGTTCGACCTCCTATCAAAAAGTTGGTGTGATAGCTATCTTTATTACTTTCAGCCTAAGATGTAATATACAGGTATATAGAGGAGGTTTGACCTCCTCTATACACCTGAACCAAATTCCACCATATTTGGACAACTCACCATTCCACTACCCACACGATCTCCATAAAAACATATCAACAAACATAAAATTGCTAATATTAATTTATACGTATTTATAGTATGAGAAAATGTCTCCAGTGCCACTTTATAAGTAAAACGCTGCACTAGAGCTGCGCCATTGGGTTTAGTGATGTAGTTAGCGCACAAAGTGATGGCAGTGTTGCGCAGTATAATGTTGTGTTGTATAGACGGAGCGAAGAGATCGTTTCCACACTCGTACCTGTGTTACAACCCTATAAAAATGAGATCGGTAAGAGGTAGAGGTTGCAAATGTTTAAAAACGTAAAGGATCTGTGGTTCTTTAAGTTGATGTGACACAGGTTTCTGTAATGCAAATTGCTATGATGCGATTTCGGTGACCAGGGGGCTTACTCTCGAGTTTAATTGCGATCGGTCGACATTAGAATTGAGACGTTTCGTAGTCTTGAATTCGATGCTAGCGCCAAATTGGTTTAAAATTGCCTAACCACACGCCAAGCCCAACCCCGATTTTACTTAGTTTCCCAAAAAGGTCACGCAATTTGGCCCTAGCATCGAATTCAAGAGACCTAACATTGTGATTTTAGGTCTCTTGAATTCGATAATTAATGAAATTATGAAATAAAATGAATGAAATTATGACAATTCCAATGTCAACCGATCGGAATTAAACTCGAGAGTAAGCCCCCTGACAATGTCCGATCAATTTGCAAGTTCTTGCGATGTGTAGTGGGAGCTCGCAGATTTTTACGATGCGACGTCGCATCGCAGTTTTGTATTTGAGCCCAGAGACAGACGTCGAGAGTGCACAAGTGAACATCAAAATAATCTATTGAACTAGAGCTAGTTCTAAATTTGTCATGTTCTTTTCTTTGTAGTTAGCGTGACTGTCAGATTGAGGTGTTATAAAGCTAATTTTTTCACAAATTTCAGTGAATAACGCTTATCTTGCACAGAAAGATCATTACATCATATTCTGTAAAGGAAATAGAGCTTATAAATAGCAGTATATTTAAACTACACTATGATGTTATAAAGCTGCGCGATGTAAAGTCTAGCTGTTGTCGTATTACTTATTAGTGTTCAATTGGTCAGAATAGTGTGCTAGGGCGGAGTGGCGCATAAAGTACGTCGCTATCTTTATTCGCTACATAGCCTTGTCAACCAGAGACTGTTACAGTGAGTACAGGGGAATAGAGTCACCTGTTTCAACTGGACGAACCTCGATAGCTAGGGCAGGCACGAATGTGGCATGCCTGACTTAACCCATTACAGACTGAGTTTTTACAAGATTACACTTGGTTTTTATATAGTGTTTTCATATTGGTACATCGCAAAATATTTTTTCAGGAAATATTTTCACTGTGATTCACAGACACACACATTCATTGCCTTAGGTATCGCACTGAAAACATTTTGTGATTTTTTTTTTTATTTAATGAAAAATAGTGCGTTTCAGCCGACACCTATATTATTCTAATTGCTTGTGGAATGAGAAGAAAAAAATAATGAGTAATTGATATTTGGTGAAGAATTTAAGAATGAATCTTGAGTAGATACATTCTGTAGTTACTTCCTGAAAAAAAAAAAAGAGTTTATCCAGTTCTAAGTTATACAGCTTGCATAGTCAGGGAAAGCTGTAGATTAAAATTGATTTAAATCTGTATTTATATCATAAATGTGAAAGTGATTCTGTCTGTTACGCTTTCACGGTTTAACTACTAAATCGATTGTGAGTGGTCCAGAATAAGTTTGAATCCCGAAGAAGAACATACTTCGTACTACTTACTACTACTTTAGTCACAGAGTGATCTCTGGCTACCGTAGGTGCAGGCTGACGCAGACGAAGAGCAATGGGTAGCTTACCGTCCCGCCGTCCGGTAACCGTCCGGACCGAGCCCGAGTCGTCGACGGTGCCACGCTCGCCATAAAGAGATGACAGCAAAACCGTAGGGGCCGATGCCCGCTAGGGCCACGGAGAATTTCTGAAAGGCAACCCGTGGTCCTAGAATGCAAAGGGCAACTGAAGGACATTGGTTTGGTTTTAGTCAGTGAAAATCTGACACGCTCTCTCGCTCGCCTTTCTAGGGTAGACTAGTGCGGGAGAAGTCATTGGATGATTTCCCATCTAAAGAAAAACAAAACATAGGTATGCTGGGACAGGTAACCCTCGCACTTTAACCTGTCGCATGCTGAATACTCAAAGCCAATGAGACGGCTGATAAAGTTCTCTAATATTGTGTTGTGCCGGTCGCCATGTCGTGCGGATTCTTTTTAATTTTGTGACCACGCCGGGCGATTTGCGACAACAATCGTGAGGTAAGGCTCAAGTCATGAGCGCACAGCGGGTTAGTGTTGTAATTGACACTGAGTGTTTGTGGAAGCAGGGTCATTAGTCATCCTGATTTTGGTTGGCTATTGTTACGCGTATTGTTACATACATCTACTTGGCCCAGTTAGTAGGTATCTTTCGAAAACAGGTAGGAAATGGATATCGACCGGCATATCCAAAACGCCTGTAAAAGATACTGGTCCATGAATACGCTAATGAAGGGTGATCTCCCGATCTCCCTGAAGCGTAAAATCATTGTCATGTGTATCCTGCCCATACTAACCTGCGGTGCTGAGACCTGCTCACTCATGAATTACATGAAAAATTGTGGTATTTAGCTGCATGCGATCAGACAGGAAGCCGATTACAAAATACATAGTTGGGAAAAAGCTAGGGAGGCAGATAGGTGCCATGCCATACAAAAATACAAGACAGGTTATACAGTATAATAGCATAATCAGCCTTATAATGTTCCTACTACTTCTCTAAGAGAGAGAATGAGCCGTAATCCAACAAGCGGGCACATTGCGGGTTGCTGGATGTCACACATCTTCGAATTTTTGGTTCTAGGACATGCTGATTTCATTAGTTCCTTATTTATTATATTCTTTATTATAAACTGCATAAACAATAAATATAGGACAAACATTATTAAAAATACCTAAAGGTACAATGTCCTTCACCGTTTTGAGAGCAGTGGTGATGAAATAAGTTATATAAAGTAATACGCCTGACTGGGTTTAAACCCGCGCTTTACTACTTGTAAGTCGGTACCGTTACTAATGAGCCACCAATATTCCCTACAGTATACCTAAAAAGCAGTGCAAATAGACTATCAAACGATTAGAAGTACCAACAACATTATGGATTAAAAAATGACATTCCCTACAAACCATATCACCACGTGTCGCCCATACCTTGCACCACAACTCAAAACAGCCTTCCTTTCTCCTTTTTTGTAACACTATATCCAATCGTAAACTTCAAGATAAAATATTGCGGGATAATGTAAAACCACTGCACCTTGACACCTAACTGACTCTTAAGTCAAGGGAATAAAGTTCAGTATCGCTTTTTTCAGGTTGTATGTATGTTGGTTATAAACAGTGTGAAATTGACTGTAGGCTATTGAATTTGACTGTTTATTTGGCTGTATATGTGGGATATAGTAATTTGTTATTGGTAACGCGATATTTAGCTGCTTGGTGCGGACGGTGACAATATAAACGTATGGCAGTTCATGACAATGTCGTGGGTGTGAGGTGGAATCATTATGGCGGCCATTTTGTTAGGAATTTATTGATTAGTGATTGTGGAGGCAGCAGTAGATATTTCGATTGCCGATTGCAATCATATGAGTCGATGTCGACTACGTATATAAAGAAGGCTTAGATTAAATAAAAAAAGCGCAAGATAGGTGACTCGCCTCTTGCGCGTGGATCACTGAAATTGTGCCTCTAAGGCACGATTTCACAACGGTCGCGACGATCACACATATTTGGCAGCTAATGCTACATCGCTCGCACGACAGCACTGGCTCTTATCTCTGTCCTTGTCTATCAATGACTATAGGTTTGCGAAGTCTGAGTTTCGAGTCCAGGTTGTCTGATTGCGATGTTAGCGCGTAACGTATCGCGGAATGAAAGAAGGGCGGGTCGGGCCACACATAGTGTAAGGTTCCGCAGTGACATGTTACAACTTTTAGACATAAGAGGGGGCAATTTCAAGGCATTCGTGTTTCGAGTGCCAAACTGTTTTCTGCTATTTGTTGTTAAAAAAGGCTTTTGGCCGCAGCGCGTGGTGTTCTGTTGCTTCTACGGACAAATACCAAAGGACAACACCAAAACAATATAGTTAGTATATTTATTAGCTTCTGCCAGTAGCGTCGCCCGCAAACTCAGAATCATCATCATCATCATATCAGCCGAAAGACGTCCACTGATAAACATAGACCTCCCCAAGTGTCGCATAATTTCGTTGCATAATATTTCTTACTAGCTACTGCCAGTGGTTTCCATCGCATCCATCGAATTCCGCAACTCTTGCCAGGTCATCCATTCACCTTGAGTGTTGGAAGGCCTCCTAGCCTTCCAACACTCGTTCATTAGCTGGTGAGTCAGAATCCTTTATATAATCTGCTGGGGTCATTTGACGGTTAATCGACCTCGCCCGGAGATTTTTAGCTCCCAGACCCGAGGGCTGCGCCAACGCCCGTCCACGCCAGCACAACCACTGGAGTTGCCGGGTAAGAACTCATAACATGATAAAATAATTTATAGCCAGGGATTTAAGTAATCGAGCACTTTCAATTTAATATTTCACAAAATGATCGCAGAATCGAAAAATAATCTTCACACACCTCAATATTTTCGAAATACTTATCCAACGATAGCCTACGGTGATATACTGTAGGGGCCCAGCAGGGCTGAAGCCTACTGGGGTCAAAGGTTATGTGAAAATGTCACCAAGGGCCCTGGGACAAAGGCAATGAATGGAAGAGGGTAGGTTTTTAGTCAGTAAGAGTCTGACACTATTTCCCGTCCCATCCAAGGGTGGGATTTGTCATTGGATGATTTTATACCTACCATAAAAAAAAATCTACGGTGATATCGTAGAGCCGTGAGATTCTTCACATAAAAATACTAGACACGTGTATAGGGTTTCGCATATACTAAAAATAATGTATATGTATCTACATTATGAGCGTGTCTAATTTATAATTATCCTTTCCAGGAGTACAGTTTAAATTAGTTACTAGACAAATCAGAAGATTTTATGATTGTATTCTGTACCATGACAAAAAAAGATTTACGTATTAACTGATTAGTTTCACTCCATTTACAAGTGGAACTCTACATTTGACCTTTGTCATTGAGTTAAATCAACCGAAATAAATATACCAAACACATTTTCCACCTATTGTACAATCCTTAAACTTTATCCTAAAGGGAATTGAAAATATTACTTGTAGCAAGTTCAGTATTGACTCGTACACTAGTAAGTACAAGTTGTCAGACTGACTGAAGGCTAGAGGGGTGCTCTTCGGTCCTCGACTAACTTATAGGTACAACTCTATTTCGAGGATTGTAAGTTTCTTCCAAGTTTTTAACTGTTTACGATCGATCGAGCAGGACTATTACTTACTGGCTTATGAGCCTTAGTATACAATCAAGTTTATTCTACCCTATGTTATCAGATGTAACTTTCGATAATAATCTACCTAATATTTTTTATTTTTTTTTACTGTTGGAAATCATTCGATGACTTCACCCGCTCTACCCTAGAGCGGGAGAAGTCACCTACAAACTACGCACCGTTGATGAATCGGACTCGGTTCAGATGGCCAAACGGTGAGCTACCCGATGCTTATCGTTCGCAATTCCACGTCTACGATAGTTGGAAATCGGGGTCGAGGTTTCGGAGTCATCAGGACGTCTGTTTCCTCGCGTGTGGCCACCTCCATCGCCAGTATTACTGCTTCGCAGGAGTCCACCGCATGCCATTCCTACTCGCTCCACTGACTATGGCCTGTACCGAGGCACGTCGCGAAAGGTCGTTGACGCCGATCGGGCTTGGGGGCGCGATAAAAAAAAAAAAATATAATCTTATTAAAATTTATCAATATGTTCAAGTGTTTGGATGCATGATATAAAGCCTCTTCTGCGACACAGAAATGCGATTGAAGGAGGTGGCTGAAACAGTGAGAAAGAGGACATCCTCACGCCACGGCCGTCGCAGCAGGAGACGCCTCGGGAGTCTGGAGTTACAGGGTGGATCCCAGCCACCGTAGGCGTGGGCTTGGGCGCGACATGGAAGCTTGCCGTCCGGTAAGAAACGAAACCGAGTCGACAGCAGGTTGTGCTCCACGCCTGCCTCTAGAAAGGTCAGCAAATCTGCAGGATTTCAGCACAGTCGACAGCTGCGAGAATGGTCGAAAGATTTAACGTGATCCTTAAATGTAATGGGCAACTAAAAGGACACAGCTGGGCTTTAAATGGCTAAAGTCTTCGCCCTCTCGCTCCACCCATAACGGGAGAAGTTGTTTGATGAATTCTGATCTCAAAAAAAAAATGTATTTACTAGTCAACCTTTATCTAAGATGGAAGAAAAAGGCTGCATCTCCATCATTTGTGCCGAGCTGTTACAGCAACAGGAAATGAGGTGTACTTCCGGCAGAGGCTCACTTCCGGCCGACCACTTCCGGCCACTCGCTCAGCGATTCTAATGCTTTACTTGTACAACTTCCATGCAAACTAATGCGCAATGAACTGCTATTGTTGTGGAGCAAATGAAATGGAAAGGGCGTGAAGGGCATAACATTAATAAAGTAGGTACAACGCGTATTTTTTTCGAGAGTATGTATGTATGTAAGTATGTATGTATGTATAATTGTTTGGCACGCTCTGCAGCCTGAACGGCTCGATGGATTTTAGCTTGAGAGATGTCGTTAGATTCGTATTTACTGTGAGAGTGACACTGGGTATATCAAAATAAAAAAGAACAAAATGGACGGATTTTTGGCGCCAAATTCAAATCTTTGGAACGCTCTGCGGCCTGAACGGCTCTATGGATTTTAGTTTGCGAGGTGTCGTTAGATTCGTAATTACTGTGAAAATGATATCGTAATAAAATAAAACTAAAAAAAATAAAAAACGGTAATTTAAAAAACTAAAAAACCCGACTGCTTTTCTGAGTATTCATGAAAAAGCCCTAAAACAAGAAAGTCGTTGTACCCGATTGCACTTAACTATATAATATTTTAAATACAAGATAAATTATAGCAGTCGGGACCCATTCAATTATTATTAGCTGTTAATGTGTATAAAATAGTGCATGTAGTGCTCTTCTCTAAGTGATTGATCGAATTGTTGTCCTTTACGTGTATCAGTGTACTCATTGTTGAAGAGCCAAATAAAACAACAAAAAAAAACAATTATTATCTCCTGTCGAAGTGAAAATCAAATAAGCCAATAATTAATTATATGGAAGATATGTATACTCTTTACTGTACTTCATAAAAAAATATAGTAGGAGCTTTATGGTGTAGGAAAATTAATACGGTGTCACAATCTGTGCTAAACTATTCATTGAATCGATAAAGAATTGGTATTTTGCAAGCAAAACATTTCACCCAAAATGGTCCTGTGTAAATCGCCAAGCCAGATTTCAAAGAAAACGATATCTAAACCTCGATTTTTTATTTCAGTATTAGAGATGAAGTTTATCAAAATCCAGCTTGAATAACTATCAAAATTAGGCATTTACATATTACGTATTATATAATTATTTATATGTAAAAATTATAAATGTACAAATGCTACAGTTTGGAATGAGCTTTTGAACTTTGTGGAGAACGTTATAATTCAATACTGGCAAAATGTAAAACCTAAAAAAGAATAAACACATCTTAGATCAGAACATGATTCTAAATTCAAACACATAAGTATCGTTCGGCGCCGTACATCAATGTGTTACCGTTATTTTTCACGCAAACTTATGTACCCCGGGCGGCGGGCGCTCGATGTTTGGAACAAATCACCGATTCCCTACAAATTGAGGGTGATCCAGGAGGTGGATTGGTGATTCTTTAAAGGGTTGAGAGGTGATTGTCCTGGTTTAAGGTATATATGTGTAGATTTTAGAAAATGTAAACTTGAGTAAAATAAAAGTTTATTAGACCTTTCTCAGTGAACCTGAACAATCGAAATTCATTCATGGACATAATTCTGGAGTACACTGACTATCTATTTACATTCCGAATTCTCAAGCGACACTAACAAACCACTGATCAATTTACAATTAAATCATCATCGACATCATCATAATTTCAGCCGAATGACATCCACTGTTAGACATAGATATCTGAAATGCTTAAAGTTTGGGTTGTAAAGATGGAGTCTAGTCGATAAGTTAGGACATTTACTGTCGAAATGTAGAAAGTTTGTCAACTCGTCCTAGGAGACGTTTTAGACTAAACTTCGCGACGGCTGGGGAAACTGGACTTATCGTATTGGAGAAGAAGGTCCAAGAACTTGTCATAAAGAGCTTTTAATACATTTTATAAACGTTGGAGGAGTCAGAAGCTCGAAATGTGAAAACTTTCTAATTGCCCAGTTATTTATTCTGAATTCTTCATTGAACGCAAAAACTTAATAAAATACACAGTGATTTGACAATTCATGTACAAAGGCGGAGAGAGATTAGAAAGAAAGAAAAAGAGTTTATTTACGCCAAATATGGCGCATACCTTGCAATAATAATACAAAAACAATTCTATATTATAGTGCGATATACAGGGTGACTGGTAATTAGTGAACGATACTTAAACACGTGATTGTAGTCGTGATAACCATTTTGGACCCATAGTAAAAGTTGTTTGTTATCATGACTACAATCACGTGTTTAAGTATCGTTCACTAATTACCAGTCCTGTATATGCGACACCTCCACGCAAAATTGTCCAGCGCTCAGCATATTGCTGGGGCTCTGTTGGACAGAGCCACAGCGCTGATTTTCAGCACCGGCTGGTGCTGAAAATCACACACAGAGTGTTCAGCGTCAGATTACATTCAATGGTGGGATCCAGTGTACAATATAAACCTACATACTACTCGTAATTCTAATATATAAAAACTACTATTACGGAGGGGAAAAGCAGTCCCCATTTAAAATACTGGAATTCAGGTTTTTACGTTTACACACAGCCAACCCAACGCAGTAAACCAAACCCCTCAAAAGACGATTAACCATAAATTATTCCATACAAATTTTCATACAAAGTTTCTTCCAAACCCAGAGAGGAAAATAAAATTGACTGTATCAATAGTTTCTCGTATAAACAAAGGGCAATATTTCGCTTTCCGCGTCAGTGGCGTTCAGCTACAGGGGATGATACCGGCGCTGCCTGCGGCTGAGAGATACACCTCATTAATACAGGTGCCCGGCGCGGGTGACCAGGCCCACAGACTAGATAGTATACTGCAGACCGCTCCGTGAGGGTTTCAATGAAAAATAACTAGAAAGAAAAAAAAATTATATATGTAATCTGGCCTTCTAGTTTTTTTTTTTTCTTTATGGAGTTAAAGTCATCCAATGACATCCCCCACTCTTGGGCGGAGCGGGAAATAGTGTCAGACTCTTACTGACTAAAAACCTACTCCGTTCCTCCTTTGTCTTGGTTCCAGGGCCCTGGTACGTATTTTCATACCTCCCCAAAGCCCCAGATTAGGCTTCGGCCCTACTGGGCCCCTACAGTTTGACGACTCCTTGAGGCGCAAACGACTTGGGTTCGGTCCGGTTTGTTACCGGACGGACGGACAGCGAGCTACCATTGCCCCCCGTCCGCAAGCCCGCGCCTACGATAACCGGAAATCGGGATCGGAATTACGGCGGCGGCTGCGGCGTGAGCACCGTTGCCGGATGCGGTCGGCCTCCTCCTTTACTAGCATCTGCTTCGCAGAAGGAGGCGACCGCCTGCCACTCAATCTTGCCTTCTAGTGGAACGCAGTTTGTAAGGAGTATTTTATGTGAACTGTACTGAGAACGAGGAATACTGTTCCACCGTAATACTGTAGTACAAAGTAGTACGGGGGTCAGGGTGAACCGGTTAATCAACATCCAAAGTTTTGACTGGGTATCTACGATTTTGTATAAGGTAGGAATAGTTTGCCAGCTGCGCTCTTCCCAACCCATTATAATTTAGGTGTCTTCAAGGCTAGAGTGAATAGGCTCTTAATAAACTAGTGCGCCTCACCATCAACGATTGCATCACTGCTTACCATTACGTGGGAGCGCAGTAAAGCGCTAGTTTATATCAATTGATATAAAAGGTATTCATGTATTCGTAGAAAATAAGACGTAGTTATGTAAATTGGATTAAGGTTGTCGTTATTATTAGTATTATAGCTAGCTCGTACTGTTCTTCTGCTGAGGAAAGGCATCCATTCATTCTCCCTACTTCTTGGTTGTTTTTGCTTTGAGAACATTATTAATACACTAATTGATTGAAATTTAATAATAAAAAAAAGTGCCGCCTCTGTGATGCTAGCTACTCTGTGTAACAGTAGGGTATCAATCAAGATCGGCGCGGGTCACGTACGAGCCCGGCTCCCGCTAACCCGACCGTGTTCAGAGTTTCAGACTACAGGCTACGAGAACTTTTAATGCCGGACCAAAACACCTAACTGATTTCAAAACATTTATACTAACTAATTTTCTCCCTGAACACGAATGGAAATGTTTGTCTAAACCAATATTTATTACGTAAAGGCTGTTAAATTTTGATTTATTTGTTAAGTACCTGGCGCCGCTGCGAAGTGCGGGAACACTCGGTATACTGTTAGGACTGGGTTGAATTATTTAGATCTATATATAGGTAGGGATACAAATGAAACCAACTGAACTGAAATGAAATAGAACTTAATTCTTTATTCATCAATTGTTCTCAGACCCAACCAAATTGCGGTAACGAAACCATAGCGACTTCTAATTCGACGCCAACGCCATCTATTTAGAAAAATTGATCTAAATCGTGACCCTAAGGGTTACCTACTTTTTTTAGTTTCTAAGTTACCTACTGTTGCCAAATTTCAGAAATTTCTAATAAGGCTAGTATTTTTAACGACAAACTTCATTATTTACACTACACTAAACACGTATAGAAAGCATAATTTCTTTTTGATTTCCTATAGAAAGATAATTAAATCCAGGCCCGCAGTTTAGCAGGGTCGGTAACGTTACTTCGAGATCTCAATCGAGGTGGGAGGCTGCGCGTAACCTCAGCAAATGGTTCAACTTGTTTGCCGCGTACTATACCTACTCATGTATTCCCCCGTCACGACAAACAAGCAAACCTTTATCCAGTACAATATTCTAAGCCCACAGCACACCATTACGTACTATTTAAAACTTTACCACCAATAACTCGCTGCGACTCTGCTCACCACGCGCGGGAAATAGCGCGAACATATTGGACAGTTTTATTATAACTGCTGGAGTTAAGTGCGGCACTCGTAAAGTCCTCGCATAACGATATCCGCCAGGTCCGCTTCCGAGCTCGCGACACAAAGCTTGTTGAGGAGCTGGGACTTGGGGGCTTTATTAATAGTCTACTGACAAACACACACAACAATAATAATGAGTTTTAAGTCTTAAATGCACTAATGAAACAGCAATCAATCCATGAATCAATCTCAAATACAAAATACAAATACAAATACAAAAACTTTATTTGTGCACACAGGTACAATAATTTAGGTGTTACAAAAATTTATACAGTGTCTCTGTGTTCTGCCACGGTTAGTGGCATACAAATATTAATAAAAATAATTATTATTACGCCAACCGAATAATATTTATAATTATCTAGTTACTGTCTAATATTTACAAGGTTATTTATTTATTTTATTTATTACATGCACGCTCATTTTCCTTTTTACATTCTAGTATTGCTTAACCTAAAACACAAAAAACTAACATTTAAAAAATACTATTTACATCAAATGTTATTTTCTTAAAATATGGATACTAAACTGAAATTAATAGTGTGGCTTACCCAGGCTTACCTATACCTATGAAATAAAGTGTGATTGTCAGTCTCATAATCCAACAGGAATTCATTGACTGAGTAGTAAGTATTCTTGATCAAAAATAACTTTAGTTCCTTTTTAAAAAATTTTAGGTCTTTGATTTCTCTTACAGATTTTGGTATTTTGTTGTATATTTTTGGTGCCATGCCAAGAATATTTTTATCATATAAAGATGTGGTATGACTTATTGACTTTATTTTGTTACAATGGCGTCGGCTGGTAAGTCTTTCAAACAATTCTGGATGGGACTTGACAAATACTGCTAATTCAAATATGTATAGAGATGGTAACGTCAGAATATTTAAAGTTTGGAAATGTGGTTTACAAGTATCAGGTAACCGTAATTTACAAATAGCCCTTACGCATTTTTTCTGAGCCCTAAAGGCTTCCTCCCTATCTATTGAATTTCCCCAGAATATGATGGCATATCTTAAAGTTGACAAGACATACGCATTATACGCTGCCAAAACTGCTTTCTGAGTAACAACCTTGGAAAGCATATATAATGCATACGAGAACTTGTTAAGTTTCTTGCAGATGGCATCAATTTGTGTTCTCCATGTCATGTCTTGGTCAATCCATACACCCAGAAATTTTATGGTATGGACTTGTTCTATATTTGTATTTTCATACTTAACCTTTATAGTGTCTAATGTTTTTACTTTCTGTTTGTAATGTACAATTTTAGTTTTATCTAAGTTTATCTTCAGGTTATTTACATTGAGCCACTCGATAATTGATTTAATAGCTTCGTTAACTTTCCTCTCATATGTTTGAATACTTTCATCTCCTTCAATAGAAAATATTACGGTGCAGTCATCGGCAAATAGAACCACTGGATAATTAACGATTTTAGGAAGATCATTAATATATATAAGAAAAAGCAACGGGCCCAATACACTACCTTGAGGGACACCGAAGCGTATGTCTCTAGGATCTGAATTATAAAATGTTTCTGTTTTAGTCTTAGGACATATTTTTGTAATTTGTGTTATCTGTTTTCTGTTGCTTATGTATTATTTGAGTAGATCAAGAATGTTATCTCTTATTCCGTATGCTTCAAGTTTTTTTATCAAAATACTGTAATCCACATGGTCGAAAGCTTTACTCATGTCCATGTACAGGGCTGACACTGGTGTTTTGTTGTCCATATTATTCAATATCTTTTTGATCAAATCATGCACCGCCAAATTTATACTAATATTTTTACGGAAGCCTTTCTGTTCAATTGTAAATAAATTCTTTTTTTCAAAATATTTGTAAATAGCCTTGTAAATAAACTTCTCAATTATTTTAGAAAAAATGGATAATAGTGCCACTGGTCTGTAGCAGTTTAAATTATCTTTTTCACCTTTTTTGAAAAGCGGCCTCACAATAGATATTTTTAACAAGCTTGGATACATTCCATATTCAATGCAAAGATTTACTATGTGACTAAGTATAGGTGAGATTATCATGGAAACATTTTTTACTATATTGGTACTTATGCCGTCATGGCCTGTGCTTTGAGTGTTTTTTAGTGATTTAATAATATCATGTATATCTGGTGGGGTAGCAGGTGGCATAAATATTGAATTTGGGTGACTAAAAGTTAGAGTTGTTTTATTAATTTCCTTATTTACGATTGGCTGAACTAAATCGATATTAAAATCGTTAAAAGCTTGAGCTATTTCTTGAGGTTGAGTTATAATTTTTTTACCTAACTTTATCTTAGTAATATTTGGATTCGGTTGTTTTGGTTTGTTCCTTTTTATAATGTTCCAAGTAGCTTTTGACTTGTTTAGAGCTGTTTTAATATAATAGTCATTTTGTGATTTCTGTGTAAGTTTCAATATGCGTTTAAGCCGTAGTGAATGTTTTTTGAATAAAATTTTATTTTTCCTGTTGGGATGTAATCTATATTGCCACAGTAGTTCTCTTTTACGTTTGCAACACCTTTTAATGCTATCGGTTAGCCAAATTGGTTTTTTATGAAAAGTATTTTTCACTTTTATTATTGGAAAACATAAATCATAGAATAGCTTGAATAGCTCAAAGAAACTGTTAAATGCTTCCTCAGGATTATTTTTCTCAAAAGTTTCACTAAAAGATAGGCTTTTAAGACAATCTGCAAATTTTGTTATATTGTCAGTACTATAGTCACGTTTGTATGTAAACCAATAATTTAAAATAGGTTTTTTCTTTGTTGGACATCTCAATAACTGCGCTGTGTGATCCGACAATGCAAGATCTAGAACTTCCGTTTTAGCATTACCGATGTTATGAAAAATGTTGTCAATGCAGGTGCCACTACTTATTCGTGTCGGCTTGCTTATTCCTATTTTTATATTGTAACTTAGCAGTAGGTGTTCTAATTGTAAGGACCTTTGTGTTCTTTTCAGAGTATTAATATTGAAATCACCAGTAATTATAATTTGACTTTTCGGATTTTTACAGAATAATCTTAACAAAGAATTTAGTTTTTTGAAAAAGATATTGAACATCTCATTGCTTTGGTTAGGTACTCTATATATACAAATTATAACAATACGTTCATCTAACAGTTCTATTCCGCAACACTCAACAACATTTGGTACACTACACTTAACAACATCATCAAGGAATTTGTATGATCGGTTGTTCCTAACTAGAATACAAGAACCTCCATTTCTGTTATTTCTACTATAATGTGATGCAAGAGTATAGTTTGGTATGTACAGCTGGGATTCATCCCCATCTTTCATGTTGTGTTCTGTTATCGTTATTACATCTACTGGTTTACCTTTGTCAGAGAGTTCACATAAATTAATAGTTAAGATATCAGACTTATTTATCAGACCGTTAATATTTTGATGAAAAATTAGTAAACAATTATTCACGAAAAAAATTATTTTGTATACAATTTAATGTCTGGTTTTGAGTCTCATTTATTGAAGGGTTTACAATGTGCTTGGGTATTGGTAAATCGGTCTGTGTACATTTGTCAAATAATGTTTTCTCAGGACAAGGGTTGTTTGTTGAATTATATTTAAAAAAATTCAAGTTATGTTCAAGACGAAGAAGTTCTCTTAAAAGTGACTTACATAGGTTTATTACAACCTGGCCGTATCTTGGTGTGTAACGACTGTACGCCATATCTACATATGTGACATTTTGTTGATTTTTACAAATAAATCGTAGCAAGTTATTTAATTTTTGTTCATTTAAGTTTCTATTATACAGAATTTCTGGTACAATAATGTTAGCATTTGTCAAATTTGACACATACTTAATCCAGCTGCTTAAATTAAGTTGAAAGTCATAGGGGTTAGTGTCGTTACGTCCTCCTAAAATTATAATAAAGTCCTTTGAAGATAGGGATTTTATTTCTGCAGTTTCCGAATTAAGTATTTCAGACATTTTTGCTCCTGGTTTCATAAAGCAGGTTACATTGAATTTCGACCCCAGAAGACTGGCCAAAGTACCACGAACCTTTCTGCCTTGTTCATCTGCAATGATTATGACTTTTGTCTTGGATGAATATTGACCCTTTGTTTTGTTTAAAGCGCCATCTGTTGTCATCTTGTGAAGCAGTAAAGAGTCTTGATTAATTTCCCATTGAGTGGGTTCCGAAATGGTAACGCCATCTGTTGTCAGCGCGCAGAGCGTCGTATCGCCCGCACCCCGGTCAAATGCTAATTTGTTTGGTTCAATTTCAGTGTCGCCATCTGTTATCGACTCATCCAAACAGCTAGTGTTCGTTATTTTATTGAACGAAGGCGATACTTTAGGATTTTTGGACACTTTCTTCTTTGTTTTATTTTTTAATTTTTGTTTTTTAGGTAGCTGAATTTCCAGATTTATTTGAGATTGTTCGTTATTTTTTTGCAGTGTATTTTTTTTTAGTTTTTTTATTTCTATATGTGCATTTGTTAATTCGTTTTTAAGTTTTGATATTTCTTTCTTCAAATCTTCTATATCACAACGATATCGTGTTGACAGGTCTAGTTCAAGATCCAGGTTCAGTGTACTATGTCTTCCGATTTCAGAGTGTGTGGATCCAAAAGACAGATCAAGTGAATCCATGGTGATTGTCCTATGACGACGTAAAGTGACATTGTCACTCACAGAAGTAGTAGGAGTGCGTGGAAGAGGCATTTTTATTTAGGTATTAATGATTTATTGTTATGAAGAGTTAAAATATTAATCCAATCCAAAATAAAAACACAAAAAGAGTACTCCAATCCAAAATAAAAACACAAAAAGAGTCTTCGGTATCGGTGAGATTCGAACCAGATTACACTGTCATGTGAGGCGATCACTTTTACGTACAGCTACACCGGTGTCGAATTTTAATGTACAAATTAGAGTTCTGTATTTATAATTTATTTTAAAAAGTTCGTTAGAATACAACTATAAATCTGTTTATTCAAAAAGCGACGCGCTGTTTGAATTTTTTAACACTGTTTGATATTGATTATATTACTAGTATACAACTATTATGGCATACCTGTTAAAGTTTTGCACTGTTGATATTAATTATTTTACTGTTTCAGGTACTTATAATCTTAATTTATATTTGTTTTGTTTACACATTCAAAATTTATGGCGGGATAATGTTCACACATTAAAACATTGTAATATATTATTGTCCACTGTTAGTTTCGTTTGAATAACACTTTCACTTAATTCTTATATTTAAACATCCACGTTTATACTAATATCGAGATGAAGTATATCTCATCAAGAATCTTTCAATTTCGTTTGAAATAAGCAGCACTCTAATGCTTTTCTATCTCCATTTGTTCTTTTAATTTTTATTTATTTGCGTGTAGTAAATAAATAAATGCCTGTAACTTTGGGCAGGCCATAATCAAGGCAATACCTAAGTCTCCTCTTTAGGAAGTGGCGAGAGAGACGTTTCTCCATGACGCAGGTCCTCATTGTTTGATCCATGTGGGAATCGAACCCACCACACGCAGTGCAGCAGCCAATCATATAACCACTACACCAACCGTGCCGTCAATTTACTCGAATTTGAGTCAATCAAGATGACAGTCGGTTATAACTTGATATTTATTTACATAAATCGAGGGTTAGTTTTCTGTTGACATGGCGTGTGAATCATTTGAGGTACCTACCTAATTTAGTTTTTACATATTTTAAAATAAACCATTCACAATACTACTGCAATACCTCCTAATACTTAAACCTTCCAAAAAAACGAAGCCCACCATCGCAATAAACACGTTCCAATCTCTTGCCATACCTTAAAATCTTCTGGCACATTAACTGGCACGCTGGCACGCTGGCACGCCAGGATGAATGGTAGTCTCTGGTACGTTATCAGCATGGGCGAACGCGCTAACTGCGGCGTCTGGCAGACCCCCTCACCCCTTCTGCCTCATCGGACACGCACGCGAGACGGGTTCGCGTGTTTGCACCGTGATTAGTAACTTGTTTTGTTGAATGCGTGTTTATTTTGGATTTAATAAGAACAGTTTTACATCATATAAGGAAAAAAAATCCTGTAAAAGATTTAAAATAAAAAGAGTTGTTTATAAGACTTTTTATAAAAATCGCCTCTCAATATACTCGTAGTTTGGCTGGCGACCAACAACCATAGCGTACACCGAATCCTTCTGATGCGGTAATTCTAGCGAAAGAGGCGACTACACACGAAAGGGAACTGACTTCCTCAGGCCTCAGCCGCCGGGACCTCGATTCCGACCAGACCAGCGATGGGTAGCTCTCCGTCCGATCGTCCGAAAACCGTCCCGAACCGAGCCCGAGTCGTTGACAGCACATAATGAACCACGCGCATTGAATGGAAGGGACCCATTCATTCCATGCATTATTTTTCCATTATTATAGAATAAGTATAGCTGAAAGTCAAAAATAAAATGAAGTCCCTAATGGCACAGAAAACGATTTTATATCCGTTTCAAGCAGCTTAAGTTATCCGAGCACATCAAATTTCCCCAAATCGACAGGCACTTCACTATCCGACGTGTTATAGTCACGCTGTCCCGTACCGCGGTGACACGGGTCGGCGTGATTACAGCAGACGTGAAGATCGCATGTCGCCGGGTGAGGGGCGAGCTCAACGCGGTTACTTGGCTTACTGTCACTTTATTGATCCATAGAGGATTTCAATATCTGAGGCACATTTTGCCTCGTTAGGTCACTTTATTGATCCGTAGAAGATTATAGTATCAGAGGCGTATTTTACCTTTTATCAACTATTTTTGAACCCCAATATTTTAGAATAGTTGTAACAAGATCATATTCAAAAGATTATTATCACTATGCTATGTCCGTATTGTCTCACAGTTGGATAAAGGCCTCCCCCATTCCTTCCAATAATAACAATTAAAAAATTGTCCACCATACTTATTAGACTTATTATGACGTAGTTTTTTTGCATGTTTCTCAATAACCATTTTAAATGATACCCATATCATTAGGGTGCGTAACAGTACATTTTGATATAAGTGGAGAAAGTTTGTCATTGCGACCGAGGCGGAACCCGCCCGAGCCGCAGGAGAGGGTGTTATGAAACCGAGTGACCTCCATAATCCAGTAACTGGGTAACAATACCCCCTGATAAG
Organism: Leucania comma; assembly: GCA_958295575.1. NCBI lineage: Eukaryota > Metazoa > Arthropoda > Insecta > Lepidoptera > Noctuidae > Leucania > Leucania comma. Next base: position 23,352,280 of record OY282478.1, on the reverse strand, counting down.
ACTGCTGTTAGATTTTAGTCTTCTGACAAGAGTAACGACTGTCAAAGATTTACAAGTGACAACTAACGACGTGCTTCTCGAGGCACTGAGGCTCTCGTTATGTAACAGATGACAGTCACCCATCTAAGGACCGAGCCAAGCTTTACCTTACCTGGAAGATCGAACAGTGCAGAAAATGAACTTATCCACGAGCTCTTTATACTCTAAACTGACTTATTTATAACAATTCAGCAGAAAGTCTACTGAAGCAATTCAGCAAAAATACAAAAGTAGATAATAACTTTTTTTTTCTAGGAAATCTCTATTAGCCATTTCCATGACTCGGTATCGTGGTCAAATACGTCCATTGCTCCAGTTTAACAAACACTAGTTATAACGATTTGAATGCACCAGTAATGACGGTTGCATGTTTCTACTTACCCATTATTTTCGATAGGAATGAGTAATTGAACTGGGTAGTGACCCGCGACCTCGCAAGTCTATGACCGGTATTATCAGGACGACCACTCAATAGTAAAGCTACATAATATTGACAGCCTTTTCAGGAAAACGTGAAATGCACCGTTAAGTAGCAGTAAGTAGGGTCGCGTGCTCGGGAGGTCGGGTATAGTCGGGTGGTCGGGTATGGTCGGGTGGTTGGGTGCTGACGCAGGTCGCCGTGATTAGGGGCGACGCGGGTTCGGGCCCGGTTGACAACCCGACTCAATGGGATTACCTTCTTACCTACTAATGCCGATTACTTTCATGCGAATATCAATGTGACGGACTAAACTGTCTCTTACATTGTTTTTAGTATATGCGAAATCTGAATATAGTTGGTTCAGCATCAGTAACTGAATCGATTCCAATAAATACACCTTGTTATTTTTAAAAGTCACAATTTGGACAATAACGACACTAAGTACAACACATGTCACGGCAGATCACAGCGGGCATCAGGAGCCAAGATACAGCAGTGTCCGGGAGCAAAATAACCCCTCATTGGCCCGGATGGCCTATTTGTGTGACCATGTGTTTGTGTGGTCAACCAGGTAACATAACAAGCTTATAGCTTTGTGATTTTTCACGATATAGTCATGAAATTTTGTACATAGATTCATTGCATAAAACTAGTAGGCCCGTGTAAAAATATGGTTGTATATACCTACTAAAAATAAGGTTGTATATAAAATACAGGAGTAGTGAACCAGTAGATATTTATTGCCTATTTTCATCTTTTAGTGCACTCTTGACGACGGACGTAAGAATAACTCACCATCAAGCCATAACCCTAACGAAAGAAAAAGAAATAATCGTATCACGTAATGCGAATATTATCTTTGATAGAACTCGTAATGCGAAGTGCCCTCAGTCAGGTGATACTTTCGTGGCCGGAAAAATCTTTCATTTCACTGTATCTGTAACTCAACAATGCTGTACTTCATAATACATAAACATAAAAAGAAAAACGTTCCAAAAATAACCAACAAAAAAGAAAACTCCATCTACAGGCGGACACAAAAGTGTAACAAATATAAAAGTACATTAAAATATCTTCCGCGAGCGTTTCGTCCGGGGCATGGTAATGCGGTATTATCCGGTTCGCGCCGGAATTTACCGGCCACCTGTAACCGGCCTCTCGGTCGCCGGTGAAATTTTCATAGCCCTCGAGCCGCGGAGGACTTGCGTCGAGTGTTTGTGCATTTTTTAGTGTTCGCAACGTACTCCCCACATTTTTGTTTTTGTTCAAATTGTTGACGATAAGAAAAGTTTGTCGGTTATGAAGATTTCTCAAATATAAATGCTCCGGATGTATTTACATATTTTTATCTCCAATTTTCAATTTAAATTTTCTCACAGAAATGACGAAAGTTTTAAAAGTTTTTCAGAGGGAAATCTCTTGTGAGATAAATGGGTGCCTCAGAACTCCTCGACTCTGGATCTCGTCTTTGACAGTTAACTTGAGGCAACTATTCGCAAACTTCTCCACTTTATGAGGGAATACGTTCTATTCCATAACTTTAGGCGCCGCTGGAGCATAAGTTCGCATGCCTGCAATCGTAGACTTAAACTTTGAAGATTTTTTTAGTTAAGTAAATAGTTTTATTTTTTTAAATCGTTGCTCAGTCAGAAATAGCAAAACTTAAATTCATAATAAGCTTAAACGCTCTCTTTTATTTTCGCCACTTTAGTCAACCATCCTTTGCTACAGTGATCCACGCACGAGTGACCCCAACACTTCAATGGACAAAAAGCTGATTATACTTCCAAAAAAAAGTATAAAAAATACTTTTGGCCCACAGGTGGCCCCTAAACACACGGCCGGGTAATACGAACCGTTCCGGATAATAAAACCATTCGCAAGCGCCCAACCAGCTTGATCCGGATCTCAGGTAAAATGGCCACGCGTATACGGGTGATAGCCCACGGCGGCCGGGTAATGGGGCCCGGTTATGGAGCGGAGTGAGAAGTAATAATAATTACCGAAATCGAGGATGAAGAGAAACTGTGTTTGAAAGTAATGTCGAATAAGGAGCAACATTAGTAGCCACTAAGAAAAACGTTGTAGCTAAGATGGCACTCGGTTCTGAATTGAAAAGTTGGAGTTACGAATGTGTCAAATCTTCTTATTCTTTATAAACAAACAAATAGTAGTACATTCCGCCTTATACATTGTTATTTACTAAAGCAAAAAATTTTAAGCATTTCAATAAATAAATTCAATGTACAACACCTTATGCAATAGGGTTTTATATGGGTACACTTCAGGCTGAATATCTGCCAAAGTTAGTCGGGTTTTCAGCAGGTTGAAGTAAAATTTGATTTCAAATTCTTCAGCAATTGAGGGTAAGGCAAGATAAGCAAAGTAATATATTCTCTTCATTCGTAATTCTGCGGTGTTTTGAACAAAACTGGAAATATTTATCTTTCGTTGACATGATTATAATAATATGTGTGTACATCAATATAACAAGGCCATCAGATTTCCATCCTCGTGACTGCAACGCACTGCCGATAGCTCTTGTCTCATCAACCTCTGCTAACACCTGATGAGTACTAATGAGCTATACAAGTACTTTATAAAGCACGTATAAGACACTGGCGCCAACACTGCCATTAATTAATTCCAAATTAAAATACGTATTATTTGTTATTCCTTCGTGTTTTTTCGCACGTGCATTCTAGCCTTTAGGTAAAGGTGGATTGTTCTTCTTTTCAGTATTTTAAGTGTTTGTCTAGCAGTTTTTACACTCTATGTGGCCTACCCAAATGTCCTTTTGACTCGACGTTACTTTATAATCGCTAAATCATGAGCTCCTTAATAGTTCTAAGTTGAGCTACACGAACACCGGCAAATGCTTGCACTGACCTGACTGGATAGGTCTACTCAAATATGCGTGGTTCTTCTCTCAAAAGACCATCTGAGACACAAAACTGCATCATTGTTCACGTTTTCAAATCAGTTTACTGTATGGACCTCTGAGTTTGTTTCGCTGTTTCTTCTCAGGATAGTCAGTTAGGACACACCAGCCTCATCTAGTTTAAATTAACGAAAAAATTGACATGTAAAAGTGTTATTTATAACCTACTCGTATATTTAAAAAATTAAAATAATTTGTCATTTATTTTTCTCGGAAGTTTATGCTCAAGTCTACTTCAAAATTAATCATTTAAATATTGCTCAGTAAAAAATTCATTTTCACGCTTTATTTATTATACAGATAGGCAGAATACACAGGATGCGGATTGTTGAGTGCCATAGCTCAGCTTGTTTTTGTGTGAAGATCATGTCCACCAGAAAAATGGCGATAATTTAGGAAACATTGGAAACCATTAAAGAAGGTTTTTTTTAATTAATATAAACTATTACTTGACTGCGATCCCACCTAATGGTAAGCAGTGATGCAATCGTTGATGGTGAGGTTTTGCCTAGCGCTGGAATGATACTTGCTGACAACAGTTAGCACACGTAATTAGAGTGGCTGATTTTTATTTTCTGAGGTTTTTTTAGGTGGGAAAATCATCCAATGACATCTCCGCGTCCTTGGGCGGGGCGGGAGATAGTCTCAGACTTTTACTGTCTAAATACCCACTCCTGTTCCTTCTTTGCCTTTGTTCCAGGTCCCCGGAGTGGTAAATCATCCAATTACATTTCTTGGTCTAAGGAGTAGCGCGAGTGTGTCAGACTTTTACTAACTAAAACCTCCTTTAGTTGCTCTTTGTATTTTAAAGCCAAGGGTTTCCTTTTCAGAAATTTCCCTTGGCTCTAGTCTGATCTGGACGGTTGCTGGACGGCCGGATAGCGAGTTACACATTGCTCGTCGTCCACAAGCCCACACCAACGGTAATTGGCAATTTTAGTGGCTGGTGGGATTCGCAAGGAGCTTTACTACTGGCGATCCGTCATCAATCACACCACAATATCACCTTTCCACGCGACTATACGCACCATTTCAGTACCCACAAATACAGTCATACACACGTGTTGCTCGCTGTTTATTGAACGTAAGCAAGCGATGCGATGTTCCTTAAATATTTTAGGTCGATTCTTACTTATCATATGTATGTATGGTGTGCTTTATTGGTACTTTTTGAGGAGAAATCAGGATAAAAATACATTAACACATTTGCCAGAAATTGATAGAATCATCACAGCGCTGAATTGTAAGATTCGTTTTTCGTAATAACATTTGTTATTTATAACTATCTTTTGTTATTGTATTATTTTCCTATTTGTTTGTTTACCATTAAGTTGCACCTTCCATATGTTTCTGCACCACCTAAGGGTGTAAGAATAGAATGGTAGAAAATGCCTAAGGCACGTCTCTCCTTAACAACCGATTTTAAGTAAATTATCCAGTAATAGTACATATTAACGTCTCCATAATGATCACGCAAAACCTAGGGACTGCTTAGTAACTTCCAGCTCATGCTCTACTCATGAACTCATCCTCTTTCCATCGAACACCAAAAATGACATTACCCCTCCCCCCCTTCGCCGCACGTGAGCTCAATGGCCTTTATGACTTTATCATGAGCCGGGATATTGAGCCGACCTGCCGGGATTTACTCCGGGCTCCGGGACTCAGGCGTAATCTGCCTTGTAATAATGTTGCGAATATCTCGCTTTTTTATTAATTTTCGTCTTAAAACTTTTTATTAGGGGGATGTTTGAGGTTAGATGCGATTTATGGTTGTTGTATCTTGGTTAATCTTGAGGTAAATATTTTGCTATCATCATAAATTAAATCATAATTCTCTCTCTGAAATATTGGTTATTTTGTTTTCTGACCGGTGGGACTCTCCCCTCTTACAAAGGTTTATCAGTGTCCAAGACACACTTATCCAAATAATTTAATTTAACATAATTTATTATTATTTAATTTAATACTAACATTAGGCTAAGTTGTACTACTACTAACCTAATATGGATCTACCTATACCCGAAATAAATATTTGAATAGAATATTCCTGTATAGACTACATTACATACAAAATAAAATCTGTAAGTAATTAATTGAAATCTAAAGACATTCAGTAAGGACAGCAATAACCAAAATGCATTCAAAATAATTAATTAGTCCGCTAATTAGGTGACAAAACACATTCCCTACCAAAATCAAAGCGCTACCGTATTCCTTTTAACGTGAGAAGGGTCAATATCAAACCAGAAATAAAATAAAAAAGCAATTCTCTGACACCTCAGCTCTGATTAGATGTTAGTTAATGGCGGACAAATGAATGTTTGTGCAGCAATGGTATCCGTGTGCTGCGATATCTGTCGCTCGTTAATTACGAACGAATGCTGAGCGACGAAACACGACGGGTCCAGTTAGTGGGGCGGGGTCACACTGATGGCGGTTACTTGGCAATTTATTTTCTTCCAATTTAAAAATGCTAAAAATATGTGTGTTATGTGTCTAATATATGTTGACACATTTTAAATAATAATTAGAATTATAACTGCGGGTTAACCTAAAAAAAGAGCTATGATTGACAAAAGCAATTTTCAGAATATCTTCTAAACTTAATATTATAAAGAGGGAAGATTTGATTTTTCGATTGTATGTTACGATTTAACTCAAAAACTACTTGACCGATTTCAAAAATTCTTTCCCCTTAAGTCAGCTACATCTTCAGTAAGTAACATAGGCTATTTATTTTCTACTTTCATATGGAAGAAGCTAGTAATACAATATATATGGAATTGTGCTTATCACACGATATAAATTTTATATTTCTGAGATCTGTAATTCTGTATTCTCTCTTTCAAACTTAGACTAAAAACCGTCTATAAAAAGATTTGCAAATTAGTGAATTTCACAAACATAAGCAATTCTGAGATCAATAGCTATGTGATAAGGTATTTTGTTGGTACTTAATGCAAAATGAACAATAAGTAGGCAGTAAGTTTATAGCTATGTGAAAAAATATTGGTCCGAGTTGATATTAAAAACAGTTTCCACAAAACAAAACGCACTTATTCCTCGTTGTCAATTCGAATGCATGCTCGAGACATAATTGATGTATTCAATCATACGAGACAAGTCGAGATACGTCGCCCGCGCGACTTGTGGCGCGCGTCGGGGGACACACACGAGACTAATTAATTAATACAAATATCTGTTACTCAGCGTGTGTGTGTGTGTGTGCGTTTGTGCCAACGTTGTGGTTCTTTAGGACTAAAAAACTAATAAAAGTAGCGTCATCGTAATAAGAATCCCTGACTTCCTATTAAACAAGATTTTTTTTACAAAATATCATGTGCATAGTATTAAAACTGAAGTGTAAAAATTTTGCTTATTGTAGAGTGCTCTCAAAACGGTGTAGGAAAACATCGAGTGGAAAGCGCGTGTTCTAAAACTAAACATTTAAGTACATAAGACATCAGACGTCCGTGCTGGTCGTCTATAAAGCATGTGTTGCGACATCAATGTCGTCACAAATGAACTAATCCTGCATCGCGCAAGTAAGATTCGTGGCGCGATTGGAACATATAGAACAAAGCCGAATTCATCTATCGGACAGTAGCCCACCAGATATAACACCTACCTGGTCGGAGGATCCTCCCTTTACAACGGAGGTATGTGGGACTTTTCTCTCTGTTCCACTACCCCCAATCTGGTGACCCTCGACAAAGAACGTCAGCGCAGCCTTCGTGCAGCAACTATTTCGTGACGTCATCATCACTTCCTCAAGCTTTCGAGCAGCGAGCCATACAGCCAGCACCCACGGCTATATGGGTATCCTGACCACCAGCATGCCTACTTGGTCATACCTGGTCATCACCCTCAGCCTCATCAGCGACCTTGGCTGGACACCTGCACCTTCGGCCAGTCACATGAAGAGCCTTGAAGAACCTCTCCTGATCGACGACAGCAGTCAAGCCCTACGTCGCACAGCACCGCTTCGACTCACTGGAGCCAGCCGCACTACTCCGACTCACTGGAGCCTGCAGCATCGTATCCCGACTCACTGGGATAGCACCACCCCGACTCACTGGGGCATCACCGCAGACAGTTCCGACTCACCGAGAACTATGCGGAATCCGGTTCCGACTCACTGGAACCAACCACCATTGGCTTGGCACGCATCACAAGACGCATCAAGAAGCATCAAGAACCATCGATCTCCGATCTCCGGAGGGGAGTGATGTAGCGACATCAATGTCGTCACAAATGAACTAATCCTGCATCGCGCAAGTAAGATTCGCGGCGCGATTGGAACATATAGAACAAACCCGAATTCATCTATCGGGCAGTAGCCCACCAGATATAACACCTACCTGGTCGGAGGATCCTCCCTTTACAACGGAGGTATGTGGGACTTTTCTCTCTGTTCTACTACCCCCAAACATGTACCCGCTGATTACGACCCATTCCCTCTCCTAGAGAGGAGGCCGTCGGAGCGGTGGAACACTAGAAGGTTGGTTATGCTTATTCGGAGTGCTAACGACACACTGAACCACAATTACCTGTAGGTATGATATCGTACAAGTTCATAAATAGTGTATAAAGTTTATTATAAAAAAAAATCCCAACGTTTTAAAATACAGTTAAAAGTCATGTTTGTGGGCATCACCAACACGAAGGCGCACATGATCAGCTCAAGTTACAGCAAGTTGGGGTGCCACTGACAGAGACGAATACGGCTTTTTTAGGTTAAGTTAGAATTCCGATTTTGAAGTTACGAGCCCTACGAATTTTAACCCGTATTTTTTTCATTTAAAGCAACTTATTCTATTATTTTGCATGACTATTGAAATGACATGAATAGAGATATCGTTTTTTTTTATATTATGGTAAGTAATTACACTAAGGGAATATTGCATTATGGGAATTATTTGTCCAGCGAGAAAAAAAATGGCCACTAACGTTTTGGCGAGAACCAGACGATTTCACATTTATGGCAGACGGGTTTAGCAACGTTGTTTTACCTGTTGGCTAGGTTATGATGTGCAACTTTTTGAAATGTTGATGTGGTTGACGATGGAGCACGCTCGCCTAGAAGCAACTTATTCACTCTTAACTTCGATCATGGCCAGATTCGAATATGATCACTTCATGAAATGCAACTATTTTATGATGGCCATAACATGAAGTACCAACTTGATAATTCTATTGAAATAAAATACATAAATAACTATTTAAATTATATCTACACATGTAAACCTTACTAAAACCTACCTATGTACATATATTACAAAAACACAGTACACTCAGGCGTCGAAGTACTCCTCCACATCGCTGTCATCCTGAAATGTACCCAGAAGACTGGCAGCATTGCCACGTTGAATGGCAATGCTAATTCTTTGGGCGAAGAACGAGCCAGCCCTCTGGTCACTTAATGTGTCGATCAGACGGCGTGAAATTTCCTTACAAAGGAGACACGCACTTGGACCCCATGACCCAAGCGTTTCAACCCCAAACGACTCAAAACTGTAATTACCAATAATGAATTCTATGTTCTTGATCAATTCTATGTTCTTACCACGTCAGAGATATGCGGAAGTAATAACAAACTAGTGCGCCTCACCATCAACGATTGCATTACTGCTTATCATCAGGTGGGGTCGCAGTCAAGTACCATTTTATATCAAATTAAGCAAAGAAGTAGAATACTTGTGGTACCGACATTGAATAAGTAGGAATACATGCCGGAGAATGTTGACTTTTTCTTGACGACGAGGGTTTCGCTCGATTATTTTGACAACATCTCCATTGCATAATCATGATGGATATAAAAAAGTCAAGTAGGTAGGTACGTCACGTTTATGAGCAATTTCATAATTTTCAAAGAGCATTAAAATAACACTCAAAACTAAATAAATAATCAACAAATAACAGTCACAATCTACGCGACACTTCTGCGGCGCACAGATTAACGAACAGAAGATTAAACGCGTGTAAGAATAAAATGGCGTCGTGTCAGATATCAAAGTCTCGGAACTAATTAGACATCTGTCTGCCTGTCTGTCTGCAATCTTATTTACTGTATTATTAGATGGTGTTTATTGTAGTTAAATGTTATGGACAGTTCTGGATTAGGATGTGTCTTGTTTCTATTACGGTAATCGATTAATTAAATCTTCGGTCAAACGACAATATGTTTCTTATTATGAAGGCAATGCCTCTCGTCTCGTCTGCTCTGAAATAGAACACATAAAGTAACAAAAGACATCACTAAAGTGATAAAAAACTATTTAGCATAAGAAGGCACACTGATAAATATTTCTCTCTTTTTTGTCTTCCTTTCTTGCCTTTACTCGTTCTTTCTTTCTTAGTAAGAAAAACTGGTCTTCTATGAAGTTGGTCTGACTTAAAAAACACAATGGTAAGGACTAAGGACATCTAGAAGGTAAGAGTTTTCTGTAATAACAAAAAATGGCTTGTAAGAAACATCTTACAAGCCATTGCAGCAGTTTTTCTCATGGAACACTTGAATTCTCTAATATTATTATGTTCCATGAGAAAATTCAAGTTAAAATAATTATCACAAGCACTTTTTTTTTAATTATTATGGGTAGGCACGCGCTTGACCACTGTCTCACCTGATGGTAAGCGAAGATGTAAGTAGTCAACGATAGAGTACACCTAATCTCGTGTACTCTATCTTTGTCTGAGAGAGAATAGTGAATAGTTTACTATCTAATCAGATAGCAAACTATTCACTCTTAACTTAAAGAGCCTTAGGTTGTAGCTATCAGAAAATACAGTTGTAATCCTTAGCTGCACGCACAATGAATGTAGTTCCAAGCTTTTGTACGTAGGGCTGGGACGTCCACCTTGTGGTCCACACCGTGCTTATCTGCGATAATGGTGCTACGTCACTGGCCATTTAATGATAAATGGTATTTATTTTACAACAGTGTATAAGTTTTAAGTGTCGATCAAACCGGTACTTCTGTCTCCATTCTGCACAACGTACATTACGCCACGCGGCTAGGCGTCGACACTAACGCCATTTAGATCATTGTTTATGTGATCAACACTTGACCCCACATTACAGACTGTTTTTGCTTGTCATAGCCCTCGATCCGTAAAACAACAGCACAAGGTTCATTTCTGGCTGGCATTCGATGGAATATTCGGGTCAAATATGAAGGACAATAGATTATATGGGACAAGAGTTTAATTTCCAATTATCGTGACATGATTCCTTTATTTAAATGTTGCGGGTGTGAATATTGACGGGTTGTTACTGAGAAGTGTTTGTTGGAAGTTTTTTTAGGGTTCCGTACCTCAAAAAAAATAAACAGAACCCTTATAGGATCACTTTGTTGTCCGTCTGTTTGTCTGTCAAAACTCTTTATCTCGGTAACGAATAGAGGTATCGAGTTGAAATTAAAACTATACACTCAGATCTAAGATCTTTTGACGCTGTAAAATAAATCAAACTTCTAAGTTAACAGAAAAAAAAGGTTCGGCCGTTGATATCGCAAAAACGTATATTTCGACACGGGTATCAAATTTCATAGGGTAAGTACTTTCCGCTGACCAAGAATCTTGAAATTTGGCTTAAAACAAGAACTCATAGCACAAGTAAAGGAAAAATCTGAAAACTGTAAATTTGTAGTTACGTCACAAAAAAAAAACCTTCCACGAAAAACCTTCGTAACTCAATTCGGGAATTAAACTGTTTTTCATAGGTATGTTTGTACTGAACTCTCAATGCGCGAGTTCAACACGCACTTGCCCGAATTTTTTTATATTTAATTGGCTCACGTTTGAATGAAAAATGATATTTAGTTTGCAAATAGGTTTTTCAAAAACACTTTTTTTTCCTGATTTTAAACTAGATGAGGCCGTTTTTTCCTAGCTGACTACCCTGAGAAGAAACAAACTCAGGGGTCAAAGTCTCTTTTAAAATCCGTACAACAAACATGTAATGGTCAAATTGTATGAGAACCATGCAGATTAGTGTCTGTGATGGCCTTTTGAGGAAAGAACCACAGATTTGAGTGGACCTCCAGTGATCTAAGATCCGATAGAAGAAGTACCTTCCCTCATCGGTTATTTGATTAGGATAAATATTATATGCTAGATGATGCTTTTATTGATACATTGCGAGTAGGTTGCCTATCTAAATCTGGTGCCAAAGATGTGAAACAATTAAATTAGTTAATCATTTTTTTTCATCAACTACCCTGATTGGTTATTTAAGAAAGTCGAGCATCAGCTGAAAGAATGCGCTCCGAGGAACTCAAAAAGTATAAGTTGCCTAATTTTCCTTGGGGCAAACATAGGAGTTGCCTCGTTTAAAGAAGTAGATAAATGGTCGTAATATACTCTCATCTGTTATTTAATCGAATTATATATCAAATGAAAGGTAATTTTATTCCTAATCCAATCGTATTAGGTTGCCTTCCCAAAAATGGTGTGAATGAATAGTTGCCTACATTTGAGATTATAAATTTTCTGAGCTAGTTCTGGTATTAAAAAATATTTCCTCATCTGTAATTAAATGATAATAAGATTATTCGCCAGATAAAGCATATATCGATATATCGCGAGTAGATTGCTTAGCTAAATCACATGATGTTAAACCATGAGAGCCTTCTTGATTTATAGATTATTATTATCCAACCCTAAAAGGTTTTTTTTTTCAATTCAAATCAATAGTTCTGAGATTAGCGCGTTGAAACAAACTTGTCAGCTTTACAATATTACCAAATGACGTTGTTCATAAAACCGAAAGTAATATAACATTGATAAATTAATAAATTTCGACAACATTAAATTAAGGAGAAGCATACCTAAAACAGGATAAGAAAACGGCTATTAAACTTATTTATGCCAAAAGGATTTGGACATATATAAAAGAAACATAATTCTGCCAAGTAAGCTTATAGCAAGTCGATCAAATGGCCGTCACTCTATCTTCATTCACAAAATTGAACCGCCGATATCACGGACAGCTGGTGTCACCATCCCGCCAATATTGCGGATATTTGAATATTTACTGAACTTTTCGTCCGAAAGAATCGTAGAGAAAATTTACTTAATTTAAAAAAAAAAATACATTCACAAGGGAAAATCAGCCATACGTGCCCCCAATGCCCCAGTGGGCAACGGGCTTCACTTGAAAAACTAAGACACGTATTCAAAATTAGGTACATAAACTAAACAACGTAATTCAATCTTGCGTTTTATTGATATCGTCGTAATACGTATAAATTAACCACAATGTGTGTCTTAGTTTTGCAAGTGAGGCACATTACCGACTTGGGAATAAATGCATGATGCCTGGTTTACCACATCAGTTATCTTAAAAAAAAATACAATGGTTTTGTAATACAGGCTATTTTATAATAAAAATCAACTCATATAAATGTATGGCCCGTTTCTGATTTTAGAATAGAAAAACATGCTACTACTTGAATGCTAACTAACATAATTTCAAACAACAGTAGAGTTTGACAAGTACTCAACCTCTATTTCTAATTTAATCGGGGTTTAGTCAAGACGCACCCTTAACGAGCGCTTTATTTGCAACCTCAAACTACACAACTAACCCAACAGACTTGATTTTGTTATTCCAAGAGTTCAGGATGACCAAAAACTTGAGGATCCTAAACAGATACAAACATCAAATATATCAGGCAGAACTTCAAACTAAATTAAATTCCCAATCAATTAGTAGATGTGCAATCAATTGCGGTTGCTAATAATCGGCACGACATGTGCGGTAGGACGGCACCGGTACGGCACGGCAACGGCTCGGCACGGCAACCGGGCGGCACTAACGAGCCAAGCCGCTAAAGCAATCAGCAATCAGCGCTGTGTGCAGGGCTGAACAGAGTTGTTGGTGCAAGGAGCCATGTACGTGATATATTAGGGAGGTCTAATTCTGTAATTATGTAACTGTAAAGATCTTCTGTTTTAATATATTTTCAAGACTTCTACACATCTTCTAAAGATTATTACAACGAGCGTTCAAAACTGTTTCCATTTCGAATTATTCTATTTCTATTGGTTTTCATTGCATATGATTACAAAATTGCTTCTATGAATATAGGTAACCATTTTTGGAAGCTTTCACGTAGAACAAAGAAAAAGCTCGTCACCACCCTCATATTCTCCATCTTTCTGAATGCTGTGACTCTTGGCCCATATAAAAGATGATCGTCGTCAGATTGACGCTGTTAAGATGTGGTGTGAGAGGAAATTGCTCAAAATCCACTGAATATAGCATCGAACCAGCGATTCTACAATAGCTGAACTCAAGACACCTGAGATTCACCACCATATGCCAAAGAAGACCTTAAAATACTTTGGGCATATTGCCAGAAAGAGAGATGATAATCTGGAAAAGGTACTAGGATGGAGAAGTATGTGGATAAAGCTTCAGCAGGAGCCCGAGACATATGTGGTCAGACAAAATCCGCCTTACACTAGAGACCACAGCCTGCGTCACCAACCAGATTGCTGGAGATAGTCCACAACAAAGATCATTATCCTTAGCATTGAGGACAAACGACGCAAGATACACTTCATGCCTTTTTTCATGCGTTTATACTATTATTTATTTATCAACTCTTGATTATTCTCTATCGATATAGTACCACAATTTCTTCCAAAGCGGTAACGTGTCAGCCCTAACTCCTAGCACTGGCGCGGTTGTAGTCTCGAGCTCGTTCAAATGTTTGCGCTGTATCCGCTGCGACCGCTGCATTGCTCGCTGCAAAGCGCTGCCTCGATGACCGGTCGGGTGCACTATTTTACTTCAGTTAGATCGCTCCCACTGATTGGCTGATCATGTTTTGTGGCGCCGTTTGACTGCTACATGGGAAGGACAATTGGCTGATTTATTTAATCTCATTATATTCTGTGCTCTATCTTTTGTGGTGCACGACTTTACATACAATCCTGTTTTTATCTGTTGTTTTATTTAAGTGTGAAGTCATTTCGTTCTTATGTGATTCTGATTCCTCTCTCATTCAAATGTAGAAACATCTCTATGCAAAGAAATATACATTACTTTTAGAAAAGGTTCAGAACGCTTATCTTAGAACTTATATAAACGCTTTCATGGATATTATCCATTCTTGTACCTTTCTAATTTTCTCCTAATTGTTTTCTTTCTTCTTTCTTTCATTAATATGTGTAATATATTTTAAAGTGAAAATAGGTGCTCCTGAACTGTACGACGAGCTTTGCCGACTTTTTGCTCCGTGGAGCTCAATCGGAGGCACCGACTACATTTATTTGCTGTTTCTGGGAGAGGTACCTTCGCCCGAGCCCAGTTTCCTATCCCTCGTGCAATCTATGCGAGTCCACGCTCAACGCTCTCTTGGATACTAAACCTGATTGTGACGTGTTTGCGGATGAATGGGAGAACACTTGTCTGTCTGGAGTTTTGTGAGATGAGTACATGACTGCTGTATAGTTATATTGATTTGTGTATAATTTTCAAAAACATGTATTTAACTAATATGGCCTTTGGCCGTAAATAAATAAAATGAATAAACTAAAACCTGTGGTCCTGGATCGCAAAGGCAAAGAAAGAACACAGATGTGGTTTTATTCAGTAAAAATCTAACACGTCCTCCTGCTCCACTCTAAAGCGTTCACCCTAAAGTGATTTAATGATTTCCCACATTAAAAAAATAAATGACAGCTAACTTACTAAAGAACACAATCAATTCAAGATCTTTATATTTCACGTACATGTACACTTATAAAACGTCAGGAGCTAGTGCACAGTTCCAAATTGAACGTTTTCTTTGGAGAAGAACCGGCAAGAACTCAAAAGTAACTACTTCTGTTCACGTAGGAGGTGTTCGAGTGCCTAACCAACATGTTATATTAACCTCACCCATAATGACAAGCAACACTAACATCAACTCGACCATGGATGATGGAATTCATCGTAATATTTGACTTAATCTCGAAACAGTCTACGCAAACCGTGGGCAGCGTCCGTCTGCCTCAAGTGGGTACTCTCAAGTATCAAGATCTGTCTACGTCATGGTTGACAGGCCCTGCTTAGTTAGTGTGCAAGTATCAAGATTGGCTACGTCGTGGTCGACTGAGGATGCATGTTGGGGAGTGTGCTCAGGAATTACATGACTGGATTCCGCCATCACCTTTTTACCATAGGACAACCTGACGTACGGCGAGTGTTCATCCTTTGGTTGCCTGTAAGGTCCGAACTGAACGTTTCACCTCGTTTACATCGCGTACAGTTTATTTGCTTGCGACGGTCTTCCCTTCCGATAATAATTTAAGTGTCTGTAAGGCTAGAGTGACTAGGCGCTTAATAAACCAGTGCGATTTACCATCAACGATTGCATCACAGTCAAGTTTATATCATTTAAAAAAATCTTTGGTTAGTATGCACGACACGGTAGGTGAGGTCGTCAAGACGTCATATGAAGCAAGTTAAGTATCAAGATTAATCTGTCACTAGTGGTACATTGCAACAGAAATATTTCAAGTATCAAGACTTGTAATGGTAGCACAGAGATGTACAAGTATTAAAAGTTGTCTACTCGAGGTTAGGGGCTATCAAGTGCCAGCTACTCATCTGTACAAATAAGTCAGCGTTAAGTTAACAGTGTCAGGACACTGAGTCAATATTATACATGGTTATTTGTACCCCAGATACTTTAGCGTGATTCTAAAGTTGATTCTGTAAAAGAAACAAGTAATTTCTAAATAAAATTCTCTAAAAGAGCCGAAGGAAGTGTCCAAAATTAAGTTTGGTTTATAAATATTTTAACAAGAGTTTATCGGAGTTTTACCCAAGGTCATTTTACGAAAGTAGAAGCACTAGATTTTGCAAATAAGTTAGCAAGCTAGACATTAGCCATACAAATATCCGCACTTTTATTATCACGAGTATTAGGTACATACTCTGTTTCGGGAAGTTCCTGTTTTCGTATTTAGTGAAAAGGGTCACCATTTTGTAAACCGCCCGGAAGACACGATGAAATATACCTGAACCAGAGGCCTGCCCCACTCGAAAGAGCATCGTTGACGAGCTCCTCTTGCGTCTGGCCCTGGTCTTTGCCGTAGCGCGGAGCGCGAGGGAATGCGAAGCAGTCACTTCCTTTTACTAGGCAGAAATCCAAAATGGAGGAAAACGTGAGGCGGTGACAATCCTCACGTCGCGGCCCCGCTGGAATCGTCTCAGGCGTTTTCGCGGGCTTGCGGAGTGCGAGCAATGGATAGCTCACTGTCTTACATGGTCATCGACGCGTTTTGTTCTCAAAGAGATGTCAACATCTTTGTTGAGTCGCGTTAGGGCCGATGTCTGCTGGGGATTGTTCAAAAGCATTACTGTTGCCCTGTACCCGGACGACTGAAAGAAAAACATGTTTAGTCAGCAAAAGTCTGACACTCTGTGTCGCCCCAAACAGAGTGGGAGGAGTCATTTAATTCCAGTAGTTAAGCAAGTATGCTTTCTGAGCTTTTAAGCCTAGCCTCACATAATCCGGGAATTAAGGTCAGTGGTAATAAAAATAATGAGATATAATATCTCATTATTTTTAGTCAGATGTCTCTCATCATCACTATATATTGTGACAGGTTTTTGGCCAACCTTTTTAGAACATTCAAAAAAGGTGGCTGAATACAGATACCTACTTCCAACAGCTACTCGATTGAAATACCAAAAAAAACATGAAACTGTTCAACATCACCAGGCAACTAAATTAAAAAAATAATTTTCACCCTCTCGTAATTCCAATTCGTCACGCCACAATTTGAAAAGCTGTCCTCATGACGCGTCGTAACATCATGTTGGTTGTTGGCCGGTATTGGTCAATAATTGTCCACAAATGTTTGTTCCCGCTCGTCAGTTGTTTGGAGTAGTTCGAAGTAGCCGCTACTGTTTGACTTTGTTTTTATTACTGTACGGTGGAATTAGGGTGGCAGTGGTAGTTATGTGGAGCCATTTGTAGGATGATGGGTGGCCTCACGTGACATCTCGACTCTTTCCTAGGAAGGCAAAAGTCTCTGATACATGTTACTTTTGATGAACCGTTAAGCTAAAGGCACAAGCCTAGTGCTGGCGTCCGACTCAAAAGTCTCTTCTTCTTAGTCGCGCACTCTTGACAGAGTGGTCGTGATCATGGGTCGGTCGAGTCCTGCGCCACCGCCTCTCTCGCGATACGACGCCTGCAGCTCTGTGTTTGGCGGCTTGGGCGTTTTCATTGATGCTGCAATGTGTCGTCTATTTGATGAGGTCCGTCCACCGTATTGGAGAGCGTCCACGTGATCTCTTGCCCTCAACTCTAAAGTATACACCGTTAAATTTTGATCAGTTTAATCCCGTGGAGTGATTTGTAAAGACAAAATAAAAAAATAAAATACTTTTTTTCTAAAACTCGAATTAATATACGCATGCACGAAAATGTTAATCTAAAAAAAGTGCTTTATTTTTTAATTTAATCTTTACAAATCGATAGTGTTTCCTGTACCGAATCGACTCTCCACGGGATTCAAACGATAAAAATATAACGGTGTATATTCAATTTGGCAATAGTGTCCAATACACAAAATAAAAAGTTTTCAAAACAAACTAACTTTATTATCAGCTCTACAGATTATAGTACTAAGCTATTAAAGGCTATGTAGTCCAGTTCTCAACCTTTGGTTCTCGGGCCAACAGTGGACCGCAAGAGACAAAAATTAAATTAATATAGTCCGCGGAAAATAGAAATTCCAAACTATCGAACTGAAAAATTACATCAATGAAAGTTTATATCAGAAATATTGTGTTTTTTTTATGACAATGCTTGTTATTTTTGTTTATAAAGAATAGGAGTGCTCCAAGTTTCGTATATGAGACAAGTTTTTTTTTATTTTTTAATAACACAGTTAAATTTTCTATCCGACTTCTATGTCTCTAACAAAAAAGAAACCAAAGTAGTCCCTGGTCAAAAATGTTAGAAATGTGTAGTGAAACAATATAGCATTTTAAACAGAACACTATAAAGTATTCGCCTCTCCACCTCTACTTACTTTTTGGAGACGAAGAAAACATACAACTCAAGTTAAACAACGTCTTCAGAAAGTTTCAACAATGTATTGCATGTCAAACATTGTCTTCCTCAGTGACTGTGTAAGTAAGAAAGAAAAGCATTTTATTTGGCGGAAAAGTGTTTTTTTAGGACTAACTTACAAATTATAAACATTCTTTATGAAAAATAAGCGCCACATCCGCGTCATAAGTTTTTTCTTATCATTAAAACTTCCACTGTGTGGAATCTTTCATTCAGAGGAATAGATACATATTAAACAATCATGCATTAGTTTTAAGACCGAGTTTAACTTCTCCAGAACTTTACCATCTTCATTCAGACCTACGATTTCATCAGTGCCTAACTAGACAATGACATCAGCGACTAAACAAACAGTGTACTTTGCACCGGCAGGCTGGCTCCCACAATTACCCAATAAGAGCGTGTCACCGGCACGAGTGATGGATGAGGATCGATCGCAGGCGACCGGCGCGCCAGCCGCGCGGATGTACGCGCCGACAGCCGAACTGTGATCAACTACTGCCACTTGTGCTAGTAATCAGGCTACGTGGAAACAACGAAGGGTTTATTGAATAGGATTATTGAGAGACGCCACCACCGACGATGCCCTGGAAGTGTTCAAGTATTAGGACAATAGAACTTACTTAAAGAAGATGATTGAAACAATGAAAGTATGGCTGCAACTAAGTACTATCCAGTAAATTAATTTGGCGAGGTGAACATGTCGTCATTTTCAAAGTTTCTCAGAGAAAATAATGTGTGCGAGAAAATCACAATTAGAGTGCACGGTTAGATGCTGAAGTAATATTAGTAAAATCCAAAGGATCCAGCATATGTGCAATAATAAATAATATATCATTTAAGTTATTATGAAAAAACAAAGCCAACCAATCAGTGATATGATGATTCTACTAACTTCTTGCGAAGGACTTGCTCACGTACTTTCACCTTATAGGAAAACCCATTCATCCTGATATTCAGAAGGAGCGCATTCCAAAGACATCATGCATGGACAAATAAGGCAGAGTGGATAAGGCCAGAGCGGTGTGAGAGACATCGTAGAAGACAATTATTTGTAGACCGAAGATTGTGACTTTATGAAATCAGATAAGAAGAATTTTAAAATAACATTAAGCCAACCACAAGTAATATGAGATTTAAGGCATCAGAATGACAAAGGAGGTGATCAAAAGAAGTCCGAAGCTTTCTCAAGACCAGTTGCCTAGTCCCATGTAGAGTTTCACCGCGTAATTCCTAAAACGATACAATCCTCCGATCCGGCACGAGTGCAGTAAACCTAAAGTTTACGACTAAAGCATGCATCACTCACGTATTACAATCACAACACACATAGCATCGCAGTTCATTTTCTTCCACAAGCTCGGAGTCGATAAACCTGTCAAATATAACTGGCCAGTTGCTTGATTAAACAACGATCACCTCACCAATTAAAAGAGAGCTTTATCTTTCAAAACATATGGTTTTAGTTTCTTTGGGCTCTGCGTGGTTGTTATGTCATTGTGAACATGGTGAACAGGAGTCGAAGGTGTGGAAATAACAAGCGAGCCAATGTTGTATATAAACTGTGGACTCAATCAAAACGTTGGCTTCTGGATCGGGGTGGTGGCCACAGAGTAATGCAGAAAATAGACAGTCTGCTTAATAACTTCACCAATTAAACGAAATCACACAACTGACTAATTTTTTTCGACATTTATGGTAGAACTATATTGGACACAGTGGGCCACGTACGCCGCTCTGGGCGCATCGGTCTTCATAAATTTTATATGGCATCTAGACTTGTAGATCTACATAAGATCCACGCCACGTGACGCGACTCTACGTACAAATCAGGCGTGGCCCACGAATGCGTCGGTTTAATGTAGTTCCTGCTTTAGACAGCGTCAACTTATGACGCTCCTCCCCTTACCACTGTGCTTGGGGCGTAATGTGCAAGCTGATGATTCCTGCCGGACCATGGATTTTCCTATCAGTTTTTCTTCCTATGCTATCTCTACTCTGCACGGAAATCACGATAACATTTTAATGTAATCGCGATGTTTTAACCAGCAGTTTTCTAGTTAGCTATAACCTAGGAGTTTTTAAGTCAAGAGTGAATAGGTTACTTCTAGGCAAGCGTGCTCCATCGACAGCCGCATTATCACTTACCATCAGGTGAGATAGTTGTCAAACGCGAGCCTATCCACGATAAAAAAAACATGACCTTTTTTTATTGACAATTTAAAACCTCCGCAGTATTCTTCGTTTTACGGCTATTTCTTACCCAAATCGAACAGTCATGACATTATGTCTTGGAATAATGTATTCATGCCTTCTCTATATATTATGTGGTCTTCAGTGAAATAGATGTCCGATATGGGAGCGATCTATTTGTGGCGGCGGACGCGGCGCGCCGTACATACATGTGTTTACACGTGGCTTCGCTACCAGCCCCGCGCGGTCGCGGTGCAGCCAGTTATAGCGATTGTGTAGCTCAGCTCAGAATTCCAGAGTTCATGAAATTCGGCGTCCCTGCGGTAAGCAGAGTAATTGAAATCTAGATTTACTCGCTCTTTTTTTCAGATTTTTATAACTAGTTTCTACCAGCAGCCTCTCGCGTGCAAGCTAAAAAAACAGGCCTATAATGTCACTCAGTGACAAAGTACCCTCAAAGAATACCTTTAAAATCAAAATTGCAAACCCTCTTTATATCCTGCTGGGGTCATGGGTCAGCTTCCGAAAGGAATACCCGGCCCCGGTATGATAGGCAACGAAGGAACGGGGTAGGTTTTTAGTCCGTAAGAGTCTGACACTACTTGCCGCTCCGCCCAAGGGCGGATTTACTTTACTCTCTTTTTACAGCTTTTCAAGCGTACATTTAAATAATTAAGAAAATGGTGACCTGATAAGTAATTAATAAGTTAAGCACTCATAGAATACCTGCTTAGTAGGTACTCCTCGTATACTAAACTACACCTGTTTATTTTACTCAGAGATAGTGAGATAGCCATCACTATCAACACTCTACACCTCAGATAAGATCTAAGCTAGAACCCGTGTCCGACTTGTAGCACCTAACTAAAGCTCTAACTTATGAACCTACTTATCACCCACATGTAAGTCTGCTGGTGCCTAACAGATACATAATAAACCATTAACATTAAAATGTAAATACAATTTGATTTTCACAAGAATTTACGTTCAATAGCATACAAACATAAACATATTTAGCAATAACATTAGCGCGAATAGTTGCGCAGGCGCATCCGTTGGACGCCACACTCTAAATATATTCTACTACCCTCGCCACAGTTTCCGTTCTGTAAGAATAATAAACAAACAGAAGAAAATAGACTCTATTTCTTTTAATAATAAGGTGGACAATAATTTGGTAGTGTTTTCTAAATTGATTCCAAATTCAAAACATTGAGATTAAGAAAAAATACAGGAATATTTTAATATCATTTGGAAAATAATGTTACTGTTACTTTTGCTGACGCCAAATGATTTTCAACCTTATAACTATTCATTATAGTGTTCATTTGAGTGGTAAGTTGTAGTGTTGTTTGTTTTGAAGTGAGGTAACGGGTGTCGATGGTACCTCTGTGTTTGTATGCAGAGGCGCGCGCGCAGCGAGCTGTCAGACTGATGCTAACGTAAATATGATGAATACGATCCACTAGCTCAGGATAATGGGTGGCTTAACTTGTTATTCAGTTTATAATATAAAGATAAATTGTATGGTTAGGAGTTACAACCATTTTAATCGCTATGAGACCAGCTTAAGACAATATTTGGTACTTTGTTTTACTTTGTCCAATCACATCCCATCACAGTCCACCACAGGACTTGGGCGTGTTCCAAGTTGCGCGATATCACCCGGTTCTCCTCCTTCTGTATCCAAGCTCTCCGGTTGACGGTTACATTGAAAAAATTAAAAAAAAGATCAATCATTTAGTTACAATCTATGGAACTTGAAAATTTGAACAAAAAAGTAGCCTTGCAACGGATAGTTCTCGTATATTCGGCTCTACACCGCTTACCGGATATTCTGAGAACTTTCTGACCAAATAGCCGAATATTAGTTAAAATTTGTCGCGCGAAAATATTCTCATATCGTGGCATCGAAAGAAAAAATGCAATAGCAACAGTTGGATCTTCACTTACCATACACTTGGTGTCAAGCACGAAAAAATTATTTTCTATTTCTAATAATATTACAGCAAAATATTTATAGGCTCCAAAAAGTATTGTTTCTTCAGAGCTTCTTTTTTAAGGTTCTGTACCTCAAAAGGAAAAAAACAGAACCCTTATAGGATCACTTTGTTGCCCGTCAGTCTATATGTCTGCCTGTCAAGATCCTATATCTCGGGAACACGTGTAGGTATTGAGATTAAATCTATATACTCAAGTCTGCGGTCCCTTGAAGCTGTGAAAAAATCAAGCTTCTAAGTTAACGAGAAAAAAGATGCGGCTGTTTATGTCGCAAAGATGTATACTTCGACACTCTCAAGGGAATCAAAATTCATAGGGAACTTTCCGCTGACCTAGCATTCTGAAATTTGGTATAGAGCAAGGTCTTATAGCACAGATATAGGAAAAAATTTGACAACTGTAAATTTTTAGTACGTCACCAAAAAAAAACACATGTTGTGCGATTCGGAAAAATCTTCGAGACTCGGTTCAGGAATGGAACTGTTTTCATAGATACTCGTAAGTTTGTGCGAAATCCTCAGTGCGCGAGTCTGACTCACACTTGCCCGGTTTAAATGCATTAACGTAATATTGTTTTTTTATGATTACTTTAATGAAAATAAGAGAAATACATTTTGCTATAAAATAATATATTAATATTCTGTATTCGAATTGAATGAAAATATTCGGTATTAGGCCGAATACCAAATTGTAACAGAACGTATCGCTACTGATTCTGATCGTATCGTTTCGGAGAATTTCTAAACGGGTTATATTCCATAGGTTACTTGCCTGCTTGTCAATCTATCCCATTAAAAATAATAAGTACAATAGGTACTTCCGAAAGTCAGCAATCACTTCGTAAATAAGGCCGGTGGCCACGTCCGACGGTGTCCAAGCGACGACAATCCTCGTGACATAAGCAAGTGCTAAATGATGGATGGTGTCCACGTAATGACGCCTGCCTGCTAACCAGCCGTGATTGATGGCAATTGAGGACGGCTGCAAAGGGTTTCTGATTGTTTTCAATATTAGCCGGTGGGAAGAGTGGGACAACCTTTGATTGTCATTGTTTCTGCTCAACTTGGCTCAATGACCGCTACGCTTCAAGACGTAATTTGTAGGACAAATGATTAGCACAATTTAATTTTTACAATTACAATATAATTGAAGGAGGTAAGAGCTTCTAGTGTCAGTGTCATCCTGCCAGCAGTTTTGAGTTTCAAAAATCCAATAAAAAGGATAGGAATTCATTACTGACATATCTCGTGGTGACTGCAGGGAATTCCCGAAAAGGAAACCCACAGTCATAGAAAGCAAATGGCAACGGAAGGACACAGATGTGGTTTTAATCAGAAAAAGTTTTTTTTAAATTGTGGATAGGTCCGCGTTTGACCACTATCTCACCTGATGGTAAGCGATAATGTGGCCGACAATGGAGCTTGCCTAGAAGTAACCTATTCACTCTTAACTTAAATACCCCTAGGTTATAGCTATCAGGAAACACACAGCAACAGTCTGACACGCCCAGAAATCATGTTTTTTTGTTTTTATTGAGACCTAACCTCAAAAAAGACATGTCTCGTAGTAAACACCATTAAATATTACTTTGTGTAGTTATTGCAGATATCCTCTTACCTCGATATCTTTTTGGAGGAAGCCATAAACACTTTTAGAGTTTATGATAAAAATCATATTTTTAGAAGACAATAAATAATAAATTTAAATAATAAATTTAAAGCTTATTTGGCCTTTCGGCCTGCCCGGACTGGCATTTGAATCTGGTCAGGCCGAAAGGCGCAAATAAATTTGTGTGTATAGACTTAACAAGTTATTTAGTAGAAATGAATCCTATCCTATCCTTATTCTCGTATTAGTACGCGAATAAGCCTATTAGCATTAACCTTTATCATGATATCCAATCCCCAATCCCTACACTAACTAGGGGCCATTCTTATATAATTAATTTTATTTATTATACACATAACTAAAACAATAAAAATAGGTTAGCTGATGAACACAGACGAACTTAACCCACAATTAGGTTATCGGAACTATATTTCGCATTTAATGCCACAAAAATGGCCACACATGCTACTGGTTCATGGAAACTGCAGTTGAATCACGAGCTTTCAGCATTAAAACGGTCGGGGAAAATGTTAGATTATTGTACTGTACCGAAGGAACAGCGCAAGTTATAAAAATAAAAGCTGCAAATGGTCTGCCCGTTGACCTAGTAATAAAAGGCATTGTTTCGTTTGTTCCTGCGGGCCTGGTGCTGAAGCCCGCCCTGAACAACGCTGTTTTTGAAACCACTTTTTGTTCTTGTAACCGACTATTATTAATTGATGTTATGGAGCTCTATATCCGAAACTATCGGATATCCGAAATTACAAAAAAAAATATCCATAGCCTTAACCAAAATCGATATATAAGTTTCGGACAATTTCAAATAAGTGCGTACAGGCTACAACTGATTTTTGTTTATTTCTCCCTGCCAAATGATAAATGATATTTATTTAGCAAATAGGTTTTTAAGAACACTTTTACATGCCAATTTTTTTTTTTTTTTTTGTTAGTTTAAACTAGATGAGGCCGGTGTTTCCTAGCTGACTACCCTGAGAAGAAACCCCGAAACAAACTCAGGGATCAAAGTCTCTTTTAAAGTCCATACACAAACATGTAATGGTCAAACAATGGAATACTAGAAATAAAAGTCAAATCTTGCTACAAGTACTAAACTTGTATTTTAATTTCATAATTATTATTTCTGTAACCAAAACTATCCGAAACTAGCGGATAATCCGAAACTATTTCAGTATAATATTGTTTCTATATCCGTATCCAAATACGAAATTTCATATTCATATCAAATGTTGCTGCTTATTAAGGTAGGTTAAAATAAACCCAGGTTTCAAGTTAGGTTTCAGGTCTTTGCTCGCCAAAAGGATTTTATTTATTGTAAATGTTTTTGTATTTGTATTAAAATGTTGCCTGCCTAAATTGGTAGAAGCCCTGAAATGCGAATTAACATAACACCCAGAAATGTATTGATATATTATTATTGTGTTCAGCAATAAAACTTTGACTTGACTTTAATGTCTTTGATAAGTTTTTGAGGTATTTATTATATCGATATCATTATAATAATTGGTCAAGTTATTCAAATGCCCGGAGGTAATTAAGGTCATCATAAGTTCGCGTTTGAAGCAACAAGCAAATTGAAGACTTTGTAGACCGATAGCATAGATTGAGCGCATTGAAATGCTGCAGCTTTTGATAAAGGTTCTTGCTGATACAGATGTCCTTGTTTTCTTTAATTCAGTAACTAAAATACACTTGATTGACATTCGTTACTGGTAGTCGAAGCCAGAAAATTTGAGATCAATCTTGGGTCTATCGGTCCAGGGTTTCGTGTTACACAGTTACTGGGTTATGGAGGTCAGTTAAGCATTCAAATTTTTTTTAAAGTACAGAATCCTGATAAAAATAAAATTCAGCTTCATCCGGCTACTTTCGAAGACAATTTTAACATGGTTTAGAAAAGGCAGATTGATAACGAAATTAATACAAAAACAAAGAAAAATCCTTGACCATTTAGGATATTTAACCGCTTGACCGAAAATCAATTGAATAAATTCAAGAATACGCCATCAACTGACGCCACAATATCAATAGTTGCCCCACATTACATAAATCACATCACTATTTTAAAATAAAGCGGATGGCACACTATGGACACGCGCGCCGAGCGTTTAATCGCGGGAAGGCGCGACATTGCCCGCGCGGCTATAAATATAATGTGCGGATTAAGTTATTAAGCTGTCTTGACGCGCGGCTGTGTGCTACATGCCTGCTGTCAACGCCAGAGTTACATGCTGCCCGCTTATTCTGGAGATACGTTATTTATTATGAGCTCTCTGTAGAAAATATGGTGCCCAGTATGTCCTAATAACGGCTGCCATCAGCTTCGCCTGCGTGACAGTAGTTGGGCGTCAAGAAGTAACAAACATACAGACAAACTTTCGTCTTTATAATACCAGTGTGATTTGTCATCAGCATTGGCAACCCCGGTCCATTTACGCCGCAGCTGAGTGTTGGTTGAATCTCTTGCATAATATTTCTCTAGTCTGCCCCTAGTTTGTGTGTCATACAGATTTCACACACTGTCCTTTGTAAATCAATAATGCCATGGTCATAGGCTCGCAAACGTCGAGCAATGGTTAGCCTGTCGTCCGGCCGTCTGGTTACCATCCAGAACGAGCCTGAGTCGTCGACGGCGCGTAGTGTTCCAGGCGCGTCTCAAACAGATGCCCACTAGGGCCATCGAGATCATCGACGCCCAGCAAGACAAAGCCTACTAGGGCCATGCTCGGCTCAAAGGAAACTGAAGACACATAGGTGACTGTTAACTGACTACAACCAGTCAGCAAAATTCTGTTTGACACGCCCTCGCGGTCCGCCTTAGAGCGAAAGAAGTCGTTAGATAATTTTCTACCTTAAAAAAATCAATATGTATATTAATTGAAAGCTGTTTTTACGTGTTTAATGTCTAATGCATACTTTCGATCAATTAGCTTCAACACCAGAATAAGTCGCCAAAATATGAATCACACATACCAACACAACGATTAGGTGTTTAACTCCGAGCTCCACCGCTGCCTACCCACCCGCGCGCGGCGTGAATATAGCGCGGTATATTAATCACGGCTATTTCAGGCGTTCAGGACATGCGCCGCCAATTAGTAATGTTCGCGATGATCTCTAAATGAGCCCGCGATGGACTTAATGTATCAGTATTGAAAACATCTGGAACGTATAAAATGTGTAGCGCAATTTAACTTGGGAATTTATATTAGCAGGATATTATGATATCAAATATAGAGTAATGAGGTAAAATTGAGACACTGTCCATATATATAAAATGAGGTGAAACTGAATTAATAAAATGCAACAACTATTTTTAAGACACTTTGATCTGCAATCCTTATTAATTTGATAGATACTACTCGTATTTTTCATAACTTCATTTTTATAACAGTGTAGACTACACAATGAAGCTGCCAATAGTTTCAGAGATAATTTTATTTAAGGTAGCAGTAATACATTTTAGTGTTGTAAATACAGAAAATAACAACAGTGTATGTAACAAATTATTAAAATCACTAACAGTTATTTAACTGCATCAAATCAGAGAGTATACGAACACCAACAGCAAATCGCTTTACCCTTACAGACCTCTACCCCATATACTGGTAGCTTTACTGTTCCTATATTATTTAAATAATCACACGCCCATCTGGTATACCAGAACGAAAAAAAAGAACAAGTTTCGCTTTACCCTAAAATTTGACACAGCATCTGCTTATGAACCCGATCTTTCTTCTTTAAGAATATAAAGCGGGCCACTCCCGCCACTTCATTCCATTGTGTCGCATTCACAGATTACACGTAACGTCTGCAATGGCAGCGGATTTGTTCAGACATCCGAATGACAAGTCACAAGAGCTTTGTTGTGGTGTGAATGCGACTTAATATGCAATAAAAAATGTCGTTTGACGTGTCAATATACGTTTCCATTGTAGAGTTATGGTTTTAAAGAAAAATTATAATAATTCTGATTATAACTTTGAACTTATCACCAGGTTTATTTTGTGTCAAAAATAGCAAGCGTTTTTTTTAACTATATAGTTATACATCTAAGATAAGATAGATAGGTTAGATTAAAGATAAGAGACTTAGAGAGATTTAAGTTTGTGTAAAATTTATTTTTTAGTATTTTGGTGTACAATACAGTTTAATATATTCTAAATACATCTAAGAAGTCTAAACCATCCTCTTGTAAGTTAACCTGTGTCATTATAAATACCGTGCCGTGCCCAACAGTGTAAACAAGACACGTAACAAAGAAACGCAACACAGTAGCGACAAGACGCACGTGAATGGGCCGCCCTAATGCGCCAATTGTTTGCCGATACACCGTCATAATGTTGTGACGCGACCCGCCCGTCATCCGCACTATTGTATGTAACGATGTCGATAGGGCTGCCACTCCGCACTTTGCTCGTTACTACTGAATTAAACTGTATAAGATGCACATTATCCTCTAAAAGGATACTCGACTGAGCCGAAAGGTCCTGGTGTTTCGTTGGAAGGTGGAAGGTTCACAAGGTTGAGATCGGCCCACCTGCTGACCTGCTGAAGGTAGTGAGATCCTGCAGTACGCAGGTAGAAGATAACCAATTGATGTGATGACGGCGACTCTTAACGGTGGTTCAAGTTCCAGCAGTAGACTTATTTTGACTGAAACGTAATGATGAGAAGATAATGACTACAAACGGCATCGAAACTAATCCAGAAGAGATTTCAGTTTTCAGAAAAAAAAATCACATATCAAAGCAACCAATAAAAGGTCCCCAATAACCTCATGAACACTACAATAAAACGTAAATGAAACGATCCTATCTCCCGAAAAATTGCTGAAGCGACATTTAGCCTAAAACACTCTTCTCAAATATTTATCTTGAAGGCCTTTGTCGCCTGCCAGTAAGAGCGCTTAAACACTTATCGTAAACAAACCCAGACATGAATCTACTGAGACTTGATCGATTTTCAAGAGAAACAGGATAGACGGGAAATTGAGTCAGTAATCGTTTTATCAGAAAACTGTTTGACGATTAAATAAGTCTTTCGAAAGTTTTTATTGCGCAATCAGATTAAGAGGGAGATATAAAATGAGGTTAGTGTGACGGGAAGAGATCCCGCGTTACCTCGCAGGTTTATAAATGCTTTAGCAATAAATTATCTGTTTTGGACGTTTTCATCAATTCTAGTATTATAAATTGACAAACTTAACTTTCAGTGAGCAGGCTACATCACTCCCAAAACGAATGGTCGATAGGGCAGAAGACGCAGCGCAGAAAGACCCTCCACAAGGTCGACAGATGACCTAGTGAGAGTCGCATAAATCTGTTGGATGTGAGTCGCACAGGACTAATCGTGGAGGCGGCACTGGGGGGAAGCCTGTGTCCAAGAGTGGAGGTGGTGGGTGGAAGTTTTCGGCTAAAATGATGATGATGATGAAAATTATAAATGCGAGAATAACTCCGTATGTTTGTTACCTTATCACATCTTAATGGCTAAACAAATCTTGATGAATCTTGGCATACGGGTGGAGTAAGTTTTTTGTTATACCGTGATTACATTCCCCTGTAATGATTTCCGATTTTCACGCTCCATTGGCTAAAGCTAGCAACAAAAAACTTTAACCCAAGTAACGAGAGCGCCAACCCTAGTTTAAGAACAGCGAACATAATAGAATCGGCGCACATTATAGAATTTGTGCATTTAATTGAGTGTGAACGAATGAAAGGAACAATTTGAACGAATGACGCCCTTCCGCGTCAAATGACGCTTACGCTAAAAGCTTAGCTTCATTGTGAACAAATTGACGAAATGATCCCATGTACGAGGAAACATTATGCTTATTCACCCAACAAAAGTGTCAAATCATGGAGTCAGGTCATGTTTCATCAGAAAAAATAACAGATTACCTGTATTCATAGTTGTTAACCATTTTTCTTACAATATCGTAAATTGTGAATTCAATTTATTTAAGGTTCAAGAATTATCAAGCTTGAGAGAGCCATGGAGGACCAAGGAGTGTTGAACCTATGATTAGAGGAGCCATGGAAGTCTGAGTGTAGGAAACACAAGACCGGTGTATGTGGTAACGGTTTGGGGACGATGATAAACGACTTTTGACTAAAATAAAGATGATTTCCTCTAAAAGAGAAGAGGGCTAAACAAAGACTGTTAAGCTTTATATGCTTGGGTATCTAAAGCACTTTGCTGCGTAGCATTAGCAATATCAGCCTTTTAATGTTCCTACTGTTGGGACTCAGGCCTCCTCTTTACGAGAGGGAATGGGCCGTAATCCACCACGCGAGCCCAGTGCGGGTTGATGTCTTCGAATTTTTGGTTCTAGGACACCTGCCGGTTTCCTCACGATGTTTTCCTTCACCGTTTTGAGAGCAGTGGTGATGACATAAATTACAAAAAATAATACGCGTGCTTGGTTTGAACCCGCGATCTAAAACTTGTAAGTCGGAGCCGTTACCACTCGGCCATCACTGCTCATCAAATAAAATTTTCAGAAAATCTATAATTTAAACAAGTTCAGATTTTATCTTGTAATCTAGACTGAGACAATATAGTAGAAAAGTTGTATTTGTTAAGAGCTCTCGTGACGACTCCAACAATAACGGTTATTAGAAATGCCAATAACAAACAAGTAATAACAGTTTTATAAATTAACGACAATAACAGTAAAAATAAATGCAATCCAGTCCTTGTTTTCTAATAAAAAAACACGATTTCAGCCATTTTCTTTTTCATAGCGTTACAAAAAATAGGGTTAATTGAATTTTGCTTGGCGTTATTATTCTCTGACATAAAAAAATTAAGGCTCGTATTTCAAGTCATGACCTTCCGACTAGACTTTACTTTTTTTATTAAGGTGGAAAATCATAAAATAATAACCACTCTAGAGTGGAGTCAGAGGGTATGTCAGACTTTTACTGACTACCTTGCGTTCGAAGGCCACTGTAAATTCTTTCGTACTTTCCCGCAGTCCAGCTAGATTCCACCTGCAATCATCTAATTGACAGAAATAACTCATTAATTAATCAATTTATTAATTAATCAATTACTTACTATATCTAAAGTACACCTACACCAAAGCGTATAGCGAGCCAACGATCTACGAACTAAATAAATAATACAAACATTAACAGTATTATATAGAAATATATCGAATTTCGGTTCCTGAGTAGTCAGGACGTTCAGCAGATTGAGCGCTTGGGCTGTAGGGGCATATCTATCTAGCCAACCGACCGACCCTCCCCTAGACAGAAGTCTGAGTCCCAGCAGTGGGAACATGATAAGGCTGATGCTATGCTATGCTATGCAACCGACCGATGTCCCATGGCCGATGTCTATTTATAAAAATTAATGCATTTTTCTATTCTATCCTGGCGCCTAAAAACGAGGAGAGCCGTCCCCAAATGAAGGGATAAGGAAGAAGAAGGAGAAAATATTTTTTTCTATTGTCTTGAAGACGAAATAGAGTAGGTTCTTCAAACTGACTTGGATTAGAAGCCTAACTCTTAGAAGCGGAGGTACGAAGACATGAAGTTACCCAAGTTGTAATGTCGTTACTTTATACTTAAATATGTCAGGCGGTTGCGTAAATTAATTAGGTTCATTTGGGATTTCCTGGGAATTTATGAAACGTTGTAGCTTCTATACCTCTGAGTCAGGTGGATCCTGAGGACTTTAGGAGGTAGCCCGCTTATTTTACAATCATTTATCTCTGATTGTTTGGCAACTAATACGAATGAATATAATTATAAAAGATATTGCGATTTCTAGTGCATATCTTCTTCTTCTCTTCTTATATATAAAAATAAATAGCTATTCGCTAGTCTCGCTCGATAAAGGCTGAACCGATTTAACCAGCCTCCTGCCGGAAGCTCTACGCGGGAATCGTTCGGTCCATGGCTCTCTACGGGGCTCCGGTGTGGGCACCGACGTTGCAACAGCAACCGAGGGCCCAGCTGAATGCGTGCCAGAGGGTCATGGCAATACGCATGGTGCGAGGGTACCGAACGATCTCCCGCGAGGCGGCGACCCTCCTTGCTGGCCAACCGCCGTGGGATCTGGAGGCAACAGTCCTTGCGCACATGC
This sequence comes from Leucania comma, assembly GCA_958295575.1. Taxonomy (NCBI): domain Eukaryota; kingdom Metazoa; phylum Arthropoda; class Insecta; order Lepidoptera; family Noctuidae; genus Leucania; species Leucania comma. Next base: position 23,319,870 of record OY282478.1, on the reverse strand, counting down.
ACGACAAGCGCATGGAGATGCAACGCCGGGGCGAAATTCCGCTGCCACGACAAGTCGAGGCTTGGCGGACAGAGCTCCGGCGGGATCTCATGGCGAAATGGCGTCAACGACTATCGCAACCTCGTTCGGGGCGCGCCACAATTGGGGCGATAAGGCCCATCCTTGGGGCGTGGCTGGAAAGACCTCACGGCGTTCTCAACTTCCGCACGACGCAGGTGCTTACCGAACACGGAAAGTTCGCTAGTACCTGTTCCGGATTCGTGCGGAGGATTCGCCCGGGTGTCGCCACTGTGCGGAACATCCGGAGGACACGGTGGAGCACACTGTAGAGGTGTGCCCCGCCTGGGCGGAGCATCGCCGTGTCCTCGTGGGGGCGATCGGCGGCAGCGATCTCTCTCGCCGGGCCTTGGTTCAGGCCATGGTCCGTAGTGAGGAGGGATGGCAGGCGGTCGCCTCCTTCTGCGAAGCAGTAATGCTAGCAAAGGAGGAGGCCGACCGCATCAGGCAGAGACAACGGGGCGCTCGCCCCAGCCGCCGCCGGGATTCCGATCCCGATTTCCGGCCACCGTAGGCGCGGGCTTGCGGACGGCGTGCAATGGGTAGCACGCTGTCCGATCGTCCGGTAACCGACCGGACCGAGCCCAAGTCGTCGACGGCGCGTTCTGTTCCCGCGCGCCTCAAGGAGCTGTCAGCACACCGAAGAGGCCCAGCCTGCTAACTGCAGGCAGGCAGGGTCGAAGCCTACTGGGGTCATGGGTTAGTTCCGAAAGGAATGCTCGACCCCGGCACGATAGGCTACGAAGGAACGGGGTAGGTTTTTAGTCAGTAAGAGTCTGACACTACTTCCCGCTCCGCCCAAGGGCGGGATTTGTCATTGGATGATTTTACCTACCATAAAAAAAAAAAAACCGATTTAACCAATTTTAGTCTTATAATATTCGCGATACTCCAGGGAAGGTTTAAACGGTGAGAAAATATGGAAAAATTCACAAAAAAGTCGAATATTAGGCGGTGCGAAGTTTGCCGGGTGAACTAGTTATGAAAAACATTTAAATACGTCACAGAACTTCTGAAACTTTCATACTTAGGTATTTCTTTCACGACTTCTACCCTCGTGACACCTTCTCATAAAAAGATCTTCTTTCCTTTATTATAAATAATATAGATATGATGATGTGGGGAATGATGGAGTCCGCTTGTCTATAATCAATTTTGACTGAAAGGAAAAATAATCCCATTGTTGGACGCGCAATGTCAGTAAGCTTTTCCAAGACGGCTTTCTATTCGATCTAAATCATTTTTTCTATCAAATTTTAATTCGGCACTACCATGCCATAGCTTCCGTCTAATGGTTTTAAAAGTGTCCATTTTATGAAAAAATATATATTTCTATTCAATTCGTCTTTATTATGAAATATTTTGAATTAACACACACTTATTAACATCTAAATTAATAAATATTATAGCTTAATAGGTATATAAAGAAACTGAAAATATTAATATGTACAAAAGGGTAGGAAAAGAATTTATTGAGTATCAAAAAATTCATCATAATGGAAAAAGTGCCAAGAACGCTGGCTGTATAGCCAAGTTGAATAGCAATGCTGATTCGTTGACCGAATTGAATAACCCTTCTACTATCTCTGAATCTAAATACCTATATAACTAAAACATAGCTGTGCATATAGTTAAGTTAAATGGCTCGATTACTGAAGCCCGCCCCGGCCGGGACCACAGCGGGTTACTGAGGGTTACACGGGGTTACCGGGGTTACAGCTCAGCCTATTTAACACACATTAGCGAAGGACCACTATTTATGCTAATGTTGGAAGTGTGAATATTATATATGTCAAGCAACGATGGGTCGGTGGTGCCAAGTGTTTAGTGCTGCGGTCCGATGATGCGGATTAGTAATTGACATTCAAAATTACTTTGTTTGTGCTGTAATTAGTACGTTCTGTCAAAACTCCAAAGTCTTCAGTATCGACGCCGAGCTGCTAGCCTGTCGGTTTTCTATCGTTTACATTTCGGGGAGTGTGCGTTGGAATTGCACAGTTTAAATCCACCAAGTCCGTTCCATCATCGGACCAATAGACGTATGGCGTTGCACCATCGGTACATGATTTTTTTTTTTTTTTTTTTTGTGGTAGATAAAATCATCCAATGACGAATCCCGCCCTTGGGTGGGGCGGGAAACAGTGTCAGACTTTTACTGACTAAAAACCTACCTTTCCATTCCTCGCCTTTGTCCCGGGGCCCGTGGTGACACTCTCGCATAACCTTTGGATCGGTACATGATGGACATCTCACCCATACGTACAAAGCGTTCTGGGAACTCATTCATCATGTGTACAGCTAAGAAATGGAATTCCCTGCTAGAGTCTGTGTTTCCTGATAGCTACAACGTCAGGATTTTTAAGTCAAGAGTGAATAGGTTACTTCTAGGCAAGCGTGCTCCATCTTCGGCCACATCATCGCTTACCATCAAGTGAGTATATATTGTAGTATATACTGTATATATGATAGTGGTCAAACGCAAGCCTATCAATAATAATAATTAAAAATTAAAAAATTGAACCCATTAAGTTAAGACTTGTCTGGGTGCATTGTGTGCAATAAATAAATAGGTTTGTGACGGTGCTAAGGGTTAGATGTAGTTTACATTGAGACAGAACCAGCATATACCCATTGTCAATACTGTAGAAAATATCTCATTTTTTGAAATAACAAAACATGTGTACGTAAATTACTTAAATATTAACTAAGTACCAATATTTGTAACCTAACTATGTACATACGAGTATGTGCCTATGTATGAAAAATTAAATATACTAAGGCATCAAAGTATTCCTCATCATAAGACTGGTAAGAATCCTAGTGGCAGTGTCCTAGTTCTGCAAAGAACAAACCAGCTTTCTCAATCGGCCAGCGATAAATAGCTCTAAAGAAAGAAAGAAAAACGCTTATTCGTGCCTTACACAATCGTATAAACTAAAAATACACAATGAAAAAACAAGAAATCAGTGCGCGGCCAAAAAGGTACCTAACTCAGCATATGCCGCGTCCTTTGAAATAATGACGTACATTGACCACTGTAGTAGTTTTGCAAGCTTTGAAAAACTATTTAACATGTTTTAAAAAAGGAGAAGAGTTAAGACACAAGTTAGTACTAATACCGACTTATAAAGTCTGAAAAAGATTTGCGAGTCCCTTATAAATCCTCAGGATTGGGTCCTAACAGAAGCTACTATTAGAATTTTGGTTTTTATTTATTTAATCTTCATGTACAATAGTGGTACATAGGCGGACTTAATGCAATAAGGCATTCTCTACCAGTCAACCTTTGGGTTAAAAAGACAAAACTGTGGTAGGTGCACAATAAATAAATAACAGTAATTTCAAATATAATATAGTATCAATAAAATTAGTTACTTATAATAATAAAATACGTATATATGCTAATAAGTATTATAAACTAATAAATACTATGATATATATCAAATCAAAATATGACAATTCTGACAAAGACCGAACTAAAGTTGAGAGCACTTCAAGTAGTAGTTACGAATTTTACGCTTAACCCTTTTAAAGGAGAATTTACTGTCACCTTTTTTGATGTCAAGGGGCAGCATATTCCAGAGTTTTGTAGAAGAGACAGTGAATGAGTTAGCCATAAACCCAGTCCGGTGAGAAGGAATATGAAGAAGAATGATTTTGGAAGCTCGAAGGTTGAGATTATGAGAACTGCCCAATACTTTAAAACATATTTTTAAATAATCAGGAGCACAAGGATCGTTTAATACAGTGAAGAGAGTTTTTTTTTTTTTTTTTTAAACTTGTGGGCCAAACACTTAGTGCTCGATAACGGAGACGCGGCGCGTTGCGCGGCGCGTCGGGCGGTCCGTCGTACATTGCCATATGTTTGTGTTTGCGCGAGCGATGACAAGACAAGAAACACAGCCTAAAAATTACTCTTGTATCGTGACTGCGTTCAGATACACAAAACACCCTGACCCAGAACTCACTGTAGGCTCTCTGTATCTGTAGGCTATACAAATATTTGTTCCGTGCGGGAATCAAACCAAATACCCGTAACATAGCAGACAAATGCTCAACCTTTGTGCCAACCGGACTAGAATGTCAAAGTCTTGTCGGAAAGGTGAGCGATAAGATGAAAATGGGCCCTAACAACTTACCATAAACCCTGAAATAGTACACTAATAGTAACATTTTAAACAAAGGCAGAACTGTGTCGGGAATAACTAGCGGACAGTATGGACAGTCGTTGAGCTTTACGCACATTACTGGTGGTAATAAATCTATGCGAGATACTGCTAAAGCGCTGGGAACCGGAATAGAGCGGTGTTTAGTGCTTGGTCAGACGATGTAGGGTGTGACAGCGTGGTCATATGACATAGTGTCGATGTGACAGCGTGACAGAGTGATTGTATGAGGGTGGTGTGCGCGAGCGCTTGTCAATGCAGGATGCGGTCAGCGCGGGTTTGTTACGAGCGAGACGGTTTGTGTGACATACGAACACTGTGGTAAAAGAACCTTCTAAATAATAAAACCAGATGCAACAGTTAATTTGCGAAACATTTTTATATGTAATCCCTCAACTAATAATGGAACTGAAAACTATTAGAACAGTAGAAAATCATACAATATCTTCTCTTCTCTTAAGTTTTTTCATGATACGGGAGGTCCGTAAAAATTTAGCTTTGTACTAAGTAACTAGGGATGTTATGGATATGATGAATTCGGAATAATATTTTACCGGTTTCGGATATAAAATTATTTTGGATTTTCAGATACTTCCGATATACTTACACCTCCACATGCATTGTAAAAGTAGCAATGTCAATTTGATCTCTAGTCTAGATTACCATTTGTTTTCGTAAAACAAACAAAAACCTATCGTATCCTGTTACTTAGACTCCACATTTACTCGTAACTATCCGATAATATTAGTTTCGGTTACCGTTTCGGATATTTTTTACTTCGAATATACGATAATTTCGGTTAAAGTTACGGAATTTCATAACACTAAATCAATGCTAACGTCTTTTAATGATTTTGCCAATGTAGCATTCCTGCATCGCTAACCCGGGTTGCTTTCTATCCTCCACGCCCGTATTACCCATCCGATATAACACGCCAGCTACTCTCTAATGTGTCTAATTATTGTATTTAGTGTAAGCTCGTGTAAACAGCGAGTGAACATCGTGTAAACGCAGCGATTGAGTCGCACAGGACGTCGTTAACTGGTGCTGGTGCCGCGGACCACCGACTGAGAAGCATCGTTGAAAGAAGCTGTTACATTCAGCAGTTTATTAAGGAAATGTTTATTGCAACAGTTGACGTGAACTGCAGACCATGATGACGGACTTTCAGTGATCATTAGGTAGCATAACTGGCGCCGTGTTGAGACTAGTCAACTCTTCTGCCAGTGGCTTATTTCAGTTTCAATTTTTTTTTCTTTTTTTTCAATATTTATCTACATTATGCTCGCATATTATTATACACATAAATAAGTAAACGTCAGCTGAGCGAGGCCAATGAACTGTAGGTAGTTACTACGCAACGACCGACAACTACCTACAAGGTCATTGACTCGTTTACTTAAAGAAATTAATTTCGTACATGCGTAAATTAATTCGAGTTTAAAAAAGTTGTTTATTTTTTAATTTTCTCTTTACAAATCGATAGTATTTCATGTACCGAATCGACTCTCGGCAGGATTAAAACGACTAAAATTTAACGGTGTACAAGTATATTTTTTTAAAGATATTACCTCACACTAGGAATTAATCCTATATCATCAATCCATGGAGTTTCTAGACGTTCTTCTCCATATAGATCTACGCTTTAGAATCTGCAATTTAGCTTCACTTTTTTTGACTGACTGACAGTTCGACAATTCAAAGTGCCTGTAAATGGTTTCAAAGTCAAAGTCAAAACGTTTATCATCGTTTTTGTTTATCTGAAATAAACGTTTCTTATTTCTGACTTCTAACCGTCCTCTTTCTTTTGGGGGGATAAAATCACCAAATAACTCCTCAAGCTCTGTATGGTGCTAGAGAAAGTGTAAGACTTTTAATGACAAAAGCCCACCCGGGTCGTGGTAACTCGTCAGGAGGACGGTTATCCATAAATATCAGGCATCATAAACATCAATTTACTTGTGGTCAGTACAGCATTCTTCTTCGATAGGAAAACAACTAAATTGCACAATATCATGCACAGCTAATTTCAAAACATGCACGTGCTTCAACCCGTTGACAATTGCAAACGATACATTCGAAATATGAACTCTCCAATAATACAAAACTATGGTCTACTCTAGTATTCGAACTATCACTGTGGTCATACATTCCAAAGTATTAATCCTGTATCTCGATACCCTAAGAACAGCCCTGGGTGGTCTGGGATGCTGTAGGTACTGCAAGTTTGCTTCGCCTGCAAAAACCTGGTTGCATTAACGTTTCACGGTGGCCGGACAAGTTTGGCGTTGAACAAAAACTTGTCACTTATATCGACAAATGAAGTCACTACGCTCATTTTGGATGAGACAAATGCTTATGGACTGGTAAGGTCTTTTTGTTTGTTTTTTCTAAGCAAATGTCGGTTACTTTGTGGTTTATTCTCTACTAGCTTCTGTCAGCAGTTTCTTTTTTTTCGGTTTTGATAGTAGATATAGAATATTATACATACAATTTATTACTAAACTTAATTAATTTAATTACAATAGCATATTATCATTCTATTAAATTCATTCAATGCACAAATTATTTCTGACTTGCCATGTATGAGGCTGAGCCGGTGGGCGATGTCAATAACAGCATTAACTTGAAAGAAAAAAAATGAAAAGATGAAGATGAATGAAGAAAAAATTTCAAAATGAGTAGAAACTGGCCTTAAGGGTCTGCATGCATAACCTCCGCAAATGTTTTTTTTTTTTTTTTATCGATATAATCTAGTGCTTGACTACAATCCCACCTGATGCTAAGCAGTGATGCAATCGTTGATGGTGAGGCGCACTAGTTTATTAAAAGCCTATTCACAATAGCCTTGAAGACACCTAAATTATAAGTGGACGGGAAGACCGCAGCAGGCAAACTGTTCCAGTCCCTCGATGTACGCGGTGTAAACGACGAGGCAAAACGCTTTTTCCGTACCGTAGAAGTTTCAACAACATAAGAATGGATGTCCTTTTTATACAAGTATTTATTGTAATATATGCGTGCAATACGCAAGCGGGACGGTTGTTTTTGCCGTTTGCAATTTTCTACATGCGGACCAAATCCGCATGCGTGATGATCCGCATTATATTAAAAGAACCCTTAACTTAACGTGTTTATTAGATCGACAGATCCACATTATGTTACAGAGTGTACAATTAGCTTCATCTTCTCAACTGACCTACTACTTGACAATTAAAAAAAAAAACATAAAAACGACTGAAAGAAATAAATGCGTTCAGTTTGAGTTTATTTCTTCACATAACATTTTCCTTGACCTAAAACGCGCTCACGTTCGAACACATTTCATTCAATCCCAGTACAGCACATTATTATTTATCACATCATTCATAAGATTACACTGTTCACCTTCAATCTCGTCAATAAAGCTCCTCTTATCAATAACTAAACAAATGCCTTTCATTTCAGATAAACTGAAGTCAACGCATCAACTGCGGTGAGTTTATCTTCTCATTAATATTTCATTGATAAATATATATAATTTAATCTTTATCTTAATTAGTTGGCTATTCAATAATGGTTTTTATGTGGTCGAGATAGGGGTGATGTAGTAAATGGTGGCCACACGCAAAGCTCGCGTGGTTGCCTGGCTGTTAGTTGATAGTACGAGCTGACATGCGGTGGGCGTACTACATTCTATAGAGACATAGATTATGTGCCGGAGTTCATACAGATACGATATGCATCGTATTAAACCTTTCAACACCTCAACCGCCCACTACCAGCCGAAAAATGTCCATGGTTAGGCATAGGTATGCGTCTCGCATTGACACTTAAGTTTGGCGATTCTTCGGGCTATGTCGGTAACCTCGGTTCTTCTGCAGATATCTTCATTTCTGATGTGATCACGCAAGTAAAGCCGGCGAGTATAGCCCTTTCCATTGTCCTTTGGGTGACTTTAAGCCTTCTGATGAAGCTCATTGTTAGCGATCACATTTGGAAGCCTAAAAATATATATATATAATGGTATATATATTATATACGTAACAAATGAACGCACAATACATTCTTTGTCTTTTTTATGTAGTTAGTCGCATCTATAGTAATTGCATATAATCTTTATCCAGATGTGACAATAGTAAAGTTGGCAATAGTGCGCGGGCGCCGGCGTGGGAGGCTCACATGTAGTGTATGCAAATAATAATAAACCGATGATTTAAGCACGTGTGCGGATAAATACTTCATTAGGTACTTGTTATTTGGTCTGGCAATGTAATCGCGGCTTTTGTCATGGCCACCATATTGGATGATGTTTAAACATGTTTTGTGATTTGAAATGGCCAAAGGAACTGAATAAAAAACTTAATTTAAAAAAAAAAACTTGTATCAAAAAGCGGTCGGGCCAAACGAAAAAGTTTCAAACCAACAATTTTTCAAGCAGTCCAATTTCTCTGTTCCTTTACTGTCACACTCCGACGGGACGCCAATCCAGCATGACCGGAGAGGATCAGGCGCAGAGTCAACGGCTGTACGTGCTTTCTGGAACACAGTGGTATAACACCACTCTCCGATCCCTAGGCTACTACTTATATACTGATAGCTACAACCAGCTGGTCTTCAGGGTCTTAAGTCGAGAGTGAACAGGTTACTTCTAGGCAAGCTCCATCGTCCAGGTAAGATAGCGGTCAAACGCGAACCTCTCAATAAAAAAAAAATGTTAATACCTAATTGAAAACCCCGATAGCAGTTTCTGCCCGACCCGTGAATCAAACCCAGGACTCACTCGACAGTCACACTCAAAATTTATCCTTATTTGCTAGTTCAAATACTACAGATAATTATGTTCTAGTGTGCCGGCTACAATAGCCTAGTCAGGCAAGTAATGGTTGTATGAGAGTGCGCTGCGCGGGCGCCGGTGTGTGGGAGGCGGCGCATGACCATAATGTTAGCTTCTGTTGCTAATCAATATGATGCCATGCACGTGGATTAAAGCCCTGGGCACTAAGGAGGTCCTTTCAAAGTAAGCACGTTAGATTTTTCTAACTTTTAAAAAACTACATATAAAACATTATGGAACGTGACAGTCTGAGTAGGTATATTCGTATGCTTGTTCATCAACAGCATTCATATAGACCATGATCTAGAAGACTACATAGGATCTATTTTTGTAAATATACATACAAGCTCAAAAACAATAGACATACCGGTTTATTTGTGTGGAAAATCATCAAATAACTTCACTCGCTCTGGGGGAACCAAGAGGAAGTGTCAGACTTTTACAGACTAAAACCTACCCGTGTTCTTCCAACTGCCCATTCTTTTGAACAATCCCACATGTCTGGCAGACATTGTCTTGGGCATGCCACGCCTACCCGGTCAAGAACCAATCCTTATCGGACAGCGAGCTACTCACAGATCGCTGTCCGCAAGCCAATGCCTGTGGTCGCCGGAAACCCCCTGCGACTTCTAACGCCTGGAGCATCTCCTGCGACGAGTTGTGTTGTTCCTATACGTACTTAGAACTGGATATAGGCAGTTTATGTTCTTTCCCCATTGCTCTGGGCATTGAACACCGTAATATATCCCTAAATTACTGCCCACTTGAGCAATTCCTGACAATAGCTCATGGAATATTAATTACTGCAACTAATTTAAGTACAAACGAGCATTAAACAATGTACAAGCAGTCAATGTGACAATGTATATTACCGTCAAGCTGCGCGGGCGCCGGTGTGGGCTTGTCTAAATAATGTAATGGATTTTGTCATACATGCTCGCTGTGGGCGGATTAACAATGGCATGACATGGTTGCGAAACTGTGCGGTTTTAACTACGAGTAGGTATTTGAGTAATTGAAGTTAGAACTAGTTTAAATAGATGCTAATAGCTTATACTTTATTTGGTTAAGTACTAAATGTAAACAATCTTCACATGTCTTCTTATCTAAAATTTGTTTAAAAAAAATATCAAAACTTTTTTACAATTAGTTATTTACCTAAACCGTAACCGTAACCGTAAATGTTAGATAATTAACTAAGTTTAAATAATTTTTGTATGTCTTCTAAACAATTTAAAAAAAAATAAAAAGACAAATCAAGATTGTTTAAATGTAAACAATCTTGATTTGTCTTTTTATTTTTTGGACTGATTTCATCATTCAATATAAAAACTCAGTTCAACTAAACTGAGCTCAGCGTCTAGTTTAAAGACCCGTGTCGTAAACATGGGCAACAACAAAAGAATTGAAACTGAGTTTAGCGTAAACTAGGTTCAATTCATAGCGGTGAAACGCAAAATGAAGCTATAATCTCGATTAGGCGCTCAAACTGCGGTTTGTTTTATATAATCGCGATTAGTTTCTTGGTGAATTTGGCCCTAAGTGAAGTACCTAAACAGATGGATGTTAAGTACTTTTATCATTTTAATCACTCAAACCAGTTTTGCTGCCTATTAAACGTGCTTTCCAGTGTCTTGGAAAACACGTTTAATAGGCAGTCGCTCCATGAAAACACAGGTACTCCGGGACCTCTCATCAGGCTATCGGTCGACCTTGTGGAGGCCTTTCAACGTCTTCCAGTACGCGGTTGGAAAAACCTTTTAGCCCCATCGGCTCTTTCGGTTCTGCGAGCAATGTGCTCAGTCCCACTGCCCCTTATGTTTGGCGATTCTTCAGGCTAATATAAATTACTAGCTTGTAAACAAGATACTTGCTCAACATATATTTTCTTCTAAAGCCTGTTATCATCCTCCATTTTCCTTCTCTCTCAAAAGTTCTAGATATTTACCTCCTCACTGATAAAGAGTACTCAAAAACTGTTTTTTAATGATATAAACTAGTGCTTATCTATGATCCCACATGACGGTAAGCAATCGATGAAGGTGAGCTAGCATATGTAGGGTGAGGGTGAGAGCAGTGGTGGCCGAGTGGTAACGGCCCCGACTTACATGTTGTAGGTCGCGGATGCAAACCCAGCCAGGCGCATTACTTTGTGTAATTTATTTCATCACCACGGCTCTCAAAACGGTGAAGGAAAACATCGTGAGGAAACCGGCATGGCATGTCCTAGAACCAAAAATTCGAAGACATGTGACATCCACCAATCCGCACTGGGCCCGCGTGGTGGATTACGGCCTATGCCCTCTCATGGAGAGGAGGCCTGAGTCCCAGCAATGGGAATATTATAAGGCTGATTTTGAATTGCATGGTCAGTACATTTATGTTTGCATACCTGGTCAAAATGTATTGAACTTGCCGATATTTTTCGCGATTTCAGGTTTGGTCCCATAGTAAAAGTTGTTTGTTATCATGACTACAATCACGTGTTTAAGTATCGGTCACTAATTATCAGTCACCCTATATACACATACTTCGTTCAAAGTCTAGATTCTAGTGAACAGCCGACCACACCATCACGTCGTGCTCTGTCCATGAGTTCTGTCGGGGTCGACAAGACAAACGTGCAGTATATGCATACATCAGCGGCTTCGCAGAATTGTGGAGTCACACGAGCTGGTTCTTATGAGAATGCCAAATACATCGTCATGTTTTCCTTATCTACAGAATGCAGTAAAAAGTTATACATATATGTAATGACTAAATGCCGCACGTCAGAGGTCCACAACCAGTACAAGTTGGCCTCTTATTTTTTTGAAACTCCGTGCTACGATAGGCCAGCTCAACTCAGACATGTCATAACTGTACCTAGCATATAAAATTGATTCTAATTTAATACAAGATGAAAAGGACTCAAGAGATTTATGAAGTGTTTGCAAATGTCAAGTTCTTATAGAGGTTTTGATTCTGAGAATAAATGTGCGCATCCTTATCATTTAGTACCTATTGGCAGATTTTTTATTTTTCGCGCCGGAATAATTTGGACAAGTATTTTATACATTATATAATATATGATTTGGTGCAACGGAATTCATCAGTATTCAATCTGCTTGTCATATATGACTTCTAATGACAACTACGTGTCACAGTGTTTGTTATCGAACTCCTCCGAACCGGCTTGACCGATTTTTATGTTTTTTTTTTGTGTATTTTTCGTAGGTTCGACAGTAGGTCGAAACCTAATTTTAGGTAGGCGACGTTGACTATTACTACCACGCGGGTGAAGGCGCTAGTAATTAATAATAATGTATTTATTGCCACACAAAAGTTAGAAAAATATAAAGAAAACAACTAGGCAAAAATTGTATTTTAGTAGCCCTATCACTTTGCCGCTACACGAAATGACGGTACCCTTTAACATTCTTGCAATTAAAATACACTATCTAGAGCTAGATTTACGAAACCTTCTTAGTCATAATAACCTTAAACTAAAACATGATTTAAAACGAATATTCTCAATCGTGCTCCATATTGATCACACCACCGATTGATTTGCAATTCCACGGCCGTCCACTTACATACATTTTTATCTCTGAGTCCGAATCGAACACTTAGCTTTATCACCGGGCGTCGCTCACAATCCAATCGACGCTCGTATCGGATCGGGACGTCATCGGCCTGTGATCGGCTACTATTAGCATGCAAACAACGGGCAGCATTCCAGGAGATTCCGTTTTAAGTCATTTTTGTGCTTGAATCTTATGTAGGTACTACGCTTGCTGAATGTCACAGTACCTACGCTTGCTTAGTGAGTTCTACGAAGGAATTAGTTAGTTAGCCCATTATGTCCCACTGCTGGGCGAAGGCCTCCCTCTCCCTTTCGCACACACGTCTGTCCTCGGCCATCGCGGGCCAGTCTCTCCGGTAATTATCCAGATCATCTATCATGTCAAATTGTGTATAATTAAGACCATGCAAAATCATAATATAATAGTAATGATGAAATGAATGAAAGTGGACTATACGCCCGAGCCGCAGGTGAGACAGAGAAACTGCAATAACAAATGTCCAAGTATATCAAACGACGTTTTTCAACAAACTTAGTTGAAAAAAATCATGAACATTTAAAAATTATTTACTATTTAGTAATAATTAATTATTTAGTAATAGTTCGCGGATTCTTATCTGAGCGACAAGGTTGATTTTCGTGGGGCTGCCCAGCGAACGACCATTTTGAGGACCGACCTGGTGTTATCATATATGTGTACCTAATAATTTGAATGGGCTTGGGGGCTAGCCGTAGCATTTTACCGCGCTAGTGCGAAATATGCTTTATTTCATGCCTAAAAGCGGTGTGATGAGTGTTTTTATTTTTTTTATTTACTGCCTACCCATCACTAAATGTTTAAAAAAGTCTAAAAGGGTAAATAAAATGTAAGTTATTTTTTTAAGGTATATTTTAGATTAGTGTCTTAATCTTAACCAATCCATTAATAGAATTAAACATCAAGATAAAGCGATTATTCAAATTTTTAAACAATGAGAGGAAGCCTGCGTATCGGCGACTGGCTGATCGATCGGCTGTCATTCTCGGAGATTTGTACGTTGAATACAAATCCTGAGCAAAAAATCTGAATCAAGGTGACTTCTTGAACAACACGGTACCCATAATGTATTTAAAACAAAAGGCAGTCTGCGCACGATATTCTAAGGATAAATTAGGCTGTGACATGTGATTAATTGCTTATTGGCATCTTGCCAACGGAGTTATAGAACGTATAAATAGTACCACTAGTAACTTGTATCTGGCCATTGTGCATAACCTTAAAAAGTGCCAATACCTTCCCTCTCATGAAAGTACCAAATGTAGGTGATTGTATAGCCTATGCTATACTATAATACAGTAGCATTCATTCAATTTTTAAAATGGGTCCGGTAGATTTTATTTATTTATTTATTTATTTATTTATTTATTTATTTATTTATTTATAACTCCCTTACAACTATCATTACAGGTAAATACCTAATGCGATAGTGTGGCCTTAAAAATTAACTTATATGCAATTTAAACTAACAGAAAATGTAATATAATACTTACCTACTACTTATAATTATACCTTACATACTAAGTTCAACATAATAAATATACAAACACAATACTTAAAATATATAACTATAGCCTACTTTAATCTACCCTATAACATACAATAAAGAGTAGTATTTTTGCGAAATCACTCGAATTGCATGAAAATACGTCGATGTTTACGTGCAGTTCGTTAATCGTCCGAATTGCGCGGGTCAAAGGCGTTTTTGCAAGAAGATTGGTCCGGGCAACAGGCACGGCCAGCAGCGGCGGGCGGCGCCGCCTCCATACATAACGATCCGGTACACACAAACTCAAGCATTGCAGCACTCCCGGGTTATTCTCCATGCCACGAAGTAACCTAACCAGATAGGAAACGAGCGTAAATTCCCGTCGCACCTTCAGTTGATTGTACCCGACCATACCGAGCACAAACAAAGTGGGGTACATCAACGGGTAAAACGGATATACCCCATATAGCTTCTTGTACAAGTGGCGCGTGAATTTGTTTTGTACGCGTTCTAGCATTGTCGAGTACTTGGCTTCATGCGGAGCCCATATGACAGCACTATGTTCCAGATGACTCCTGACAAGTGAGTCATATAGGACCCTGACAGCAGCGATGTTAGTGAAGTGCCTCGTCTGCCTCAAAACAAATCCCAAGTTTCTAAACGCCTTTTTACAAATCCTCGTAATGTGATCGCGAAACGAGAGTTCAGGAGTTACTGCAACCCCCAAATCCCGCACCTCCGAGACACGTTGCATGGGCGTGGTACCCACTACGTACTCATGTACTAGCGGAGCACGCGCGCGCGTAAAACTCATCACCGAGCACTTCGACACGTTGAAGAAAAGCTTGTTATCCCGGCTCCATTCCACTACCCTATCTATATCCTCCTGCAATCGTTCGCAATCGGATTTACTATTAACCTCGAGCAGCAACTTAAGGTCATCTGCAAATAATAAACAAGAGCCATTTTTGACGACTTTTGGCAAATCGTTTATCATCACAATGAATTCAAGAGGCCCTAAATTGCTGCCTTGGCTCACGCCAGACCAGGTGTAATATGGGTCGGATTCACACCCATTATAATCTACGTACTGTTGCCTATCTTGCATATAGCTGGCGAAGAAGTGCAGCAGATGTGGTGTGCAGCCAACTTCTGCGAGCTTTATTAATAAAATATCATTATCGACTGTGTCGAAAGCTTTTTTGAAGTCGAAATAAGCAGCATCGACTTGCCCACCAGCATCAACCGCCGGCACCACTTGCGACATAAAGTTCATTAGATTGGTGGCAGTGCTGCGCGCCGGCCGAAACCCGTGCTGCGCGTCCGTCAGTTGTCCATTCACCTGTTCCTGTATGCAGCGCTGTATTGCGGACTCAAATACCTTAGCCGGCGTCGACAGCACGGCCACTGGTCTATAACCAGTTATGTCCGACCCTACCTTACCTTTGGGTACTGGAATGACTCGCGTGGTCTTCCATTGAGTGGGAAACGTCGTCGAATGAAGACACATATTAAAAATATAAAGTAGCGGTTCAGCGAGCACTCTACCACAATCTCTAAAAAGAAATGCCGGTATACCGTCCGGGCCCGCTGAACGTTTCGGTTTTAGGCGCTCGAGAGCACATCTGACGTCCTTCAGACTCAGTGAGTCAAGCTGTACCCGCGCACTGCTTGCCACTCCCGCCGCCGCCGCCGCTTCAGCGTCTAGCCGCGGGGGCCGATCACTGTAGACAGATTTGAAAAAAATTGCAAACTGTTCAGCACACTGTTCATCCGACAAATGCTCACCATCTTTTATAATAGTTTTCTGGGCTATTGCACTTTTTTTTGATCGTATGTATTGCCAGAATGAGTTAGGATCCCTAGCAAACTGATACTGGATTTTTTGTTGATGCAGTGTGTGAGCAATCTCTATAGATTTTTTAACAAGCGCTCTGTATTTAGAATATTCTTCATAATCTTTACTATGTTTAGTTATTTTAAATATTTTGTGAAGCTTAGCTTTAGTTCTTAATGCTTTTATTATTTCGTTCGTGTACCATTCCGGATAAATGTAACGGGACTTTGGACTAGTTTTTTTCCTGGGAACACAGTTATCCAAAATGTTATAAACAGTACTGTAAAATACATCCAAAATATCGTTTAAATCGCTCGTCTCATACATGCTTGTCCAATCAATCGACGCTAACATTGAATACAGTAATTGATAATCCGCTTTGTAAAAATTCCACTGTGGTCTACTATTACGTGCATTAGCACCGGGCGCGCCAGTGGGGGAAGCGGCGGGGGCGGCGGTGGCGGGGAGCGCCGCGCTCGCGGGCGGTACGCGGATCGCGAGCGGCGGGTGATATGCGTCGACCGGCACGAGCGGCTCGTCCGCCGCTACTACCGACACCTCGCCGTAAAAACCTGAACTTAAAACTAAATCCAGCTGCCTATTTAAACAATTGGGTACATTATTATTTTGAGTGAATTCGCAAAAAGACACGAAACATTCATAATAATTAGTTACATTCAAAGGACACGTATATAAATTAAAATCACCTATCACAACAATTTCCTTATATCTAGTGCACAGTTTTTCTATTATACTAAACAAAATCATATAGTCATTTTCAGTACTACCAGGAGGAATATAAATCACTAAACACAAAAACAAAAACCTGTTATTTAAGTGGACTGTCGCACAGACCATTTCAAAAACGCAGCTGTCTATCGATACGTCCGTAACATGTACTTGCCGCAGCGCGAACCGGTGTGTGGCCACTAAAAGTGCGCCTCCCTGTTTTCGACCGTCTGCTCGATCACAACGCAGTATTTGATACCCGGGTGGGACAATTTCGAGATCTGCAATAGAATCATTACAACCAGATTCCGTGATTGCATATACGTCAAAATTCAAAGAGTCAATGTTATTTCTGAACCCTTCCAGCTTTGTGCGAAGACCACGTACGTTTTGATAGTATATATCGATACTATTCATTTGGCGTTCTCTTTGTTGACTTGCGAAACCAAATCCACTCATTAAACTCCACGTTCATCGGCCATGACTCCGCTTGATTTAATTTAGCAAAACCGTGTTCAGACACTGCGATAACAAACGACGAGTAATCCCGCTCCGTTTTATGCTTAATTTTATCAACCTTGAAGATTGACTCAGGGCCACATATACTCTTTACGTGATCTGTTATGGCTTCCAGAGTGGTTTCCGGATGCAATCTCCATACGTGCAGGTATTTTTTCTTTTCGGTAGCTTGGATAACCGTCAATTCCTTATTCGTACCCACTTTTACATCTTTTGGTTGTCTGTTAGATTTTTTATTGCGTATTGTCGTCCACCCCGATTCGTTCTCTTCATTCCCTGCATTCTCTACCTCGTCCGCTGCCAGTAGATTAGTAAAGCCCGTAATGTTTTCCGCTAATGCCGAGGATTTTGTGGCCCCACCTTTGTTTACCTTTTTGACGTGGGTATTCTTAAAAGAACCACCTGGTTGATTAGCAACTTCTGCATAAGTAGATGCAAGAGTAGAAGTGGAAGAAAAAGGAGGGCTTTCAGGTACTTCATGTAACGTCTTTTTTCGTGTTTGCATTTCCTGAGAAAGCTTCGAATCTACTTTTTGTTCAAGTACCCTCATGATCTGAACTATGTTGTCCAACTCTGTTTTCGTTTGAGAAAATTGGTTCAACAATAATGTTATCGCATTTGCCTGGCTGTCCATGCGAGCTACCATGTCTGCCCTAAACTCTCTTAGTTCCTCGAGTAATGTACAATCATTATCCATGATTGTAGGTGATAAATTAGCCTGGCTCCCGCGCTGACTTCCGCGCTGACTGTCCACGTTATTCATTGGTGTATTAGTGGAGCAGATCTTAAAGTCCGGTGTATTTATTCGGACGGGAGTTTCACTATTCCCTACTTTAGGTTTCGAAGACACACATTCTGGGCACACCCAGTTCTTCTTAAATGACATCGAATATGACTTAAATGCGTTTATATTAATATCCAGACACGCTAAGTCATACTTTTTTTTGCACTTACTATTCGAGCACTCCATATAATCATTGGATCTTGTTATTGTAGATCCACAAGCACCGCAACGATTCGGCATTCTTATTAGCCTCGGTTTCACCAGCAAGAGCGATGTCACGCTTGCGTAAAATATTCACTAGATGAGTTCACACCACTAATACTTTTTAGACTTATTGTCAACACACATTAAAAAGTCAATTTTGCATACATTAATTCACTAACAATTAGGTAAAAAAAAATTAAAAAACACGTCCGCACACACTACCCGCGCAACGCGTTTCTTTTTTCGTTTTTGAGTTTATTGATCATTAACAAAAATATAAATCTATCCTCTTGATAATATTAGTATAGAAAATGGCTCTTTGTTTCTCGTATTATTATAGGCGAATAAGGATTCTGTACCTTTCGATGTTTTTTTTTTTTATATACGAGTATTTTTGACATGTCAGGGCCTCTTCTTACATCTTTTGTTATGTAGTCACCACTACGACTACTTCTATTGTTTCTCCATAAAAGACCCATCACGACTTCTTCTATCTTTTCTCTTCAAAGAATGGACGTTATCGTTTTGCCCGACTGCAAGAAGGTTTATTTCATTATGACTTACTTTTGTAATAGCGTCTCCAGGTGACTTCGTCTGCTTTCAGGCCGCAAACTATTTCTTGGGAACTTTCTCCCGAGATAAAATAATATACCATATTCTCTAAGTTTCGTTCTAGACGTAAAATAAAAAGGAAGGTGTAAAGACAGGATTATTTTAACTTAATTTTAGTATGGATATCTTTCTACAACCTATCGTTTTGTTTATAAACTTCTCCAATTGCCGAAGATGTGCAATTGCTCATATGGAACACAATCAGCCTCTCCCCTAACAAACCGACACTAGAAGCATCAGTCAAAATGCTGGCAAGTCAAGTGCAGCTGAGCAAGCTCCGCCACCTCTCAGCATTAGCGCGTGTTTGCCGAAACGTGCAAACCACGGGTAGAGTTACGCACAGGGCTGACACGGATATATTCACTTCATGAAAAATCGCATATCCTACTAGTTTCTATTACACATGTTACTAACGCCCGTTTTCAATAAGCTATCTATCTACAGTTGTTGCTACTAAAGATAAACAAATCTATCCTTTTGTCCTTACTTGCTTTCCTATATCCTACCGACGGATAGCATTTCCTACCAAAGTTATCAATCTATCGTCGGGAGGTCGGATAGTCTACTAGAGATAGGACCGCTCATACAATTCGTTCTTACTTGCGTTTCAATAAAAGTTTGAAGTTACTCTCCGGTAGGGGGAGCTAACACCAGTAACGACATCTGGCTATCCGTCATTGTCGACCGGTAACGGGGATAACCGTTTGAAAATTATTATTTGTTGCGTTGTAGAAGTGTTTGTTTTATTGTAAAAATGGAATATTATAGCAGTGATGACAGTAATGAAGTGACATGGGTTTATTTCAAATGATAATAGATTGTGATGCAGACAGTGACAGTGATAACGATAACATACCGGTACAGAAGGAATACAAGCCACGTGTGAATTATATGACAAAACTAAATGACTACGATTTTGTGTATAGATTTAGACTTAATAAAGTGGCTGTGACTCAATTAATTAATTTAATACAACCATATTGTGTTAAATCTCAAAGGTAAGATTAATTAATTATAATTTTATATTTAAAAATGAATAGCTGTTCGTTAGTCTCGCTAAAACTCGAGAACGGCTGGACCGATTTGGTTCATTTTGGTCTTGAAATATTTGTAATAGTCCAGGGAAGGTTTAAAAGGTGAGAAAAAAAGTATTCATTGACTATTAAGCGGTACGAAGTCCGCCGGGACAGCTAGTTATTAATATTTCTGTACCTAATATCAGCCATAATCAAGTTTTATTATTTACAGGAATCATGGGATATCCTCACTTCATCAGATACTTCTGGCTCTACGATTTTATGCATTGGGTACTATGCTGGTGTCCATTGCAGATTTCATTGGAGTGTCTATAGCATCGGCTAGTCGTATAGTTTCTGATGTGTCAAGAGCCCTAGCAAGATTATACCCAGATTTTGTTAAACTAGAAAATCACACTCAACAGGAGTTTTATAATATTGCTGGATTTCCTAGAGTACATGGGGCCATAGATGGCACTCATATATTAATACAATCACCAAGTAAGTAATGTACCTAATCTATACTCACTAGTCACTACTATTCTTCTTTCTATTTTGAGAACAAACTGTAATCAGAAAAGGTTTCTTTTCTATCAACATGCAAGTTGTGTGCAATGCCTCATTGGTGTTTCAAAATGTTGTTGCTCGATGGCCAGGGTCCACTCATGATGCCACTATATTTAACCATTCTGAATTAAAAAGTTTGTTACTTGATTGATTATTATACTGTCAATGTAATGCTGGCCCCATTTTATAAAAATCTAATTAAATATTTTTAACAGATCATTGTGAACAAGGTGTGCTTGGAAATCGCTGGTTACTTGGTGACAGCGGATATCCTTGCAAGCCCTATCTCTTGACCCCACTACTGAACCCGAGCACTCCGTCAGAGCAACGATATAATGAAGCACATATAAAAACAAGAAATACTGTAGAAAGGTTAATTGTTTATGCATTTAGAACAAAGTAGTGTAAAATTATACAAGATAAATTTATTAATTATATGTACTTATTTTATTTCAGATGCATTGGAGTTTGGAAAAGAAGATTTCCTGTATTATCATTAAAAAGTAGGCTAAAACTAATAAATATGCAAGCAGTTATTATAGCAACTGCAGTGTTGCATAATATTGCCAGGAACATGAACTTAGAAGAAATGGAGCCAGAAATATCAGTGCCAGACACATCTCAGGAAAATCAGAATATAATTGTTCATGATAATTCTTCACAATTTACATCAGAACGGCTATCACTCATAAATAATTACTTTCACACATAAATAATACACATTAATATTTCAACTGTATTTTTATTTTACATCACTACAACAATTACACTTAATTTAACATGCAATGAAGCCCAAGTTTAATTATATTCTATATTTTATATCACTACAACAATTACACTTAATTTAACATCCAAAGAAGCCCAAGTTTAATTATATTCTATATTTTATATCACTACAACAATTACACTTAATTTAACATGCAAAGAAGCCCAAGTTTAATTCTATTCTATATTTTATATCACTACAACAATTACACTTAATTTAACATCCAAAGAAACCCAAGTTTAATTATATTCTATATTTTATATCACTACAACAATTACACTTAATTTAACATGCAAAGAAGCCCAAGTTTAATTCTATTCTATATTTTATATCACTACAACAATTACACTTAATTTAACATGCAAAGAAGCCCAAGTTTAATTCTATTCTATATTTTATATCACTACAACAATTACACTTAATTTAACATCCAAAGAAACCCAAGTTTAATTATATTCTATATTTTATATCACTACAACAATTACACTTAATTTAACATGCAAAGAAGCCCAAGTTTAATTCTATTCTATATTTTATATCACTAAAACAATTACACTTAATTTAACATCCAAAGAAGCCCAAGTTTAATTATATTCTATATTTTATATCACTACAACAATTACACTTAATTTAACATGCAAAGAAGCCCAAGTTTAATTATATTCTATATTTTATATCACTACAACAATTACACTTAATTTAACATCCAAAGAAGCCCAAGTTTAATTCTATTCTCTAGTTTATATCACTATGACAATTATACTTAATTTAACATGCAATCGAACCCCAAGTTTAATTTTATTACTATTGTAAATTTTTTAATCTTTCATTTTCTAATTTAGCATTTTCTAATTCTAACTTAAGTTTAGCTATAATTAACTCCTTTTCCTCATCTTCTCTGTCCAGCCTTCTCTTTTTAGCTATAAGGTACTCAGCTAAAACGTTTTCCCTGTGTATGCGGGCTTTAGCAATATCTTCTTGCATTTTGAGTTTCCGCTTTGCTGTGAAAATAAACAATGATCAAATATCCCGGTTATTTTAAAGTTATATGTGATAATACTTTATATTGTCGTTGCAACTTTAAGACCTCTTATGTGTCACTATTGGCGACAACACTTTTTTTACCCCCAAAACAATTATACACATGAGAGTTTTTAAGCAACAACTCACATGTGTATGGGATGATGACTATTAATTCATCCTATACACATGAGATTTTTTGCATTCCATATAACTTCCAAATGTCTAAAAGGCAGGGTTCTAAAGTGGTTTGGCCAAAAATTACACATAAGAGGTCTTAAAGTCGCAACGACGATATTACACTAAAAGAGGTTTATAAACCAGTTTCATAAGTAAGAAATTAAAGTTTTTGTAAACTAGTTAGCGATTTCTGTGAAAGTTATAAGTTCATCTTCTACATATTATAAATAGTAATTACATTACTTGTAATTACTATACTGTGAATCAATAATAACTATAACTCAAGAAAAAGTACCCATAAAACATTTATAATAAAAAATAATGGCCACCCACCTAATGTACTACTTCCGCTAGCTCTATTAAAAACAAAGTTTTTCTGTTTTGAAGGAGGTGTCTCAGAGATTTGTATTTCTTTCAACACTTCCCCCTCGTCAGCACCTCCACCACAAATACCATCACCATTATTGTTGTCACTAATGTTAAGTCCAACCTCAACATTCATAATATCACCCAAAACAAAACTAGACGTGCTTGGAATAGATGCGTCGCCACCAAACTCCACCGAGAACCCTTGGCAAGTGCTACCTAAAAGCGATGTGACTTTGTCCAAGACTTCATCAGGTGGAAAATAGTCTTTGCCCCCACCAGTCTGTAAAAAGAACAAAATTCCTAAATTAAGTAGAAATGTTAGTTGAAAGTAGCGAACCATTCAGTAATCTTAACTAACCTTCATATTGCTGCTCCTCATATTTGCGCAGCGTTTGCGAGCAGACTTCTTCAAGTTATCCCATTTTAAACGAAGCTGGGCTGGAGTTCGTGGGAAACTTGATACAGAAGAATTGAAATTGCCAGCTAAGGATTTCCAAGCCTCATCTTTCAACTTATTATTGGTGGCATTCGTGGCTTTATTATTAATTACCGTATTTGCCGCCACAAGTTGCACAAGTAGCATCGTCTCGTCTTTTGTCATAGGTGCTGATTTTACTGACTGAAAAAATTAAATCTATGAAAGCCTGAACGCATTATATTATTGTACTTAAATATCAACAGTAAATTATACTTACAGGGTTCATCTTATTTCACTTTTATTAGATTTTTGTAGGCGTAAACGTAAATTAAAACACTAACACTGTCACAACAAACAATATCGAAAAGAGCGCGAATAGATAGCTGACATGCGCGTCGGTGCCGATTCTTTGTCAGTGTCAAAACGTTTCGTTTTAGGTATCAGTTTTACTAAAAGCACAATAAATATAGCGAAAAAATCGATAAAATGCTTTAATTATTCTTTTAATTAAATTAAGTTATCCTGTTAACAAATTTAATACGTTTATCAATGTTATACACCTTAACAATATTTCATTTTGAGGGTGTTTTTTTTTTAATGGTTAGCATAGAACGAAACATCTGGTGCGGCTCAGATAGATGAGAGGGAAAAAGCTACCTGTCGTTGGTTGAAGATAGATAGCACTTATCTTTGATTGTGAAACGCAGACTACGGATAGATAGAATCTTACCGCTTATCGGGGATAGCTATCTATCTATGAACTTCGGTTGATTATTGGAAACGGGCGTAAAACAGTTATGAATATGGATGGAGAGGGAGACGGAGAAAAGGAAGTCTGTGACAGCGTGACTGTAATGGGAGAAAAAAATATGTTGCACCGAAGCCAAGTAACATAGGACGAGGGCAGGAAGGTGATGATGATTACGAGTAACTTGAACTGCCCCAACGGCGTCGGAATGCCAAGAGAGACATCACATGGTCAGGTAATAGTTCTTAAGCCATCACCGCTACTCCCATTTTATTAAGTTAGATATTGATAATAAATTGTTAATTGGTAACATATTAGTGCCTCTCACTTTGAGTCATGTTGCCTCATTTTTTTTTTTTATATGAAAAGAAAGTAATAATAACTTGACTGATGAAAAGAACATTGTCAAGAATACCATAATAGACTGGAAGCCGTAGCAGCAACCTTTCATTCTACTAATGAAAGGTTCAGCGGCCAAAAGTAACTAACATAAAAGACTGTGAATACTTTAGTAGCAATAGAAAAATCTTTTTTTATGGCTCTATTACGAGTTTATTCTCATACTAATGTACACCGAAAGTTTGTATGTGTGTGTGTTTGTTACTGACAAGGATAGGTGCACACGTACGTATGTTCCCTTAGGACAGGTTTTCAATATCACATGGGCGGAGCCGCTGGCACCAGCTAGTTGGTATAATGGAAAATATATTAAATATTTAGTTACAATAATACATGTACAGACGCCCGCTGAGTAATTACGTAGATACTCCAGAACAGCACCTGCTGCGTTCCAGACTCCGTTTACTTCGCTGTCGTTACGACATCCAGTCGTACTCTCACGACCCATGGTTGTGACTATGATACTCGTACTTACTGAGACCGGTTCAGAGCAGATACAACTGACCTTTCTAATCCATTCATAGTGTAGTCGACATTATACTTTGCACTACTTATTCCCAATATACTCCCTAGAGCAATGGCGGCTGTGTGATAATGGCCCCGACTTAAGAGTTGTAGATCACGGGTTCAAACCCAGGCAGGCGCATTACTTTGTGTAGTTTATTTCATCACCACTGCTCTCATAACAGTGAAGGAAAACATCGTGAGGAAACCGGCATGTCCTGGAACCAAAAATTCAAAGACATGTAACATCCACCAACCAGCACTGGGCTCGCGTGGTGGATTACGGCCCATTCCCTCTCTCTCCTAAAGAGAAGGCCTGAGTCCTACCAGTGGGAACAATATTAGGCTGATGCTATGCTATGTTATGCTATAATTTATTTCCTCGGGACATCACACGGATGAAGTTGCAGGTAGGACCAATAAGAGGATAACAAATACTTCATAAAAATACACTTTTGTTCACCCCTACTCCGTGGTGTGGCTGCAACCCGATAACTGACAATTGCCGGCACTTACCGGCTACGCTCGCGCCTGGCGCCCTGCAAACAATATTTACTACATCGTAGTTCATCATATTCCAATCGTGGGGAGTTCGCGATTCTACCCACTATTAGCTCAAGAAGGGGAGTATAATTAGTTGCATTAGTGGAATGGAAATTGGATAGGTATGTACAAAGAAAGACAGGGGAAAACTATTTTATTACATTCTTGCGTTATTTTGTTTTACGGAAAGCGTTGCGCCGCTTAAAATCATTCTTATGACTCAAACTCATCAGCATCATCATTACAGCTGATAGACGTCCACAATTGGACATAAGCCTCCCCCAAGTATCGCCAGTAAACGGTCCTCTGTGTCTTGCATCCGTAGGATTCCTGCAAATCTCACGAGGACATCGGTGCACCTTTTGGGAGTCCTTCGAACACTGCGTCTTCCGGTGCAACTTCAGAACCTTTCGGCCATCTATTCTGCGAGCAATGAGCTCGCTGCCACTTAAGTTTGGCGATTTTTGGTGTCGGTAACTTTGGTTCTTCTGCGGATATCTTCATTCCAGGATAGGATTTTTTGGTTGATCACCAAGGAAGGAGTCCCGTAACTTCCTAAAAGATAATGTCCTAGAACGGGTGTTCCGGGGTGATATGGTTCTTCGCTTGTTAAGACTGTTGCCTTCCCGATGCCTTCTTCTCCAGGCAGGCCCGGCCTTCTTGCGATCCCGCTTGGCGACCTCTGGACCATTAGAAAAGAATGCCTGCAATATTATAGAAATCCTAGGTTTCCTAAGACAAAGGTTCAAGTTCCCTAAACTTGAAAGTAAAAATTACCGTTCAAATTATAAAAACTTGACACTACTAACTCTTGTTGTTGAACACGCACACCATTCCTCACAACATGGTCGCAACTATTAGCTTGCGCCCGCGCATGTTTGCTTAGCGTTTGTTTACAAGCCACATTGTTTGGGCAAGCGAACCGCGGCAGTAATTGTAATACTTAGTTGTGTCTGCGCTGCGTGGCCGTGAGGTACTGCGCCGGTTAGCTGCTTGTTTGTGTTTAGAAAGTCTTACAGTTCTCACGTAATATGAGGGGTTGCGAATTGACTAATGACTAGGGCTTTACCTGAACACTTATCGCTGGTTTTAAGTTCGGTCTCGAGTTCGGTTCGGTTCTCTTGAGAACAGTCACTCAATAAACCGCTAGCTTTATTGTTGGTCTCAGCTCCTTACATTTGACTCGCTATTCTTTTCCAATTTTAGCTAGTAAAACTAAAACAATATCAATAGGCTTAGATTTTTTTTATGCAAAATCCTTTAATAACTTCTTCTGCCGCAGCGGGAAGACGTATTAGACTTTTACTAATACCAAACCTATTTTTCTTCAGTTGTCTTGGATTTTCCCTGCAGAAAACACCACGAGTTTTCCCTTCAGAAGTCAACCCATGGCCAAGTAGGCTTCGGCCCTGTTGGGCCCCTACGGTTTTGCTAACATTTCTTCGATGCACGCGTGAAACACTACGAGCCGTCGCTGACTCGGGCTTAGTCCGGACCGTTACCGTTACTCGAAATTCCAAATTAAAAATTTGGGAAAACCAGTCAAGTTCTATTTTTTTTTTTTGCAGGATAAAATACAGTTTAAGAAATATTCGTACTTTCAAATATTACACATGTTATGACAACGTTTACGTCCGTTCAAGTTCCGCTGCTACCAGAAACAAAAAAATAATTATTCACCTGAAAATCTTGACAAATGAAGAGAACAAAGGTACACGGATTAAAAATAACTCCGCGCTATAACATTGACAAAAGCGCCTAACTTTATAACCGCTGAAGTGACAGCGAATAAGCGCTCATTGTGGCAATATGTTGCCGTCTCAATCGTAATGAGCGCATTATTTTGCCACGCTCAACATACGCTACACATGTATGTGTTATATGTGAGTATAGGGATGTTACAGAACTCCATAGCCGTAACCGAAACAATCGGATATCCGAAATGAAAAAATATCCGCAGCCGAAACTAATAAATAATAATAATAATCATTTATTTTCAGGCATCTTGGCCCATGGATCTTGGACATCCTGGACATCCAGCATGGACCTTACAGACTAACATATTTATTATTATTTATTTAAACTTCATGTACAGTAGTGGTACATAGGTGGACTTAATGCAACAAGGCATTCTCTACCAGTCAACCTTTGGGTTAGTTTCGAATAGAGGCGGAGTCTAAATGACAGGTTATTGTTGCTTTTTCCCCGTAAAACAAATGGCAATCTAGAAAAATAAAAGACAAAGCTTACTATTTAATTATACTTATTTAATTTTTTAAATCTATTATCTGTAACCGAAAACAACTATAGGTCTTCTCACATTCACATTATAAAAAGAGGCTATAGAAAAAAGTTAATTTTAAATTCACAAGAGTGTCCTGCCGGAGTCAGTGTTTTCTGATAGTTACAACCTAGGATTTTTTAAGTCAAGACAGAATAAATTGCTCCTAGGCAAACGGGCCCCATCATTGCTTACCATCAAGTGAAATGAAAGCCAATACATAATAATAAAAAAAGCATCTGAAATTAACGTATAATCCGAAATAATTTCATATCCGAAACCGGTACAATATTATTCCTATATCCGTATTCGTTTCCAGATCAGACATGACATCCCTGGTCCCAAGCAAAGTTCCGAGTACCCGGCGCAGCTGACTAATGTGGACAAATTGTGTTGTTGTTGTGTTGTGTTGATGCAATAGGACGCCATGTGAGCCAAAAATGTATGTACGAAGAAGTAGGTCTCATTGGACATATAGGTGCATACCTTTAACAAATTGATTGGGAAGATCTGAACAAACTTTATTAAAAATGACATAATTTCATAGCTGCTGTTACTGTTTTTTTTTTTTTTAATAATAGGTGAGTGAAAATACTACTCAACCGTAAAATTAATTCGAAAATGTGCGTTTTTCCGCTCTGCGTGGTAAGCTAAACCTCTCAGGACTACAGGATATTTGGCTTACTCCACCCAGAGTGGGAAAAGATTTTTGATAATTTTTCACCAAAAAAAGTCACGTTATATATTATTTTATATTAACTCCATTTAAATTCACTATAATCATGTCGGCTAATGTTATATTTTGTTTGTTATTGTGATAAGAGCTCATTATTGAAATTAAAACAATCGTCGTAGCTTCTCTGAGTCAAAAGTTAAACTGAATGGAAATCTCGAAGCGCAGCAAATTAAAATTAGATTAACTAGCAAATTAAAATTAAATTAATAAAATTGAAATTAGATTAATTCAAGATGGTGACGCTTCCCCTCCACCGCGCACAATGCCTTATAGGTTTCACTTAGCGTACCAAATTCTTTGATTTAGTAGCTATCCGTAATAAAATGTAATTAAATTTTAGATGGATATAATAGATATATAACTGGAACTTCAAACTATATCCATAGTTTTGTTATCATTCTTTTATTTTAAAAATGATGAGATTACTATGAATCCTGTCAGGCAAAATTATAGGATAGAGGAAGCTTTAACTTAGGCTCTATTCCTACCCACACCAGGCTAAGCCAGGCTAAATATTTAACGTTAATACGTGGCTCATCTAGTTGGACACGTCCTGCACAGCTCTCCAGAATACCCATTTCGCAAATCCAATGTCCCTACTCAAGTCAAACAATCACAAGTTTAATCTAGTTTGGTATCTCAGAGCAATTCAGGACATAGGTACCTCTCGTTAACTTGACGAGGGCTACGTCGTCTGCGCCCTGACAAATGACAAACGGTGCAGTTAAGATTGCCTTGTTTCGTTCTTCAGAAATATTGCTTTAATTCTATTTGTATGTTAGTTTTATCTGGATGCAAGTAATCAAGCCTAACATGAACCTAACCTAGTTAGATAATCAGGCTGCGTCGTGACTGCCCTGCGAGAGATCCCTGGCGTGCTAGCTAAGTATGTGTCGCGGTGAATGGACAGCTCTGACTAATCACAAGCAACGGTGGAGACTGAGAATGTTCTGTCCGTTGCGAGGAATTTATCTGGACATGACTATAAGGCAATTCATCGACTTTAGGAGTTGTTGTGAATTAAAATGAAGATTTTAGTAGTCATCTACAATACATACACTTCAACACGTTAACGATGTCTTTAATACTCGTATCATGCGGATTTTATCACGCATGCGGATTTGCTCCTGCTGATATGCGGAATTCCAAAAGGCAAAAAAACCGCGTACGTACTGCACGCATTACAATAAATACTTGTATGGATATTTGCGGAGGTTACGCATGCGGAGTAAATCCACACGATATTAAAAACACCCTAGCACTTCCCTGACGCTGCCTTTAGCTCACTAAAGAAAGAGTCGCCTGAAAGCAGCTTGCCAGTTAAATCTTGCTAAGCATTTCACCTTGAGAAATGAAGAAAACTGAAGAAGAGAGCTCTGTCGACGACTTCTGTCGAATCGGACATAATATTGGCGTACTAGCAAGTATGGTGTCGTTCGGTGTCACCCGAAAGTCGGTCAACAGTAAAACTGTCGGTCCGACCTAATGTGAACCCGCTCCAACAGTTCGACTGCGTTAAGAGCTCGTGGTAAGTCCTTAGCTGTCAAACTGCAATTGCAACGACCCGATGAGTATCATATGTCAATTTGACAGCATAAATGTCAATCTTATCACTATCGTTTGACAGTTATATGAGCACTTCATTCAAAGCCAAGCAAGTTGAATGTCTGATAGAAGAATATCTAGGCTCGCTTCCAAACTCACATAGCTTGATGTCGTGGGAACTAGATCTTCCTCAACAGTAAGTACCATCTGCGTTTAATAATGTCTTGAGAGCCCGACACTCGCGACACTCCTGACAGCGCCGGGATTCCTGGCGTGCTCTACACAGCAATACATAAGTGTCAGTGAGCGAAGGTCTCTCGATGTCCGTGCTATTGCGGCAAGTGACAGCCCTGACAAATGACAAGCGATGGTGTTAAGGTGCGTGCCCAACGGAGTGGGCAGCGACAATTATTTAATGTAGTTTGACGAGAGAATATTGTTCAACGTAAATACAATATTGTATAAGTAATTAAAACAAAATTACATCATACTAGGAATTACTTCTGAATCAAAGGTACCTTCACAAATACACACAAGACAGCCAGACCACCTGGTTACTCAAATATTTGTCCTGTGCTGGGATTGAACCCGCGACATACAGCCCAGTAGTCAATCGTTCAACCACTTGACCACCCGTGCCGTCAAAGGCTCATAAGGATTTTAATTACCAGAATTGTAGGTTACAAAACTATCAATATGGCTGTATTTTATAGTAGTCGCATGAGACTGTGCAACAAAAACAATAAAAAAAGACAATAGAATATTTGCTAGTCGCTTTTGTATTTATTTGTTTTAAAAGGCAAACCCATAAAACTCTTTATCAAGGTATTTTAAATGATCAAAGCATTAAAAACATCAATATTTAGACTATTCAGAAGAATTTATTAGTCACGAAATATGCAAAGTTTCAACTATTACTTGATAATGTTCATGAATAATTCATGTCGTGGCCTTTAGTCCAGTTTGGCGTTAAACGGGACAAATAAATAGTTAATAATGACTCTATTAAGAATTCCCTACAATCTTATTATTGCGATGATAATGTTGTTACTATTAGTCTAAAACTAAAATTTGGTTTATTAGACTAATAGCTATTTAATCCAATTGACCCTTCATTATTTAGGCCATAAACGCCTATAAAGAAGTTTAGGTATAGATATTTATTGAGCGTATTATTTATTTAAAAGCTATCATTAATAATAAATTACATACTACAGTGTAGTACTTATTGACCAATCAAGGACGTTAGGCTCAATTCCGAATCGATAAACAAAAATCAGTAATAAAAACCCAACTTCTTTGGACTTATAATCCTTTTTATAAAACTTCATGCAAAATTAACGACATCATAATAATTCGCATGTGTTAATTAACTGTACAATAATTAATTATAATACATATTTACAAATCGCTCATAATTACGCCACATGATACACAAAGCCGCAACAAGTTTGTTCAGACCCTAACACATGATCCGTAGGGTTGCCACCAATGCCACCTGATTTATTATCCTGCAGACAAACACATTAGCACAACCTTATATTTACACATCTGCCACGGGAACATCAACCTTATATCCCAGTGATAAAGTAATCGGTAGTTTTGTATGAGGATGTATGGAGATCATGAATCAGCATCGCCATATTGAATTTTAACAGCAATTGCGAATAAAACCGTCGGCCTGTCAAAATATTTAAAGTTATTTGTGTGCGCAAGAGTGTGAGGAAGCCGGTAGAGGCGGCCATTGTTTTTTTTTTCAAATTTAAATATTGAAGGGAAACATTTGGCCTTTATTTTAAACCTTGAAAAGATATAAGTAAGTATCGGTAGTAATCGCACATATAGTGTGATGACTTCATATTCCATTATTTTCCACTAAGTCATATTTATTTGTATAAACAAATGTTCATGATTCATTGCTCTATCTTCTTTATTAGTAATTGCTTCACATGTTTTTACACATTTTTATGAACAATCAATGTCTTTTTACAATTAGGTATCGACATATTTGTTGCTGTTTTTAAGATTCATATCTTACAATAAATGGCTTATTTGACGTAGTTTATTACCAGTTTAAAATATATGTAACTTATAGAATATACATATATCACACCTGTATTTTCTCAAGAAGTTAGGCTGACGTGTATGCAAGTACACCCAAATTTGACCAGTTAGGTTGAAATCCTATAAGTGAGCTTTAACCTAGATACAAATACGCATTACAGGTTTGTAAAGAAAAAATCGAGTCGAAATTATCTAATAACATTTTGCCCGCGCGTGAAATTGAAGCAACGATCTCATACTCAGCAGTCGAGCTTGTGACCACTATACTATCAAGGCCGGTAAGTAGACTTTTTTAAGATACCTAGTATTTGTAGTTATACTTATATTTTTTTTATTATTGATAGGCTCGCGTTTGATCACTAGCTCACCTGATGGTAAGCAGTGACGTGACTGAAGATGGCGCACGCTTGCCTATTAGTAACCTATTTACTCTTGACATAAAGACCTCTAGGTTGTAGCCATCAGGAAACACAGACCCAGTAAGGAATTCCACTCTTTAGGTTTGCGCACAATGAACGTGTTTGCAAAACGCTTCGTACGTATGGGTGAAAACGAAATTGTGTGACTCTTGTACCACGTCGCCCTTCTATTTCTCACACAGAGCCTGCCAACATGTTACGAGCCCACCTAATCAGTAATCGCGTTTCGCCATCGGCCCACATTTCGTCACAAAACTGGTTCCAATAACTTAGCTCCGACCACAAATATCGACTAATTAGATATTATTTATCGTCCATAAATTACTATTAATTACACTTCGAAGCTAACTTGCGTTGTTTATGACGAGACAGCCTCGTAACTCGCACTTTAATGATTTAAACAAGCGAATAATATAATAATATAATATAATATTTCCACAACTATCACACAACACCGTCTAGTCCCAAGCTAAGCAGAGCTTGTGTTATGGGTACCAGACAGCTGATAAACATACTTATATATTTCTAAATACATACATATTATAGATAAATAACACCCAGACACAGGACAAATGAACGTGCTCATCACACAAACATTTGTCCTGGGTGGGAATCGAACCCACGACCTCCGGCATAGCAGTCAGGGCCACTAACCACTAGACCAACAGGCAATTGTCAAATTTGTAATTGTAAATGTACATTGGCATGGCAGATTGTGCTTAATTAGGCATTACAAGTAAACTTCTTAAAGTATTTAAGACTGTTGGTTAGTTTCTTTGACATACAAACAAACGTCATCTCTAGGAAATTTGTTTTTAGGTGGGAAAAACATCCAATGACATCTCCCACCCTTGGGCTGAGCGGGGAATAGTGTCAGAGTTTTACTGACTAAAAACCCAATCCTGATCCTTCTTTGCCTTCGTTCCAGGGCCCCAGGGTACACTTTCACATTACCCATGGCCCCAGTAGGCTTCGAACCTGCTGGGCCCCTACGGTTTGCTGACATCTCCATGAGGCGTGCGTGGAACGATACGCGCCGTCGACGATTTGAGCCCGGTCCGGACGATTACCGGATGGTCGGACGGCGAGCTACCCTTTGCTCGCCGTCCGTTAGAGCAAGCCCACTACCCTTATAGACTTGTGACGTCACATTTTCATGGTCATGCTGACGATGACCATGAAAATGTGACATGGCGGTAAACACAACTTTTTTAAGGCTAGATCGCATTTAAAGAGTTGATATTAAGTTCTAATCTAATTAAGAAAATTCTTCCGCTGACAAATACGCAACGCTATCTATCGCTATCGCTTTATTTTTCTCCTTTCAAAGCGAACTTTCGAAATACTTCACCCCCCTAGCCACGTTACCATTGTTTCATTAAGCGTGAACGCTTGGAGCTGGCCACGCCCCCAATTCCTTTGTTCTGACGTCATCTCAACGCTCAGTCCCATTGTCAGAACAAAGGAATTGGGGGGGTGGCCAACTCCAAGCGTTCACGGTTAACGAAACGATTGTAACTTGGCTAGAGTTTCATTGCTCACAGAAGGATAAGACATTATAGCTGAGTCAAAACTAGCATAATTTTTAGGTACTGAATGTTTAAGAGATTGTTGGTTTTAGTTGAAAATGTGGCAACACTGAATTAATTTAATGTTACTATGTTTGTTAGATGCTAATTAACAATTGAAACATGTTTCTTGTTTATCTAGCTCATTGAAGACATGTTTTGGCTTGAAACAACTTGCCTTGTAGTCCTAAATGATAACAAGCACAGAGCGATAATAAACAATTAGCAATTGCTTGGTTATAATAATAGAAATAATAATTTATTTTTTATTTCACACAGTCAGTACCACTAATAGTCTACTACTAATACAGTAATAATATCAATAGGTACATATCACTACATAGTATAAAACAATGTCGCTTCCCGCTGTCTGTCCCTATGTATGCTTGGATCTTTAAAACTACGCAACAGATTTTGATGCGGTTTTTTTAATAGATAGAAGGATTCAAGAGGAAGAGTTATATGTATAATACATGCTTAATATATTTAATATCACCATTGCACCCGTGCGAAGCTGAAGCGGGTCGCTAGTTATAAAAAAAAATTAAATAAGAACCGCCAAATATATTTTATTGAATTGAATTATTTGGTAAACAACGTTAATCAAAATGTATAAGCATGTCTAATTTTATTCGAATTTGGTCTTAAAAATATCAACAAGTCAATCAATTAGTCAGTTCTAATCGTCCGTGTCCTGTGCTATTTAACATGTAGATATAAAAGGCAATTCTTAGAAGAATGATCAGCTCATACACATGTAACAGCGCTGTGGCTGAGCACTGACACCTCGTTAAGGATGACGCAATAAGGACCTATCACACGAGTTACTTCAAGTTGTTGCGATTTTCGATCAATAGTTGGTATATTATTTCTACGACGAATACTACGTGCCTCTCAATGTTTGCCGCGCTGGATAAATACGGAAACATAATTATTCTCTTTTTATTTTGGGGGAGAAATCATCAAATAACTGATCCTGCTCTGCGTGAAGTGAGGGAGTATCAGAGCTTTACTGACTTAAACCCCTCTATTATAATACGAATGTTTCTAATTTACTCTTTTGTTTAAGATAACAAGATATTTATAGACTGAAACGGTGGTGTCAGTTAA
The DNA here is from genome assembly GCA_958295575.1 of Leucania comma. Classification (NCBI taxonomy): domain Eukaryota; kingdom Metazoa; phylum Arthropoda; class Insecta; order Lepidoptera; family Noctuidae; genus Leucania; species Leucania comma. The sequence goes on along the minus strand of OY282478.1, from coordinate 23,284,802 downwards.
TACACAACAATATTAACATAAAATATAACTTACACAATGGAATAAATATTGTCAAAAGAACAGACCGCGTAAGGAACAGTATACTTCTTTCCAAAACACATTTGCAGATGTAGGGTACTCAGCCGCTAAACTAAAATGTGACTGAGCAGGCCACATCTGCCGCATGTCGCAACAAAATTGGCCGAAGGCGACCAATGACTGGATTCCGAACAGCAAGAGCCGGCGACGCGGTAGGCCCAGAAGGAGATGGCGTGACGATTTAGACTCCTTTCTAAAGGATTGGCCGGAAGTGGCAAAAGACAGGAAAAAGTGAAAGAATGGAAGGGAGGCCTTTGTCCTGCAGTAGGACACTACAGGCTCATAATAACAATAAATATATACACAATGATATAATATCTGGGGCGGACGTAGGACGTCAGATTTCAAAGTGCTAACACTCTCCATATACCTTCACTTACCCTTTGCGTTTCAAACCCACCGTGGAAAACACCTCCCTGCAGCAGCAATCCTGGGATATAGAACGAATCGAACAGTGAAAGAAGTGTCTCTTATATATTTAATTTCCCTTAGACTGTGGATAGCAAAATTAATGTGATAATATACCTACATAGAACAATAACTAGGTACTAGATCATCGAAAATTAATTACATATAGATAAAAACTGTTTTTCAAAGTTGAAAAGACTACACGCTGAGTTCTAGTTCATAATCTGAACCAAGACATGATCTTATTTGTTTTACAGAAGCAACAAAAAGCGCAAGCACGTGACTGTCGCAAAATCGCTAATCGCATATGATAAAAGTATTGCGTCTGCATCGGATCTTAACCTCACGACATCAATAAAATTAATGTGCCAACATTAAACAAAACACAAGTTATCTGCATGATTTATGTGTTTTTATATCCTCTGTTTTAAGCACTAAAGGTCACTTTAGAGGTCACTATAATTAGGAACATGTCAAACTAAATATTTGTTTTAAAAATATGTTTTGTGTAGAGGTCTAAGGTTAATGTTTATCTATTGATATTCAAACAACATACAAACGTAATCGGTTTTCGATGATAGATCTAAGCACTCTATAATATACTGGGGCCAAGCATCGATTTCCCAAAGGAAGGCTCGGCCCCGGTGTGAAAGGCAAAGAAGGAAAAGGAGTGAGTTTTTAGTCAGTAAAAGTCTGACACTAGAGAGATGTCATTGGATAAGATTGGATGATTTTCCCACCGAAAAAAAAGCACTCTATAATATGTATGTAGGTAGGTACATATTAGTAGCTAGGGGTTATTTTCTATTATACTATGCACGATTATACATCTAAATCTTACTCATTAATCACTCTATCTGTTGGTGTCAATTGCATGACAATCCGTTCAGCGGTTTTTGAGTTTATCGCGTTTATACAGACACACAGACGTGTGGACTTTGTTTTACACAAGAACATTTGATAAAAGGAAGATATTTGTAACGTTTCTCACTCCGCAAAGAGTACTAAAGTTAGTAGTTTTAGCTATTTGTTCTCAAGAGAAATACCTATAATAAAATTATAATACTCAAGAATACTCTATCATTTAGAGGGTCTTGATGCTCCACAGCCAAAAGGGTTGACAGAAATATTACTCACAAGAAAAACAGCCAAACCAAATACATATAAAACTGTCATGTTTCCAAAAAAAAGCTCGCACTATCTTCAGAATACTGAAAAGTCTTCTTACAAATCTAACTTGGTACACATGTGACCGCCATACGTGGAAACAATATCCCACGATAAATCCGTCGTCGCGCGGCGCAATAACGCATGCGCTACAAATTGTAATGCGCGCGCGCAGCTAAACGTGTCAGCGCCTTCGACGACGCCTGCCGTAATGTACGGCGCGGGGAGAAGTGATGACTACTGCGGATACGGGAATCTATTAAGTACCAATTTTTTGTAAGAAACTGTAAGTAAAGATCGTATTCGAGTTATTATTTATGATTGTCATAGAAATCTGTATTACTAATATGCCTACATCTTTATCAGAACTAGAATACCTACTCATTTATTTTATCAAAAATATATTTTTACACCGTTAAATTTTGATCGTTTTAATCCCGTGGACGGTCGATTAGCAAAAAGTAAAATTTAAAAATGTAGTACTTTTTTTTAAACTCGAATTAATTTACGCATGTATGAAATTATTTTTTTTAAGTAAACGTCAGCTGGGCGAGTTCAATGACGTCGGTAGTTAGTACGCAACGACCGACAACTACCAGCAAGGTCATTGACTCGTTTACTTCAACAAATTAATTTCGTACTTGCGTATATTAATTCGAGTTTTAGAAAAAAAAGTACTTTATATTTTTATTTTATCTTTACAAAACGACAGCGTTTTATGTACCGAATCGACCCACCACGGGATTAAAACGATTAAAATTTAACGGTGTATAAACATTTATTTAATACCTACCTGTAATAACTAATGTTTGAAACCACTTGCTCCGTGACTCATCACAGACGGTTCATTGGAAGACCAGTGTCCGACAGTATTTTTCTGTCTGGCAACATTGCTGAAATGAAACTTTTTTGGCGCAGCCGTGAAGCACACACAATGTTGTTATGTTGTTGTTTTTATTTGTTTAAGTTGTTTTATCCTGGTGACTGTCGCGAAATAAATATATTTTCTTTCTTTCATGAAGCTGAAGAGTTGGTTTGTCTGAACACGCTAATCTAGGAGCTAACGATTCGAATTGTAAAGTTATTTTAGTGTTAGATGGCTGATGGATAGTCCCACGGGAGCGAAGCAGTAACAGCTAAAGACGTAGGTGTAACCACGGAGGATAGCTAGCTATGAATAAGAATTTCCACCCATTAAGAAGGCCTAATGGGTGGAAATTCTTAAAAATCCCCAATCTATCAGCAGATATTTCTGCATTTTCAAATCACTAAAATAAGCATCAGTTCACCAGCGCAGCCTCACAGAGGAGAGTGTCCTGAGAGAAGTCAGGTCGTGTCAGGTAAGCAGAAAATACATTTTGATACAAGTGCAAAAAGTTTGTCATTGCGACCGAGGCAGATTTCGCACGAGCCGTAGACGAGTGTGTTATAGAGCCGAGGGCGGCAATGACCAATTTACTCGTACCAAACAACGTTTTTCAATATACTTACGACTTGTAGGGGTCGACGCGCGCCCAGCCTGATACGATAAATATAATAAAATTGTGGCATTCAATTGCGTGCCTAAACAAGTGGGATAAGGAGCTAGGATAGCTCTTCCTATAATTCATGATCCATCTATGGCCTACCTAGTGGTTTTGTCCACCACTTTGGTGTGTCTTACAAAAATTATATATAGATTGTTTAACATCACAATATCCTGCAAAAAGTCAACCATGGTGCCGATCTTAACAGAAATAGTCCATGACTTAGGCCTGCCAGTATCACGACAAAAAATATGCTCAAGCCGCGCGGCACAAACCGCTCGTGAGCTAATAAACGTGTCAGCGCTGCGCCTGCGCCTGTTCAGAATGTATGACAACACGACTACCACGGATACGGAAAAAATAAAATATGGAGGCATTTCTAATAATATTTTTGTATGCGGTGAGAAAAGATGATTCGCAGAAACACTTGGAGTTGGTTGAGCAAGAAATGGACGGAGATATATGATCCTGTTCAGATATTCAGCAGGCATTTTGAAATCCGACATTTTCCTTGAAAGCCTACTTACTATGGCGGTCTAGAGTAAGGATTATGTAGATTTAATACGAGGCTTTTTCAGACTGATAATCTTGATAAGAACAATTTTAAGCTATTTACCCTTCTTGCAGTCGAGTAAAAAAGAAATATTGCCAATAAACCCATTAAAATAATCTAGACTAAAATCATTCCATCTAATATGGGTCCCGACTGCTGCAGTCAATATGGTCCACATTAGAATTTATTATATGTTTTAAGCGAGAACTACATTAGACCGACGCACACGTGGACCACGCCTAATTTGTACGTAGAACAACATCGCGTGGCGTGGATCTAATGTAGGTCTACAAATCTAGTTGTAGACTTACATTAGATTCATGGCCCACGTGTGCGCAATCCGAGATTCACCACATTTTAAAAAAAAGTACAACAAAAAGCACCGAAACGAATTCTTAGTATGTATTTTAGCTGAAAAGAAACAAATTTCCCAGCAACACAGCTGGCTGTTCATTATTGAACAACCTAGAAAATACTAATAAAGAAAAATAAATGCTACTTAAATCCCTAGTCTAAGAATAAATTACTTAGGTACAGCGCGAGTTCCAGCCAGCGTTATTAAAATGTAAAAACTTCAGCAAACTTGTAATGAATTCAGCCCATTTGAAATTCGACAAAATCTGTTGAAATATTATCGTCCTAACTTTCTGTTTTCTAACAGCCATTTCAAAGATATTTGTCTGATGAGAATTTAAACTATTAGCCTACTTAGATTCTTTGGAATTAATTCAAGATTTAAGACTTCCTTCAAGGATATCGTAACTCCTTTTAAAGGGAATGCCTCTTGAGAACTACTCAGTTATTCAAGTTTGTTTAAAGAACGTTTCGACATTCTTTAAGTAATCTTTGACCAGTATAATTTGGATCATCCGCAGATCAGATAAGTCCTGTTATTATCATGCATTTCATCTTCTTCTTCTTAACGTGTCGATGGCAAAATTACTTAAATTCCTTGCCTGGCCCAGTATTCACTGATGCGTGATGCAGGATGGAAGGTGACGCCGCACAAACACTGCATTTCATAAAAATGCATTTCATACTGTCCAAAAAACTCCAAACTCTGTATGAATAGTTTCTGTTATGAAACTCCAGATGTAAACAAACGTTCTCAACGTCATCATTTCAGCCGAAAGACGTCTACTGTTGGACATTATGCCTCCCCCAAGTGTCGACCGGTCCTGTGCGTCTCGCATGTATCGGATTCCCGCGACCGTCGCAAGGTCCACTTTATGGGAGGTCTTGCAACGCTGCATTTTCCGGTACGTGGCCGCTACTCCAGAACCTTTCGGCCCCATCAACAACAACAACAGCTCGCAGAACAAATGATTTATAAATAAACAATTCTCTACGTTTTCATTTAACTTACATCTTGACTCGACGACAGCCTCATTCAATCCCTCTGCTGGTCACATAGCCTCGTTTAGTTCCGATACCGAGTTGCAAGCCAGTACTGGCTGATGTCACAGGTTATCGCGCGACCGCGGCGCCCGCGCACCCACTGATTTCTGCGAATCCTTATCACTTCGCCTCGTAGTAAATATTTTAAGACGGATAATATTATATCGTGACTGGCTTTCTGTGTATAATTAAATGAAACAGTTTAATTAGATTACGTTCTTGGGATTTGGAGGTTAAAGCAACCTTTGATAACCTCAGTTTAAAGATGAAAATATCGTAAAAAAATCCTTCGAATTTCAAGGCTTAATTTAGGTAGGAGAAGAAATGTTAAAGGTCCTAACGTTAGGCCGATAAGGAGAGGTTAACTATTTGAGGATCCCCACTCTATCGTAATGTTGGGGAGCGTGAGTCTTGTTGTAAGAGTTATCAAAAAAACTAATATTTATTTTCTTGAAATCTATCGGTTATAAACATGGATTGATAAAGAAAAAAAGGATGCTATACATACCTATATGGATAACTATTGCCGTAAATTAAGTCCCATAATTATCTCTTTCTAATACCTTACCTAACAAAGTATTTTATTTAACCTTTTGAATATCGTAATTAGAGACACAATAGAAAGACAATGGACACCGGTGTGCTCTTGGGTCTTTAATGTAAAGAACCAATGACCGGGAACTGTGAACATAAATAAAACATAGAAAATTAAACCGAACTGTGATCCTTCATTTTATGATAATATATCATCACCTGTCTCCACACCACTGAGATGAAGAGTGACAGCTCCACATTTACATGAGTTTCTGCAGAAACATAGCACCAACACCCATAAAAGGGAGTAGGCAGCAAAAACAAGGCAATTATGACAATGAACTACTTAAAACGCCGAGGTACAGACAACAAACAAAACATGAAGTATGTCTGTATTTTTTTTTAAATAACTAACCAATCGTAATTTAATACTGTAATATGTTTTAACAAAAATAATTAATATTATAATCAACAAGTTTTCATTAATAAAACATGTCTCAAAATACAAACAATCGTCACTATCTTGCACCCAGTACCAACTTCCAACTTCATTATTTTTTATACCTTCATTACACACTTGCTAAATAATTCATTTGGACCATATTTAATCTGACGCCATATTGTATTAATGGAGGTAGGTATGCTAGCTATCCAGTATCTCCCGGTTTGGTTCGCCATCAGCTTTGCTATAGTATACTATTAGTCCGATAATATGGACGTTACAATGCAGACTGCCGAGCCTGCGTATGTGCGGAGTCTATAAGGTCTGTTGGTTCGCTTTAATGAGTTTTTTTAGTATTTTTATTGGTTGTTACCGGATAGCGATCGCTGATAAATGGTTTATTAGCTATTCGAAGGACAAATAATAATATTTTAACTGTTTCAAGCCCTGTTACTTTATGACTTCCATTTGCTTCACTAATAAATAATTAGTTCAACAACTTTTTTGACTTTGACGTACAAGTATTTTGCTGGTATTTTTCCAATGGAATATATGTTACTTAATGTTGGTATAACAGCATGCCCTCAACATTGCAATAATGTACAACAAAAATATTTCACCAGGTAGTAGGTACACCATTTACAACCCTTATACTATACCATACCTGAACCTCAATACCTCTCAGTCATATTGATTTTTTCTATGAGAAAACCTTTTTATAAAGCCGCCAAGCGAGAAGTGACAGGCGACAGTCTGACAATTTAGTAAGTTTCTTTGATCATGTTCCCTGTCGCAAAAATGTCACAAATATGTTTCATTGTGATTATTACATTACAAAGGGTTCTGGAATTACCCAGCAACAAACCCTGAGTCTTTGATTATATCAAAGCCCTGAGTTGAAGTTTGTACCTAGTAGACAATGGTAAAAAAAGGCTATAAAGTACGACTGCTGGGCACAGGTCACACGTCTCCTATTTAATAAAATAAATATGCTATTCAACTATTTACAATTTAAAAAAACTTTTTGTCTCGTTCTAGGTTGTTAAAAGTGATTCGAGTAGCACCGAAAACTATTTTGGTTATTACAGATCCTTGTCAGATATTTATAGTGAACTCTATTTCTTCTCTTTCTAGTCTCAAATTAACCCAAAGGTTGACTGATGGAGTATGCCTTGTTGCAATAAGTCCGCCTTTATGCCACTTACTTATTATGTGGTACCACTATTCTACACGAAGTTTAAATAAATAAAATTTAGAAGTATTTCTCCTAATTAAAAATGTACTTTAGGTTCATTCCTTGGTGTAAAAGTTCACATTGCATGGTATTTAAAGTGTCAAAGGGAGGACTGATGCATTGTTTGAGAGAGTTACCGTGGCCCTGAGACGCAAAGGGCCACTGAAGAACCATGAAGGTTTTAGTCAGTAAAAGGCTCATACTCCCTCTCGTTTCACGGAAGAAGTTATTTGACTATTTCTATTCTAAAACTCAATAAAAAACGGTGTCAAAAGGTTTTATGGTAGTTGATAATGAATAAATTAAATTACACAAGAAAGCCTTTTTTTCCAGCTACAACCTTGTTTAAATTGATTACTTAATTTGACACTTATTTACTGATTTTAATATATCACCGTAGGTTCCTACAGGAACCCGATATTGCGTGAAGGCTTACTCCAAAGATGCCCAAATATCTCTGACTTGTACAGTCTGTTTCCAGCTAAGACCAGTCTTTTTAATTTCATCTTGCCAGCGTGTTAATGCATTTGTGGCCCTAATTATTGACCTTATTTTGTCTGTCGTCTTTTGTCTAGTTTCTTTATTTTGAGCAGTAGTTGATAAAGCATATAGCATAGCATCAGCCTTATAATTTTCCCACTGCTGGGACTCAGGCCTCCTCTCGAGGAACCTCTCCACCATACAAGACCTGTGCGGGTTGGTGGATGTCACATGTAACTTATAACATTATCGCATAAAACATCTATCGCACTTTGCAAGAATTATTTGAATTTTCAAAACCATCATAACACATACAAATTGTCACATTCGGTCATATCCTTTTTCGAAAACAACGTCACGGTCGCGTTATGGCGTCCAATGGGGCATTAACCACAGAGTATTTTTTTTCATTAAGGTTTTTTTTTTATAATGTTGTGGCATGGCTATTTGGCCTTTGTGCCACTTTCTATTAGTGTCTGAGCAAATTGTCAGACTATGTCATCAAGCTGCACCTTAGATTTTATAAAAAATCTATGAGATGCACATAATGTCATGGGCGCGCCGTGGTGTTGTCAATTCATAAATTCATAGTCTCCTTGTTTTTATTTTATTTATTTATAATTTATTTTATTTTATTTTTATCTTTTTTGCACATTGCACCGTTCCGGCGTCTTTTTGTCAGCACTGACCAACACTGAAAACCAGCGCTGTGTGCTCATCGCATTGTGCATGAGGGCACAGCTTTATGCTGAGCGTTCGGCCGTTTTGCACGGATGTGGCGCATATCTTTCCTATTTATGTTTGTCTAGTTCTTAGTTGCGTCATTCCGTGTGAATAAACAGATTTTCTTTCTTTCTTTCTTCTTCTTCTTTCATGTCTTCGAATTTTTGGTTCTGAGACATGCCGGTTTCCTCACGATGTTTTCTTCCACCGTTTTGAGAATACTGGTGATGAAATAAATTACACAAAGTAATGCGCCTGGCTGGGTTTGAACCCGCGACCTACAACTCGTAAGTCGGGGCCGTGACCACTTGGCCACCACAGCTTCTCCTCATATTACATGCCGCTTAAACATTACTGGTGAAATGTGGATGCACAATAGACACTCCCCTGCTATCCTTTCAAGGAAAACTGGCGTTATGTTATGTTACTTGGATACCTTAGAAACTGGTGGTTATTCGCAGAACTTTCGGCTCTTAGGTTCCAATAGCTCGGTGATCTCAGGTGTCCCATTCATGGCCAGTGTTTATCAGAAGCCGTGAGTCACACAGACAAACGGACGTGCTCCCACATGAGTGTATGTAAGTATGAAGGTGTCGCATGCACTCGCGTACGTGAGACTCAACTTGATACGGGTTTTTCTCGAGAAGTCGCGCAGCTTCCTACGAGAATGGACGAGGGTTGTGGCTTTTAATAATGGAATTATCGTACTAAAATTTAAACTGCATTAATTATTTAGTAATTCTCCACAAAGAATTAAAGACCACTGATGTATTCATCTTTTACCGTTTCTGGACCTGAAAATTGATACAGTAGGTACCCTGATATGAATAGGATCACAGCATTTTGACGAAATTCTTATTAATATAAATTTGTGATCGCCCTCCCTATATAATACTTAAATATACAGTTTAATTTCCGAACCGAGTCTCGAAGATTTTTCCAAATCGCAAAAAGTAATTATGTCGTGATGTAACTACGGTTTTCAAACATTTTACATTACTTATGTCCTGTCTTGTCAATGTGACGTACCCTATAGGTTTTGATTTCCTTGCGTGAATCAATCTAAACAGTGCATAAAGAGTAGAAGCCCTGAGTATTTGATATTAATTTCAAGTTAATGCCATTGCTGTAAAAAGTTTTGATAGACGGCAATAAACTTATCATATAAGGGTTCCTTTGTTACAAACTGAGGCATGGAACACTAAAAAAAATATGTTGAAATTCAGAAAACTCATAATCTGCTAACCTTTCTCAACCATGTTGCGGTCTGCTTCCAGGCTGACCGGATACTGCTTAATACTAAGAGGTCCTCTACTTGGAGCTTCTTCAACAAACTGCGTATTCTAAAATACTCCAACACTCACATCAACAAAATTAATGTAACAACGAAACATTACATGTGAACCACACAATTCTGAATTTAAATCAGATAGGTAGGTACTCAACTCACACATTCACTCATTTGCATACCTCCCACTCGGAAATAGTGATGTGTAACCAGCATATAAACTGCTATATTATCACTCCTCTTTCCAATTAGTCTATAATAAACCGGCTGACTAATCAATCGTGGTATCAATTAGCTTTCGTTGCCAGCCCTGCGGCCGCGTGGTTGCGCCCGCGCAGGTTCCCCGTACAACGCGAGGTGACACCGCGCATGCGCCGTAGAATCTTAATTACTATTTTTAGAGTTATAGAAGCTGGAAGGGCCATCGTGGATGTATAACTGAAATGTGTTATGTGTGGAAATATCTAGTTATTTTATATTCATTTACAAAACATCGTTTATACGAGTACCGCGTACATCGAAGGACTGGAACAATTTGCCTGCTACGGTCTTCCCGTCCGATTATGATTTAAGTGTCAAGTTTAAAGTGAATAGGCCCCTAATAAACTATTTTTTTAAATAGGTTATATCATCCAATAACATCCCCCGCCGTTGGGCGAAGCGGGAGGTAGTGTCCGACTTTTACTGACTAAAAACCTACCCCGTTCCTCCTTTGCCTTGGTTCCAGGACCCTGGTATGCATTTTCATACTTTCCCAGAGCCCTCCTAATAAACTAATACGTCTCACCATCAACGATTGTATCACTGCTTACCATCAGATAAAACCACAGTCAAGCATTGGTTTATAAAATTTAAAAAAAAAAACAAGCAACTATAAATCCCAAAATTCACACACATGTAAACTTATGTACAGAAATATATATACACGATAACTATCTATAAGCCAATGGCTTAACCACTCCGACCATTTAACGGTTCTTTTATGAAGTTACAAATACAGCTAAACTGTCTCATGAAAGGCAGAATAGGAAGGCAGGTAGAAAACTGCCTAAGGCATTAGGTCCTTCCAGTCACTGTTATAATCTGCAACTACCTAAGTACCTAGCAGTCGCACCTTCTACCTTCAGGTATATCGTAATGAGATACTTACTGGCAACACCTCTGTATTAGCCGGTATTGCCCAACGATGTGGCTAAAAGGAAAAACTACTCAATTAAAACAGCTGTTTATTGCCAAGAACCTGTCCCTTCCGTTCTGCAGCTTTTATGACCATTCTTGATTAATAGTTAAGATAAGTTTATAGTTACATGTGTATTTATAATTAAGTAGTTTACGAGGAACTGCTCAAAGAAAATAGGGGCATATACAACCCTTCGAATACAATAGAAACACACCTTCGAATTATATCATAATACAACAAGCTACTTACCATCGCAGTCAAGCATTGATTTATAATTTAAAAAAAATTTATTGTGGATTAAAAAAAATGAGTAAAGCTAAACTTAATCCTTTTTCGGTGTGAAGTGAATCAAAATTAATCTTAATTCGAAAAGGTATAGTAAGTATAAATTAATATTTTGCAAGAACCCCTCCAAGAGACTCCATCTTCTCTTCCTTGGGCGGTTTGCATCCAGCTATAACCAGCTGTTTTTAAAACGTCGTCCATCTTCTATACGGTCTTAAATTCCTTTTTATCTTTTCTCACTTGCCCTTATGGGCCATCACTATGTTTATTCAGCTATCACACCCAGGTTTATAATACTGGTGACTTTCTGGTTTATTCTCCAGGCTTTGTTTTAAAAGGCAAAAGGAACAGCTTGACCATTTCAAGCAAAGCGTCACATAAAGTTGTCACACCGCGGTGTATCTACCTACTACCCTCCTTTATTCTTTATTTATGTACCATTTACCCGCGTATTTCTTGTTCTACCCCCACTTTATTCCAATTGATTCACTCTATAACACGTGAATTCTATTTTCATCTCATTTCTCACGAGTGTACACGTAAAGCTCCTTCAAACGTCCTCATATGAGCAGCAAACGATCCACAACTCCTTGTGAACACCTCATCTTGAGTTTCACGAGCGACATCTTAAATCTTAAATCGTCGCTGAATTTCCCGTGTTATGACGTTACATTTTACGCCATTCTTATTGCCATGGTTGAGGAAAGACAGAAGCTTCATTCGTAGCAAACATTTATGACGAGTTAAAATGAGAAGTGGCAATGGGCAGGGCACATTGCTCGCAGAACTGATGGCCATTGGCGCCGAAAAGTTCTGGATTGGCGACCACGTACCTACTGGAAGACGTAGCGTTGAAAGGCCTTCTACAAGGTGGACCGATGACCTGGTAAGGGTTGCGGGAATCTGATGGATGCGAGACGCATATGTCCGTTCTTTGTGGCGTCTCTTGGGGTTGCCTACGTCCAATAGTGGATGTCTTTCGACTGAAATGACGATGATGAAAATGAGAATTTATTTTTCTGTTGTCAAATTGTCAAATAAATCTCGCGTTTGGGATGGAGTAACAGAGAGTGTCAAACTTTTATTGACTAAAACCCACAGTTTTCTATCAGTTGCCCATTTTTACGAACTCGTGTAACTGCTTTGAAAAATCCGCAATCTTAATTAGTTAAATAAGTCAATAGTTCGGAAGCTAGATTGAAACCGCTTGACAGAAACTCGGCTTAGTTCGCGCGAGCCTAGTTGTTACCAACCGACCAGAGTCGGCTGCCACGTGTGCTACACTGCCCTAGACATTGTCTCAGGGTTCATTGTGAAGTAAATAGCTAAAGCCTACTTCATAATAATTAAATCACCTGCGTAATCTGTACTCTGGAATAATTGGTTTATTGATTGTTAAAGTAACATCGCCCTCATCGCCCTCAAAATAGAATGATAGAGCCCTGAAAAGAATTTCCACTGTTATTGGTCTCCTGTGTCAACATATAGATATTCCTCAATCACCAACAAGGTTTAAACCTTCTCCATAGTTCCCTACCTAGTGTCTACCACACACAATTCTCGCATACCGCGTGTGAACAATGCATCGTGATATATTTCCTCAATGTGTGGAGCCCAAAGGTTTCTATGAAGCCTCTTATGGGACATTTTCATAGGAATCACTGCCGCATACATACACACACCCGCGGCTTCGCTTGTGTTGGACGAATTCGCTTTATTTTCCCTTTTTCTCGGTTATTTATTGTTCACTGACATTCTTCGCATAAACATGATGACAATATTTCTTTGTGACATTGTGTTTTTATTTTGTGTGATTGCCTGTTGTGGGATTTATTTGGCTTTGCGCTCTGAAGAAAGGATTTGATTTGCAGTCAAAGGTTTTAGTAATATTTTATCCACCTTTGAGGTAAATAGGCATTGACCATTTCTTAGGTGTTACGTTACGTAAGGTCCTACGAAAGTCCCAATGAATTACTTATTTATTAGGTAAAATAAATTGGATAGCAATTAACAAAAATAAAAAATACAATGCCAGCTTTTTGAACACTTCCTATTTCTAGCGGCTTGAATGTATTTTTTGATGCCCTAATACTTCGCTTGTTGATCGTTGGTTCATATTTGCTCACTTTATTGAGATTCAGTCCAATGATATTCTAATAAACAGATATGTTATACACTCACAAAACAACCGAAAACTGTTCCGCGCAGCAGCGGCAGCACACACACACACTTTATTCATTGTACATTTCACTAAAAGTCAAAATAATAGACAATCCGGGATAGCATAATAAATCCAACAAGAAAAAAAGAAATTTTCAATTACAATTATACAATTACGCGTGAATATAATATATGTATGCAAATATTATTCTAGCCACCAATAACCTAAAAAGGTCCTAATTAGACTTTTCGAGTCTTCACGATTGCGCGCTCATTTTATTTTATTTTATTTTATTTATTTAAAATTATCTGCCCTGTTTTGCGTGAACGTTTGGAGTTGGCCACGCCCCAAATTCATTGGTTCGAACAAAGAAGTATAGGAAGTTCAGTAATAAAAAAGCATCGTACTAGTAGAAGAATTTTTAAAAGCAAACGAACAAAAGACAAAAAATCTGTCCTCAGTATAGATTTTAACATTATTTTAATCAGATATTAAATACATGTTATCTTGTTACTCTATGATTTTACATAGCAGAAACGCTCACCAATCATTATACTTACCTACCACAACAAATTGAATCATACAAACATTTATTAACCTTTCCAACCAAATACATTTAGTAATAAATCAATTAAACTGGTGACCAATTACAATCGATGACGCACCTACAGAGGCGCGGGCGCAGCGTCCGGAGCGATTTACAACTGTTACAATAATCACCGCCACATTCACCAACCTTGTCAAAATGTTATTTATTTCAATTCTTGGTGAGGGCAGCGCATCGTGATGGGCAGTAGCGATATTGATGAAAGACCTGTAAAAAATTACCTATGAGTCATTGAGGCCACTTTTAACTCTTCGATTTATAGCCATTGGGCACTAGAACACATTAGCTGTACGTATATAAAATAGGTACCTACCTCTCTTTTATGTACGTGCAGCTAATGAGTAAAATTCCCTGCCTCAATCTTTCCTTATAGCTATAAAATTAAGGCCTCTAACCCCTGGGACGCCAGGGGTCATTGAGGTCAAGAGTGAATAGATTACTTTTATGCAAGCGTACTCTACCACTGACCAGATCGTCGCTTACCATCAGGTGAAATTATAGTCAAGCGCGAGCCTAGAAATAATAATAAAAAAATGTGTACAACTTAGAAGAGACCGGGGCAGAACTGTAGTGTGTCTCTCACACTAGGACACTAATGGCTTTCACACAGCAACGTACGGCCTAATTTAGAAGCAGTACTAATCGCTATCGCTCACACCATGCGCTTACCCTATCTCAAGCGACATCCAATAAATATGTAATTAATAACAATGTAGCTAGACAGACCGCCGTTGCTCAATCACTGCGGGTCACCTCACGCTAACACAATGTATCTCCCTGCAGCCTATTTAGAGCTCACACGAATTACGATTTATGGAAGCTGCAGATAATTAAGTTATAACGCGTTTATTTTGGTAATATTTGTGAAAATATTACCGCCAACCGCCGGCAAAGTGACAACTGACTTCAGAGTCAGTTAACTTAAACAATACCTTATGGGAGACGAGCTCAAATGAAAACAGAAAACATATAATTTGTAGGCACCTTGGTAATTTGTCCTGGAGTCCTGGGTGGAAGGCGTACGAGAGCTAGAAACCGACTCGCAGAGGCCCCTTAGACACTGTTTATTGAACACGGTAGCAACCGACGATTATCCTTTAGGCGCTATGATAGTGCAACCCCTAATGAAAACCCCCGGTTGGTAGGAAACTTTTGCGATTTGAAAAACATAGACATAGAACTATGGTTTCTACCTACAAATTATATGTATTATTGTTATAAAAATTATCATCGTATTCAGTCCAAGTCTGTCGATCACATCGAAACTTTCCATCAAGTGAGACAATGGTCAAGTGCGATAATTAAATAAAAACTACACTCACTCACTACACTCACTCACTAACTCACAGCTGGGCACAAGCCTTGCTTATCCTGTGCCAATCCCTGTGCTCCTGACCTTACCTGTACTTTATTCCTTTTTTTGACTTGACAAATTATTTAATGACTGGTCCCGTCAATCTCACTGACGTGTCTTTGTGGCGTTTAGAACATAAAGCGCCGTCGACACGGGGTTGGACTTTACCGGACGGCAAGTTACCTTTGGTCGTTTTGGACCAAGATCGGGTTGACACCTGGGGTGACTCCATCACACACTTTCGGTCGCTTTCTTTACTCTCATTACTGATTCACCTATACCTTACCCTGGATCTACTCACGATGTCTATAATGTATCCTGCCCATCTCGCCACGAGACAACATACATTACACAGAAAGAGTAGGTCCTTAAGAGTCCCAAGAGGTTGTAAGGGTCTCTGACCCTCCGCGAAGTCCTCTGTAAGTAAAAGATTTATTAGATTTCTTCTTTGTATCCAAAAATAGATGTTTATTCAAGTAGTACAACAACGGGCCTACTGTCATCTTACACCGTGATTTATCAAACTTTTCCTACATTATGTCGGAATGCTAAAGTTAAGTGAACCAGCCGCTTCAGGTGCGCGACCCTGCTGCCGGCTGAAGACTCGTGTTTCTGGCGTTAATTACTGAACATTTACAATGCCACTGAAAAGTGTCGGCTTACGTCGTTTTTCAGCTTAATTTCGTGTCGTTTATCTACTGTTTTCAATTGATTTAAGAATGTTGAACCGCATTTTTACGTTAAAACGGAATTCGTTTTAAGTTTTAAATTGTTTTAATGTGCATACTACCGATGGTCTTTGCCTTCACACACAGAACCCACTATCTACTATGAGCCTTTAGCTGTCTTTAAGTTTATTTGCGGAAAAATACGATAAGACCTTACTTCATCTTGCGGACGACGAGCAATGAGTAGCTCGTCGTTAATCCGTCCGGTAAAGATCAGGCCACAGTCAACGGCGCACAGTGTTTCATACGTGCCTCAAAGAGATGTCAGCAAAACTGAAGAGGCTATGCCGACGCCTGCTAGGCCAGTGGAAATGTTTGAAATCTCTTTGTTTGAAAAAATGACCGTGGCCCTAAACCACAATGGGCTAACGAAAGGCACAATAGGGTTTTCTGTCAGTAGAAGTCTGATAACACGCTCTGTGGTTCCACTCTAGGGTGGAAAAAAGTCATTGGATGATATTAGAATCATCCAATGTGAGTTGGTGAAACTTCCAATGTGAAAATAGCCAATGTGTGTCCCTTGGGATCATTTTCTATTTTCACGTCGTCGTTAGCAGAAGCCACTCATCCTATAATACAAAATGACGTGGCCTATTCTTTTTTTAGTGGCTATCTACTCACCCGACTGAAGATCATGACTAACTCTTATGTATCTTAAAGTAACCCGAAGATATTCTAAAATAGAAACGTTTCCCACTACGCAGAATAACGTAACAGCGTTGAAGCACCTTTTACACCACCGTGTTGACTTTCTGACCCAAATTATATTTCGAGGGCATTGATTTATTTATGTAATAGTTTTAGATTTGCCCTTCCCCTTCATACACTTCGGATACAAAAGATGATTGTTTCTTTTGAGAGAGTCTATTGAATTTGAAGTGAATTCAGGACTCAATTCACTGAGATAAAATATCTTTCAGAATAATTGGATCGATTTTCATATTCTTAGATAGTTATTCAATATTGCTTATTGAAGTAGATACTAATAGAACAGAAATATCCTTTTGTTTTAGAAAGGCATTTGAGATAAGTTTAATTAATGTTTGTAGAACTATTTTATTTGATAATTAAATATAATTGAAGTAACGGTTGACGTAGAGGTGTAGCAATGCGCGGGTCGTGAGTTCGATTCCTAATAAAAAATTGTTTGATCTACAGGCTATTGCTCGGGTGTCTTGTCTACGACACTGGAATAATGCCTAGTGTAGGGCTACGATTAAAAAAAAGGAAGAAAAAGTTAATAATTAAAAGGCAAAAGAAATGAACTTTTTCCAGCGGTTTCCTTTCAAAGCCCATCTCAGAAGAACTGCATTTTTCTGGATAAATATTATTACTTAGGGGTCTTTAAGTCAAGAGTGAATAGGTTACTTCTAGGCAAGCGTGCTCCATCGTCGGCCACATCATCGCTTACTATCTCATTTTTTAAACCGAATTATAACTATGTTCTTAAGGATTGTTTCTCATTATGATAATCGATTTTCACAAACGACACACTAAGACTAAATGCACGAACACATATCATATCGCTGCCAAACTAAAAAACGTAAACAAGACACTAAAAACTTTTAGGAGCGCAGGAACCATTACAAATATGTCAAAATGCTCAAATAACGTTAACGTGTTCATAACTTCCATCTTAACTGCATCTGCAAACTGCGAATACAATACTTGTCAAAGTTAGCGAAGGTAACCGATCCTCGACTAATATCGCGGTAACTGTTATAAGTGGCACCGTAGGGTTGCCGTCGTATCGTAATGCCGTCATATCGTAGCGCCGTCGTAGCGTAGTGCCGTCGCATCGTAGCACCGTCGTACCGTAGCGGAGTGCAGTTAATAAATTTATGGAGCTGTCGAAAACTTTCAGTGTGTCTACGTCTTCTCTTAAGTTTAGGTAGACAAGTTGGCTGATAACAGGGGGATGCGGTCTTAAACGTGTATGTTATTGCTGTTTAATTTTCTTACAGTAAGTACAGCTAATTAACTACTGCATTGCAGATACGAGTACATACAATTTTGGTGCATATTGCAAACTATTTTTACTGACAGTGAACGTTCCAAACCTGATGCCCCCTTCAACGCAAAGCGCAACTGAAGAACACAGGTGTGGTGTTAGTTAGTAAAAGTCTAACACCCCTTCCCACTTCACCCTAGAGTGGGAAAAGTCATGGGATGATTTTCAACGTCAAAAAAAAAACGAGTTGACTGCTTTGAAGTGATTATTTGTGCCCTTCATCGCCATTTCATGACTTTGGAACGCACTTATAGCACTGACATCTCTTGTACGCCATTTAGATTTATATAGGGGCTGCTAACGCGAGAGTTTTTCGAACAGCACAGCAGTCACTGACACGACTAAATACAATTACTTGTGTTGTTAAAAAGCTCCTCGTCGATATTTTCTATAAATAAGTAAAAGCCACATGTACTGGCAGTGTTGGGTTCCGCGGTAATGTGTGTAACTTGATAGTTGATGTGTTACCGACAGGAATGTGCCCTAAATATACTGTGCCGGGGATTTGAATATGTTGGGATTCGTCGAGTTTCGTCGTTGATTTAGTTTTATATTTTACTAGCAACGTGCCCCTCCTTTGCATGTTATTTTTACCATTATATGATTGCTTATACGCTTTCAACATATCTAAATCAACGTGTATTACAAACCTTTAAAATTCTCGACTTTTCTCTAATACAATACGCATGTATTGTACACTAAACCTTCTTCGTGAATCATTCGGTCTATTAGTAAAAACTGTATGAAAATATTACTATTCAGTAGTTTTTGAGTGCATCACGTTCATGTAGACAGACGAGGTGGAGGTATATTTTATAACATGATTTCGGCATAGCATGAAGAAGATTTGCTTGCAGAACAGATGGCCGACGGGCCCAAAACTTCTGGAGTGGTTACCGCGTACCCGAAGACGCAGTACTAGAAGACCTCCCACAAAGTGGACCAATGACCTAGTGAGGATGAAAGATGTACAGGACCGATATTTATGGCGACACTTGGAGCAGGTTCAACAGTGGACGTCTATCAGCTGAAATGATGATGATGATGATGAAAGATGTTGGATGCGCTGTGCTTAAATGATAACTACAACTTTTAAAACCATCACTAAAGAAGTAATGCAGTGCAGGATAGCGGGATTGTTCATAAAAGTTACCGGGGACCTGGAAAGCAAATGGCAAATGAAGAAACACTCTACCCGTGTTCCTCATTTAAGTCAGTAACAGACTGACACTCCTTCTAGCTCCACCCAAAGTGAGAAAAAACCCAAAAAAAAAGAGGAACGCAGTGTCGCCTCAGTTACCTGTCCTCCTTTACCAAAAGACTGACACCCGTATTTATAAAGAAGTAATTACTTGTTGCTAAGTAATTTCTTATCAAGTCATTACTTGAGGTTAGAAATCTTCATTAAAAATTTCAACTTTTTTAACTACTTATAACATACAAATTGTTACTTCAGTATTTAATTTTACTCAAGTAATTAGTTTTACTTGTTTATAAATACGGGTGTTAGAAACCACTTTATTCTTATGGCTCTCGTAAAATCACAGCACTTGTAAGTTGTATCATGATCAAATAACTCATACAAGGTGGTAACCGGCCTGATTGCCCAGAGCCACCATAAATAAAGGTAAATGATAAACATTCGACCCCATTCAATACGTTTCCTTATATCTCGTGGTTCCACACCAATAAATTCATTTTATTGTTCACATTCCGTTCACATTTTCAAATCGTAAATTAAAACATTATCACAAAATGGCTGGCGACATTTATTTTGCGCGCGAAACAGCACAAGATGGCGTCGCATTGTCGGCCAACGGGCGCCCTGGCCGGGCTCCAACAGGACTTGAGAGCTGGACCGAAATAAGGCCACTCACTGCCTCCTCGAAAACACCCTGGATTTTCTTTATTGTTCATTTTTATGAGGAAGTAATATCCTGTATGATTCATAAATGCGAACACTGGTAAGCCAAATCTTATATAGTGAAAAATTTCCTTTGTTCTAGAATTTTAACCTAAAATTTTGTTATAAAACTTACCAGTTGATTTCCTAATGGAATAAAAATGTCAAAAGGCATAAAACCAATCAAGCTCTGAAATGTTATTAAAGGAATTGAGTGGAAAATGAAAAAAGTTAATCAGAATCTAAAAATCCGAAAGAGATTTGGATTAATATGAAAAGGGAACATTTTTAACGTTTCTTAGGTAACTGTATAAGGTACCAATCTATTATTTCCATAAGTAATAATGTCTGTGAAGTTCCGTCAACCCAACATTTCATTCATTGTTAAGTTACTTAAGGCGCGAGTCACGACAATGGCAACTCAGTGCAGATCACATCTCGCTGACAATATCCAGTAATCCGATTATGTATCGAGATTAGAATCGAGTCTTTCGTATCGTTATTAAATCGATAACGAGGTGAATACATGTGCGGGTTATTCTTTGGTCTAGCTGTAGGGCTGCCCAACGTTGGTGATTTTATTGCAAATGTGTTCAAAACATCTGCAGAAATTAATGTATAGATACTTATAACGGGTTATCGATTTTAGACATTGTGTTTTAAAAACATATACGAATAATGAGGCATAAAATTAACGATTATAGCCTAATTAGTACACATTATATTAATTGGACCATTTATTTTTAAAAAGATAACTGATAACCTTCTTTAATTTTTTACAAATAACATTATTTTATTCTTTCCATATTTAATTTTAATACCACAACTTTTCTTTTTATGTTCCTTCCTTTTGCCGCGACATATTCACAAGAGGACATCAATAGGTACTACAAACATGGAGTCAAAAGGTAATGAAATCCTCTCACGTAAAAATATTTCTTCGACTGTGACAAGTCAGAGCCACAATTTTTATATGGAAATTCAAAGAAACGTAGGTAATCGGATTATTTTGAGGCGACTGCAACACATGTTGACGAGTGCGACGTTTTAAGCGCAAGATAACGCGACACGACACGACTTTAAATCGCTTCATACGACTTGAACGACTTATCAGGTACGTTTGCCTCCTCATCGAAACAGAGCATCTTAGCAGAGATCGCTGCTTGTGATACGTGCCTATTGTTCTTTTTATTTCGATGTAGGACACACCATTAACGCATTTCACTGTTTTATTGTTATCTGTCTTTCTACGTATAAACCGTTAAATTTTGGTCGTTTTAATCCCTCGGAGGGTCGATTCGGTGCATGAAACCCATCGATTTGTAAAGAGAAAATTAAAAAATAAAGTACTTTTTTAACTGGAATTAATTTACGCATGTACGAAATTAATGTCGTTAAGTAAACGTCAGCTGAGCGAGGCCATTGAACTGTAGGTAGTTAGTACGCAGCGACTGACAACTACCTACAAAGTCATTGCCTCGTTTACTTAAAGAAATTAATTTCGTACATGCGTTTATTAACTCGACTTTTAGAAAAAAAAATACTTTACTTTTTAATTTTCTCTTTACAAATCGATAATGTTTCATGTACCGAATCGACCCTCTACGGGATTAAAACGACTAAAATTTAACGGTGTATATCCGGCTTCATCAAATAAAATAATGACATTTAAGGTTGTAAAGCAAGTTCCTACGTTATATTCTTTTCATCATTGCAACCGTATTTTCCACATCCAAGTTTCTTTTAACTTCATGATCAATCTTAGCTTAAGAGTCAATGTATTCATTCTCAAATCGATGTAATGTGATAATTTTATTCCAATAAGATACGGCTCCTATATCAGAGACTCTATCTAAACTCTCTTTTACACACGATCCTCTAGCACTATATCTTCTTAACAACTGACGATCAACAATGAATGCGCGTCCCTACACTCGGGCGTCTTAAAGCCGATAACGTCGACTTATAAACAGCAATTATCATAGCTATTACATTGTCGCAATGAGAGCTTTCTTTTACACCCAATGATAAAGTTATTGCCGAGTTCTCTTACAAGATATTATCTTTTACTTCGTCGTGGAAATGTTAGTACCCTGTCTCTAGTGCCTCTAGATGTGATGCGTTTGAGATACTTATCTGATGCGCTTCGATAGTTATTTGGCTTAGTTTATGTTGCTTTCTAGTAAGGTGAGAAAGTTAATTTTATGTACATTCTACAATATCAAAGCTCATTGAGAGAAATTCGTTGCCATGATTCCAGGAAACAGGATAAAGAAGTTCATTGATGTTGGAATAAATAACGAATTTATCCTCTTTTTATTGACATCAAATGACTTTTTGAAAGTAAATTGGGTCCAGGACTGAGGGTAAATTGTAATGAAAATCTCCATTTACATTCTTGATCTGAAATAAATGGAGATTTTCATTACAGATTCAGTAGTTCGAATTTGACCTAACGTTTTATTCATCACTGCTTCAATTGAACAGAGCAAGGTAATTGAATCACCTAGAGATCTTAGTACAAGTATTCAAAAATACCTCTCCAAAAATCTCGTCGCCACAGCAACTGAAGCTCACAAAACAAACAACAATTTCGACAATCGACTTCATTTCATCCATTACGACAATATAGTCGAACTCCGGCATGATTGCGCAGTGCTCCTTCTGAACGGCTGAACACTGTCGTTCAGTCGGTCAGCAGACTTATCTCCATCTTAATGCTGCGCCCCAGGACTTGTGACCTGATGCTCTCGCCCTGATAACTAGAGACGGTCAAAGATGACAAGAATAAACAGATGAGACAGACAGACAATAAAAAACCATGATTAGGTATATTCAAATCACGCACTTATGGAACGTTAGCAGCTAGGGGCACGATTTCAGATGTCGTTCCTGTAGAGAATAAAAAACCAACGGTTAATATCTCAAGCAACTAGGGTTATTACAGACTCTATGACTGTTCAATATGTAGATAGGTAGATACTCTATGGAACCCTCTTACTTACCTAACTATGACATCAAATACACTCCATTTCACAAATGATCATCTTAAAATCGATTAATAATAATATAATGTTCCACAACTTTCACACAAAGCCATCTAGGCCCAAACTAAGCAGAGATTGTGCTATGAGTACTAGACAACTGATAAACATACGTATACATTTCTAAATTATACCCAGAACAAATGATCGGGCTCATCAGTCAAACATTTGTGTAATGATACAACTGCGTGTTCTAAAGTACTCTTTATTAAGATAAATAACTAAGCTTATATAGTATTAAAATACAGTAGTCAGCAGACACACACGCTTATGCTTAACATAATAAATGACACATTAATAAAACATCTAGGGCGGTCGTACGTCAGATGTAAAGATGCTAACAATTTGTCTTGGGTGGGAATCGAACCCACCACCTTCGGCATTACAGTCAGGGCCTCTAACCACTAGATCAACAGGCCAGTCGATGAAAATGTCGTATCTGGAACATAGTCTGTGTCACAGAAGTCTGCACAGTGTTCGTCGGTAGCTATCTACTGAAAGTATCGCACCGCGCATTCATCCGTGTCGCCTCCACCGACCACAACATTTTTATTTAAATACTCGTACTATAAGGATATAATTTGTGCAACTGTCTTACACAATGTAGCTTTGTAAAAATATGGATGAATGTTTTAAAGTATTCAATTTAATTGCGAGATTGCGATACTGTCGGTTCTGGTCTTACGTTGTTTAAAACCAGCAGTAAGTTCGACTTCATTCATGAAATAACTGGACCACAGACTGCGGTCTGTTTTAACTCAATTTGGGAATTGAACTGTTTTCATAGGTAAATTTTTACGGAGCCCTCAGTGCACGACTCGCACTTGCCTGGTTTTTTTTTAAAGAGTAACCATGGAGGTTATTGCCGGTTCTTCTCCATAGGAAACGAACAATTGCAACCGTTGGCTAGCTTCCGACCGATAAGTGCTAATGTGAAATAAATAATTTTGAGTTTGACTTCATACTAGAGTTTTTGTTTAAAACAAACAAAAAAAAAGTTAAATAAGCAAAAAATAATGGTACCGTGAATACATTGTAGTTGTATTAATATAAATAGCAGCCATAAACATCACCGCTATCTACACAAATTGCTTAATCCTACCAACTCAATCAGCGCTCGGCACTAAAATAAACTAAAAATAAACAACAAATGTGATTAGCTAAAACATTCCTACAATCCTACAATAAACTGGATTTGCATGTTAATATTATTTGGAGCTAAACAAACTTGTTTCACTAATTATTAGAAAGGCACGGCGTCAATTTGAGACAATCGGATCAATTAGCTATGTAAATGTGATCATTTGGTATAAGGAACAGAAGTTTATATCGGTAAAATACGCGAATAAAATAGCTCTACGACAACCAGAAGAACGGTTATCTAAACCTGGCTAGAGAGGCAGATCTGCTGTTATTTGATCGAAATTACAGCAGATCCTCTCTAGCCAAGTTAGAATCGTTTCGTTTAGCGTGAACGCTTGGAGTTGGCCACGCCCCCAATTCCTTTGTTCTGACCTCGTGACTGAGCGTTGAGATGACGTCAGAACAAAGGAATTGGGGGCGTGGCCAACTCCAAGCGTTCACGCTAAACGAAACGATTGTAACTTGGCTAGGGGGGCAGATCTTTTCACGCAACGTCTTTTAGCGAGAGGTAAACACCTGTTTTCCTCACTAAAAAGCCGGGAATACTGATCATTATTGCTATGACACAAAGGTATATTTTCCCATAGAACTAATAGGTACCTAAAAGTAAACACATACTGGTATAAAAATTTAACAATTAATATTAGGTAACTTTCAACAACTGTCCTTATTTTTTGTTATTATGTGTGGTGACTTTTGGGGGACGCCTATATCCAACAGAGGACCTCTTTCGGCTGAAATAATAATTATGATGATGAATAGGTGAGGTATTAATATTTTAAATTGACAACAGTGCTTCCGTTCTGTCTTACTTCAACTAGTCACTGTGAACACGGCTTTCTATTTCTCTTTCTTTCTAGAATCTCAGAGTGTCTTTTGAGAAAAGAACCACACAGATTTTAGTGGACCTGGCCACTTTGAGCAAACATTTGTCAGTATTCGTGTAGCTCAACTCAGGACTACAAACGAGCTCAACGACTTGACGAACACTACCAAAAAAAGTAAGTAGGCCGCATTAAGTACCTACTCAAAACCGCCAGACATTATGTTAAAATTACAGAAAAGGAAAAAGTTATCCATATAGTCCTGACATTCAGCATAATAAAATAAAATTTAAGATTTATTGTTGACATGAAATGTGAAATCGAGCGTCATTTAAATACTTATTCTAAGGTGTTAAGAGCGCCCCCACACGCCTATTGTCAATAGCGAGAATAGTTTAAAAGCTTATTGCTTCATCTAACTTGATCTAACGCAATCCAAAACGATGTTTGATGAAAAGGCTACGTGAAAAAAGAGAAATAACGCTTGTAAACTTTGTTAGTATTTGGTAATTCCGTGATTTACTCGAACATTTCACAAAAGTTGTTCCAGGGAATATGTCGTGGCTGGAAAGTCCCCACGGCGTCGTCACCTTCCGCTTGGCGCAGGTACTAACCGAACACGGCAAGTTCGGAACGTACCTGTACAAGATTCGTGCGGAGACGACGCCCGGATGTCGCCATTGTGCGGAGCGTCCGGAGGACACGGTGGAGCACACAGTCGAGGTTTTTTTTTTTTTTTTTTTTTTAGGGTAGGTAAAATCATCCAATGACAGATCCCGCCCTTGGGCGGAGCGGGAAATAGTGTCAGACTCGTACTGACTAAAAACCTACCCCGTTCCTTCGTTGCCTATAGTGCCGGGGCTGAGCCTTCCTCTCAGAAAACGGCCCTTGACCCCAGCAGGCTTCGACCCTGCCTGCCTGCAGTTAGCAGGCTGGGCCTCTACGGTTTGCTGACAGCTCCTTGAGGCGCGCGGGAACAGAACGCGCCGTCGACG
Source organism: Leucania comma (assembly GCA_958295575.1). NCBI lineage: Eukaryota > Metazoa > Arthropoda > Insecta > Lepidoptera > Noctuidae > Leucania > Leucania comma. Next base: position 23,258,736 of record OY282478.1, on the reverse strand, counting down.
ACTTGGGCTTGGTCCGGCCGGTTACCGGACGATCGGACAGCGTGCTACCCATTGCACGCCGTCCGCAAGCCCGCGCCTACGGTGGCCGGAAATCGGGATCGGAATCCCGGCGGCGGCTGGGGCGAGCGCCCCGTTGCCTCTGCCTGATGCGGTCGGCCTCCTCCTTTGCTAGCATTACTGCTTCGCAGAAGGAGGCGACCGCCTGCCATCCCTCCTCACTACGGACCATGGCCTGAACCAAGGCCCGGCGAGAGAGATCGCTGCCGCCGATCACCCCCACGAGGACACGGCGATGCTCCGCCCAGGCGGGGCACACCTCTACAGTGTGCTCCACCGTGTCCTCCGGGTGTTCCGCACAGTGGCGACACCCGGGCGAATCCTCCGCACGAATCCGGAACAGGTACTTAGCGAACTTTCCGTGTTCTGTAAGTACCTGCGTCGTGCGGAAGCTGAGAGCACCGTGAGGTCTTTCCAGCCACGCCTCAAAGATGGGCCTTATTGCCCCAATTGTGGCGCGCCCCGAACGAGGTTGCGATAGTCGCTGACGCCATTTTGCCATGAGATCCCGCCGGAGCTCTGTCCGCCATGCCTCGACTTGTCGTGGCAGCGGAATTTCGCCCCGGCGTTGCATCTCCATGCGCTTGTCGTGCATGTGTGCAAGGACTGTTGCCTCCAGATCCCATGGCGGTTGGCCAGCAAGGAGGGTCGCCGCCTCGCGGGAAATCGTTCGGTACCCTCGCACCATGCGTATTGCCATGACCCTCTGGCACGCATTCAGCTGGGCCCTCGGTTGCTGTTGCAACGTCGGTGCCCACACCGGAGCCCCGTAGAGGGCCATGGACCGAACGATTCCCGCGTAGAGCTTCCGGCAGGAGGCGTCTGGTCCCCTGAGGTTGGGCAGGAGCCGCCCGAGAGCAGCCCCAGTCCGATTCAGTTTGGGAGCCAGACGTCGGAAGTGCTCCTTGAAGTTCCACCAGCTGTCGAGGACGAGTCCCAGGTACTTCATCGTCGACCCGACGCTGATGTGAACCCCTCCTACCGTTAGCTGGGAACCCGGTGGTGGCGCACCCCGAGGGCCGTGAAAGCACATGGCCTCGGACTTGTGCAGTGCCACCTCGAGTCCCAACTGCTGGATCCTTTCAACCACTATCGCAACCCCGCGTGTCGCTAGCTCGACCGCCGTTCGGTACGACTCTCCCCGCGCTAGGACCAACGTGTCGTCCGCGTAGCAGACCACGCTGACCCCGTCGGGGAAGTCGCCGCGCAGCACGTAGTCGTACCCGATGTTCCACAAGGGTGGTCCTAGTACCGATCCCTGCGGAACACCGCACGACATCTCTCGACGTTTCCACTCTCCCTGGTGACCGGGGTAGATAATATACCTCTCCGAAAGGTAGGCCTCGATCACACGACAGAGGTAGTCGGGCACCCGGTGGTACCGGAGTGCCGTTCCAATGCTACTCCAGGGCAGGGAATTAAAAGCGTTGGCAATGTCCAAGGACACTGCCACGACACACCTGCCCCGGGACACCGCATCCCCCGTCGTGAGGGCTCGCACGCGCATGATGGCGTCCACCGTGGAGCGCATCCTGCGAAAGCCGAACTGTCCGTCCGAAAGGTCCGGCCCCACCCGTGATAGGCGCGCGACGAGGCGGTTTGCAATGACTCTTTCAAAGAGCTTGCCCACCTCGTCGAGCAGCACAATGGGCCGGTACGCGGACGGAGAGTCTGCAGGGCGCCCCGGCTTCGCAATGAGGACCAGTTTTCCCGTCTTCCAGCGAAGTGGGAACTGGCCCCTCTCCAAGCATGCGCTAAAGAGCCCCCTCAATCGAGGCCCGAGAGCCTCCATGGCCAGGACCCAGGCTTTTCCAGGCAGGCCGTCAGGTCCTGGGGCGGTATTCTTGGCACTCAGCCGTTGTACCGCCACTCTCATCTCTACCTCGGTCACCTCTGGAACATCGTCGTCGTCGTGGTCCGCGTCAGGTACTGCCGGTGGTGGCGGAGCCATGGGCGGGGGGGAGTGTACCCCCCGCGTAGGGAACAGAGTGCCGACCACACCCTCCACGAGCTCGGGCCGGAGACTCTGAGTCAGCGGGGGAGCCCATGGGCGGAGTTTCTCCCGCACCATCTTGTATGGGCGTCCCCACGGGTCTGCATTCAGAGACCCCAGCCAGACGTTGCGGGCCTCCAGTTTGGCCCGCTTAATCTCCGCTCGGAGGGTGCGCTTCGCCACCCTGTAACCCTCGTATAGCTCCGCCTCTATAGCATCCGCATCCGGCGGGCGGTTGCGGCGCCTGCAGTACCTGGCGTACCGGCGCCGCGCGTGATTGCATGCATTGCGCAATGCCGCAATCTCCGGCGACCACCAGTACACCTGGCGCTTGGCACGTCCTGGACGGACTCGGGGCATTGCCGCGTCGCAAATTTGCGACATGCCCTCCCGGAACCACTCTGCCTCGACGTCGATGTCGACAGGCCTGTCCGGTGCTTGCACCCAGGCCTGTACCGTCGCGGCTTCCAGGAGGAACTCCCGGTCCATCTGCCTCAGCGACCACCGCGGACCACAAGGGCTCTGCCGGACCGGCGCGGTCGAGGTTTGGGCGGAGACGTCAAACCGGATGTACCGGTGGTCTGAGAACGTCTCCACCCCCTCCATAACGCGCCAGTCAACGACACGTGGCGCCAGACCAGGGCTGGCGAACGATAGGTCTACCACTGATTCGCCCCGCATCCGCACACACGTGGAGACAGAGCCCCGGTTTAGGACGACCAGGCCGGACTCCTCAGCCCAGGCCTCTACCGACCGACCCCGCCCGTTCGTGTACCGGGAACCCCAAGCCTCGTTCCAGGCATTGAAGTCCCCGCAAACGACCACGGGGAGGTCCCTAAACCCAACGACGACGTTTTTCAGCTCCATCAGGGAGATTTGGAGATCGCCGAGAGATCTGTTCGGGGACAGGTAGACGCCTACCACTGCAATGTCCCCGAACCGTGCTGCCACGCAACCCCGTCCCCTCGTGATGCGCTCTAGGGGCGGGGTACCGGCGGCGGTCGATCTAATTAAAGTCACCAAGCCGTCCAGGTCCTGAACCCAGTCTCCACTGGGCAGGACGTAATACGGCTCGGAGACTACAGCGATGTTGATCGACCACTGCGCCATGCTCTGGAGCAACAGATCCTGAGCAGGGGCGCAGTGGTTGATGTTCGCCTGGAGGAGACGTAATGGTGCCGTTATTGACAGTCCATTACAGTCTCCTCCGGAGCCCTCCTTAAGGGCACTGCCGCGGCGGTTGAGGCAGCGATAGCGGCGGCGGCCACAGAGGTGGCTGCGGCGGTGAGGACGTTCCCGGGGATGGGCCGGACCCTAGCCTTGACCTTGGTGGGGGGGTCGCAGGATCTGCTCCCAGCCTGATGGTCAGCCGACTTGCCGGCCGCCGCACATGCGTAGCAATGCGGCTTTTCGCGGCATTCGACGGCCCTGTGCCCAGGCTGACCGCACTGGAAGCAGCGGTCACTGCGATCCACCTCCGCGGTGCAACATGCCCCGGCGTGGTGTCCCACGCGGCAGCGGTAGCACCGCAGAGGTCTGGGCTCCAGCAGTTTTACCTGCGCGGAGACCCAGCCCACCAAAAGCCTTCGGCCCTCCCCCGTTATAATTTTGGCCGCCGACACGGGGCAGCTAACCGTAACGGCTTGCATGCCCGTGCCGTCAGTGCGGATGGTGCCCGCTCGGACCTGGTCGGTCGTGCACCCTCCCGCCCCGACGATGGCGGCCACTACTTCGTCCACCCCGACGGAGTCGTCCAAGCCCATGATGCGCATGTCTATGCACTTCGTGGGCCTGGACACTCGAGCCTCCTCCGCGTCCAGGGACTCCCTGAGCCTCTTGGCCAGGGCGTCTGCCGCTGGGCCACTGGACGCGCCAGGGACCTCCAGCATTTGGGCACCGGTGACGGTGCGCCTCATGCGGAAGCCCTCTGTGGCTCCGAGCTCCTCGAGGTGGGGCAACACCGCCCGCCTCGCCTTGTCCATGACGGACTTATAGGTCACGCCCCTCTTTTCCGCTTCAGGCTGTAGTGTGATCACTACAGCCTCGGATTTAGGGGCGCGAAGCCTGGCCGCCATGGCGCGCTTCCTGCGCTCTCGCCGCCTTAAGTTCTTTTTGGCCGCCCTAGCCGCCTTGCCCGCCTTCTTCTTGGCGCCGACAACCGTCCAGTCGGCGCCAGCCGAAGGTTCTTCGGGCGCAGGCGGCAGGCGCGGCCTGGTCGCCGCCGCTGCAGGAGGTCCTGCTTGTTTAGCGGCATGAGCCGCCCTTCCCTTCGTGGAAGGAGGAGGAGCAGCAGGAGCAGGAGTAGCCACCCCCCGCCGCCGCTGCTGCTTGGCCGCCGGAGCTGATCTCACAGGCCCCGACGCCGCGGCCACCCGCTCAGCTTGCCCCGACGGGCCCGCCTTGGGCGCAGCAGCCGCGGCGGCGTAGGATGCCGTCTTGCGCTGGCCTGAGGCCGCGAGTGGGGGACGCAGCACGATCCCCTCCAGCACGGACAGCTGCTGCTGCATCCGTAGCTGAACCTGCTCCAGCTGCTCCTGTTGCTGCTGCCTGAAGGCAGCCAGCTCCTGCCGCATCACCATCAGCAGCTGGCTCTCCGTCTCGGGTTGGGGCTGGGGCCGCTCCTTCGTTTGACCCGGCGTGCCACCTTCTTTGGGCGCCTCCTCAACCCGTGGGTCGGGTTTTGGGGCACCGGTGAGCTCGGCCCGGAGCTTCTTCAAGCTGAGCTCGAAGGTGGCATCTATGGCCTCCAAAATTGAGGTCGCGAACTTCGCGATGCCCCTCTTTTTGGAGCCCTTCTCCCGTTTCCGGGTCATCGCCGTCAGGCCCTCCACAACCAACTCGCCGAGGCGCTTGCGCGACTCCTCGACGGAATCCGCCCCGACGTCTGGCTCACTGGCAGACGGCCGCGAGGCGCTCGCCACAGCGCTGTTTACTCCGGGGTGGCGCCCCTCCGTAGCAAGCCTGTCGGCTCGCTGAGCGGACTCCTGGGCAGTGAGCCCCCTCCCCTTTCCTAAGGCTCGGCCCCCACCGCGGCTGCTGGTGGGGATTTTTGGGGCCGAGCCCTTTCCTTCGTCGGAGGACGACCCGTCCCCCAATTTGGAGCGCTTCCGGAAGGTCCTCACGTTCCCTCCGGAGTCGCTCACAGTCTCCTCCATCTCCTCCGAGCCTGAGCTCCTTTCGGATGCAGCGTCGGACTCCGACCGCGCATCGCTCTCCACGGGTTTTTTAAAAAATTTATTTTTATGTGATTCCATTGCTGTTCCCACGAGTAATAAACTTTAACACTGGCTCAAGTACTGTGGTTCGCACTAGAGACTAATTAAGCTACCCATTAGTCAAGCTAACAACCTCCCTCACGGTGCGCCGCCGCTTGGAGGTTTGGGGTAATTTTTTATAGAGGTTGTCTTCCTCGTGGCCCGGGCGGTTAAGCCAAGACCCTCGACCCCCATCGAAAGTCAGAAACATGACCTTGGACAATCTTTGGGGCTACGAGAACAACGGTGGCAGAAGGAGGAGCAAGTCGTCCTCCCGCCTGCCCGGCGGCAGGGTGAGTGCACACCGGGCCCGCTCTTACTTCGCCACTGTGCCCTCTGCTAAGCAGAGGGACACGCGTTGAAGCGGACTCCGGACAGGACATTCGCAGGCAGCCATCGAAACCCCTTAGGCAGAGATACCTAAGGGAAGTAGTTGGCCGCCTCCCAGGATGCACCGGCCCGCAGACTGGTCTTCGCTCCGGACGTATCCGCAAAGGAACTGCAGCCTGCGGGCACTCGAGGAGGTTTCCTGTCATGGCATCCCGCACACAGTCGAGGTGTGCCCCGCTTGGGAAGAGCATCGCTGTGTCCTTGTGGGTGCGATCGGCGGCGGCGATCTCTCGCGCCGGGGTTTGGTTCAAGCCATGCTCCGGAGCGAGGAGGAGTGGCAGGCGGTCGCCTCCTTCTGCGAAGCAGTAATGCTAGCAAAGGAGGAGGCCGACCGCATCAGGCAACGGCGTACACGCCGCCGCCGCCGCCGGGATTTCGATCCCGATTTCCGGCCACGGTAGGCGCGGGCTCGCGGACGGCGGGCAATGGGTAGCTCGCCGTCCGTCCGTCCGGTAACAGACCGGTCCGAGCTCAAGTCGTTTACGGCGCGCACTGTTCCCGCGCGCCTCAAGGAGTTGTCAGCAAACTGAAGGGGCCCAGCAGGGCCGAAGCCTACTGGGGTCAAAGGGTACGTGAAAATGGCACCCGGGGCCCTGGGACCAAGGCAAAGAATGGAACGGGGTAGGTTTTTAGTCAGTAAGAGTCTGACACTACTTCCCGCTCCACCCAAGGGCGGGATTTGTCATTGGATGATTTTAACTACCGAAAAAAAAAAAAAAAAGGGAATAAGTGTATTTTTTAAAACCCTTAAAAGTTTTTAAGAAAAATTGTTGTTATTCAGAATCTCGATCAAATGTGCAAGGCTTTTTTTATATTTTTCATATACGAGTTCATTATGGAGGAGCAAAGTTCATGTAAAATAGCAGATTTTTAGAGGTCTTTTTGCATAGAAGCCTACATAATATCCACAACATATCTTTTTATCCAAAATTTCTGGAAAAAGATGTGTAATAACATTATAATCTCGTAAGAGCGGCTGTATGAAAGTTTTACCTAGGGTTGGCCGCTCTTAATTGATTAACATGAACCTCTAGTAAACCTGCTGCCTAGTCTCCGTTAAGTTGTCTCACCAAAATGTTAGCGAAGTGATCGAGATCTATAAATCCGTGATAATAGAATAGGTAAGCAAGTATTTAAGTTTAATTGTGTCCGCGTGGGACTATCGAGTGCCGGAGTCCGCCACTCGGTAACGAATGCGTGCCACGGACTAGATTAATGCGTGCAGATAGCGCTGCGTTAAGTACCGACGTGATATACTGATGTCCAAAGGCGTCTCTTAACCAGTAGTGCGTAGTTAACCTTCACAGTGCTTGGATGTAATTAACACGAACAGCGTTTTAACATGCTTGACATGACTTACGTGAGAAGATTGGGAAGAGCATTGCCGTGTCCTTGTGGGGGCGTTTGGCGGCGGCGATCTCTCGCGCCGGGCCTTTGTACAGGCCATGGTCCGGAACGAGGAGGTTTGGTAGGCGGTCGCCTTCTTCTGCGAAGCAGTAATGCTAGCAAAGGAGGCCGGCCGCATGAAGCCACGCCGCAGCCGCCGCCGGGATTCCAGTCCTGATTATCGGCTACCGTAGGCGCGGGCTTGCTCGACGAGGTGGGCAAGCTCTTTGAAAGAGTCATTGCAAACCGCCTCGTCGCGCGCCTTGCAAGGGTGGGGCCGGACCTGTCGGACGGACAGTTCGGTTTTCGCAGGATGCGCTCCACGGTGGACGCCATCATGCGCGTGCGAGCCCTCACGACGGGGGATGCGGTGTCCCAGGGCAGGTGTGTCGTGGCAGTGTCCTTGGACATTGCCAACGCCTTCAACTCCCTGCCCTGGAGTTGCATTGGAACGGCACTCCGGTACCACCGGGTGCCCGACTACCTCTGTCGTGTGATCGAGGCCTACCTATCGGAGAGGTATATCATCTACCCCGGTCACCAGGGAGAGTGGAAACGTCGAGAGATGTCGTGTGGTGTTCCGCAGGGATCGGTACTAGGACCACCCTTGTGGAACATCGGGTACGACTACGTGCTGCGCGGCGACTTCCCCGACGGGGTCAGCGTGGTCTGCTACGCGGACGACACGTTGGTCCTAGCGCGGGGAGAGTCGTACCGGACGGCGGTCGAATTAGCGACACGCGGGGTTGCGATGGTCGTTGACAGGATCCAGCAGTTGGGACTCGAGGTGGCACTGCACAAGTCCGAGGCCATGTGCTTCCACGGCCCTCGGGGTGCGCCACCACCTCGTTCCCAGCTAACGGTAGGAGGGGTTCACATCAGCGTCGGGTCGACGATGAAGTACCTGGGACTCGTCCTCGACAGCTGGTGGAACTTCAGGGAGCACTTCCGACGTCTGGCTCCCAAACTGAATCGGACTGGGGCTGCTCTCGGGCGGCTCCTGCCCAACCTCAGGGGACCAGACGCCTCCTGCCGGAAGCTCTACGCGGGAATCGTTCGGTCCATGGCTCTCTACGGGGCTCCGGTGTGGGCACCGACGTTGCAACAGCAACCGAGGACCCAGCTGAATGCGTGCCAGAGGGTCATGGCAATACGCATGGTGCGAGGGTACCGAACGATCTCCCGCGAGGCGGCGACCCTCCTTGCTGGCCAACCGCCGTGGGATCTGGAGGCAACAGTCCTTGCACACATGCACGACAAGCGCATGGAGATGCAACGCCGGGGCGAAATTCCGCTGCCACGACAAGTCGAGGCATGGCGGACAGAGCTCCGGCGGGATCTCATGGCGAAATGGCGTCAACGACTATCGCAACCTCGTTCGGGGCGCGCCACAATTGGGGCGATAAGGCCCATCCTTGGGGCGTGGCTGGAAAGACCTCACGGCGTTCTCAACTTCCGCACGACGCAGGTGCTTACCGAACACGGAAAGTTCGCTAAGTACCTGTTCCGGATTCGTGCGGAGGATTCGCCCGGGTGTCGCCACTGTGCGGAACATCCGGAGGACACGGTGGAGCACACTGTAGAGGTGTGCCCCGCCTGGGCGGAGCATCGCCGTGTCCTCGTGGGGGCGATCGGCGGCAGCGATCTCTCTCGCCGGGCCTTGGTTCAGGCCATGGTCCGTAGTGAGGAGGGATGGCAGGCGGTCGCCTCCTTCTGCGAAGCAGTAATGCTAGCAAAGTAGGAGGCCGACCGCATCAGGCAGAGGCAACGGGGCGCTCGCCCCAGCCGCCGCCGGGATTCCGATCCCGATTTCCGGCCACCGTAGGCGCGGGCTTGCGGACGGCGTGCAATGGGTAGCACGCTGTCCGATCGTCCGGTAACCGACCGGACCGAGCCCAAGTCGTCGACGGCGCGTTCTGTTCCCGCGCGCCTCAAGGAGCTGTCAGCACACCGAAGAGGCCCAGCCTGCTAACTGCAGGCAGGCAGGGTCGAAGCCTACTGGGGTCATGGGTTAGTTCCGAAAGGAGTGCTCGACCCCGGCACTATAGGCTACGAAGGAACGGGGTAGGTTTTTAGTCAGTAAGAGTCTGACACTACTTCCCGCTCCGCCCAAGGGCGGGATTTGTCATTGGATGATTTTACCTACCATAAAAAAAAAAAAAAAAAAAAAAAACCGTAGGCGCGGGCTTGCGGATGGCGAGCAATGGATAGCTCGCAGTCCAACCGTCTGGTAACCGCCTGAACCGAGCCCAAGTCGTCGATAGCGCGTACTGTTCCCGCACGCAGGAGTTGTCAGCCATAAGGGGCCCAGCCGGCTCGAATCCTACTGCAGCCATGGTTAATGTGAAAGTGAACACCAGGGTCCTCAAACTATGGCAAAAAAGGAACGGTGTGGGTTTTTTAGTCAGTAAAAGTCTGACACTATCTCCTACTCCGCCCAAGGGCATATCATTGGATGATTTTACCCAAAAAAAAAAAAAACAAAAAACCTCATGCATGAGACTCCTCTCAACTACACCTGAAACTTTAACCACATGGAAAGAATGGACACTGCAGCAGTTCATTATTACTCCAATGTCTGAACTTTCCATTTACACAAACGGAAAGTGGTTTTACGCAAGTATGCATGGCGACGACGATGTCGACACTATGAAAATCCTCTTGAGTAGTTTTTCAGTCACTTCGCAACTTTAGAAAATATACAATATCACACAAGTTTGAGAAGCAAATCTTAAATCAACTGCGACATCTGACGCCACCATGTTCTTTATTTTGCTCACGCTTCGGAGTTTGTTCTTAATTAGCGTAATGCTGAGGATTTTTTTGATGCTGTGAGATTGTTTAGTTGATTATCTTGTGTTTCCAAAATATTAACGTTTCATTATCGTTTCCGTTTCCTAAAGTTCAAATAACTTACATCATTATTAGGTAGTTCTTACTTAACTACTAAAAGAAACAAACAATGTAACCATTTTATAGGAATTTTCCATTTTAACCTTTTGAATACCGTAAGAAATAAGTTACATAGAACCAAGAACAATGGTGGACACCGGTGTCCTCTTGGTGCTTCACAGTTTAAATCAACTTTTGAATGTAATCATGGCTTTTTTGTAAGTGCCCTAAATGGGAGCTTATAAAACTTAACAATCCGCCTTAAGTTGTACAAAGTTGTACAAATACTACCTAATTATATCAAACGAGCGATCCTAACTATCGTCAAATCATTTTAATTAAGCACACATCAGTTGACCCAAAACAAAATTTAAATAAACGCCGTTTCACAACAACACATTAAACCATACAATTAATTCAAACGATAACAATCAACTTAAGATACGATCAATCCATTCCCCACTAAATTGGTTCCATTATTCTTTAAAATATATTCACTATTCAAAAATTCTTCACAATGCACATCACTATTATAATCTCGGGGACACACAGCACTATCTATATCTAACTGTGAACAAAGGAATGTCAAAACTATTCGTTTGACAATACAAATGTCACTGATTGTCAGAGGATAGACACACAAACGGCTCGTAATGTCAAAATATTTGACACGTCTGGCCTTACCTGAGATGAAGCGATTGAGATAAATGCTGAATGGATTTTGCTAAAATGTCGTTTAGTATTTCATGAGTTTAGAGAGAATGGTTAGTGAATTATGTCCCGATTTCACACAGTTTAGTTGACAGTTTATTGGGACAGGCCTAAGTTTGGAATGCGTGGAATATATTTTTAGTTACATGTAATACGTATACTGTTGTATCTCCCTCAGTTATTCTGAGTATTTTTTTTTTTTTTTTTTTTTTTTTTTTTATATTTTATAAACTAGCACTTGACTGCAATCCTACCTGATGGTAAGCAGTATATTTATAACTAGATGCTACCAGCGTTAGTAGAAACTTACCCCAAAAGGGAAACCCTATGTGATATTCCTGGACTTGGTCTACCCTTGTGCCAAATTTCATTCAAATCTCTTCAGTAGTTATAGCGTGAAAGTGCAATAAATAAGGGGAAAGTTAGTGAACGTATATCGCAAACTTTCGCCTTTATTATATTATATAATATATGATTTGTAATTATCAAAGACGACAAAATTTTGTTATGGAGTTCCATAATAAAATTTTGTCGTCTTTGATCATTTTATTATGTACAATTTTTGATGAAACCAAAACGTTTCAGGATATCGACCACTCTGTAAACCTAATTTCTTTTTTATTTTAATCTTATTACTAATATTGTGGAATAAACTGAGATTTTAACTTGCTGGTCATTCTACTTGATCGGGTTTGGTGTCTATGGTCTTATACGATTCTGTTAGTTCACGTTCGCATGCCTAACTATTCACTGGTAGTAGTTGGTAAATATGCTTTGTAAATAACTTGGAACGTAAAATTAACTGACTGTGGATTTACAAGTCATAGATAACTCGCGTCTTTTTCCCAAGGCAACAATTCAAAAAGGTATTATTAGGTGGTAAGAAAAGTGGGTGGACTATGCTCCAGAAAAGAAGAAGCATTTCCAAGTCCTATTTATTTATTAGGATCACCAACATTACAGCTACTGGGAATTGATAACAGTTATCAAATGCTGCACTACACTTAGAGATAATGACAACATTAAAATAAAACATTTGATTATAAAACACAACAATTAAGATTAGGTACTTAATTGAATTTATTAAATAAAAATCAAAGAACCAAAAAAAATATGATAATAATAATTACACACAGTAGAGAGAAATAAAAAAAAACTTTAGAAACCAAAGTTCAAAAAGGAACACTCGACTTGCACAAATTCAAAAAAAATATACCATTCTTTATTATTCCACGAAAAACTCAAATCTTAACTATCGCATCTTTTATTTACATTCGAATATAATAATCTGTAGCTACAATATAATCCTCTCTCTGATCACGGGCTCCTTATCGCCTGTCCCAGGCCTGGGTCCATTTTTTGTGACAAGAGATTATCAGCCGTGCCGGTCTATGCGAGTTGACTGGTGACTCTTGTGACCACATTGCTCTTTTGCCCTTTTTGTCACATCCGGATTATAGTTTTGGCGATAAAAGACGTGACTGATAAGAATTTCAAATAAACATTTTGTATTTGTATTGCTTAAAAGGATGTTGAAGAAAAGGTGCAGAACAAACTGCAATAAACTTAAATAAATACAATTTGTGCATGCTAAGAGCTACGTGCCTGTTCAGCTAACAGCTTTCAATATTTATCTTTCTTTTGAAATGTACTTCGAAGAAAATATAACAAGAATTTTCAATTTCATGGAATTTTATGATAAAACAAGTTGCTTCGATATCTTCAATATTAATAAAATAATAATGAATTCCGTGAACTACTCTAGTATTTTCATTACTACAGACAGTTTCAAGACGAATCTATAGAAATATTTCGTGCCAATAACCTAGTTCCATGTTTTTAATTAGCCTCGTTTTTTCCGATACTGAAATGAAAACCACGTCTTCTGCAAGGCGAAATGAAAAATACAAGATGAGAAATATGTATTTGTATTTTGTGTATTGGTTTTAATTTTTTAATGAAAAGATTCATATCGGTACATGTTATTACTTTTTGAATAAATAACAAAGAAAACATGTATATTTGACACACACAATGTGATATTTAATTAAAAAAGTAATAACGATAACATTGTGTCTTAGAGCTGCATCAAATAGATCTAGTTCAGCTTAATGCCATACACCTACGCAGCAGTTGCCTGACGCTAGTTTTCAACTGAACCTTTGAGTGTATGAGAATCAGTTTCGTTAGGTGTAATGTAAATATATATAGGTTTATATATTAATCTGTAGTAAATGATAAATAGGTGTTTAGTGATAGATGTGTTTATCGCATGTCGCCATGTTGTGTCGGTCCTAGCCAGGTCCTAACTTTCAACTCAGACCAAGGCAACTTTTTTCTTTCCACAACTATCACACAACACCGTCTAGTCCCAAGTCCCAGCAGGCAGAGCTTGTGTTATGGGTACCAGACAGCTGATAAACATACTTATATATTTCTAAATCTCATACATACATATTATAGATAATAACTGTGTTCTGCATATTGTCTATGGTGCAACTCAGTATTGCCCGGTTCACACATGGCTGGCAGTTTGTTATATTTTGGGCGTCTATTTGGGAAAAATAAAAATATTTTCTTTCTTTTTTGTCTCTCGGGTCCCAAATGGGTACTTACATGGAGATGTTAACTCAACGGTTTACACACATCAGTTTACCTACGTATGGTAAGGTCAATGTTCAGTAGGAAAAACATCTAATAAAGCAAATACAACTACTAGAACCTAAACTAGGTAAATAAAACCTAAACTAGACTCAATATACGCCAGTCTAATCCGATTCCTTCTCCCGGAAATCCTCCCGATGCCGCAGTGAGGGCGTCACTCGGGAGATGTACGGCGCAATACGTCGGCGTCGGCGTCTAGACACCAGCTATGTGCTAATATACTCGGCCGTACATCACGACGAACCGAGGTACACTGGGAGGCAACAATAACGGTGATGAAAGATGTTTTGTACGGTCCGGGGTCAAAAGTGCAGTTGCACTCTAACAATGCTAAACTGTCTAAAATTTATTTTTAGTAGAAGTCCAGTGTTCTACAACTAGTTTATTAAATATTTTAGATTCTATGCTACAAACTAAATGGGTAATGATCCATTGATCCTCTTTTACAAAGAAATTTTACGAACTTTAGTGTCGGTAGAGTGCAACTGCACTTTTGAGCCCTGACTGTACATATGTTGGATGCGTTGTCAGTTGACTGACACACAACAACATGCTATCGCATGAGCGTGGGCCTAGAGACGACGAGCAATGCATAAATCGCCATCCGGAAATCCGGTAAGCACCGAGCCAAAAGCGCGTAGTGTTCCACACGCGCCTCATAGAGATGTCAGCACAACCGTACGTACCGCTAAAGGGATCCGTCGCCCTGGAACGAGACAAAGAGCAAATGAGGAACAGAAGTGGGTTTTAGAAAGTAAATTTTAAACACACCCTACCGTTCCACTGTAGAGTGAGATAAATTATTAAATGATTAAACCCACTCCAAAAAAATATAGTGGAGTATATATAGTAGGCAATAATACAATAACAAGCAAACACTTAACGGGAAAAGTCACAAATTAATTTGTAGTAAATTAATCATACAACTGAAATATTTATTATCGTAATTAACAGTGGTGAAGAAAGTTATTTGGATTTGTGTTTTTTTTTTTATTGTAATAGGAAAACAAACAGTATTAACAACTTACAAAAACTACAAATTATGCAACTAGAAACCAATGACATGTTTTCGCATTTAATTAACTAACTATGAAGACTTAAAGAGCATGCTTGATAGTGAGAAAAAAAAAAAAAGTAAATTAGAATGATGCTGTACCTACAGAAATAATATTATACAGTCATAATATTATATGTAATAAAATGCTGAAAAAAAAAACAGTTAATGAACCAATTTGAACCAATGTTTAATAAGTATTCGATTGAATACATTCGGCTTAGTAGTAAATAAGTCAATGATACATAATGCATAATCACCATTGCGTCGCTTCCGCATTCTTTACTCTTTGTAGTAAACATAGAAACAGAGCTTGAAAAATCTTTGACATCAACGCTTTTCCGCGGCAGATTCTTATCAAGCACCAAAGGGCATCCTGTTCAGTGTTCACCTCATAAAATAACCGAAAAACGACCTTCACGAATTAGGGTTTACCCTAAGTAACCTGTTCCCTTCAACAAAAAAGAAAAGCAAAAAGGTTGTGTCTAACCTCACCTACGTATGTCCAATGCTCTTGAAGAAAATTGCGAATTTGCCCACGAATTTAGTCGAGGTACAAAAAGTCCACCGTCGACTGAATAGAAGAAATTGGGCATTTTACAGAATATATAGAGCGTTTATCTTATTGGAGGTATCGGTAGCGGCAAATCTTCAGCGTGCCGCGTACACAAAGTTGTGAAGGTTGTCGAGTGTCCTACATGACCCTCCGGCGTCAGAGTACGTATCCAGGTTATAGAGCGCTTACGCAAAATCATATTGAAGACATGTCCTACAGTTTATCTTATAAGATGATACATTTTCAACGCCATAGAAAAGCTTAGAAATGTGACTTTGACATTTTTATATTTATCACATTTTCAAAAAAAAAACCTCGTGATGACACAAAATAGTTTAGTAGCCATTTCTAACTGTAAATGTCTTTACGAAGAGCTCGTAAGTAGTATTTAACGAGTTTACGTTTACAAGTTACTATAACTTGAAATATACAACATAAATGCATCTAAAAACATATTCGAATTGCAAACTAAAATAGACATAGGTATACAAATAAGCTAAGTAATAAAATCTTACAGGGCGTAGTTTTCTCTTTAGTTGCCTTTTCTGGATTTATGAGGTTTTTACTCGAAAGTTACCTTCTATAAGGTTTGTTATGAATAGTGCATGTAAACAGTATAAATCATTCAATCATTATCCGGGTTTGTTGGGATAATTCTTAGCTCGTTATTTTTGTTAAAGACGTAAGAAGTTGGTAAGATGTTTCCCTGCTAAGCCTTATTCCATTCTAATTGAGGTAGAATCTTATCACAGATCTTCACCATACATGTCTGTCGTGGAGAGATGAAAGACAGTCTTCCTAAATATTACCAACGACGGCTTTCGCAAACATCAGGATCATTTTAAAAATCTAATTGTACACGTGATTCCTCGTTTATAAAAAAAATATAAAAGCTTTATAGTTCTTGCAAAATAAAAGAACAAAGTGAGAAAAACTAAATTTAAACTTTCTTACTTTTTAATCCTATTTTAGTACAAAATAAATCAAGATTAACCTTAATCCCAATACAATATTGTTAGTTTGCATGAACCTCTCTGCAAGTGAAGGCCTCCTCCAAGAAACTTCTTCTCTACTTTCTCTATGAGTTATTTGCATCCAGCTAGAACCAGCGGATTTTATAATTTAAAATCCGCCCATCTTGTACGCGGTCTTCCTCTATATCGTGTCCCACTTAGGACTCTCCAACGAGTCGTCTCGACTCGTCTGAGTTTTACCACATGCCCCACCTATTTTTATTTTAGCTTTTAGCATAGTCCAGGACATCGGTGGCTTTCCGCTTTTTATTACTGACTTCTCAGAACTGTGTGGTTCTTTCTTCAAAAGACCATCTCAGACTCCAATCTGCATGGTTCTCATATGTTTTGACCTTTTTAAAAGACTTTAACCCCTGAGTTTGTTTCGGTGTTTCTTCTCAGGGTAGCTAGGAAACACCGGCCTCATTTGGTTTAAATTGAGGAAAAAAAAATTACGTGTAAAAGTGTTAAATAAATATCATTTATCTTTCATTATCTTCTAGCCTACTATAGGTTGCTATATTTATACCCTGAGCGTGTCCTAAGCTTCCGACCGCCTTGCTAAACAAAAAAGAAAACGTACGAATGTTGTGTAGTCAGTGAATATGAATCAGTTTGCCGCGGGGGATGGTATCGGTCTTCGGATGAATCGACGCTACTTTTCGGAAGGCACACTATATATTTTAGCTGTTGACAGGCTTGTTAGTATTATTAATGACAAACAATAAATTCGCAAAACGCAGCCGCGATTTAATAGATTATATCAATTTCAAATGCCATTTAGTTTTTAAATTCATCGAGTAATCTTTGCTTGTGTCTATAAGGTCATAATTTTATGCTCAGTTCTTTTGACAGTTGCGTTGATTAATCTGAACCTGACCATTCGCAACACTTTCGCATTTATTACGTTATTAATTAATTCACATTGCTACAGAGATTCGCAAAGACATGCTTACCTAATACCAAGGGACCATTTAAAAAATGATAAAACTCATAGTATAAATGAATCAGCAGCAATCTTTCTATTCTATTCTATAAAGGCTAAAGTTTGTGAGTGCCTTTGTGTGTTTGTTTGTTACTTCTTCACGCTCGTACGGCTGAACGGATTCGGATGCAATTTGGCACACGGGTAGACCATGTCCTGAAGTAGCACAGTGTATGCATTTGCTCCCAGAAGTATATTCCCTTGGGACAGTTTTCTACTTTTGAGCGGTCACTAGTAGCTACTAGTTTAAAATAAAAATAAATCATTGAATGAATTCTTCCAAAAACACAAGTAAATATATACCTGGTTGTTTTATATAGATATAATATAATCTATTCTTAGTAACACTAAGGTATACCCCGTTCTTATTTCCAGATGAGTCACGATCGTGTAGGAAGTATCCACTTTCCACACGAGTAGCTAAAGATAGCAACAATACATCTAGTAAGGAATGTTCACGCAATTTGCGCCGGGCTACAAATGCTACAATGGGCAATAATTGCGCCACTGTCGCCCGACTGCATGCTAAGTTAAACGGATATCTATTTAAGTTTTATTTGCAATTGAATTGTTTCGAGGATTGTGGATCTGATTATGAATAAAGGATCGGTGAGTCAGTTACATGTAATTGGAGGTATATTTGAGGCAAAAAGAAATGTGAAGAAAATTTGGAGGAGGATTTCTAGATGCCTTCCCATTCCCCTACCTTAGTTTAAAAAAAGTGGAGAAAGAGGCCTTTGTCGAGCAGTGCGGCAGAACAGACGCTTGAGATTAGGATTATAATGATTAAGATTAATTAATTATGATTATTATTCATTAAGATTATCATTAAGATGACCAGCTATGATAATCTTTACACATTATAAAACAAAGTTCCCCACAGCGTCCGTATTTCTGTATGAACGAGATAAACTCAAAAACTACTGAACAGATTATCATGCAATTTTCACCAATAGACAGAGTGATTCATAAGAGAAAAACCAATTTTTTTTAAGATTTTTAAACTGTAGTGCTGTTCAATAGTAAAGTTAGGTACCTATATCAACCGTTTAACGAATACGTAAGTGCTGATTCGTCAAATCGCAACTAGTTACTATGAACCAAAGTTATGTTAGTTTTCTTTGAAAGAAACGATACTTTTTCCTTTTTTTAAAACAAAGCGACGTTGCTCCACCCAGAAATTTGTTCTATATCGTGGGTACGATCACATGTAAACTCTAATACACAAGACACGTAACACCTATCTTTAGGGGACACAAATATTTGTTCCATTCGGGAATCGAACCAGTGACACTCAGCGAAGCAGTAAATCGCTCAATAACTACGCCAACCATGCCGTCAAACATAGCTCGGTTTCTAGCCTTACGTAACATTTCGTCAGCAACCTTCAGCCTGGCACAGATACCATGTCTACATAATAGTTTCTCCTTTTATGGATCTGAAGTAAGAAATAACAATAGTTGATATGAAGTTCGCGTGCAGATGGTTAGCGACGATTTCCTGTGCACACAGTCCCCGTATGGCTCCCTAGTTTGTTCACATTGTGTTTTGCATACCAAAAGTCGGATACTACGGTGGTATAGACCACCAGGATGAGTTCACACGTTGATTAGTGCTCAGATGTAAAAAAACTCTTAAGCTCAACTCGGCGCGAGTCGAAGCGTTGTAACGCGTCATGTCTTTCACCAACCTATGGCATATTCATCTCTATTTTCCCATTATGAAAGTACGAATTTGCGTTATGTAAATATTGAATCGCCTATCGATGCGCGTCGACGCTAGGTTACGCAATGTGCTAAGAAGGCGATCGCGAAGCGATGCGGAGCGGATTGAAATGGACATACAATTGATACTCTATTGCGGTGGTCTAATTGACTAACCACACGTGGGTGTAGTGCAGTGATGATTGAAGCGAAGGGAACGCTATCAGTTAGTCCCTCATGGTGCGGGGCTGCCGCGTCGTGATGAATTAGCGTGCACCGCATAGGAGAGCTTCGCAATCAAATTCTGAATCCCCCACGCAGGACGCCCCGTTAGATTAGCGCGTTCTCGTGCGGTATTCGGACGAAGTAACGCGTCAGCTGACAAACCTGATGGTAAGCAATGATGCAATCGTTGATGGTGAGGCGCACCAGTTTATTAAGAGCCTATTCACTTAAGAGTGAGTGTGAGTGACAAGGTAAGACTTGAAAACACCTAAGTTATAATCGGACGGGAAGACCGCAGCAGGCAACATATTTATATCATTCACAAATGTTTAAAAGTCCTTGAACTGGTCCAACACTGTGATTCGGGTGTACGAGCGTCGACGAGCGATCCTTCGATGTCTGTACCAGTGTGATTTGAGCCTTATTTAAAGCCATACTTATGAACCAACTCCCCTCATAAATTTCACACACAATGAAGTGTGAAATGTTTAAATGAATTGTCATTTTAAACACTTCAAACTGTTTTCTTTGTCTTTAAATGCTTACCTTTTATATTTACACATTTAATTACACATGTTAAAGTGATAAGTATTTAGAATTCCTTTTTTTTAGGTGAGAAATTATCAAATAACTGGTAATCTGTATCTGAAGAAAGTGTCAAACGTTTACCGACTGAAACGCAGCGTGTTCCTTCAGTTGTCTGCGTTCTAATTCTTTCGAGCAATCCTGCATTTAGTATTACCTTAACTTCTTTTTTTTTTTTATTTGAGGTAAAAATTATCCAATGACATCCCCCGCCCTTGGGCGGAGGAAGAGATATTAACAGACTTTTGCTGACTAAAAAAACCCACCCCGTTAATTCTTAGCCCTTTGTACCGGGGCCGAACATTCCTTTCAGAAATCAGTCCATGGCCCCAGTAGGCCCTGCTGGGCCTCTACAGTTTGCTGACAACTCTCTTATATAATCAATAATTTCCAAACACTACTACTCATCATCATCTTCATCATCATCTTCCTGCCCTTATCCCGTTTTATTTGGGGTCGGCGCAACACGTTTTTTTCTTCCATTCTCTCCTGTCACTCGTCACGCTATCACTAACTCCCTTTTCTTTCATATCACTCCTCACACAATCCATCCATCTCTTCTTTGGCCTCCCTCTCCCTTTCCATCCATCCACATGTAAACTCATAACTCTTTTAGTAACATGCTTTTCATCCCTCCTCTTCACATGACCATACCAAAACAAACGATTTCCAAACACTACTACTATAACTCGATAAAAATATAGTGACCGTAGTTGGTGGATAGCAAGCCTCTCCACGACCCACTTACAATGTAAACAAGAAGTAGTAATACTGTACAGTTGTATAACATAGTGTCAAATGCTATATAACATAACGTAAGTGCTACCTGGTGACTGGCACCCGATGTAGTAGGAACCTGAGTATTCTAGTTTGTTTTTCACTCTGATTGGTTAGAAGCTAAGAGTGCCGAAAGTCATATAAATGTCGATCGCAATAACGTAAAAGCATAAGAAGAAAATGGAACTTATCACTCACTCCAAACGTCAAAAATGATGGTCATTATAACACATTCATACAGTATAACAATAATATAATAATAATTTATTTAAAAAATTTGACAACACAAGCCCAATTTATTATTTAATAAACTAACAATTGGGCCTGTAATAATGTTATAGTTATCATAGTATCCCACTAATCACAAGGCACATGTGACCAAGTCCAGGATTTATTAATGTCAAGACTCCCCTTTGGATATGTCAATACCAACGCTGGTGAAGCCGCTGGCAGAAGCTAATAAACCAGAAAACAAGCTAACTTTTGTAGTATTTTAATGTTACATTCAACTATTCAAGTAAGGTCTAAGTTATCTAATATCCACTTATTCACCGGCTTGCTCTCTACTTCAAACATCAAACGTTCATACATATCCTGATGGCGAGATCCAGTAAATCAAAAGCAACTACGAATACAAACACTTTACACAAATACACAAACGCTGTTTACATACAAACTGCCGCAACTACATCACTACAGCCGGTAGCAGCTCGATATTTGCGCGTGATTCACTGCAGGAGCCACCTCTCGCGAAATCTCCAGAGTTTCCTCAACAACACTATTACTATTTTATAGTATTTTGACTATCAGTGACAATGATATCGCTATTGTTTGTGTACCTTACAATACTATAGATTTTTTCCACAACTATCACACAACGCCGTCTAGTCCCTAACTAAGCAGAGCTTGTGTTATGGGTATTAAACAACTGATAAACATACTTATATATTTCTAAATATATACTTATTATAGATAAATTACACCCAGACACAGAACAAATGATCGTGCTCATCACACAAACATTTGTCCTGGGTGGGAATCGAACCCACAACCTTCGGTTTAGCAGTAAGGGCCCCTAACCACTAGACCAACAGGCCAGTCAAATAATAGGCTGTCGAACCTTCTAAATATGCACGTTATCAGTATTTCTGGCCTAAAATATGAACTGGCAGCTCTAACCAAGTAGCTGAAGCCTTACTATGACGTGTTAAAATGTCAGTCGTGCGAGCGAGACAGAGGGATGGAGCTATACACTATATAGCAGTTCAATTTATGTCGTCAAATGGATTGCGTGAAGAGCTCGTAGTAGGACTTTTAAGCGCAAGGTTGGTTAATTGAGTCAAGTTATTCCTTCTGAAGTAATCGGGTTGGATCAAAAGAACATTTTTAAAAAATTATGAAGATCACCTACATCATTTATACTAAATATTATAATGTAAAAGTAACTCTGTCCCGCTGTTACGCTTTCAAGGTTAAGCTACAGAACCGACTTTGATGGAATTTGATACAAAGTATGCTTGAATCCTACGAAAGAAGATAGGCTACTTTTGATTTGGCTTCGATTTCGTATTCGCATCCATCCGACAGTCACGTGAACGGAGTCGTGGGCAAAAGCCAGTATTATAATATAACGAGCTTCTCTCTAGTGTAGAATTCCTAGACCCAATCAATAAACCAATCGCAATCTTCCTAAGGTTTCCAAAAGATGCAATCATAGAATTTCATTTCAATTTGATAACGAGAGAAACCAAATCTTCTTATACTCTAATCATAACGATCTACGGTGGCTTATACTGATAAGAAACGCCATGAAACGAAAAACCTGAAAGGACGCATTACTTTAATAAACCTTTTAACTTTTAATCTAATTCGGTCTGTATAGCGCGGGGCGATGTAATCCCTCTTTTAAAAATAATTAATTAAGGATTAAGAAATGTATTTCAGCAGCCGCTGGCTCCGGGAAAAATATATTCACCACCTCTTGGGATCTAAACACGCTGTAGGGATGTGAGGTTTTGGATTAATGTGAGAGATTTTGAAACGAAAGATTTTTGAATTTAGAAGCTCATGAAAATGTAAAATTAAAAAGCATGTATTAAATTTTGATTGGAACTTGAACAGTGAAATCAATCCGTGTTTTTGCGGCGTCTCTTCGCAGATTATGTTCAAGTATGTTTTTTTTTTTTTGGTAGGTAAAATCATCCAATGACAAATCCCGCCCTTGGGCGGAGCGGGAAGTAGTGTCAGACTCTTACTGACTAAAAACCTACCCCGTTCCTTCGTAACCTATATATAGGCCTATGATATAGCCTATATGTGCCTATGTTCAAGTACGTACCACTTTTCATCTGGCGTTACGTATGGATCTTATGACAGCGCCAAGAAAAATAGTTAAATTATAGTTAAATATTCAAGATTGCCGAAAATAGAATAATCACAGTAGGAGTCAGTCATAATTGTACCGAGTCACTAAATATAATTTAAAAAAAACAACATATTAGCTAAATACAAAAAGGATTACAAAGAGAAAAGAAGCAAGGTTGAAATTAAAAGAACCTTCTTAATTTCAACC
Organism: Leucania comma; assembly: GCA_958295575.1. NCBI lineage: Eukaryota > Metazoa > Arthropoda > Insecta > Lepidoptera > Noctuidae > Leucania > Leucania comma. The sequence goes on along the minus strand of OY282478.1, from coordinate 23,235,919 downwards.
TTGCTTGGTAAGAAAAGGTTAAAATTAAATAAAAAAACTAATATAATAAAAATACTTTACCAACCTGACTTTTTAAACCAGTAGATCAAGAAATCATTAATCGTATATTTCACACAAATAATATTCAATTCCAAAATTAAAGAAAAATATGTACTGAATAAAAAAATGTCAAATCATTAAAACTACAAAAAACCAAAAAACAGACATTTGAAGATAACAGACCTCCACATATCTCTCATTGAGTTGAAATCGCTAGTTCAACTACAACACGAAATATCTTCGCCAACCCTACAGGAAGTCCTTCATAAAGGGCCGTATGAATGGGCCAGTTTAATAACTAGAAGCTCATTAGTTAGAGAGGCTCCGGCGATAGGCAGGCCGAATGTTGCGCCTAATTACGGCACTCACACGTACGGAGATAGCAAGCGTGCCTGTGCCACTGTGATAGACCGTCTAGACTTAGTTTTTTAGAACTTAAACCTTTTTGGACCAGTGTTTTATAGTTTTTGTTTTAGAATAAATGTGAGGTATAATAAACTATAGTAAATTATTAGGAATACTAGCGGTCGTGTCAGACGTTGTCCTATCTGAAAGCTGACTTTTCGTTAAAAAATATTAAACCCGATTGCAGCGCTACTTACCGGGTGAAATTTTATTTTTAAACCGACCAAAAACCCATTCAAATACACACACAAAGTTTCATCCAAATCAGTCAAGCCGTTTAGGAGGGGATAGAAGAACACACGTACAGAGGTATATATAGAGGTAGCAATGTTGAGTTGCCAAGGTAAAATTATAACCAAAATAGTAGTTCCACATGACTTTCTACCGGGACTATAAAACCTAGGGTTTTTAATTAAGAATGCAGAATTACCTAAATAATCATAGTAGATTTTTTTTATTATTGATAGGCTCGCGTTTGACCACCATGTCACCTGATGGTAAGCGATGATGTGGCTGACGGTGGAGCACGCTTAGATAAATGCAATCCCCAGTCATGGTGTGCTAGGCAGTAGGCAGATACAAAGCGACTCAAGTTTTAATTTTAAACGGACTTGCAAAACTTTACCTTGATTTATTTGCAAAAATGTGAAAGTAAATCTTAAATTTTTTATTGATATCATTACAACATTTGCATTTTTTATATGCATACTGTAATTTAAATATGTAAATACAATAAAATAAAGTAATAAAATCTTGTCACAGTAAATAATGTAAGTAATAATAAAGTAATAAATAATTATATTATTTTTATTGTTGTACACTGACAACCCCAACTCTTTTTCTTTCTTCCAGTCCATCCAAAGGTTGTCTGGTAGAAATTGCCCTGTGCAATAAGACCGCCTATTGTACACTATTTTTTTATAAATGTTTGTCCTTTAATAAGATAAGGTGTACAATAAAGAAATAAATAAATAAATAAATAATGTTTTAACGACATTAAACTTAAATTAACACCGTTTTTCAACTAAAGGAACATAATGTTATATAATTTACCTGCAAAGTAAACAGACATCTTGTTAACAAAATTAATTGAGACAGCGCAAACGGAAAAAACATGAACAATGTATCAACCCACATAGAGAAACGTCACTTAACTAATATAAAAATATTAATAAAAAATGCACGAACAAACGGACCGATGGTATCGCGTGATATATAGCGACAACCCGCTGACTAATGTCTGCTCTACACACTACAAAAACATTAAAACTTCACCATGAAACAACGGAACAAATCGCTTAAAAGCTTATTTCGATAACCATCTCTATTTCTGTAGGAAACGATTTGAATAAAGACTACAGACATGCAGCAATGGATTAGTAAAACATCAATAGTGTGTTCATAACTCTCCTATGTGTTTGTTGTAATGTGACACACAGTGATGTCCAGTAGTATAAGCATTGATCTCACGATAATATCGACATACGATCGCCTGCGCCGGAGTTTTTATAGCTCATCATTTAGTTTTTAAGCCCGCACCGTTGTTTTGACAGTGTCGTTAAAAGTTTACGCCTTTTATTATTCATGTAGGTATCGATGCAGTAAAAGTATCGATATCTGCGTTTCGATTAAAAATTATTCGGTTTCGAAATCTCGGTAGCTTGTTTAAGCTGCTATAAAAGATAGCATTTAACTGTACAAGTCGTTATAAACTATAAACATAAGTTAGTTATGACCTAGCGTTTGACAGAAACATATTTTCTAAAGCTAAACAAATGGTTAAAGTTATAGAGACAAGCGTTGCTAAATCCTTTAAGTGGCTTACCGACATTACAACTGTTCGTAAATCCTTGTAGCAAATAGACAGTCAGGCTCTAGACCTTCATGTTGAAACAGTCTATTGTTTATTTTCTTGTGCTTGTAATATATCTTTCCATGCTTGTATTTTTAAAGACCCCTGTCTATCCGATCGTGATCAGCTACAAAGAATACTGAACGGATTTTCATGTGCTTTTTACTAAATCAAAGATTCAGGACACACGTGCGAAGTTGGGTCAGGGGCCCTACTACGAGGTCTTAAAGCGATCCGATATGACGACTTAAGTTGAACTATCAAAGAGATGGAACTATATAAGGCGTATAGCTCTGTCTTCCTGCCGCTTTCTCGCTCGGCCGTGATTTGTCATGGTAAAGCCCCAGATCGCTAATTTCAAGGTTATTTCCAAAATTTATAATATTGCCGCTTCTAGATAGACAATTTGGATTCTGTTCATCAGTAGTCACCACATGTCCAAGCGCTACTTCCAACTGCCATTAATCTCACCTTCTGCCAATACCATCTAATCAAAGCAATACATCTTCTGCTAAGCCTTTGTCTTTAAAAACAATTCAATCTCCTTGGTTTCTCCTCAGCATACGTCTTAATTAAGCCACAAATACATAATTAAAGTTCGACAGCAGTGTGGAGACATTAATTAGAAATAGTAGGAAAGCGGCGCTCAATTACTGGAATATTAATGAGCAATGAGACCCTTGAGGCACCACCTCTAATTATGCGCCGAGCCGCTGAGCTCGCCCGAATTACTTCAGCTAACTTACGAATACAAGCTCTAGTCTTGGATTTTTATTTTATGCAGTTCGCGTTAATAGGGGAAACGAAAAATTAAAGGAATGTGGTAGAAGTAGGAAGTGATAACTCACAAATTTTTAAACTAACAATTTTAAACACTTCTACAACAGAGTTACGACGACCTATAATATTTACTCACGTAAAGTCAAACATGACTACTGAAAAAGTACCAAAATCACCAATATACATAGTAATAGTAACCATGAGGAAACGAGAACTTAACAACAATTTGAAGTTTGTTTTAAGTTGTTTTTTTTTTTTTGGGAAATCTCCAAACAACTCCTCAAGCTCTGCGTGGGCGTTGCACGCCACGGTAACTCTTTCGACCAAGCCCGCAACTCTGGCAAGCAACAACTAGGTCCTAAGTTAATTTTATAGTCAACATTATTAGTTCCACCAAAGCTAAATGCCGAATCAAGAATATTATTCTTTTATATGGTTTTAATCAGCTGTATTTCACGCCTAGACGACTGCCAACGATTCGTTTGGCCTTCATTCATAAACGAGCCAATTACATCATTTAACATAATCCTTGCATCTCGTTCTAACTCCATTACACTAACATGAATCACATTAACTACCTATTCATCTAACTCTTGTGTCATACATGCTCTAGGTTTCAACACTTTAGATTTCCCTACATCTCCTTCTGTCAATGTAAACTCAGCTCTAACTCCATTAATTTAAATACCAACATCACTTGACGTTAATCTGCATTTAAATACTACAAATTCAAACACTAAGCTATATGCTGCTCTAAGTTTATGTAAATAAAGTTGAGTTTGGAATGGTGTTAAACCTTGTGATTATTAAGTATAAGACGAGGCTAGTAATCCAGAGGTCGGTGACAGAATTAGTTCCTAATCAGTTGATTTAATCTCAGTGGAGCGGCGGCTCGTTAGCGACTCGGTCATGTAACGCGACTGCGACTAATTGCATAGCAGTCGCTTTGCTGTCAGAACTACAATTTGGACTGTCTGAATGTTTGTAAACATCAGTTAATGATTCAGAATCTGTAGTTTGTTTAACAGGTGATTTTTTAAAGTCGTTATTTTCATTGAGATGTGGCAAGATAGAAGCAGGTATTAATTACAACTGTGTGATGTTTTCTGTATCAACATTAATTTATTGATGACATTTTAATCTTTCTACTTCATCTTTAGAATTATATTAATTAATTGGCTAAGTTCTATTTCGTCATTCTACATTAGCACACCTACCATTTTACTTATAAATCCACTGACAAATATGCATCCCTCTTCAACAGACTACTTGTCTTTTTCCATTCTTCGCTTTCCTTGTTAAAAACTCAAGCATCGTGCAAGGTGACAAATTCCTTGTCAATCACTCCGGCCCGTTTCGCTCAGTCACCTCCTGCTACGGAATGTTAAACAGCCAATACTTACATTTCCTCCGTCTCTAAATCAAGTCAGAAATGCCTTAGTAATAAATCTAGAAACATTTCCTGTTATATTTAAAGTGAGGTATTTGAATACGCTATCAAATGGTGAAGGCGCCGGCTGACCGGAGATACAGAGAGTACGTCACAAGTCTTATGTAGGATACCTAGTACACAGACCTATTTGAGATACTGCAAGTGTATCAGCAGGTCAGACTACTGATAAGCGGAATATTTTTGACGCAGTTGAAGAGTTGAGAAAGAAACAAAGTAATAAAATGCTGAACGTTACGAAAATTGGACGAGCTAAATCAAGAAAATATAACGAAAGGTCAAATGTCTAGATGGTCTTACAAATAAGCGAGTTTGGTGTAGGTTTTTATTATGAAATTTTGTTATAAAAATTGGTGTTTAAAAATAACAAGGTCTCGTCTGTATCATTCGCTTGTAAATTTGTTTGTCTTTTTGCAAAACATACTATATCCTTCCATTTATTGAATTAGATTCTCTTTGAGACGACCTATCCATTATTTATGTGATTGAGTTATTTACTAGGCACTAAGCATAAACTACTGTGGACAGACTGCTCGGTACTCCAATAAGATACATTATAAAATGAAAAAATTGTTTATCACCTAAGCTTTTGAAAACTGGTTAATTAAAAAACAAAATTTGAATTATTTCTATCGAGAGAAATAACGCTAGTCGTGAGGATTTATGTCGTGGTAACAAAGTCGAAATGGTTGACGATGTCAATTTACGAGCACTAGCTGTTTTTCTTTTGGGTGTCTGGATTTTCCCGCTCTGGGTGGAGCTTTAGGGGTGTCAGACTTTTACTGACAAAAAGCAATCCGTGTTCCTTCAGTTACCCTTTGCATTCCAGGACTTTTTCGAACAATCCCGCAAACTAGGTGTTTACATTGATGCATTACTATGCAGGAAAGTTGAGAAAAAGGGCTAAGAATAACGACAAACTACAACCATATTTGGCTGTCGTGGATTTATGAAAACTGTATTATTGATTCAATTTACTTTCTACACGTTATTTTAAGTGGCAAGTTATTTATTTCATAACCAAATACATTTGGTTATGAAATAAATAACTTGCCACATAGTTACTTTTCTTTACAACTTGATATATCTTCAGAATGCAGACTATCGAAATATATAATACTTACTCAGGATAATAACATGTAAAGTCGTGAGTAACGACATACATACAGAAAAATACATAAATAATGGTAAATTGGGACGAAACGCTTAAAAATAACTTATTTTTGTAAAGAAGATAAACCAATAAAGATAGAGGACCGAGTTATTGTTTCAAACCATTGAAGTAATTACGAAAGTATTTCACTTATTGTATTATAGCTGGTAATAACCAATCTTCTTTAGCAACACACTTTAAAGATTGCAGACGCGAGACTGGTATTCAAAACATTAATTTATCTAATCAAAATATTCATCTTATTATAATGTCGTCGTTCTGGTAGCTAAATTCCACGCGGTATTCTTAGAAGATATTGATACTTTAAAATTAAAATATTTCACAATAAACGGCGTTATCTGACTGTAGTTAAGTCATTATATTCAAAATTATGAAAACCACTTAACTACGATAAATGCAAAAGATAATGAGCCTACCTTCATCTAACTTATCTAAGAAACAAAAATGAAATCGTGTTATAAACATAAAACTCGATTTTGACTCGAACTTGACCAAGAGATTTTTTCTACAGAACTCAAATAATCATCCAAGTCAGAAAACGCTTTAACCTACGATAAACTTAAAGAAATACCACGAGTGACATCAATAAGACACTAAAATAATACGAATAAAGTTTATAAAGTTAAAATCACTAAAGACCATTCCGAGCCCATCCAATAGATTTAAAGCTAATTGTGTTGGCACAGCTAAGTGTTCGGCATCGCTCCGATAGCCGGCTTTACTCGACCAATTACTTACCACTCCGACCATTTCAACTTGTCTGGCCGACACTTAAACTCTAACTATTAAGTCATTAATATTATGTACTTCCGAACGACCGCAGTTCCAAGTCCAGTTATTACGTTCAAACAATAAAATCTTATTTTTAAACCTTGCTAAGATTGCACGGTTTATAGTCAACTATTTTATTTTAAACATCCAAATCTTGTTTAGCTCTCTTTATAGTGTTTGTGTGTATTAAACCTCGCAATAAGTACTGAATAAAATGATACAACATTTTACGACTGCATTCTTTTTCTTCATTAACATGCGCGCGTGCACTTCAGTTGGCAACACTAAAATTATTTGACTTTTAAACCCCAACAATAAATAAAGTAACATTACGAGTTAAATACATTATAAATCACACCTTTACGACTCATTCACAAGTATAATAGATTATTTGCAAAAGGAAAAGGAAGTGGTCCCAAATGCGCGCCCTGCGAGACACCACGACTTGTGACGCCTAAATAAATACGAATGCGTTTTGTTGGATTGTGAGAATTGATATTTATGGTCGAAAAAATGGCGTCCCGCAGCGGGACAGCTGCTCGAGCCAGGGGGATAATGGAGGGCTTTTAGAAATTATGTTTTCGACGTCGAACGACGCACTTGGAATCAAAACGATAAAGTATACGTTTAAGAATTTATACAGTAACGATTATTTTGTATTTACGATAATTTAATTGCTTGAGGATAATGTTTCAATGTTTGAGATTGGAGTAGCAAGAACGAGATCGTTGTTTTCGCAATTCACTGGAATTACGATAAACATAGATCTTGCTTTAAAACGTACAGTTACCATTACTTATAAATCAGATTGTTTATGTTACAATCGATACATGTTTGTGAATGTTGTCTGTTTTACTGCTTTGCCATTAACATGTCAGATCACAGGCAGAACATGAAATCATCTGTATTTTGAAGTTACACACTGATCGTGCTTTCGATCATAATATTATGGTAATCATATTCACCCATTCGATACGTGATGCGATGGAATTTTATTAACTGACTACTTAAAACATACGTGCAGTGATATTAATTGTCTACATAAAGCAATGTAGCAGTTATGATATTTCATGGTTCCCCGTTAAGTATTAAAACATTATAATAACATGATAAATCCGAAACAAACTCGACCGCATTATTTCATTCAATTCACCGCGGCCTCCCGCGGACAGCCTGCATAATTTGAAAGCGCCAAATATTTAATAAAATAATATGAACGAGTATCGCTTGCAACCTTTATTGAAATACTTTTGTTTTTGTTTACAGATCGAAAGCTACACTTATTTCTGATCGTGATTCATAATGTGAGTACTACTTAGTTTAAGTACCTTGAAAATACTATTATGGTTCCATCACCACAACATTCACAACACATGCATCATTTTAATTTAGCATTTCTATTTTATATTTGATTATATTCATTAAGAAAACTAGTCTATTAATATCGCAACTTGTAACATACCTTCTGTATATTTCTATAGAACAATAAGTAGATATTGAGACTAGCGCTAGTTATCTTGTTTTGATTCATCTGTATCACGCAACAGATAGTTCTCAATCCCACATTACGCAACGTATTTTGTAAACATCGTATTAAAGATAAAACTAGTTAATGCTATTATTCACACTTCAAGCAATAATAGTGAATGCAATTATCAGAAAAGCTGTAATCTCGTTAGCGACACTGCGACCTTTGATTCGGACACGAAGCAAATTAATAAAATCACCTCGTTACTACAACTATACCTGCCTGGAATACTGTAATCTACATGCAAATTAATGCCGCCAATACTAATAGACCCCAGACTATGGAAGCTCGGCTTCGTTCAATTTTATGCCGGTACATGGCTCGATATTACCATCAATTTATAATAGAACTTTTTTGCATGTGTTTTAAAATCCTATATTCGATCATTTCTGCGCTTCAACAAGTCTCAGATATCAAATACGTATACCTGTGATACTTGACATTTAATTTTAATATTCGATGCTTTCTAACTTTTCCAATTTCATTACGGATTTTCATCTTCAATATTTTCGGATTATTCTAATATAACCGTGCGGTGTATAAAACAATCACAATAACAATCGAAATAGCATGTATGTAAGTAGGACAAAGAGAAGTCTATACAAAGATTATAGTCATTACCGATCAATTCTCTTAACAACTAGCCCAAGGATGGTGCATAGGCTTGCATGTATAATCGATACCACACGACCTTCCTCCAAGGTCGGAGCACAGGATGTGTGAGGCTCGTTGTACTCGTCAGTGGCAGCTTCGCCCTCTGCTGTCGGGTATTAATGATTCTATTAAACTTAGCCTCCAGGCCTCGAGCAGCCGAAATTTATAACGTCCGTAAGTTTTACTAATACCTCGTCTACCTGACCATAAACCCGCGGTTTGATTTACTCATTCGTTTGTTTTAAGCCGTGCTTTTTAATAAAACATCGTTTATTTATTTTTTTGAGAGGAAATTCCGAAGATGTGACTGTTGACTCGTTATTTAGGTGCCTATTCACGTTATTTTGTCACGTCACCTCTTGTGTTTGAAAGTTTGACAAGGCTCGTCAATTAATTTAACATACGACATTTGAGAGCTTGATACAATAGAAACTAACGGACAACAAACCTTCTAAGACATCTGAGTTTAAGAGATAATTGATTTTTACATAAATAAGTAAAAAACTAAATATGGGTACATTTCTTTAATTAAATATCATAAATACCGACAATGAAGACTACAATCTAAAGACTGAACAAGCATAACCATCTTAACATTTAATGGAATTACAACGAATCAACTCAACATGACTTCGACAAAATACTGTCAAACTTAACAATCCCACATGCATATCCGATTTCGTTCGATTATCTCAAATCTTGAGCAGAACCGAGTTAACCGGAGTCGGACAATGAGTAAACACGTCAGGAAAGGGTGGTGTCACTCCGAGCCGTGACGAATGCGTTTACGAACAAAACAAACAAACATACGACGACATTTTGTTTTCTAACTACGACGAGGATGCGGGCGGTGGACATTATATTTTAAAACGTTTAAACGTTACAAATGTGTGTGGGATACCGTGCGACGTTATCTCATAATCTTTTCATCTCTCATAATCGAATGGAGCTTTTGTCACAGCGAGTTTTGTTCCCGCTGTGATAATTAATTACCTTAATGAATTGAACATGTACATGTGTTGGTTTTGGTATTTCGTTGCCTTCGACAAAGACAAAGAAAATGAATAATTATATCGATATAATATCCTTTAGCTGTAATGAAATTTATATTTTGTTTGATAAAGTGTTTTAAACAATTGAAATTCACAATAATTGAGTCACAAATTCCATCTGTTTAAATTCTGTTAATTATGTTATTCGAAGCTCAAAAAACCATTTCTAAGTAAATTGACGAAACAATAGTAGAGCTTTGAGCAGCGACAATGACAATCGATAACTGAAGGGGACGCTGTTTGGGTTATAGAAATAGTTGAGATTGCGCCACCCACTGCCGACTGGCCCCACTGCCTGCCAACCAGATGTACACTATATTATGGTAAAACATACAATGACTTGCTCTCTGACATAAATGACAGCAGAAAGGAAACTGTTTTTATAAAGAATGACGTAATAAGTATAGTTTTTACTGAGCTTGGTGATGGAAAAAGTATGAGATATGATGTAGCAGTCAATGTGTATCAGCTATCATCTGCAGCTATCGTGGGATAGCTGCAGATGATTTCCTTAATGATAGTGTTTGCTTTAGGATAGATATTAAAACAATAGTGAAAGACTTGTACTTATCTTGATAGTATTCTGACCTCAATAAACGTTAACTTTATGCAGATCACAGTTCAATGTTAATAGATCTTTGCCTAACCATGAATACTTCTATGAAAAATAAAGCCGTACAATTTTATTGAACATCTTTGTTTTATGTCTAGCGGGGTGACAGGAGGCCAGCCCGCGCTAACATGGCGGTGATCGCAAAGACCTGCATCTATAGCAGTGGGTTCAGATGTCGCTATAATGTCCGCTATATTGGCTACGCCTACATCAGGCTAAACTATTTCCTTGGTTCTCACTGCACTTTAGTACCAAACCTCTACTTTACTGGAAAGAGTTACAACCTTGGAATTTAAGATTATTTTCTGATTGAATCATATCTAGAAACTTTTAAAATTAAATCCTCATTTCAAATTGATTTAGTTCACAGATCTTCATTAAATATTTATAAGATGCTCGTTATTAATAAAATATCACATGTCGACCGTTTAATTTTAAAAACATACAAGCCGTCCATCTTGTGGCACTAATCACCACCGAGGCGTTGTTACGATCGTTTCGACTATTTATAATTTTTAATCTATAATGAAATCTGCATGCATAATGTGCGTCATAAAAACAGTGAGGTGAGACTCGAGGCTGCGCGCGCTCCCGCGTGCCCACGCGCATCTATTGTAGCCACCCACACCACATCCAAACACACCAACTTAACATTTGCCGTCGCAGCACACGATCTCCCTTAAACACTGTTATTTTTCCACCGAAAATCGACCGCAAACCTTTATTTGTTGACTTGAAAATAGCAAAGTTACTTATGCCGACCATTTAACCAGTTTCAACCCTATTGCCTCCAAACATGGTGTTGTGGACAACATTTGTGAAGTAAGCGAGTAATGTAAACTAAAAGGAACAGACACCATTCACGTCCTGTCGCGGCCATACATAAATATCGCGTTAAATAAATCATCGGCGACATGTTTTGTGACGTTTGTATTTTTAGCTTTCGATTGTAAATTGTCAGTGCCGTGTTTATTTTATGGGAGGTAAAAAATGATAGATTCTTCAGATGAGGCGCTTTGTCATGCGGACACTCGTAGTCTCGTATGAACGAGTATTTATGAACTGGTCGTGTTGTTCGGACTAATTAAGCTGACAATGTTATATGCAAATTAGACTCGGATACTGGAGCTACGTTAACGAGGACTAGATTTTTAACCAGTACGAAAACTGTCTACGACTTTATGCCAACCGCTTTTAGTTCAACCTTCTAAAGAAACAAACAAGAATAAAAGTTATTTTGCAGGCAAGCTTTATATTCGCTGGAACAAACAATCCAGCCGTCGACACCACTTAAGCGGCTATTATTATCAGCTAATCGCTAATAAACTTCTGCTAATTAGCTAATTTAACGACCGCAATCAACTCCCGACACGCCACTAAGCTAAATGTACAACTTCTACATAAACGTCTGCCTACGAGCAATCGTAAAACAGATTTAAACAAACGGACCACAGTGACCGCTCGCCATACGGCACCATTTTTTGCCCAGACAACCCTCGTCTTGTATTTTTTTTTCGTATAGCAACACTGTCTTTTTCTCTCTTGTATTTATTGTTCCTTGTGTCTTATTTCTATGTGACTGGCTGAAGCTGTTGAGAAATAGAATTTAAAGCCGATTATCAGCCCGCATACGTCAAAATATTGAAAAGTTGTGGTTTAAGAGGATTATTTGACATCCTTTGTGTGAATAATGCTTTATTGTTTTCTATGAGAAAAGCTTGTCCATTGTAAATTAATACTCTTGGTCTGCAATATTTTATATCTTCGAGAAAGTTCATTGATCCCTTAGGACGCTGCCTGACAGCATAAAAGATGGTCTAGTCATCTAGTGCGAGGTACCTACTGCTAGTTAACTCGATCTTAGCCACTGATTTATCATATCTTATGACTATTTACGACTCAGCTAATGATGCTAGAAAACACTAGAAAAAGTAACCAAAACTAGATCATAATTCTTCTCACTATAAAGTTCAGCCAGCTTAGTAAAACCTCCGCGACATCCCGTCCAAAAGAGATCCAGTCATTTTGGCGCGCGGGCCACAAAATGGCGACGAGATGGAGACGAGAGATAGTGGATGCAAAACCGGATTGATAGTGCTAGGTAGTGCGTCCCGTGACGTTTATAGCCATCCGGGGGCAAGAGTTATGGCGGGCCGCAGTCCCGCGCTCGCGGAAAGTTCGCTCCAAACTATTTATTGGCATCGCTCCAGCCAAGGAAGCGACGACTACCCCGCCGATATTAATTCATTCGTTGCTCAGCTAAAAAACATCATATTTCCCCGATAATAGCATATGTTGTGCCAGCCGTAATGTCCGTAGTTCGTATGCAAAACAGATAACATCACGCTATTGGTATTTCTTAAAGCCTCGACTTTCACACGATGCAATAAATGAATGCAATTATATTTTATTACGATATTATTTTACTTTATTTATTATCTCAGCTCTATCTCTGCCAATGCGTTGATTTATTGATTTAGTATGTTTACAAATAAACGGTTTTCTCTGCGTTGCCTCCGGATGCTATTTAACTTCGTGATCTCTGAGCCAATGACAGGATTATCTAAATCTGTCGACTCACTACTGACATGTCGTCTTTAGAAATATGTATAAAGTTAACTTTCTAAAAACTGAAAGGTCTGTAACTTAATTTATTACCCAAAATATAAAAAGATTTGAAATATTTTGACAGCTTCATTACACAACGCAATTATAAACAAAAGAATTAGCAAAGCGCGCGAATCCCACAGACCATGATAAAGCATTTCTAAAGAGATTCGCAAAAAATGTTCATTATAGTGCGCCTGGTTGTTGTGTAAACATCCGCCGGGTCGCTGGGTGAATCCGAACGCATTCGTAGAATGCCATCTTTTTTCTCGCAGTTTGGCGGGAAGATTTATGGGCAGTGACAAAGTCAATTTCATGGCACGACGCGGAGGCGATACGGCACGCCTCGGATGCCTTTATGATGGAATTTGGCATGGGCTTTTAACTGTAATTGTCCTTAAGTAAACATTTTACCTGCCAATTTGATGAATCGCCTCTGTCGTTGTGAAGAGAAGCTTTGTGCCCGGAACAATTCAATTTCTAGAGGCTTTCGCGGAAGTTCGTTTAAATGGCGATATTGTCGCGTTACTCAGTAGGAGCCTGCGCAAATGCTCTGTCAGTTAAATGACTCAAGAATATCTTGGGCCTGAGTCCATTTGTATTACAAGGGAGACCAACATTTTATCTATTAGGAGTGAGAACGGTTCTCTATCTTGAACTGAAACTTGCCTTCGATCGAGATCAGGTAATTTAGCAATGGGAGTACTCAGTCTAGTAAATGTCATAAACTATAATTTTTATTAACTGTTATAATTAGAATAAATAGCACGCAAACTTAATCACTTGAATTAGGCCCAGGCGGGAATAATTTATTTCAATTTACAAGCTTTTTTTAAATAAAAAACAGCTTTCATGTTTTCATAATTTACCACGCGAAATCGGTTACATAGCCCAATCTACATATTTCAAATTGAGTACCTAATAATTTATAAAAGTAAACAGTATCATTATTTGAAGGAAATAGAGCCTCGTTTATGTAAATAAAGTCGCTAAATGCTAAAAGGACATGTCAATTGACTAGCTATGTTTTTAGTATAAATTGGCAATGGTACCCAATAATCGTAAATAAGTCAAAGTTTGAAATGGTCGCTGTTTTCTGAGCCAAACCTTTATTTTGATACCTATGCAAACTACAGTAAATGCTAACTAATAAAAAATTGCAATGATGAAAAACTCTTTTCGGTCACGAACCATTCCAGATTTTTTTTTTATTTGGCTCCCAAAAACACCTAAAATATTTATTTATATCACGTAACATATTAAACCGGTTTTATACACAAGTCCCATGACATCTATAATAAATATTCAACGTGTTTTGATCATAAAATTCGACTAAACGGATTCTCAACTGTCGCCATATTGATTGCATCGACAATTTTATCGTTTGTTACGCAAAGCTGTCAAATGGAATCGGATTTTTTGAATTTGAATTCCGAACACGCGATCGACGGTTGGATTTTTTTTCGAATGGAGAACTCACTTTACTTCGTGCGTGCGAAAAAGTTTAACTTAAACGAAATGGGTAGGAATACCAGAAGTAGGCTGTGTAGGTATGACGAGTGAAAACAATCAAATAATGAATTAAGTAAAGTAGGCTATGATTGTCTCTCTTTTATGTACAAATCTATTGTTATAAGGTGAGTACTTAAATTTGTATATTTATTTTCATGTTAATATTATATCTAAACATGAACACAAAAAAATTAAATATCAACTAAACTATTTATATTAAAATCTGATTACATATCTACATATACTAATACAAAAACACAATACACTTAGGCATCGAAGTACTCCTCCACATCGCTATCATCCGAAACTTTTTTTTTTCGAAATAAATAATTTAAATCATCTCCCTTCCAAAATCAGGTTCATTAGTAGAAATGAGACTAAATTTTATTTAGATACTCAGGGATTGGTGGAAATTAATCAGCAATATATCCAATTTAGGGATTAGCCTGATATAATACCCCTTTGCTTTTCACGGAAAATATAATCAAGTAGTTCTGAGAGTAGTATTTGTTGTAGGTGTTACTGACTGATCCTAGTTGTAAATAAAATAAGCTTAACTGATAGAAAATCCAAAGTGAACTACGGGCTAAATCGCAGTGGTGCTTAGCGATCTGTATTCACTAAACTTACAGGATACCTATATTCAGCATAATATCCGTGATTCTAATATCAACAATATCGATAGCTGAACTTAGCCTAAGTCAGCAGAGATCTCGCTTTATTAGTAGGTAATTAATATGTCACCAGCGACCCCTCCTCGAAACGCCACGGTTCATGGAAGGGCACCGCAGAACTAATATTATCACTACAAATATCTCACGTCTCCGCTACCAATTCCCAGAAAAATATAGTTTTTTTCGTCACCAGCTATCCTGTCATTTTTATCCGTTCGAAAATTTTTCATCCGTCCCGCTTATTACGTGTCTAAATATCAAGTTACACGCCGCACCTGTTGGAGACGAGAGAGAGTTCAGAAGCGATAGCAACGCTTATGATAAATGTCATATTATTTTTGGTGCGAACTTAAGCGCTTGCATACATCGCTCTTGGTGTTCCCCATCCATCCAGCGGTAATGAGAAGATGCGCTGATAGTGACAGGTCTGGTGTGTGGACGCGCGGCGCGTCGCCGCCTGACAGCAGGCGTGGCCAGCTAACGAGCCGTGTCTTCCACTCAAAAAAAATAACACCGTCTTATTCAAGATATTTGTCGAAGCTCGCAGTGTTTTCGTTCCAATTAATGTATCGAGAGCGCACGAACCCAGCGTAATCGATTTTGAATCTGTCACGAACCCGGCTACACGTTCGCTACGACAAGAAATCGATTATAGATTAACTGAATCGACTGACTTCGACTGGTTTTTGGAGCTCAATTATTTACATTTAGTCGCATTTCTCTTTTGTCTCACAGATGATCACAGTCGGTCGGGGAAACGTGTTCATTTGTCCCCGGCGTCACATTTTATTTGGACGTGACATAAAATCTCTCTTAGATTAATCAACGCTTTATTTATGACCAGTAAAGTTTATAAGTGTGAGAAACCTACGCTGAGCAGTAGGTGGGCACGCACGTGTGTGGATATATGCGCAGAGTCTCTACATTAATAAAGTCCGCTACTTTTCCTAATGTCTGCTTTACATGACGGGTATTAATTTCGAATGATTTGTGTTATCCATAAAACTAGCGTTAGTCGCCATTAAATATGTTGTAGCATGTCGTATAGAATAACACGTCGCTCGATCATAAACGAGCCTGCTCAATGCTGTCGGTCCACTCGATCTTGCCGATGCGATCGCGCTCGTTACCCGGGGACGACGATACGACAAACGCCATTATTTCCCCGACTGTGACAGCGAGGCACTTTATACGAGTCGCCAAGCGTAGGTGGTCCCTACTCGCTATCTCGGACGCTCCTGGACTCGACTTCCTAAGTCAACAGTACTCGCTGTGCTTTTGTTGTCACTTCACTATTGTTCTTATGAAACAGAGCCGTGAACAGACCTCCAACGCTCGCCACACAACGTTCCAATAAAATCTCTATGGCTCCTTTAAAATTAAAAGCGCTCGTAAAATGTTTCAATAAAGATCTGTTTTCGCAAACATTAGGAAAACATATTTCGTTGGAAGCTTTTACGACTCCATTATCATACAGATGCGCGTGTGGGGGGTGTTATTAAAAAAATATTGGTTTGTATGGCCGGGCCGAACTGGCGACCGCTACACAGCGCCATTTGCACAATCTCCCGGTTAAAAATAATATTGTTTGCATTATGAAAGCTTTTTCGCGCCATATTTGAATTTATATTGTGCGTTTTGTGTCTGCATTGGAAATGTGCTGCCTACGCATTGTTTCCGTGTAGTGTTTATATCTCACAGATTTATGACGCTATAAAGTTGCATACTTATTACCGACGAGCGACGTGGCGTTTTAGGATAGCTTTGAATATTAAGATTTCGTTAACAAAAAAGGAGCTGGCGACTTGTGAAATCAAATGAGTCATGCTTCAATAAACGTGTGCCAACACAACAGGACTAACAATTTAATTGATCAATTAACGCGATGAAGAACGATTAGTGCAATTACAAAATCTTTTGAATACATATACGTTTACTTTGATCCCGTAATCAAATTACCGGGGCGCTAGTCTGCTATTTTCATAGTATTGTCTTAACAACAACGTAAAGACAATACAAATACAATACAATTCAATATTGTAACGAATTAAAAGCAATGACTGCTTCTAATGGTAGGTCATTGATCGTGGGAATTGTCAAAATTTTAGCAGATTACCGCATATGTCAGCTGTTCATTTTTATGTACCAAATTACCATTCTATGCCATTTCTTTCAATGGAGTGTCAGGTTGTTGATTAGAAAGTCATAATGAAGTTATTATATTAGTAGATTACCAAACTTGTCAAAATCAACAATCATGAAATCAATGATAGAACATTCTGACACTATTGTAATAGCAGACAAGAGGCCCAGGGGCACAAATCTGCTATTTTTATAAATTCGTCATTCCAACACGATTCTATTGTCATTTTGCTAAAATTCATAATAACCGATCATTGGTCCGCCAGTGGTAGGTAAGTACGAGATTACTATTCTATGCCCTTTCTCACAATGGAGTGTCGGTGATTGATCATTGGAAATATCATATTGACGCCATTATAATTAGTAGATCACCAAACTTGTCAAAATCAAGAATTATGAAATCAATGATAGACCATTCTCACACTATTGTAATAGCAGACTTGAGGCCCAGGTCGATGATACTTAATTCTCAAACCAAAGTTGCTTATAAAACAAAGTTTTTTTCTACACTTGAGCCCATTTGATAGGACAAAGGGAGCATGACTTTGTACATGAATATCCGGCTGTATTAAGCCAATACCCGCTTAATAGTCGCCAGTCCGCATATACCCACGCATCAGTTTACAATGATTTACCATAAAAAAGACATTATTTACTTACGGTGCGCCATAGATTGTCGCGAACATCATGCTTGCACGCCACGCCACGGCTCAACCACCAATCGAATACTAATTACCATTACAAAAGTGAATAATTCATTCGTCGTGTGCATAATCAAAAGCCAATCTTCCCTGATCTCCACGACACCCTTTCTTTTTAAAAATTACAGGTCAGTTTACCCTGGTCGGTTAGTGTGGAAGCAAAGATCGTACGCATTTGTATTTTACTATGAAACTCGTTATAAACGCGAAAGTGAATGAAGTGTACGCATCGAATAATGTCGAATGTTGAATAATCCTTGATGATAATGTTCGTCTCAGTGATGTGGATGTTTTACTGGGGGATTAAGTCAATTGGTTCTTCCGAAGTCTGACTGTGAAGGCAAATGAGAGCTGGCTTATGTTTTGATGGTTATTATGAATTGATACCTAATTAATTTTTGATCTTTTAAAACAATATTTAGGAACAATATAACATTAGCCGTTCTTATTAATTCAGTCGTTTCGTCACTGTCTACATAGCCAAGTTACAATCGTTTCGTTTAGCGTGAACGCTTGGAGTTGGCCACGCCCCCAATTCCTTTGTTCTAACCCCGTGACTGAGCGTTGAGATGACGTCAGAACAAAGGAATTGGGGGCGTGGCCAACTCCAAGCATTGACGCTAAATAAAACGATTGTAACTTGGATAGGGGCGATGTCTAGCCAAGTTACGACCGTTTTGTGTCGAGTCTCTTTCTACAATCAAAACTCCTCAGCGTAAGTATCATTTATACCATAAAAATACAGGATTTAGCGATGATCATTGTAGAAACGATACATTTCATTCTGTCATTTTGAACGATATAAACTTAGCTACGAGTTTTGTTAAGATGATGTCATTCCCATACATTTATTAGTTTTCTATTAGCGTTAACGTTTGTAGATTATTAACTTGGCTGCAGATCTCTATAGTTTGCGTTCCTTCTTCGTTCATTTCCAACTTACCAACTAAAAATTGAGCTTTCCACAAAACACAAGGTTCTCCAAAATAACATTTTATTCAATTAAAAACTATAAATATTTGGCCACAACATTTTTATCGTTCAACAGTTTACACATTGGCATCGGTGTATGTAATGTAAATAAAATCAGAACACAGGTTTCCCCACGTCCTTATTATTTTATTTATTCGTCAGGTTCGCTCATCGTTCGTTCAATTTCGTTAATTGAGGCAGCAACACTGCACTTGTCCGACTGCATGTAAACTGAATCTCCATGTTGAACGGACGATATATTTGCTTACTTTAAAAATATTATATTTTTTAATGATAGAGGCCAGAGTACTAGATCATTTATCACACTTGTATCATGCCTATCGTACTCGATCTTATCAACAATCTAGTTAGCCCGAATACTCCAAACTGTGGATAAATCTCAGCATCTAAAGTGGAATCAAATATCCAAGATACCGTTTAAAGCTAGATACGAGTACATCTAGATGTGAACTTTGAATTCTTCGAAAGTCCAAATAAAGCGATCTATACTCACCTATAAATAATATTATTTTTAGTATAGGTACGCGAAACCTGAATATAATTTGTTCAGAATCAGTAATTGAATCGATTCCAATATTTTTTTCAACGTGTTATATTTTTCCCAAAAATATTTAAAAATGGTTACAAGTTGGACACCACCGACACTAACTACAGCACAGGCCACGGCCAGGCTGATAACTGTGTGATTTTTCATGATACAGTTATAATATTATGTACCTACATAGATTCTTTATATAAAAATACTAGATACGTGTTTCGGTTTTCACATAATTATACTAAAACTAATGCTGTACATTATGAAAGGCAAAGTCGTGACTCACTCACTTACTCATCAACGCCCAGCCCAGACCATTGTACCTAAAACGCTGAAACTTTGCACAGAAGTTTCTTTTGTGACGAATACAAAGACTAAGAAAGAATTTTCCAAAATACACCCCCTAAAAGAATAAAACGGGAGTCCAAAGTTTGCATGGAAAAACTTATTTTAGTACGGACGAAGCCGCTGGCTGGAGTTAGTTATAAATATGATCCATAGAGCTTACTCAACACCTCATAAACATATTAAAATACTCAATCCATAGAGAATGAAATGTGGCGTGAAAAGAGAGATTTACAAGAAGTTGTATAAATTGTTGCCAATCCGACGCTGTCTATAATAAATAATGCATAAGGCAATTTAAATTTGTATTTATTTGTTATAAATAAACGGTTTATTGAGCCAATGATAAACGTTTAGAAACGCTTATAGTTTTATTGTGGAATAACTTTTAACCATTGCGAAGTTTCAATCTTCGGAAAAAAATATCTAATTTTATAGCACGCTCGTATAAATACTCGTATATCATAGATATAGAATTCTGAACGGTGGTAAAAAAAAGAAACCGATTGCGGATGTTGTAAAAATGAATAGAGGTGACAATCTTTACACCGAAGATGATACACTTATCAAGATAAATGGAGATATGAATGCTGGACTGTGATTCTTTGAAAATACATACTAATATTATTATGGCAATGTATGTGAGTATGTGGCTGTGTGTGTTTGTTACTTCTCCACTCTCGAATGGCTGAACGGATTTCGATGGAACTTGGTACACGGATAAACCAATGTCCACCAACCAGTGTAATACCATATAACACACATTTTTATCCCGAGACTATGGTTCCTTGGGATGATTTTCTATTATCACGCGGACGAAGCCGCAGGCAGCAGCTTGCATGGAAATACACCATTATTTTTTAATTAGTGCACATACTTAAAGGGCTTATTAGAAAAGGCCTTCTTATTATTTAAGTAAAGTCTCAATAAATAATATTCATAAACAGCAAAGTTATGAGCGTTTGTTTATATCCCAAAATCTCACTCAATTTATGGAAACATTGTACAAATTATTGTTTATGAATGAAAAAATGTCAATAAAAATGGACAAAACACTGCGGTTAGTATGTTCTAGTAGTAGTTGTTATGAATGATGATTCAATTATGAATTTACCAATAATGACAAATTTTCGTGGACAATTTTGGGATTTCGTTTTTTGTACTTTTGACTACACAAATATGATCAGTAAAGGGTACTGATTAAGCCCCATATTTTTGTGCACTAATTAAAAAATGGGGTGTATATTGTAAACTAAGTAACTGGTACTGGGACTATTGAAAGTCGGATTTTCGGATGTAGTGTGTTATCTCTAATAAAAAGAGTCTTAAATGAGAAAAATATTTCGTTACATAATTTGCGCCCTGGTTATTCTGCTCCATGTTTGCGCCCTTGCGAATTTGCGACGGGTTTGTTGTTTTGAGTTTGTGAGTGTGTTTGTCTCTTCTTCAAGCACGAACGGCTGAACAAATTTGGTTGAAATTTGGCACACAGGTTGACCATGACCAAGAATAGCACATAGGATGCTTTTTATTTCGGGAGTGTGTTCTTTGGTTGGGATACAAAACAACAAGTGAAAAAACAGCAAAACACGAAGGAGACAGGTTCCTCGCGCGACTTGTGTAAACTTATTAGTACCTTCGATATAAATTCCGATTAAAATTTATCGGAATCGGTGGCACATCGGAGGTGCAATTTGAATCAGAAGCTTCGAACTATCACAATCAGAATCAAGCCTCCGCAACATCTGACCCTTTTAAATACGACCACTGGAATAAGAAGTCATGCACACAAGATGCCAAGACACATGGCATCAAGCCCAGTAACCACCAACCGCTGACCAATCAGAGCTATGCGCTGTACACACGCACGGCCGCCGGCGTGTGTGTCTGTTTGCGCAGGCGTGTGCTATCAACTGATTAAACAAATATGTACTCACAAGCTAGTATGTACTAAGCAAGTTCATACGATACATTTTTACGATTTTATGAGGTTCTGAGATCAAACAAAATTAAACTTTTTGAGCTTAAATTCCACTCTTTGCTACTAGTTTCTGACAGTGACTTCGCCCGTGCAGAATTAGTAATTAATTCTTTCATTATAAATAATAGCCTATGTATTAATACAACATATAATTAAGGTACCCGCGTATGGGCAGGGTACATTGCTCACAGAACATATGGTTGATGGGGCCGAAAGGTTCTGCCCCCCTAGCCAAGTTACAATCGTTTCGTTTAGCGTGAACGCTTGGAGTTGGCCACGCCCCCAATTCCTTTGTTCTGACATCATCTCAAAGCTCAGTCACGTGGTCACCTCGTACCTACAGACGCAACATTAATAGGCCTTCCATAAGGTGGACTTGAACTTGGCGAGGGTTGCGGGAATCCGATGGATGCGAGAAGCACGGAACCGGTCATTGTGTGATTTTCAAGCGGTTTTCACCAACAGACAGAGAGCTTCATGAGGAAGACTTAAGTGTGTGAGAGTACATGCATAATATAGTTGTAAAGAGTCAAGATATTCAAAGATTTATAACACTCTTGTGGGTCGCTGGTTCTCAATAACTCGCGTATCCATGTAATACGAACTGTCCTCATTCGCAGCTATCTAACATATTGATTTGACATGCTCGATGATCATTCACAATGATTTAATTTTAGCTTCGAATCAGCTCGCCTGCGGTCAGCGCGGCCGTGCCAATCAAACTGACACTCCAGTTTCGAAATTCACAAAATTATGTGGATAGCGAGTTAATTCGGAAATTAAGTTTCATTTGTTGAAGCTCATGTTAAATAGCGACCATGTAAGCTGGTGATTAAGCATGTAAATGAGTGAAGTAAGTTAACGCGAGCGTAATGTGGGCAAAGGACAATGGGGTAGCTAGGCAAAGAGAATTAATAGTCGTTGTAGGTGACTAAAAAAGGAGCCCCTTTTTTACATGGGAAACATATGAAAACAGCATTTTTGATGCATGAAATATTATGATTAATATTATACATACAGTGTGCTGAATTGAGACCTGAAGACAGATTTTTCTATCAGCTTTAGTTTTCGAGACATGAATAAGAATAATAAAATATTAAAGATAAAAAATATTTGCAATTACAATAACTACAACTATATATAAAAAAAAATAGGATTTCCTTGCTTAACTTGATTCAAAAAGGCTATTTTTAAAGCCCCAAAAGTAATCCGCCATGATGTGGGCATTTCCGAGTAACGCTCTTTCGTAGTACGAATATCTTGATGGAACATTTCCTCTTATTTTTCACTCCGATCACCAAAGCTTTCAAGGTGAAACGGTTCAACTACTCAGCCAATAGAAAGTGTACCTTGAAGCTCATATTACAACCAAGGTGTTGGAAGTACGACAACATTTCTTCAATGTGCACATTCCTCAACATTCTTTATCATAAGGCTGTGTTTACGGAGACGCGGCGCGTTGCACTGCGTTTTGGGCGTTTCGTCGTACATTGCAGCAGCGTGCTGCGTTATCGCTCGCACAAACATATGGCAATATACGACGGACCGCCCGTCGCTGCGCGCAACGCGCCGCTTCTCCGTAATCGAGCACTAAGGCTTATTTGTGAACCATCAAAAATTTGGAGGTATTTAGAGATATATTTAAAAAAAAACAAGTAGGTACCATCTTTGTTTGAGCTTTGACAAATTCAGAGCTCTAATATAATATGTATGTATATGCAGAGGTGGCAGTTACCCTTTGCTTTCTAGGACCATGTGTAACCTTTTCACAGATCAACCCATGGCCCAAGCAGGCATTGGCCCTGCTGGGCTACAGTTTTGCTGACATGACTTGGACGTGCGCGTGAAACATAACGCGCCGTCGACGACTCAGGCTGAGTCCGGCAACGAGCTACCCATTACTCGTCTTCCGCAAGCCCGCGCTTACGAGGGCTGGAAGTTAAACAAAATATTGTAAGACAGTAACGCTAGCTCCCTAAACAGAACTTAACGGAAAAACTTACTGAAGCTGCAGTACCGTTAGGAACTCCAAACGAAAATATATAGGCATTTTCCGTGCGGTGCCGTGCTTGCAATCCTCTCGGTGCGGCAATAACCGGTTTAATTACGGCATAAATTATCGCCGGACGGTGTCCCGGCTACCGGCGTACGGCGTGGCTCCGGCTGCTACACACTTTGTTATAGAATACACCAGTCTCTACTTAATGTAGCGAGATTTATTCTTATTATGAACTTCAGCGATGAGTTAATGTTTAAGTTTTGCGGCGAGAGACATGAGAGTTTAAAAAGTGCTTTTCAATACACTTACTCGAAAACCCGCTCTTATCCTACAATAGACTGTTTTCCGCACTAGTGTGGAAAAGTGCGAGTGCTCGCCACCGCAAATATTTTATTATATTTATCGTAACAGGCTGGGCGCGCGTCGACACCCACGAGGCACCCGACCACCCCTGTTTATTCATTTCTTCGTGAGTGTAGTCCATGGAGTTTCTTGCACAATCTCTCAAATCATTCTCCCCATAAAGATCTACGCTTTGGAATGTGCAATTGGCATCATTTTTTTGACAATTCAAAAGTTCCTATACTTTGTTTGTAATAAATGCTTTGAATAAAAACAGAACAAAAAAGTTGAATCAAAAACTAAAACAAAATAGGTTTAGGCTTTTGGATTTTTCGAAAGAGGAACACGAGAGCCACTAGAAACAATTGAACATTTTTCAATAAAAAACATTTGGCAATTTCGAAACTAATCTGTGCACAAAGGTCGGTCGCGAGCGATCACGCGGAAATTAAGCGTCGGTATGCGGCGCGACTAATGACGCGGCGCGGCACAAATCGCGCGACTAAACGACACACGCGCGACTGATCGCGTTTACACCCATTACCCAGCCGATGCTCTTGTTTGTTTTAAACAGATGTTTTTACTACATTTCCTGAATTATGCCTTTTTTTACGTAAATTAGTTGAGTTTTGTGACGGAACGTAAAACATTGCTTAGGTATGCAAAAAAATCCACAATTCCACTTCCTTCGAATATGATTCTTAGCACTTAAAAAGCACCATTGATCCTGGAACTGAACGTTCCATTCAAACCGAACCACACATGAATGAAAGAGTCCCACTTAACAAGTTCTACGCGCCATAGTTCTGAGTTCTAATGCCTGTTAGCGAAAGCACAGAAAGAAAGAAATCCACAGCTATTTATTTCCCACAAATTCCTCTGCAATAAAAACATGGAAATACGTAATTTATTGAAATTTGAAAGACGAAAAACTTTATCTAACAAGTCCTAACTAAAGCTATAAATCAGCATGACACATGTCAGTTTCCTGTTCCCATGCCGGCGCGGATAATCGGCAGAAATATCGAATAGATATTCGGAATACGTATCGATACATCGACAAATAAATACGAGTAGTCGTACAAACGGCCAGTGTGTACGCGGCCTACATAATTCATGAGGTGGTCAGCTGTGACTGCGTACAACCCGATATTGCAAGAGTTTTGGGTCTCCAGTCTCCACGAATTAAAAATGTAGTACACCGATCCTTCGACACTTTTGGATTAAAAGGTCCGACATTAAAATAGGGAGGGATTGGAAAGTTGTTTTGTCTGTTTGTTTGTCTATGGTAATCATTGGTTTCGTTGATTTCCGCCCACATTACGACTAAACGGTACGCTACTAAGCTTTATGCAGATTAGGGTGACACGCGATGGAGTTGTACGGGTAATTTATTTTCAATAAACCTATTCGAAAACCCGCTCTTATCCCACCGCTTCTATTTCCCGCACTAGTACGGAAAAAAACGCGTGCTCTCTCCGCCATGATTTTATTAGATTATATTTAGACCCTCACTTGGCGCGGGACAACCCCCACGAGTCGCAAGGCTCGGGCTTTTTAATATATTTTGTATAGACGCGCCGCACACGTATATCCGGTGGCGGCCACTCGCTACAGTAGTGAAAAGTGTGTAAAGTCGCCGTCGCTGGCCACCGGTGGCTGTGGTCGGTGGCCCATTTGCGCCGAGCCTAAGTGTATTGAAAAACGTCGTTTGACACGCGTGCAAATTTGTCACTACAGCCCTTGGCTCCATAACAAACTTTCTGCACTTGTAACAAAATTTTACATTTTAACGCTTTTGATTTATGAATCAAAAGTAGATAGATACAGATGCAGTCCATAAATAAAGTCTCCTTGCTCACCAGTTGTGTAAACTAACCCAAACCACTAAAACAATATTTATGTCCCCACACAACCCTATAAACTAAGCACTCGAAGGATCCTCCAATAAAAAGCATCCGCATATTACGAAGGCGGGATGACTGCTTCAGATCGCACACGTCAACATATAACAGCTCTATCACAAGGAACGCTAACTAATTGCTAGTTAGCAAGAAGGTAGTAAAACAACTCATTACTGATTCTGCAAACGAAGCCTTCGCAGACGTGTAAATTCGACTAATTTGCAAATATATTTCGCTAGCGGATGCTTTAGAGGACATTAAGTCACCTTTCATAGAATTTCAATACGGTATATTTAATTTATTGCAGCTGATAAATTCTACATAAGTAATAGAATGTCTAGGAATAATAAAAAGAAGATGGCGGATGATAATAAAATATATAATGGTAGTATAAAGAACTTTTAGCCGCCAAATGGTGATATTATTAAACTCAAGGTTTAATTTTTTATTTACAGACTTGACAAGCGAGCTGATTTTGTTAATAAGTCTTATTAGATTATTTGAAGGGCTATTTAAAACCAGACTTGATTATTAAGCCATGTTCGCTTCAGCTTATGCAAATAATGAAAAGATCAGTCAGTCAGCAAAGCTTATAATATTTGAGGTCCGTCTCCTCAAGGATAGCCTGTAGTAGTCAAGCTGGTCTAAACTAGTGATCATTCAGATGGACCTAAACCGCAGGAGCCGTAAGATCTCATTGAGATTAGTGAGTGCACGTAATAATGATGCTTACTGCCCAAGTTATTTCATAGTTGTTGCGAGTCATACCTATAAGTCTATGAGTCAATGCTATCAAGAAGTATCATGTCACCCGGTCAGGAGTGACTCCAAGGCTCCGGGATTGTTTGAAAGCGTTACCGCGACACGCAAAGGGTAAATGAATGAACACAGATGGGCTTTACTCAGTAAATGTCTGAAACTCTCTCAGGTTGCAGCCTAGAGCGGGAGAAATGATTTGATGATTACCCATCTAAAATAAACAGGATTATTAAATGACAAATGATATTTATTTTGCAAATACATTTACATGTAAATTTTTAGTCAGTCTAAAATAGTAGAGGCCGGTGTTTCCTAACTGACTACCCTGAGAAGAAACACCGAAATAAACTCAGGAGTCAAAGTCTCTTTTAAAGTCCATATAGCAAACATGTAATGGTCAAACATATGCGAATCATGCAGATTGGAGTCTGAGGTGGTCTTTTGAAGAAAGAACCACACAGTTCTGAATGGACCTGTCCAGTCAGTGCAAGCATTTGTCAGTATCCGTGTACGTCAACTCAACTAATATTGCTCTGATAGATAGCAGCTCGTTCCATATAAAATACTGGTATTCAACAACATCAGCATCTTCGGTTAGACTAGTAGGCAGACTCCATGGAGTTGAAGGAAAAACTCTGGTCAGATGAAAACTGTACAAGAGAGGGATCTTGAAGAGATCCTCTCAGATCTGATCTGTGTGTTCTGTGAAGATCTTGTTGGGTTAGGCTAAAGTATCAACCCAAGTTAAGGCTTTTCTAATCTTCTTCTTAGTGCGTAGATCGTGCTAATAGTTATTAATGCCTTGCCTGGCTTAATATTCGGCTACAGCAATATCGTTTGCTGACTCTGTCACTAAATCCTTACGTGAATTGATATCAGGGCGGTCTTCAATCAAGCTTTTCTAATTAGGTAATCTTAGCCTACAATTAAAACTCCTTCATAAAAGACATAACGAGCTTAACATGTGACATTATACATCATCATATCAGCTGAAAAACGTCCACTGTTGGACGTAGGCCTCCCCCAAGTGTCGCCACAATGAACGGTCCTGTGCATCTTGCATCCATCGGATTCCCGCAACACTTAACACGTGACATTATAAAAAGATCTTAATTAGGAAAGCCATAATCAGCCTCTACAAGACGACTCAACGCCACTGATATTCCTTCCTTGCTGATTTAAACTAAAGATGTTAGTTAGGATGATGACAATTGCTTCCCAGCATCCCTTGGCCTCGAGCGAAGCAGTTTAAAATTAACTCGTTTTAGGAATTAGACGGCTGAGTGTAACCGGAGCCGCCATTAAGGTCGCAGCGAAGTTACCAGCAAATTGTTTAGCTGCTTAACTAACTGAACGTAATCCCGGCAGGCTTGGTGACGTCACACCGCTTACGAGGAAACTTGCTGTACTTATTACTTACAGGTGTACTGTACAGGTTTTATTAATAAACTTTTTACAAAAAAAAATACATTCGACTTCAATGTAAAAAAAAAAACACAAAAACGTGCAGAATAACTTTAATTTCTGAAGTCGGTGTTTCTGTATTAGTTAGTACTTATTACCTATTCTATTTTTAAAAATAGAATGAGTACATACTTAACCCTTCGAGTGCCTATCTCCCTAACATACTTACAGTA
The DNA here is from genome assembly GCA_958295575.1 of Leucania comma. Taxonomy (NCBI): domain Eukaryota; kingdom Metazoa; phylum Arthropoda; class Insecta; order Lepidoptera; family Noctuidae; genus Leucania; species Leucania comma. Next base: position 23,207,470 of record OY282478.1, on the reverse strand, counting down.
CGGCCGACGGATCTTGGCGAGTCTGAAGTTAGCGTTAGCTCAAAATAAGAGCACAATATAAATGGTTTAAAAAAATAAATTCCAATATCAGTTGTTAACAGCAATAACAACTGCTATTGGCATTTATTTTTTTACAAGTGCACAAGCGCTAGAGTTCGCAGAGCCTAAGTTCAGACTCGCCAAGATCCGTCGGCCGTACTGTAAGTACTGAAATATCTAGTATTTATTTATTGTGCAAATACACAGCTTTTTTTTAATCTAAAGGTTAAATTGTAGAGAATGCCTTGTAGCATTAAGTCCGCCTATGTACCACTACTGTACAAGAAGTTTAAATAAATAAAGTTACGCAAAAGAATAGAAATGTGTTTTATGTGTTAATATTTGAATTAAATATGTATATTATTTCTTTTGTTCAAATATTTTATTGCTTGACAATGTAAAAATTATATTATTTACATTACACAAAAACATAAATATTTACACCAAAGGCTACTCCTAACTAAAATATGGTTATAATACTATATATTAATAAGGTTGAACTATGTATTTGAACCATGCACTTATGTACATGTAGGTGTAGGCTGATCTATGAGAAATTAGATATTTTGAACTTTGAACTTCAAATCTTGTATGTTAAATTTGTCTGACTTAAAGATGCCGCACACGAATTAGCCTATAGATAAAAGCCACGATGAGAGATGTCTCATGTTTCACAAACTGCCTAAAATACGATTAAGATATAATAAAGATCTTTGATAATTATGAGACAAGAGTCTTGGCTAAGTAATACCTAAAGAAAAAAACATATAACATAACATAACAGATAACGAGCTGTCAAGAGAGTACCTATCAACAACATCCAACTTCTAATATCTTGACCTTTTCACTTATTACATTTTACATTTATTTGGAGTTTTTTTTGGTAGATAAAGATCATCTCCTGCCCTTGGGTGGAGCGGGAGATAGTGTCAGACTTTTACTGACTAAAAAACCCACCCGTTCCCTCTTTGCCTTCGATCCAGGGCCCTGGTATTCACTTTCATATTATCCATGGCCCCAGGAAGCTTCGACCCTGCTGGGCCCCTACGGTATTTGTGGTCGGTTTAGCTTGCCTTCCGCTTCCATATTTCTCTCTTACGTTCCATACATCGTTTCTTTGATCACTCCTATAGCCTCAACCTGCACTGATGTTCGAAACGATTACTGTGGGTTTGGAACGCATGGGCAAATGATAAAACACAGGTGGGTCAGAAATAGTCTGACACTAGCTCCACCTAGAGTGGGAAAAGATTTCACACCTTCAAAAAAAAAAAAACAAGGCAAGTGCGAGTCGGACTTGCATACTAAGGGTTCCGTACAAATTAACATATGTGAATAGTCCAGTTCTCAATTCGAGTCTCGAAGAGTTTTTCCCATTCATTTTTTTTTTTTGTGACGTAACTACAAATTTTCAGTTTTATTCCTATATTTGTGATGTAACACCTCGCGTCACGCCAAATTTCAATGTTCTAAGTCAACAGAAATAACCCTATGAATTTTTATTCCCTTGAGAGTGTTGAAATATACCTACGTTTTTACGACATAAACAGCCGCATCTTTTTTTTCGTTAAATTAAAAGTTCGATTTTTTCACAGCTTCAAGGAACCGGTAAACCTGATTATATGGTTTTAATTTCAACTCGATACCTCCACGCGTTCCCGAGATAAACAGTCTTGCCAGACAGACGGACGACAAAGTGATACTATAAGGGTTCCGTTTTTTCCTTTTGAGGTATGGAACCCTAAAAAAGCCTCAAACAAACATGATTAAATAAAACATAATAACGTAAACATCCCAATTAGTTACAAGTTGTAACGTCCACTGCTTTTGCAAACATGATTATAATCTTAATCATACCCTTGTTTGTATTGACAACCATAAAATGCCAATTATAAAAATACATTAGTTTCGCTGTTATAAAAAGATAATAATATTATTAAAAGCTCTCCTAATCTGCATGGGCGTCACAGAGACCGGTTAACCAATAAGATTACAACCCGATCGAGATTTTATTTATTTTTATAAAAAATCGTTGATATATCTGTGGTGCGATACTATCTGAATATTGTCGTAAACGGAGAGGTGTTAATGTTGCCAGTATTTGCATATTAATATGAAGCTCCCCGTCCGTCGGTGCGTTCACCCCGATCGGCTGCTACTATTACTTTATTGGTTGTTTGTATAATTTAGCATATTATTAGTTTGCGAGACATTTCCATTCCGAGTGATTTGTTTGAAAGCGTCTTTGGTTTTGTCTCATTGCCGTTGCGAATTCAATTTACAAAGCTGTGGTTCTGTAGTGGCATTATCTGATAGATTCACTAACACCTTAGAAGTTTTTGAATTTTCTAGATTTTAGCTTTCTATAAAAAGTAAAAGAAAGGCAATACTTACCTATTTCTTGTAGCTTGAGGAGCGCCAGTTTTTCAAACACAAAATACCCTTCTACTTCATCGATAATTGATAAGGGTCTACTTTCTTCCTTGATGGTTTTTTTATGGTAGGTAAAATCATAAAATGACAAATCCCGCCCTTAGGTGGGGCGGGAGATAGTGTCAGACTCTTACTGAATAAAAACCTGCCCTGTCCCATTCATTGCCTTCGATCCAGAGCCCTGGGGTTCATTTTCACCTAACCCTTGGCCCCAGTAGGCTTCGGCCCTGCTGGGCCCCTACAGTTTGCTGAAAACTCCTTAAGGCGCGCGGGGACAGTGCGCGCCGTAGACTACTTGGGCTCGGACCGGTCTGTTACCGGACGGCCGGACAGCGAGCTACCCATGGCCCACCATCCGCAAGCCCGCGCCTGCGGTGGCCAGAAATCGGGATCGGAATCCCGGCGGTGGTTCTTCCTTGATGGTGGACTTCTATTTTTATCATCCAGGCCCTCTTTATTCACCAATATTTCATACTGAAATAAAACCCTTTACCTACTCAGGCCTTCTGAACATCTCTTAACGACCTCGCAGCACCCCACGCCTCTCTTTGCATAAGGGCCCGCATCTATTTATAAACTCCGATCAATTTGCCTAGCAAACATTGTATTAATCCTCTTTGGAGTCTCCGTCAATAAATCAAAGCACGATCATACTCTTAACTTTCATATCGTTGCGTAGGAGCGCGAATAAAAGACGATCGTGGTCGTGTCGTGCCTCGTAAATAATGTGAGGTATCGATTACTATCCGTTCCTACAACGCCTCACTCGAACTCCTGCTGCGTGCTGCGCGCCTGGTATCGAAGGCGTTTAGATCGTGCGATATGACGGAACGACTGGGTTTTGAGGCTAACATGATTCGAATAAAGGCCTATCATATTTTCCTACTAATGTATGTTTGTTAACCAATCAAGGTTTAAACGTCTGAACCTGAACTGAGTCTGGGAACTCTGAATTTTAAATAGAGTAAACCATGGCCTGCATACCAGGATTATAAATAAGACAAGCCTTAAAGTGACGTAAATTTTCTTTAACTCAAAAATGGAATATAACCAACACTTGCAATACTCTATAAGGTCTTTAGAGAGGTTTTCGCTGCATCACAATTCAAATATATTATCCAAAGCATTAATAACACCACAGCATATAAATCAATTTCACTCATAACCACAACACGGTCGCTCCATGTAAAGCTTCCTCATAACTTACGACAAAATTGTTAAAATAAATAAATTGAATTATCTCCGTCCACCGGCCGACCGGTCGTCCGATCGTTAAATAATTCAATTCTCCATCGTTGCTACATAATGTCACTATATTGGTTTATATAAAAATGTTGGAAACTTTACCTGCACGTGTGAACGATTGCAAACGAGATAGCCTGAGAATGGCCACACAGGCGCGCGCGCAGGACTTGAATGTCAGATGATGTTACATTCATGTTTTCGGATCTTCATTAAAATGATTCTGGGTATTGTGAATTGAAGGTGCAAGTGTCAACAACTTCTTGCATGTAGTCTGACGCATGACATGAATGGACTATCGTTATATCTTTGAATACCGTAATTAGAGACACAATAGAAAGACAATAAATGTGCGGACGCCGGCGTCCTCTTGGGAAATAATGAATTAATTTAGGTTTTTGGTATTGTAACTGATTTGCGTCCAACATTATTTCGCAATCAAGTAAATATTCATTCATTTGCCCATAAAATTGACCAGTACAGTGTAATACTAACAGTAAGTTGATCAAGCATGACTAAGAGATGTCCACTAAAATATAATATAAAATCGACTTAAGTCCGAACACGCGACGCAATAACTCACAACGCCCATAAAACATGACATATATTTTTTACTTGAGTTAAACTTGCAAATGGCATTCATAGACTGAAGATTTATCTAACATATCAAGTTATAATTTACGTGTAAATCGCGGGGGGCTACGTCGTGCGCCGGCGCACTTTATCAGACGCCCACCTTTGCACATCATTGTTTATAATTGGCTCGACACGCGACTGGGGGCGCAGGAGCATTCCCAGGGATGCTAACTGGCTTGGAGATTAGAGTAATCAGCACACCAGGAATTCGTTAGAGATGCATAAGGATTAATAGAATTATACGGGAGAAGGCTTTTTTTTTTGAGGGGGGAAATCATCTGCTTCTTCTTCTTCTGAGGTAGAGTGTGTTAGGCTTTTACTGACTAAAACCACACCCTTCAACTGCCCATAGCGTTCTAAGACAACGGGTTTCCTTTTTATAAATTCTCCGTGGCCCTAGCGGGTTGTATAGTTTAAATTATTTCTTATGAATCTGGATACCCTATACAGGTTTTCAATCCGACTTGTAGAGATTAGTGTGTTTAAAAACAAAAACCTCTCCTGCGTTATTACTTACATATTTTTAATTGTTACTAGCTTCTGCTAACGGCTCCACCCGTGTGAAAATCGATTTCTTTTTGCCCCCTTAGGGGTAGAGTTTAATGAAACTCGTTCTTAGCGTATGTCTACACCCTATAAGGAACCTGCCAAATTTTAAGTTTTTAGGTGTTATAGTTTCAGTTTCCGGTGAGGATAGTACAGTTTGTACCATTGCTTCTTGGAATAAGTCTGCTTTCATAATCAAAACATGTTTTATAGTTTTTGCAGACATCTTTTACATCATGGTTTGTATCGAAATTGATGAGAAGAGCAGATACACTGCTAAAGAAAACAGTTACGAGGTTTGCTGTAGGTAGTTGTATTTTCTGTTGCTCACTGTTTCAAATTTTATTCTTTCTTTTAAAATACCTTATCATACACTAGTAATTATTCCTGTATCGTGTATTCACATATATGTAAGCCGTACGATAGTAGATAAATTTTGATACAAGTGGAGAAGTTTTGTCATTGCTACCAAGGCGGAATTCGCCTGAGCCGCTGGTGAGGGTGCAATGGAACCGCGTGCGCGCACTGACAAACTTCCACACGTAGTGTTCTTATCAACCGATCGACGTTTTTCAATACAATTACGTAGAAACACATAAACGGGGGCTTCCTAGCTAGCGCCCAATCTGATAAGATATATAAATAAAATAAATTGTGATGGAAACGAGGTGGCGCACTTTTCCGCACTAGTACTAAAAACAGTTAAATGTGTGCCTAAAAGCATAAGATAGGAGCGGTAGGATAGAAGCGGGTTTGCGAGCAAGTGTATTGAAAAAAAAATCCGTGCCCGCGACACAAAGAGCAACAGTTGAGTAGCTGTTAGAGCAGTTTCACAGTACGTCCGATCCGAATCCGATCTGTCAAAACCCGATCTTATTCCACCGCTTTTAGGCACGCAAATGACAGTTGTGACGAAAAGTGCTCGTGCTCGCCCCCGTCACAATTTTTTTTGTAAATTAATAGTTCTACGGCTACGAAAACATGGTCCACAAGTATACTTTCACGGGTTCGGATCGGATTCGGATCGGACGTAGTGAGTGCGAAACCGCTCTTAAGGGGATTACATCGCCGAAATCTAAAAAAACGCCTAGATTGATTTAAGTTTATAGATTATTCCTTAAGTACGTTTACCATATAAAATGTTTTCCTAAATCTGAATGATGACACAATTACAATGCCTACATGAACAAAATGTATTAAAATGTGGCCCTCTGAGAGAAAGCATAAATTAGGCAAAAACGATGAATACATTACGAAACCATTCTTCCACAATCGTTAGTGTCTTTTACTTTATTAACTGTGTATATCGGTAGATGGCGCCGAAGTTACAAATACTAGTGTAGAGGGCAATTCTTCAAGGTCATTGAGCAATGTAATACCCTTAATGTACGCTATGTTTGGCGAGAGAACTCTTTCAACCACTCTTCCAAATATATACATTAATAATACCCACTGTCCACTCACATCGATGCCAATACCTGTTTAATATTAATAATAACTCAATAAGAAGGTAGCTACAAAAAAATCTAAAAAAAGGTGTTCTTGTCAAAACAAACATAATTTAAATAACAACGAGTCCTCGGCAGTCAGAGGTGATCGTCTGTCGGCCATCTTTGATCCAAATTAATGTTGGCGATCCTAATGTTATTCAATATTCTGCCATTAACCTTATATATACAAGTTTTATGGCTATATTGACTCTTTGCGAAAGAAAAGATAAAAATCGTTTGTTTAAGACTAAGATTCTTATCTGATATAAAATCACTGTGGGATCTGATCTTCTTAAGATTGCAAACTACGATGAGATGAGAGTTCTTATCATCATTAAGTATTCATCTTTAACATTTTATAAATGACAAATGATATTTATTTTGCAAATAGGCTTTAAAAAATCACTTTTACACGTCAATCTTTTTTTTCGTCAGTTTAAACTAGTTTAAAACACAGTCAGCTAGGAAACACCGGCCTCATCTAGATGAGGTTTCCTAGCTGACTACCCTGAGAAGAAACACCGTAACAAAGTCAAGGGTCAAAGTCTCTCTTTTAAAGTCCATACAGTAAATATGTAATGGTCAAATAATATGAGATTGCAGATTAGTGTCTGAGATGGACTTTTGAAGAAGGAACCACATAGTTAGAAAGAAAGAAAGAAAAATATTTTATTTGGCACGCATGGATACACACACTAAAATCAAATTTATAAAACGTAAGATAAAAACAAGAAGAAAAAATACAGACACATTGTGTGCCTCACGGCGATGCCAAATAGGTCCAGTTCAGCATAAATTCCAGACAACTACATGATATCAGTGGTTGTTGGCTGACGCTGGTTTTCAACTGAATCTTGCTGATAGTGAACGGTAGTTGTTTATTTATAGTTATAATTCTGAGTGGATCTGTCTAGTCATTGCAAGCATTTGTCAGTATTCGTGTAGCTCAAACTTAGAACTACTATATATTTATATTTACATTTGTTCACTAATTAGGCACTCTGCTAACAAAATCCGCTATGCCAGCGATCTTATTAACAAACAGCTTCTACCAGCAGCTTCGCCCGCATGAAAGCCGGTTTCCCCATACAAACTTCCAAACCCCGTTTTACCCACTTAGTGATGGAGTTTAATAAAATTCGCAGCGGATGTCTACACCCTATAAGGAACCTCCCTGCCAAATTTTAAGCTTGTAGGTGTTATAGTTTCTGAGATTTCGTGATTAATCAGTAAGTGGTATTTCGCTTTTATAGGTATAGAAGATTGAGCTATTCACGGCTTTTTGGAACAGTCTTTTAGTCATTTTAGTCTGCCTACAGTAGCAAGTCATACCTAATATTGGCGGCAAGTCCACTCTTTATGATATGGTTGGAGAGGCGTTATGGCGTCCTCAACTTCCGCATGAGGCAAAAACCGGATTCAGGCGGAAGAAATCGTGGAGGCGAACAGCGGCGACGAACTCTCATTCAAGCCATGGTCCGGAGTCGTCGCCTTCTTTTACAAACAGTAATGCTAACGTCCATCCGTCCGGACGCGGATTACCAGCCATAGCAGACACGGGTTTGCGGACGACAATGGGTAGCTCGGCGTTCGGCCTTCTGGTAACCGCCTGGACCGAGCCCACTGCCCAAGTCGTCAACAGCGCGTAGTGTTCCACGCACGCCTCAAAGAGATGTCAGCAAAACCCTAGGAGCCATTCTAAAGCGGGAGAAGTTATTTCACTACATAAAAAAAAGCAAAAAGACAGCTCTCCTAAACGCCCACCCGTCACCACTTCCTTGTCTTCCTGCCAGGAAGAAGACGTACCGCAATAAAGTCCCCAGCAACACATTTATTACGTAAACAAAGCCAGTGCTGTCAAAAATACCTACAACATAATCTACGAGGTATAATATCAATACCCTAATTGGCTAAATTGACGTAGTGCCGAGTCAGTGGGGTGGGGTTGCGAAATGCACGCGTAGGGCACTCTTGCGCATGTCGAATGCGATTAGTGCCCGTATTCTTCCAATGGCAGGGCTGTCACACAGCTACGTGAAAATTTCATAAAAAGTTTCGTCATTAAATAACCCAAAAGAACTTAGATGAAGTGACATTCAGCGGAAAAAAATATCGATAAATCTAAAATGTGTGGAATGGACTTCTACTACGGAAACAGATTCAAAGAATTTTATTTCAAATAAACCATTTACAGGCACTTTCGAAAGGACAAGAAGTCGGTTTGTGAAAAAATCAAAACGTAGATATCTATGGACTAGAATTTGCTAGAAACTCCATGGACGCTCTTTCTTTTGTATGGTATATACATCGATGATATGTATTACAAGTAACTCGGTTATCTTGTCGCTTCTATTATGCGAGAACAATGTAAATAAAAAATATCGCATGGCTTAAATATTAGTTGGCAATCTTTATCACTGACTAGCTTCTGCCAGCAACCGCGCGGAAATAGGATTCTCCATACAAACTTTGGACCCCGTTTCGTCCACAAAAATAGAACGAACAGGGAAAGAACACGAGTGAACTTTGGAAAATCCTGTGGTATTCTTTATAAATAGATCATATTTCAGCGTTCTAGGTCCAAAGATTTGGGTGAAAGCTTTGAAGAGTCAGTGAGTCAAAATGTGTTTTTACCGCAATATATAGAATCACATTTTGTAAAAGAAACAGTAAGTAAATTCATGAGTGTTATGTTTTATCAATTTGACACAAAACGTCAAACAAATACCATCCCAATAAATAATAAGACCATAAATATCACTGTTTTACAGTTGATTTTAACACAGTATCCGATTAATTATTTTGAAGCCATTAAAAGGCACAACAATACTAATATAATGGAAGCTACGGCTCATGACAAATGAGTGCAGTGTTGCCGTAACAATAATGTGGTGTGTCTGTGTTATATGGCAATACCATTACGAGTGATTGCCTTTATAAAGCCTACGGGTATGATTTTTTTTTTTTTTTTTTTTGTGGTAGGTAAAATCATCCAATGACGAATCCCGCCCTTGGGTGGGGCGGGAAACAGTGTCAGACTTTTACTGACTAAAAACCTACCTTTCCATTCCTCGCCTTTGTCCCGGGGCCCGTGGTGACACTCTCGCATAACCTTTGGCCCCAGTAGGCTTCGGCCCTGCTGGACCCCTACAGTTTGCTGACAACTCCTTGAGGCGCGCGGGAACGGTGCGCGCCGTAGACGACCTTACGGGTATGATAATGATTTATTTTTCGATTGTGCAAGTTTATTGTCAGATTTTTTTTATAGCGGTTAGTAAATTCAGTAGTATATACTCCTTGGAAATCCAATTCACGGAACAAACATGAGTTTCTACCGAAAAAAAATAATATTTTCTAGAACATAAAGATATTTCGTTATATATTCAGCTATAGTGCAGTGCTACAATTTTCATTAAGTACTTATGGAACTCAATTTGAGAATTCATAGGTACTTGCCTGATTTCTTTTCTTTAGTGAAGTGACTTTTGATTTGATATGTAACTTGGATTTGAAATAAAATATAAGTTGTTACTGAGACACTTAGTCTTTATCTATTTTAAATACTCACCCCGGACCCAAAGCCTACCAGAGCAGATCTAGACCGCTACAACACATAGCCCATTCTTCCTCACTGCATCAGTCATATTATCTCATCTGTCATATTATCAAGCTCCAGCCCGCTTCCTCATACCCTGCAGCCCTCAGGGCAGCCCTACAGCGGCGTGCGCCCGCGCAACTGGTTCAAGGTTGTGTGTAAGAATGCGGGCCGCGTGCCCGCTCGCTAATTTGGTCAGACTCTATTGCCTTATACGGCCGTATGACGATTGTATGCGAGCAGATTAGAGCCCGCTATGATTTATTGAGCTATAAGTGTAGAATGGTCTCATTGTTAATTGTCTTACTGTGGGTACCTTTTAAATATATATTTGTATTTGAATTACACATGCCAGTTGCTGGCGCAATTTTGTTAGCACATAACCCTACCTTTAATTAAAACCTTAATGCCCTCTTATGCTCTTTGATTCTGGAGCGGGAGCTGCATCGTTGCAGCGGATGAACTGTCCAGAAAGGGTTCGAGTACGGCAGGGATGGGACCTAAACCAATTATGTTATTCCCTTTCGAATACCTACGCAATCTGGTAAGGAATCACGAAGCTCATCTGGTTCTAACTGCCCTGTGGTTGCTGGATACAGGGCAAAGTACTTCGAGAACTAAGGCACCGTTTGTGAACTAGTTAGTAGCACCAGACGCTGCTGGCCTTCTCGTTTCCAAAATACGCTCTTTAGACGTCTGGACACTAGCCCGACATAATAGGTCTTGCTCATGCTCTTTGATTGTTGCATTTTATTATGGTTCTCATGAGTTAAAAAAATATTCGAAAAGTACTGCTACTTACTAGCACCGGGGGACGAATACCGAATAATCCTTTCATCCCCTAAGCATCCATTTTATCTTATTTTTTCCAGTCTTCCACTGGGCATTTTCATAAAGTAAAAAAATATGAAGGGTTAATATTACTATGTCAGAAGCAGGACTGCCCAAAGTAGGATATTGCAGCGTCTTCACTGTTTACTTTGCAAGGTCAAACGACGACCGCCCCTCGTCAGTGCTCCTACACTAAATTGCGTCCTGTATTAACTGGAAGCCAAAGAAACCACGACAACGATGATGAAAGAGCCATGTTAGCTCCAGGCAATTCGCATGCAATTACAGCAAGATTTACGACCCAAATACAAACTAGTATAAGTACGACAATACATAACAAATGTTCAATTAAATTGTTATGTAAATGGTACAACAGTAACGGTTGAGCAAGAAGCTTTTATACAAATGTTTGCCTTTCCCAGTGCCGGCAAAAACTGTTCCAATTCTATATTAGGACTTGTAATGGAAATACACAGCGTGCAAACTGCTTGTTAGCCTGTTCGTAGGCCTAAGTCTCGAATTAGGGATACGCGTCATTACCGCGTTAGAAAATGGTGGTAATTTGTACCGGTGACTTGTGACTAGCTTCCTGTACCAGTTAGCTACAATGGTAATCTTATCTAATCAGTAGTTGTGAGGGGGACATGACGATAGGCAGTAGTTTTCTGTTTGCTAATTTTGTGCAAGAAATGGTCGTAATTATCAATGCAAAATTGCTACTTATGATGCCTCCTATGAAAGGGATATATGGAAGGTATTATTATTATATCTAGCTTACACTGTTCCACTGCTGGGCAAAGGCCGCCCTCCATTCCTTCCAGTGTTCTCGGCTTTGGGCCACTTCTTGCCATTATGGAAGGTAATTAAACGATTTGTATAAGGTTGCGAGAGTCAGATGCCAAGAACTCTAGTTATCAAACAGATAAGCGTCTGCCAACGACTTCACACGCGTTAAAGTAGAAGAATATATCAAGAGAACTCCTGTCCAGGATACAAAGTACCAAATATACTGTTCCAGGACATGATCTACCTTGGTTCAGTCTCATTAAAATCGGTTCAGCAGTTCGAGCTTACAGAAATAACAAACATACACACAAATAACTACTAACCTTCGCCTTTAAAACATTGATGTGATGTGATACTGTGATACTCCACTGATGATCAGTTGGAATGAAATTGAACTAAATGCCGACCTCGTCGGCTATAATTATTCTCTAAGTCTTTTATGATATAGGTAAGCTAGGTGTTGCAGGTGGCCGTTGGGGCCGAAAGGTTCTGACGCAGCGATGGAAGGCCTTCTACAAGGTGGACCGATGACCTGGTAAAGGCTACGGGAATCCGATGGGTGCTAGACGCACAGGACCGTTCATTGTTGTGACATTTAGGGGAGGCCTGTGCCCAACAGTGGACGTCTTTGGGCTGGAATAATGATGATGATGATGAAGCTATTAGTTGACTACGATCCCACATGATGGTAAGCAGGGATGCAATCGTTGATGGTGAAGTGCACTAGTTCATTGAAAGCCTATTCACTCTAATCTTGCAGACACTCAAATTATAATCGGACAGAAAGACCGCAACCGGCAAATTGTTCCAATCCTTCAATGTATGCGATATAAACTACGAGACGATTCAAAAGAAAATACACTCATATTAATGAAATGGAATCAAACACACATAACCAATCAAAGGTAGAAAATATACAGTTTCATGTCACCAATAATAGTCGCAAGTTGACAATGACACATAAAGTGCATGTTGCGGTCGTGTCGGGATAACGGGTTCGAGTCCCGGCGCGCTCGCTCACGGGTATACGTTACCGTAAGGCGATACGTTACGTTTTTGTTAGCGATGTTACTGTCGCGACTTGATGTTTTGTTCGGGTGGTCTTCTATTGTAGGGATGTGGGTAGATCGCTTTTTATACATAATATTACGAGTGATTTCTACGAGTCTCCCTTTATTAGATACTATTGCCATCCTGTATCACTCTTTCAGGGCACCAACTGTATGCATTTTGGTCTACATATTGTCCGGAGACATTGCTTATCACTGATGTTCACAAGACGAAAATAGCAATAACGAACTGCTTAAACAATGCAGTCATAATGACAGGTCAGTTATCTAAGGAGAACATTACATTAGTGACTGTTAACGATTTGGCGTTAACTACTAATTACAGGTTTAGAAATTTAAAACACGTCTGTCTGGAGCCCTTCGGCTCTTGGCATAAATGGTGATAACGTTTGTATCAAGACCCCAATAATGCTTTCTTACTATCTATAAAAAAAAAAAAAAAACTAAATGACAAGACACTGATTTTTTAAACAAACCAAAAGTTACTCATTATTAAATTATAAACTAAAGAGCTCATTAGAGCCACCCGGCACCTACTCCGCACCGCCTCGCTTCTGCAGCTAGTACTCTTGATATGGACTTGTATGGGCATACGCTCACTAAATCCACTCCGTAGCGTCATCGGATCGACTCGGTTGTAATTTGATGTAGTGAGCGCATACCCTTACAGATCTCAAAAAATACTAACCGCAGCGCCTATGCAATTGTTTTATAGACTAATATATTGAAATAATACTAATTTAAAATTTGACAAAAATATTTAATTTTAATGTATTCTAAGACAATTTGATGTAATTATTATAGGTATTTATACTGTATACCAAAATAATAATAAGAATTTTGTATGCCTTAATGGCGGGACATAGCAAAACCTGCAACTAAAACAACACCTTATGAACCTTTTTGTAGGTTTCTGATTGGTGATAACGTTTGTATCAAGAACTCAATTTATGTTTTCTTCTTTCCTTTTCTTTCTTTCTTTATAAGTTGTGGATGGACCACGTGATACTTTACTAGAACAGCAGGTGCCCAGCAGGGTCGATGCCCGCGACGGCCACAGGGAATTTCTAAAAAGAAATCCCGTGGTCCTACAACGCAAAGGGCAACTGAAAGACACTATGGTGGTGTTTGTCAGTAAGTCTGAAAGGCTGTCCTGCTCCATACTGGAGCGAGAGAAGTCACTGGATGATTTCTAACCTGAATGAAAAATCAGTAGAAATCGATTATCATGTGAGCCAGGGCTGAAAGATTGTTCGAGAGAGTTGCCGTGAGACTGGAACGTAAAGGGCAACTGAAGGAAAATCAATGAGTTTTAGTCGGTAAAGTCTGACGCTCTTCTCTCGACTCAGAGTGGGAGAAGTTATTTGATGATATAACACAAAAAAAATATATATGCATGTATGTCTATTTTTCTAGTTCGTCTTGTTCGAGCCACAAAATAGACTTTATTTCTTTCTTTTTTTTAACCGTAAATTTAAGATAAAAGGAATAAGGACACGGAGCATATTTGCCTACTTAGAACTAAAAGTCACCAAGTCATAAAACTGAATTGTTAAAACTACTGACCAGTTAAAAACGTAGTTGCAAACAAAATGAATTATAACTGAAAAGCTTTCAAATATACAGAAATCAAGTTGTGTCGTTCGAAAATACCTGAAGCTGTCAGACCCCAGAAATGGCGGATTAAACTGTGGAACACGAGTTCAGTCCGATGAGATAGTAATCAAGAATACAGAAGAGAAAATCTACTTTATAAATTATATTTACTGAAAACTTATCAACGGTGAGCAATGGGTAGCTCGGCGTCCGTGCCCGGTAAAGACCGTGCCCAAGTTATCAGCGATGCGTAGTGTTCCACACGCGCATCATGGAGGATGCATACCTAATAACAAACTATCACTGGACTTCAAAACCTTCAGGTTGTAGCTAAAACGAAACACAGACTCCGGCAAGGGAGATAGTGTCAGACTCTTACTGACTAAAAACTTACCGTGTTCCTAAAAAAAAAAAACTATGTTGCAGTTACGCATAGCCATACATTGTGGTCCGATGATAGAATGGGATTGACAATTTTCACATTAGTCGATAACGATAAAGACTCAATATCGTGGACCTGGTAGTTTCGTTTATCTGACGATTTCGTAACGATATTAAAAACGGCTTGTAAAATGTACTATGCGTTATGCCTCCGCGCAATCTCTTGTTCCGCCAATAATCGGCCGCGAGCTTTCGCCGATATCACAGTGACAATTGTGTCGGTGACAATGTTGTTAATTGAATTTAGATATTACAAGTATATGTAGTATATTTTAACTTATTTGTATTACTGTGTCTACATAATATTTCTCATCCAAGCAACTCTCCTGTCGCAGGTGTGCTGTCAAGTCATTTGAAATAAGCGGCACCTTTGTGCTAGTCTGTCTGTATTTGTTGCTTTCATTTTTAAGTGTTTGTGTGTACATATTTATAAAGAAGTGTAAAAGCGTTCGTTTGAAAATGTATGAAACTATCAGTCCTCACGGTATCGTGTCGTTATCGGTATCGCCAAATGTGAAAACGGCCAGAGTGGCGGAATTAAGTTATGCAATGGAAAGTAGTCGCTCCTCGCTACGCGAAGTACTATGTGGCTACGCTTCCCGTAGCGCAAACCGCCGGGCCACCGCCTGCCGCTACGAAACCGATCGTTTGCGTAATTCGCAAACAAATAATGATTCGCACATTGCGTTCATTTTAAATTTTTTATACTTTTTTTTTAATAATAGGCCTACCGTACATTCCCGTGATCTTAGAATTACTCAAATAGTTCGAAATTTAAATTTTAACAATCTTCCTATTCTCAGTATCATTACAGATTTCTTTTACCTACCTTCATTACGTAGCGAGGCACAATAGACAGGGTCCTTTTAAAACATTGAGAGATTAAAATAAAACCGTGGGCATTCTGTTTCTACGTATCCTGCGGTGTTATCGCGGCCGCCTATCTGTCGCTAGGCGGATTACGCAGGTACGCTCGAAATGGACGGATAATAAAATATGTTAAACTTAAATATAATTTTCATAGAATTTTTAATAGTTTAACCACTTGAGATCGGGCTGTGATAAGAAAAGAGCATATGTATCTGATTACGTTAAAGTTTTAAGATTTTATCTTTATTTAATATCAATTTTAAATGGAAATTTAATTTTATTAAGGTGTGTTGACTCAAAACCACAACTAACTTAGTGTTAATAATATGAATCATTATTTATTTAAGATTCTTGCATAGCTGCAATATGACAAAAAGCTGTCGTATTTTGAAGTATAATTAAGAAGTAGTAATACTCGTATAGC
The DNA here is from genome assembly GCA_958295575.1 of Leucania comma. Lineage (NCBI taxonomy): Eukaryota > Metazoa > Arthropoda > Insecta > Lepidoptera > Noctuidae > Leucania > Leucania comma. The sequence continues at coordinate 23,191,471 of OY282478.1, read as the reverse complement.
TTAATTTTTTTTATTGATATAAACTATTTATAATTTGTAGTTGATATGTTTGCAAAAGGTATCTCTGGACGTAAGTACTGGTCCATTACTAGATAATTCTTAAATAAACTATAACACGTATTCCATGCACTATGTTGCCACAGCATTTAGGTACATCGTTAGAGAATCAATGCGGCAACAGTTACAAGGCCTTCATTATTCACCTTGATAATACTAGCACATTCCGCAGTAGATTTACTGCATTAATTGTTGAGCCGACGACAATTGTCCTTAGCGCTACCTAAGTAAAGCTACTCATGCGTTTATAACGTCAGATTTATCATCGCAAAACAACTGAATTATGTATAAATAAACAAACGAGACAAAAAAAAAACACGTGTGAACTGTAGGTACTTAAATCTCTACCTAACCTGAAAAACTCTCTGAATATAAAAAAAAAACTAAAGCAATTTGTATGTAAGCTTGCAGGAGCAAACTACCAAGTATTTATATATAGGGTGACTGCCTGACTGGTAATTAGTGACCGATACTTGACACGTGATTGTAGTCATGATAACAAACAACTTTTATTATGAGACCAAACCTGAAGCCAGGCCGCCTGACTGGTCAAAATGTACTGAACTTGGCTGACTTTTTTCGCAATTTCAGGTTTGGTCCCATCGTAAAAGTTGTTTGCAATCATGACTACAATCACGTGTTTAAGTATCGGTCACTAATTAACAGTCAGGCAGTCAGTATATACTAATAAGTATTATCATTGAATGTTCTTTTCCGTGATAATGCAATGAAAAATACTGATCTTATAGTTTCTACAACCCATAAATACTTACTGAAAAGAAAGTATATTTTATTGACTTTACAACTAAATGCTTGTTAATCTTAAACATAGCCAAAGCTTGTAGAATGCTTATTATGCGGGTACTCATCCCTTATCACTAAAACAATAGACCGTCGGCATCGCCGAACTAAAACACAAATAAATAATCCTATTGAGAATATCTACCTAGCAATAGAATATAGAACGTATTTGAATACGGTGCACAGATTAACTTCTGTCACGGCACTGTCCCGCCAAATTTATAGTCTATGGTCCCGCATGCTACTCTACTGTCCCTTTTTATACGTTGTATTGTTTATGTCGTATTGTTAAGCTAGATTATGAATCCAGCAATTATTAGTTTTGGCGCATTAAAGTAAGTATTGTTTAGGCTTATTGTTTTACTTTTATTGTTAAAGTGTTCAGGTCAGTTTTAAAATTGATCTTGCCTTTTGAGACAATCCTATGTCTAGCATTGGACGATAATAGACGGACTTTAGTGATTTCAACAGTCTTATGTCTTCGAGTCAACAAGAAAGCGACTCAGGTATTCCTTTGATAAGGCTTTTTTATAATTAAGAAAGGCTGTTACGGAGGAAATAATAATATTCCAAAATTATCACACAACGCCGTCTAGTCCCAAGCGAAGTGAGCTTGTGTTATGAGTACTAGACAACTGATAAACATACTTATATATTTCTAAATACATACATATTTATAGATAAATTTACCCAGACACAGAACAAATGAACGTGTTTATCACACAAACATTTGTCCTGGGTGCGAATCGAACCCACGAAATCCGGCATAGCACTCAGGGGCACTAAACACTAGACCTACAGGCCCGTCAAAAATAAGTCTTAATATTTTTAAAGGACCACTTGTTTATTTTACTTTTTTAAGCAGAATGGAGCAAAAACAAACTTTAAGGAAAAAGCCACAGCCTAATTGCTATAAAATTAGAACTTAATCTAAAATAAACAGAGTTGCAATAAAAATAGAAGTAACCCTAACAATTACTAGCTATTAAAATCGTTACAAATCATAATTAACTAGCTAAAGCCGCGGCGTTGGCTGCAATAACTCTCGCTAGGAACACAGGGCTAATGGCTTATTGAAACCATATTGTTCATGAGTAACGGGCTGGCTCAACGGGGCCCGAGTTACCAGGATTTAACATCTGTTCGCTTAATCCCTTGGCTTCTGATAAATATCGATGTGAGCACGGGTTGTGACTTTCTCGATACTGATTATGATAACATTATGGAGGATAGGAATCGATCGTTAATAGAAATTATATTGATCAATAATTCAGTAGTGATGTTTACAATGATCAACTTGCGTTCTCATTTTTTTTTTTAATTTTCCGGTTTCTTTTTCAGTTTTTTCAATTAATTGTTCTCATCGAGACTGGGAAATTTTGATCAACTTTTTTATTTAAGTTTTTAAAAATCGCAAAGATTTTACGTAAATCCATCTAATAGAATCAGCTTCCGAGCTTTTTATATTTTTATGTCTTACGGCATTCCGATAATTGGAAAGTCGTTCGGGGGAAGAACTTTGAAAATACTTTTTTTTTTAATATCTAAATCTTTTTTTAAGACTTCGTTTAACATGGCTCCTTAATATAATGCGTACTAAATATTGTACAGAATTACAGACATTCAATAATATACATTCTTCTTAAAGGTTTTTTTTAAATAACTTTACCATATTAAATCTGCAAAAGCTATCACTGTGAAGCGGTCATCATTCGCATAAATTCGCAGTATCATTCTGCTCGGACGATTATCACAGAAGTGACACATAAATTATGGAATACTTCATTCGGTCACTAATCCGGATCCGGACTATACATTGTCTGAGCATGAATAGTTCGAGACTACGCATGCATTAGCTAGTACATGCTAACGAGGATTAAGAACACTTAGTACCTACTCAATAACAACAAGTATGGTTTAATCACAGCAAATCTATTTAATGCTCAGATTTTAAATAGTAAGTTTTGAACACTTGCTGGTAAGTAGAACAATAATGTTCTACGATTGAAATCTCTAACACAATGCTGGCTTCGAATTTCAAATTAAACTTACTTCCTCAGAACCATTAAGACTATTACAAAAATTCACCTCTTATTTCTTATAAAGCACTTTAATCAAATAGCGTGTATCGTATTTCGCCGGGCAGTACAGCGCAGTGCAGCGAGCCCACCTTCCCATTGTGTGGCGGCATGCCACATGCACGTATGTGTACATAATGGCCGTTTGTTTGCCATCGAGTGTACGGTCTGTTCGTCGGTAAGCACCGCGACCTACTACTAGCTGTCATGTGCTCCTGGTACTCCCGTGGAAAGTTTCTGTTGTGCTGGCTTTTGAATTGTTTCTTTTGTAATAAATAGCCGTCGTTTTGACAGCTAAATACGACATTTTTTTGGTCGTTGTCCCTTATATTTTTTCTGAGGTCGCCTATTTTTAATTTTAAGACATTTCAATCGAATGTTATTAACGTTAAAGCCTCTCCAACCCCAGCAAGTACCAATCAATGTGAACTTTTCAACTTATATGTACTTTTCTAAGTTTATCTAGAACATTACTGAAACCCCGTGCCTTAGAAAACACATCGCTAAATCATCATTGGTTCCAAAGTAAATGAAAATCTTTATTTCTTACTTCTACTACTTTGTACTATTACGTATTCTGTGCATCTGCTTTTGGAGCTTATACAAATCTAATCTGTCTATCTATGTGTCTAAAATTCACAATTTATGTTCAATGATAAGATTAAGTAATGGTATGGCTTGGCTATTATAATAATGTAATAACAATACAATTTCTAACTTGCCTTGAATGCGGTACCAAGCAGGCTTGCTAATTTATCTAGTATCTACAGACTAAGCAAAATTATCATGGATGAACCATTTAACTGAACTGTTGCGCCATCAATAATTATTAATATTCAATTTATACGCATAGGAACATGGTCACTAATTTATGAACAAGTTAACTACTTGTGTTCATTAAAATATAATTGTTCAGATAAATAAATATTTTAATTTTATTATAATAAAAATGACGCTCAGATAACATAGGTAATGAGTTCGTTGGTGTTCAATATACAGGGCCGACTGTACGTTATCGGGCAAATAATTTGATTTAATTGACGTTTATAATGTTTTTATTGAACTTTTTATTGGTTTATTGTTTCCTAGCAATCGGCACTATCTGACACATGTTCGAACATTAATTGTTATGAATAGCGATCGACTGTGATGTAAATAGGGGTTGTTGAAGCTAAAATAAATTTAAAACCACTGTGGCAAGCAGCAAACGTCCACACTTTATAGTCTATTTTAGGGTCTATTACACCACTCGTTATTTAGACCGGTTTTGTCGACGTCGCGTAATGTAATAAGGGTCAGACTATCTTACTCGGAAGTAAACTTAGACAGTCTGTGTAACTTTGTGCGGAATATCACGATCAATCGTGGTGTAATAACGATTTTTTATAAAACCTATAGACATATTCATAAATGCGTAGATTACTGATATGTAGCAACATAAATGTTGACAAGAAACTATAGACAAAAACTTCTTTTTTCAATCAATCAATCAATCATTAAGCAATCATTTCATTTGCATAATATGGGTTTACAACATAGAAATATTTCTATGGTTTACAAGGATGTTTTCACAGATACAGTTTTCTTTTGTGTTTGCACGATTTGTGTATTTAGCCAGTGTCAAGTTTAAAAAGTATAGTTTTTTGATACAGCATACCGTCACCTTGTTCGCCATTATTGGTATACACCTATACACTGTAATTTTTTTACAGTAATTGTCAGCCTTCTTTAGGTATAGAGAAGGCTGACAATTACTGAGAGCTTCACTGAGATAGTCAATACTTAGTACAACAAACAGAGGCGTAGCTACCGCCGTATCTGCCGTATCAGTTATACGGGGCCCCCACCCTACAGGGGCCCCGACGTAGGCAAAAATTTGCAACATATTATTCACAACCGTCTTGTAGGGTAAATCAAGCGTTTGTAGAAAACCGCATTTTTTTTTTATACGGGGCCCCCTTTGGGAATTTTGATACGGGGCCCCCGCGGGATTAGCTACGCCACTGACAACAAAATTCTCAGCTAGATTTTATTTTGAGAGTTGTGTGCACTGTTGAGATATAAACTACACCAATTTTACATCAACATATCGACTCGGATACAAATTTGCGCACAGGTAATTAGAAACGCCACTGATCTTCATTAAAAATGTAAACTCTATAATGATTTAAGTAGTGTTGGTAGGCTGTGGTAGTACAGTTTTTTTTATGGTAGATAAAATCATCCCGCCCTTGGGCGGAGCGGGAAATAGTGTCAGACTCTTACTGACTAAAAACCTAGCCTGTTCCTTCCCTGCCTTGAATGCAGGACCCTGGTATGCATTTTCATACCTCCCCAGAGACTAGGCTTCGACCCTGCTGAGCCCCTACAGTTTGCTGACAACTCCTTGAGGCGCATGGGAACAGTGCGCGCCGTAAACGACTTGGGCTCGGTCCGGTCTGTTACCGCACAAACTAGGTAGTAGTACAGTTGGCTTGTCAAATTCTTACATTTTGCGCCTTCTGACAATGGTGGTCACTAAAACAATGTCACTTGTCTAAAGCCTGCGTTATCTCCTGATAACGACTAATATCTTAAAGCTTCCTGCCAGCGCTGCGGATTATTCGTAAAAGTTACCGTGTGGCCATCACAAAGGGCAACGAAACACTGGGTTTTAGTCAGTGAAAATCTGACACGCCCACGAAAAAATTCACCTAGTATTAGCGGCTTAGTCCATACTCATCCCAACTCGCCCGCTTTTTACGAGCTCGTATATGCTTTTTAGCTGCAAGGGTACAGTTTGTCGGAAAAGTGCTACGACCCACTATAGTAAACCCGGTGTTATCGAAATATTAAATCCTATTGTTCACGTTATTAACATAAACCACATAAAACCTTTACACTTTTCTTATTAAAATAAATTCTCCGATATAGTCTAGACTAAGAACAGGGCTTAGCATTGTAATGAAACTCCCACGAAGGTCATTTTCATTTATTCTGAAAAAAAATGTAAAATGAATGAACTTTTACGTTTTGCACTTTTTGTTATTTTAGCATAAAGCGCTTTATTAAGCTACCTCTGTACGGGCAGCAAATAGTCATTCCATAAATGGTACATAGATATTTTTTTTGCTTATAGAGTAATAGTGTTAGGTATATATTAACCTGCCTTTAAGTTAATTAATAACACTTTTTTTCTTTAGTTTAAACTAAACAAGACGACACGCACAGGACCAGTCGTTATGGCGACACTTGAGGGCTACATGGACGTCTTTTGGCTGAAATATGATAGTGAAGATGAAACTAGACGAGGCAAGATGTTGTCCAAGGCATCAAGCACCGGTAGGGAATATAGCAACGAAACCAAATTACAGTTAGTAGTTTAAAGATAATTTTAATTTTTTGGAACTAGTTGCTGTGTACAAACATATGTATAAGCAATGTGACACGACTCTGAGATAAAGATAAGCAGAAAAGGGTAGACTACATACCCACATCGACACACATACAGGGCAGTTTCCAAAGCCATTAAAAATAACTCAGCATTTTTTTGGGCAGGCTGCACTCTATCACCGAATATTTCTATATCGACCGTCACCATAATTGATTTAAGGCGCTCGCCACACTATAAATCAGCTTTTATCTGGCCTTATCGCGCCCACTTCATTGTTTATGGTCGCGCCTATCATCTGTCATACCATAGAGTAAACTTGTTTATGCCACTAGCGCCATCACCATTTATTAATTAAGACACTGATAAATGTTATTTGATTGTTTAACAAGCTTCTTGTTTTGATTTTGTGTTAATTGAGATTATTAATAAAACTATCGCACAATAACGCAGTCTTGTAACAAAATTAACAATGGTTAGCTTACACAAGAAGACTGACACTCGACTAATTTTGTCTGCTTACCCAGTGCGGTAATTAATGATACTGTTAATTATTCAAATGACCCATGTTCGCGTCATGCTTCTTTAATAAATAGATAAATATATAAAAACCGCAGTTAGCTCATCACTACTAACCCTTAAAAAGCTCTATTCCTGCACAAGTTTCTTAAAAAAAATAAAGAATTCAAACACAAAACCTACATTTAGTAAACAGTGAATCATACCCCTAAAAAATAACTTATTGTGGTAGTGTGACCAAAAATATGCTTTCTTTCTTTCTTACTGAGTTATTCGGGCCACACATCAAGACGCTTTGTTTTATCCCAACAAGGAGATTTGGCACCACGCCGGATTATAATGACGAATTGTTGGCGCTCTTTCACAGATTTGAGAATTCAGATAAGTGTGCTACGTTCCTAATACGGTCAACACAATAGGAAAATGGCAGTAAGTAGGTACCATTCTAAAAAAAAACATTGTAATGTAAAACTTTCCCAATAAAATAAATTGACAGATATAATCTAAGTTCTATTATTTCGTTTTAGACGCGTTTATGTATATAGGCGCCCGAACATTTTCCTTTATTCTCGTCCGGAGGAATGAGGAATCGAGAATGAGTTCATCTACTCCGATCGGCACTCTGATAGAATCCATCCCGAGTGCCTCCGCAAACTTTAATCGATTTCCATTCGCGATTACCAGCCCAATCCGTGATTTAATAGAATTTTTACATTTACACAGCTCTCCACGCTTCGTTTCAGAAAACGAGCAAATTTTTTCCACGACGTTAAAGAACGCAATGCACACATTAATTTCCATCACGTTGGAAAAGGCAACAGGAGGTGGGAAAATTTAAAATGCCTAAAGTAGATTCGCGTAAATTGATTCCGGACATCGAAGGAATACGACGAATTGAAGAGTAAATGTTTGACGGGAAATAATTTGAAAACGTTTTCCTAATTTATAAGGAGGCGGGCGGACGTTTAGCGTAGCCCGCCCAGCCCTCAATCCTCACCCACGAAATCATTTTATTTTTGTTAAAAAAACTCGTTTGAGAAAACCTTGCTACGCCATCTAGCGGTGAAACACGCCGCGTTTTGTTTTTCGGTCCTTCCCCCGCCCGCGTACCGCCCGCTCCGTCGAGAAGCGAACTCCGCTCCGTTCATTCACTCATCAGTCCCGCTCCGCGCGTTGTGGTGTTGATACGTGTTAATTCCGCGCTCGATTTACGTAAACCCGATATTGTTTCAAACATACGCTCAGCTGATCTGTGACAATAAGTTCGTATAACAGCTACAACAGTAAAACGAACAAGCAACGTTGTGTACTCGTGTGTGTGACTAAAAACCGGACTGCTATCGAAAATATCTCATCGTTGAATGTAAAAATATACGGCGTCGCCTGAGACCCTTCGCACCGCGTGTGACTGATCGATATTTTAAATGATAACATGGATTCAATTAGGTGTTGTTTAAGACGACGGTGAAGTAAATAGTGTGTGCAGTGTGTGTGGAGTGCGACTGCCGCCGCAGCCTGGCGCCGCGAGTTGCTCAGCGGTAGGTAACCTATCTAATATTGATTCAATGTCGATGTATTTACGTATGCAGGTATTTGAGATAACGCGTTTGGGATTTGTTTTGAGGCGATAAGTGTCCGTTGACGAGATATCAACCATGCTTCATATGTTACTATGTACCTACCTAAAACTGCTTGCAGTTCCGATGCAGGATCTATCCAAGTAGGTATAGACTGGACGAGAGACCGCTATGTGTACTAAACACAGCTCGTTACTATCTGGTCTAGATAACCGGCATTATCTGTGTGGACGGCTTTATATCTCGCTAAAACTTTAATTGATTAATTCTTACGTTAATCAACTGAGAAATGCCTACTACCTATAAGAAACACAATCTATTCGAACTTCTAATTCAAAACAACTGGTATAGTCACACATAAAAATAAATCTATCATGTAATAAACACATTATTTCTCATGATCTATAGTAACGACCCAATCTTCGTTGATTTATAATAATGTGTATTAATTTATGTCCTTAGAGCCGACTTGTTTAAATAAAAATGGTAGTTGTTAATTCTAAAATAAAACCAACTTTATTATACAGCATTCTTTAAGATCAAATAAAAAAAACTTGTCAAGGTAGGATCAGGTGTAAAACGGTAATGGTAATGTCCCATCGCCAGTTACATTTGTATAATTATTCGTTTACAAAAATAATTTTATTTGCATGCACGTAGAGAGAAAACACTTGATTGCGTTTGAGGACGCGATAGTGCAACGCACTCGCCACCTGGAGTGCAAAGGAATTACACCACACTGCCTACTTATTTATGCAGAAGTCAATAAGTAGCCGTCTATGCATCTATATTGGAACACTTAACCAACCTATAGGGTTCCACTGTCGATGCACTTTCTCATTTGCAAGTCGAAAATAGCTCGAAGCAACGCCAGCGGCCGACTGAGTCACGCCTTTATTTACGAGCAGCTACCTACCACTTTCCTCGCCATCTTCCTGCCGAAGGGAGTATTAACTGCTCGCTAAGTGTCCGCGAATCTATTCGGACACTGCATCAAGTAGGTACCTACCTACCTACAGCACGTGTCTACGCTTATATTCACTGTTATTGCCGATAGATTGTCGAAAGTATGTTTTACAGCCTGTTAAAATGTTTAGACTAGATCAACTTTATTGTGTTCCATTTTTAAAACTTCCACGGTTGTTTATATTCATAAAATAAAGAAAAAAATGAAACGTGAACAGAATGTGTTCCGAACTAATAATAGTGATTAATTTTACAAGTCAACTGCTAATGTGTAGGAAACACTGCGCCGCACGAAAGTGGATAAAATAGTGAGTAATGTTTACAATAATCATTAGATTGGGCACCGTTGTTTGTATTCGCGAGGAAGCGTGGGCGATGGTGAGAGCACCTCATAAAGCAGTCTAATCGTATACGTAAGCGTGTAAACAATCCCCAAAACTGTTTCGAAACCGTTAAACACTGTTTCACATTTTCTAACACCTCCTAATTACAGGTAAAACGCATTAAATATAATTAGTGCTTATTTGAATGGATATAAAGGCGGGTTCGACGGCCGGGCGCTGGGCGAGCAGCAAACACGGCGGGATCACACGCACGGATCGCGCGCCCAACAATGCCGTGTTTGTTTCCCGGCTGAGGCTTTACAAATTTGAGCTCGCATAAATTACCGTCGGATTACATGGCATATTTGATTAGCTCGTGTACATCCTCTATTAAACTTGAAGCACCTAATTAGCATTACGCGTCAACAGGAGTTTCAACGATAAACCTAATTGTATATCAAACAATCAATTTGTTCAAATGTAATGCGTGCTTGAGTCCGGTAGCAGTAAACCAGTTAAATTTCCGATAACATTGAATCTATTTTTGGAGCTATCTTATCTCTTAATTAAACTTGCATCTGAGATAAACAAGGTGGGCGGAAATAGTATTTTTCACTCATTATCCACATTAGTGAGAAAGACTGAAGACCATAAATGAAATAAATCGCATATGTACCACGTAAGAATCTCGCGAGCACCTTTCATGGAACAGTTAAAAGTCTTAGATGTAGTCTAGACTTACATTACACCCTCTCATCCGTCCTTAAGCCATTTCAAAGAAAAACATCTCATTCGCGTTAATCTGTTCCCCCAGACGCGTCTAGCCCACATGTAGGTACTGCACGTCTAGCCAACAGGGGACGAACTACTATTAACTATATTAACGAGCCATGCACGCCTGCTGGGCTACCGTCCTGCCCGTCATTTATCAAATTATATTATTTATATCGTAGGTACCACACTACATGCGCCCACAAGCCCACCCATAGCTTTACAAGGATCACCAAAAAACGGTCGCTTTCGACTTTTTTTGACCATTCTGAGTGTTTCGCTGATAACGCCTGGTCAGGTTTTTGGATTTGCTCGTTTTTCTCGTGGCCGAATATTCGCTAGGGTATAAAATTCTTTTCACGCGAGTGTTTTAGTCTACAGTCTTTGTTTTTAGGTCGGTTTTGAAGTTTTCTAACATTCTTCAGACAAAAGTAAAGCTAGTGCAGTATCATAATAAATAATGAACTCCGTAGACTTTGCAGTAGTTTAATAACTCCAGACAGATGCAGTCAGACTCAGGAAACGTCTCACAGAATATGGCGATAGCGATAATGTAGACGCGACGCGACGCTCCAGCAAACACACTTGTAAAGCCAACACTTGGTGTGCTGTGTAGACTGTAGTCCCGATATCGCCCGTCTCAACTTATGCTCATACCACTTGGAATTCTGCCCACACTCCCTCCGAGGCGCAGAGACAGCCATATTTACATTAAAGTCGAGACGCAAAACAAATACACCGTAAACGACAAAACCTTAACATCAAACAACGAATCCTTATAAAAAGTTGTGGCTAATCTCTGGTTTATTTAAAAAAGGAAATGGAACACCGTTTCAAATTGATTCGGTTAGGATTGGTAGGTAGTTGTAGGCAGTATCAGGCGCACGGTAGCACAGTGTATCAACAGGGCCATTCATAACGATAACACTGGCTGTTGAAGACAAGTGCCCGTTAAACACCACAACACGTGCTCATACAATGAGTGTTTAGAAAATATTTGATCTGTACGTTTGGTATTCACTTGCGGACGTTACAGGGATCACTTCAAACTTGTGTAAAGAGTTTTGATGAACTTGGATAGACTTTCTAAACAAGCTGTCAGTCGTCGGAGCTCACTGGAAGTTTCGAACATAAATCTGTGAGAGAGACATTCAATTTCGGAATAAGCGAATCTCAACTACTGCGAACATTCGTCTGAAACTGAAAAGTAGAAGAAATTGGAACAGTTACGAAACACAAATCTTGTAAGCCTGAAAAGTTTGAATTAAATTGACGATATAATCTTACCTCAGAACACAACTTATGGTTTGTATTGTACTCGCTGTTAATTCTGATTTTAACGTCACAAATCCATGATTCTAATTCATATCAAAAGGTTTAAAGATAAAGTATTTAACGAACACAAAATTTGTATTACATATCTAGACAAATAATGATGCATGTTGGTGTGGAACTAAGTGGATTATTAGCAATTAATCTCCGACAAATAAGCCGAGGCCATCTTGATACAGATATCATGAAATTGATGAGTTTGGTTGTCTTTGTTTAACCGCGGCCATTAACTTTCTTTTCCTTGTTCTTGTTATTTTTTTTCGTTTTAATCCATTTCTCAATTAATGTTGCGGCTAATTATGTTATGATTAGTTATCTTTACAACTTCTTTAGCGTTTGTCAGAGGAAAATTTAGCTTTTTAGGATTATAATCAGATTTAAAAAGATTTGTTAATAATTATTAACAATCCAAATTCCATAGCAAATGTCTCTCGCCTTCCGTGTTATTTTTTATTCTATTAAAAGTAAACGAGATTTAACGTGAAGTAACTTTTTGTCAGTTTATTATTGATTCATAAGCTCAGCTCTTTATGACTAACAAATGCTCACGGTTTTTATTGACTCTGCAGAGAATGGGAGGTTCTCATTTTTTATAGTCTTTGAATGTATAATTTTATTAATAATTATTTGTATAGGTAACATACGAATAAATAATGTTATGACAGCAAAAACTGGGAGGAAAAACCTTTCCATTTAAATATTCAGCGAACATCGACTCAGTTCAATCGGGTAGTTAATTATATCTATTGAAGGCACAACTCCATAAAGCTATCTTTTTTACAACACTAGTTCATAAAACAATCCATAACAAGAAGCCCAAGTTACAATCAAACTTATTTCTGTGTCACCGTATCGCGATACGGAGCCAATATCAATAAATCATGCGCGTCGATAACTCGCCGTAATTAAACAGCACTAGTGATCGATCATAGATAGCGACGTGTCGATGTCGACCACTATCGTAGTCCTACATGTGTTCCACACTATGATAAACTACCACCAGTCACCGGACACTCATTGGAATTAATGGGGATTAGGAACACGGGAATTGCCTTCGCTTATGCATCCAAGAAATCTTGAAGTCATGTCTATGGTCCTAATAAAAACAGTAAACTTCGTGTTTCATTCATTCTAATTTTAAATAACGGTGTTCTAATTTCAAGAGCATAAACGCCATAAAAACCTATTTGCAGTGTTCCGTTTTCAAAATCAAAGTTCGGTTACGTAACCATGTTTTACTGCCTTGTACAACATGGAAGACACGGCCCACACCACGCCACCGATAAAGAAACTTATTTTTTCATACAATTTGATATTGTACATTATCAGCGCCTTATCTCGCAATCTGGGTACACACTATACCTTGTAACGATGCTCTATTACAACCGCACTACATGTTTATTTGACAAAATATCAATAACCCACACCAGCACTATTATCGCGAACGCTATCTCCAAGTGATAATTTTATAATCTTCAACGTCTGAAATACTGGGAATGTTTGGATGAAGAAAAGTGAATGAAAAGTTTCGCAAAAGCTTTATTGATTATATTGCCCTGCCTCCCTAATTACTACAATTAGGGAGGCAGGTCAATATGATCAATAAATAAATTTTAATAAAACACTGGAAAGTACTGTGCTACTACAAATTCAATAAGAATGTAGAAATCGATACCGCCGGCGCCGTCGTTACTATCGAGAATGTAGGCAAGGCGTCTTGCTGACAGCCCAGTAATAAGCTTCATCGATGAAACTTTTATCGGATGTCAAGCGAGATATACGAGCGTAATGTACGATGTTTACATTAGCGAGAGAAAATTATATCTATTTTATTATAAACAATATTGCTGACGGCGCGATGACTCCCCGATTTAGTGCTGCAATAAATTCGCATGGAAATTTAGCAAGCCCACTCGGTATTGTCCAAATATTACCGCGAGCCAACACTGCACGCACGGTATTTTCGTTTAGAGCCATTAAATCGAGATGCGTTCGGTCCGCCTCATTCAAAAACTAAACGTAGGGTGGTTGGTTTATGGGTTTATTTCGTGTGACGCGGTGAATTTCGCCAGGGCATCGATTATTTGAACAAACAAGCCGGGTAATAAATCATCCGCTCCGGGTTACCTGCTAGGGATCGATACGAAAAAAGCCCCTTTTTGAAACAAAAGGGAGTGACATTTCTAACGATGCTCCACTACCGTGCTCGCTGCTCCGGCACTCGACGTGATCAAAGATGAAATGGTATTGAGTTGTGCGTTACTTCAGGCGATGATGAAAACTGCCTGTGTAACGTGAATATAATAAGTTACCCTTTTAGTTCTATACGTCGTTGATATGAATTTTGTGCTTATGTTACCGGCAGTCTGTATAATTCAGGTATTCTATACAATACCGAATGCGTAGCCGGTAATGTGTGTAAAAGACGAGAGCAGGGAAGGAGCTGATGTAATTTTAGGGCACCCCGACACGGACAGGTTAAGTTAGGGTTATTTTTTTTTTACCACTTTAAAATAAAAGTCTTACTTTAAACCGTATTTTATAACACTAACGCTAAATTGATCTACATCGTCTACATCTAATAACATACCAACTTTAAAATCTGGAAAGTATTTGGGTAATAATATTTTATATCATGTAGAAATAAGGTAAAGATCCATTGACGTTGTTACAATGAGCATAAACCACAGTCGACCCGTCAAGATTTCACCAGAAAGGCAGACATTGACACAAATAATGGACACGAGAAGAAATTGTCTCCGAGATCGTAAAATTTGCAAACAACAAATTCATTTGGTGACGGCGATGCTCCATTGTTTCCCGTTGCTCGAGCACCGTTACCTCGCTATTGTTAAAAATACGTCCTCAATATTATAAAAAAATATGGCAAAAATATTTGCAAGCATCTCTTCCAGGTAAAACGTAATTTTTTCTCCCGGTACTGTAAATTTTATTGACCTAATTTATTCCGGCTATTCAAATAGACGTAAATGACGAAATGAGAGCTTATTAGCTGTTCCCAAATGCTCGGCTCATTGTTCTTACTTTTATGGGGCCTAGTTTCGTTTGAATGAAGTCAGCATTAGTTTGCACAAAGACGTAATTACTTAAATGTTCTGAAGGCTTTCAACGAACTTTAGGACAAAGTGGACTATTGAGACGCTGAACTTTTTCAAGATTTACGATTTAGAACACGTTTTCTAAATCGTTGTAGAGAAACTTTAAAAAGATCCAAATTCTTGGGGGACCAGAAGCCGTAGACCCGTGGTGTTCGATATTATCTGATTGTCAACAAATAGTAACAATAAAATTGTTACCTTAGTGTCCCGTTAGTACAGTACTCTGTACGGTAACGATAAGGGCATCCACACAGTCGCGCCGCCGCCTGTATCTCGAACCGGATATCCGTAAATCTTAGCGGCCATTCTCGGGAATATCGGACGCAAACGACAAACATCTGCTGAGTGCGACCAGATGAGGTCGTACCTGCGAACGAGCACGATTTGCTTGCCAAGATTTTTATGTAAAGAAAACTACTCATTGCATCGTTTGCCAAGAGATTATAAAATGCTTGATGGATATCGTGGTTTCAACAAATATTAGCATCTCGTAACGTGATAAATTGTGTCATAAATTCAAATGTTCGCCGTTTAAAATCATAATTTAATATTAAAATCGTATTCATAACAGTGGCTGGTCGGGTACACTCGACACAAAAAGCTTGTCATTCATTTCACAATAAAAATTGTAATGGAACTAGTCGTGTTTGATACGACCGCGTCGCAAAAATGTGGAGTCGCCACAACGGACCAACATTTACATTAAAATGTCATAAAGCCGGTTGTGGATACATTTTTTCAATATCAAACACACGCACGCCATCTGTCGGCGGAATTTGGTGGATTGACAAATATTGTCAACGAACGTAACGCCTAGCTGAAAGTCAAATCAATTTGGCCTAACACGTTTTTGTACCTTTTTTTGGTGTGTTGAGCGAGTACCCGTGTGTCTGACTTTTACTGACTTAAATCCACCTGTGTGCCTTTAGTTGTCCTTTGCATTGCATCGCTGCGATAACGATTCTGCAACTCACGATTTTTTTATCTGAATTTGTGATTTCTAAGAGGAAAATAAACATAATCCTCAAAAGAACATAAATTATTAACTATCCGAGCTGCCTCCATCATCATAAATAAATAAAATCATCTTCCTTTTTCCGAACTATGTAGCTTGGGGTTGGCTTCCAGTCTAACCAGATACGACTACACCCCCGAGTTTTACATGGAGCAACCGCCTATTAGATCAGACCTCTACAGCCCAGTCACTAGACAACACGACACTCCTTCGATAGACCGATTGTCAGAACTTCCGAGCTGCCTACGAAACTAAAAAAACAAACCATTTTTGTCGGGGTAAATTTAATTTCATCAACCGAAACGAAAATAGTTTTCCCCAAATGGGCCTCTCAAATTTTCGGTAATATAAGTCATTACAAAAGTTTAAATTGGCAATATCAAGTGTCTCCGGTGGTACAGGTTGGAGACGGCAGCTGGTAGCTTAACCCTGTTAGCGATGACCGCCCGAATCTACGAAGCTGTGACTCCGGGGCGCAAACTACGCGGTGAGGCGGCAAACAGAACTGGCGAAGTTGAATTTCAAATGCTGTTTTTTAGAACTTTGTTTTTGACCATTGTTTTTTTTTTTATTACAAACTGGATAGTGCCAGCGAGTTCGCCTAAAAGTACAAAATTATCCCAAGGGAAACGAAACATACTGCCAGAATAAAAAAAGATTGTATGTGCAATAGTACAGGACGTAGACCATCGGGTCTAAAAAGGTCACATTTAGCAATTCATTTCCTGAATTCCTGTAATACTTACGATCTTTTAGCAATTCTGCTTATATTCGTAAAATTTTACGAATTTGCTGTCATTTAGACCAAAAAAACCTGTCAAATAGATGAATTGCATTGCAGAATCATACCTAATATGAATATTGTTTACGTATTTAACAATATGAACTGCCAATTCGTGACCATTTTGCGATTTTTGACATGATTCATATTATTATCCGAATGCAGACCTGCTAAAGTGGCATTTTTAGCCCCCCTGGTCGGTTTGCCTTTCATCCAAATCCGTTTAGCCGTTTTAACGTCGTGATTGGTCGTGAAGCAGTAACAAACACTCGCAGATTCACAAACTTTCGCCTGTATAATATTATATTATGCGATATAGTGTGTAGATTGATCACAAAGAGATATTTAGGGTTCTGTACCCAAAGGGTAAAAAATGGACCCTATTGCTAAGACTCCGCTATCCGTCTGTTACCAGTCACCAGGCTGTATCTCGTTTAGACAGTTGTTTTCACAGATGATGTGTTGCCGCTATAACAATAAATAATAAAAATCGAATAAAATAAATATAAACGGTATTTTTCCCCTATATTTGGAACCCTTCGTGCGCGAGTTCGACTCGAGCTTTGGCCAGTTTTCAATGATTGTTGAATTTGAAACTATATGAGAAAACACAAAGGTTTTTTATTCGTTAACACTATCACCTTTCGTATTTTATCTGAACTAGATGTCCGCTTCATCCACTGCATCAAGACTTCCCCTTTCACGCTTCCCTGACTGTCCACCTTCCTATCTGGGCCGCTCACCGCTGCCGCTCATCAGTCAGCCCACACCCGTAGCATAAGTTTGATTTGTCAAGCGGAAAATTGCGAGGAACGAGAAAACGTTGACCCTTGTTGATTGCGTTACGTCAACCGGCCTGCGACGGCAGTGCCAATCGCAGCACACGAATGTCTTATTCCATTGCGTTTTAGCTACATTATAAACATTACCGGAGCTATAAAAAATCGCTGGAATGTAGGTTAAAGCTTTAGCTCATCTCAAACCAACATTGCACAGAATTGCAAATTACTTACATTTATGGCTGTATCATTACTAATAAGCTTGAATATTAAAGCTTACTACACTACCAATTTTCGACGATTCCGCACTAACATCATTCCATTGCTGAGTCACTACGAACTTATTATCAAAACCTTCATACAAACCATGCTATGGAAAACAAAGTGCAGTTCAGTGTCAAATAATCAAGGGTAATGAGTGTTTGTTTTCCGTCGTTTTAGGTTGGGATAACTCGACGGAAATGGTGATTATTTTAGTGTTACGCATTATCCTCATTAATTTGGCATTCGCATTTGTCGGCGCTTCTGTGCGTGCCCCTTTCACTGATAAGATTAACTGTTTTAACGGATTACTCCAAGGCTTTTTAATTTAAAAAACTTCACAGCGTGAAAATTAAAGCTTAGTAATAGATAGATTGATTGATGGAATACACTGTATTAGTAAAAGAAAGAAACGCAACGTAAATTACTATTTGCACTGTGAACTATTTGCGTAAAATTCATGTCAAATATCTTTAGCTAGTAATTTTATATCGCCGAAAACCACAGAGAAAGACACAACAATGTTTGTCCCGCGAACATGATCACTTCAGACCACCTTCGCCACGTTCAACCTCGACGGCGTCGACCTAACAAGCGTCCAGTGAGTGATATCCACGCCTATCTGTCCGGGTGCATTTATGCGACGTGGCCAGCCCACTCCCACTTCAGCCTCGGCAACAGGCCATTCCCAGTCGCACGATACATCTCTACGTAGAATAAAACAAAGTCATTATCTGTGTATGTCTATTCATCCGCTAATAACTCCTAAACCACGCAACGGATTTAGATACAGTTTTCACGAACAGAAAGAGCAAGAAATGAGGAAGGTTTGTGTGCATAATTTGCACTTGTGCGAAACCGGGGCGATTCGGCAGTCTAAATGAGGTTCGACTAATCTTCTAAAATAAAAACTAGCATTATTCCAATAAGTGACGAAACCGTAGTCAAGCCAATAAAATCAGAGATTGTGACAAAAAAGTTACCTAATATTACCGACTAGCACTTTAACCGCGACTTTGTTCTCGATAATTTTTCATAAAAAAAATACGCCTTTAAACCGTATTTTGGGGATAGTTTTGAAAAAAGAATGGTGAAACGCCTTTATATTTACTTAGGGAAATATTTATGCAGTTTCAAGTATGTATATAAGAGCAAGTAATAAAATATTGTATACTTACAAACGATTTTCCCCCTTATCATCCACTGACAAGTTGAATTTTCAAAAACCCTATCTCAATGGTTGCCTACGTCATAAAAGGTCAGTCAGTCAGTTTCTCACAGATAATAGAATAGAATAGACCACTGACCACTGACATTTCGATAGCACATGTCAATCCCATACATTTAAGACTTTTAAAACTCTTTGTCTATGATAGAATGTCACTGAGTCTATGCCCAAAGACGTCTTTGTATGAGGACGTCAAACTAAACTACACTCTCTTTTTGGTCATGTTGATGTTACTAGTCGTTTATGAGCTTCATTTACGATTCGAGATATTTCCAGCATCCCTACAAACTGTCAGTCCTTTAACCGCGGTATTTACGTCAATTGCCAACCCGATGTTTACCGATGCCATAAAAAGGAGTATGGGAGACGGCAGACATTCGCCAACATACTTCCGTGACACCTAACAATAATTCTTCTGAAAAAAAGAGAACCGTCGGCGACAGTAGGTACATCGAGTTCGTTCACGCTGACTCATCGGCAGTTGGTACAGTCGCTTAGAATTTTCTCCGCTAAGAAAATAAGCATAAAGATAAGGCGTTCCATTTCTCATATCTTCAACTTTTCGCACATACCTACCTACTCCCAGGTCATTGCCCCCGCCGCTACGCTGGTAAGGGCCTTTACGGGATGGGCAGACCTCCTAGTGATTGGCATACGGCCCATTAATCACGTAGCTTGGTGGTACGCATTTAGCATGCAAGCACTCTGTGACTCATTAGTGATAATGTCACAATGGGCCTTTCTTGCGCATGCGCATCGAGATCGTCTTGTCACACCATAGTACTTAGGAATGATAAAATATTTTTATTCATTATTAATTACAATGGGGTATTGATCCGTATCTATTTCGATGTGAACTGAAACTTGTTCAAGCCTTAAGTGGGAAAATAATAAGCCCTTCATTGTACTAATTCATAATTATTATTTTTCGTAATGGTATTATAATGCTCTCATTCTCTTCATTTGCTATGGAAGATAAGCGAGTCTCTACAGCCATAAATATCCGGTGCTCACCGGGTGATGTCTCAAAGAGAGATTAAAAATTGTTAATATCTAATAGCTTAACAACCGTTCCTTTTTTGAGTTGGGAAATCATAAAATAATTTCTCCTGCCCTGGGTGGAGCAGGAGGGAGTGTCAAGCTTATACTAACTTAACTCTATGACACTCCATAGGAACTTCAAAATCCTACATCGCACAGATTTACAATCCATAATTGTAAAATTGTAATCGTGGTATTAGATGTCGCCCCGCCCAATATCAACTATAGATAGGGTATATGCCCAGACCAGACACAACATCGGTCTGGTTAGAGGATCCTCTCTTTTCAACGGAGGTTTGCGGGACTTGACACCCTGTTCTGTTCATTCCTCTAAATACTAAGACCAAGCTTAGTTCCTTCAATTTCTAGACCACATTGAGTTTCCAACAATCTCGCAGCCAAAAACCAAACTTTGCTTATATTTCATACTCTCACTTCATTAATATAAAATATAATGGAAGTCAATAGTACTAAAAACCAGCACAAAGACTGGTACCTTGTTGACACCACGTCCAATTTAACAAACTTTCCTCATTTATCTCTTCCACAATCAGCATTATTCTGAGCGAACCTCGTTAAATGCAACAATACTCACGACTTGACCCACAATGCTAATATAAGGCAGCACAATAATGGTGACAACTTGTCACTTTCAAACTTCGACAATTACAAAGTGACCAGTATTTTTTGACACCACACCGTGGCACTGCTTGCTAAGATAAACGTCAACTAAACCTCAAATTCAATACGTTTTTCGCTAGTTCCTAATTTCGTCTCGTGTCTTCGTACACTGGGCTCGTTTAGACAGTCCACTATCGCTGAATTATCGTAAACGGTTATTTGTTACTTTTTATTGTTATTCGACCGGTGAAGGCTTGGAAATAGCTAAAAAAAATACGTGTAGAATTTGTGTCATGGACTCGGCATTGAATACTTCTATCCTAAAATTTATGTGAATGTGTTAAAGTTATTTTATGCGGTACTGACTGAAAAATTATAAATTATTGAAACAGACCGTTGTTGGCGACTACACCATAGAATAGTGAGATATCTACATAGATGATTATATGATTGATGTTTGTTCGACATTCCAACTAAACACAAAAAAATAAACCGCTATAAAACTTTTAAAATTAAATCCTAAAACTATTAGTCTCCTCTCACTTCGTATGTTGATGTTATTCTGATACGTCAATCAAAGTCTATCTATTTATCACATTTCAAATTATTACCGTCGGCAAAACAGCACATCAGACAAACGCAAATCATCTCCAAGTCGCGTCCGTTAATCCCCTGACCTTACAAGATGTCCATCAAACATTATTCTCGTTAACATGCAAAAAACGGCCTAAACATTGCCAAAAAATAACATGTAACATGACTATCAATCATGCAAATAAGTTTGAAAGAAACTAAGTTACATAAAAACAAAAAACGACTTGTAATCTTAACGAGCCGTAGCTTGCTTACCGGCGGTTAATCTCCCACATCGGTAGGTTTTTGTTCAGTTTTCATGTATAATTAACAGTTACGTGTTCCCATGTATTGTGATGTGTGGGAGGTATCTGATTAGCTACAACGTGTGTTTGTAATACACAGATAATGTATTAGATTGTCGATGGATCTTGAAAGGAAATGTAATTCTATACACACTTGAAAATCGGATTACGCCAGCATCCCGCATGTTACGAGAATGAGATAATCTCACCAATAATATCGCATTATATTACCTAGTTATACCTTTAAGATTATATATACGGCGTAAAGCAAGGATGCGACTATCCTTACAGGGTTCTGTGACCGTCCACACTAAAACGTAAAGTAAGGAACCCATATAATGCGACTTCGGTCGCTTTATTTAGATATTGTTTGACAGATATATTACCCGAAATAAAATCTATTGAAAAATTGTACTCCCACCCACTACTCCGTCGCTCCAAGCCGCGGAAGCCTTTACGCCTTAGTTTCTGCCAGTATACCTTTGACCTACTATTTTATAACCCTATCAGAAACACATAGACCAGCAACATCTCAAGCTTTTACCAGCACACAGCTACACATAAGTCAAACCGCCTTCGCACGCCTGCATGGGGTTCAAGTGTCGCCCGCTGGCACGCCGAGGCTGGTTTATAGGTGGTAAACACGGAACTGCCGCACTCCTGCGGCCTCCGCGATCCCGGGTTTACGGCCCAACAGAGTCGTAAATTATTTTGATGTCACTCTGCATATTATTGCGTAGTCTGTGGTATGCTGGCTGTAATGTGGATTGCCTGTACGAGTCATAAATTTAGGGTATATGGGCTTACGGAAGTCACTGATCTGCGCTCAGCTAGTGACAAGTTTGGTAATGTTAAAGAAATGTAAGGTAACCCCTCATCAGAGTTAATACTGTCATCAGCACGTTTTAAAATTTTAAACCAAGCTTTGACCTTCTCTCTTGCCCCTAGTTATGTGTCACCATTAGGGTAAAAGCGTGAATGTATACTAACTTAAGGCCATAACTCGCCCTCAGGTGCGCAGGAAGCACATTACTCATACCTTGGCGCAAAATGGCCGAACTTACCAAACTTAGCACTGCTTAGAGTAGCTTGCAATACCCCCGCATGTACGCGCACCAGGTACATACACGCAATATTCTACAGTACAGCGTTCACAGGATACGATCGGTCGTAAAATAGCGTTGGGCGACGCGACGCGACGAACTAGTCGCGCGATTTTACGACAAGACCGCGACCGCGGCCGCGTGGTCGCGAGATGTGGGCCCGCGAGCCGGCCATTGTGCAGCCTCGTAAATAAAAATAACTATAAAATGGAAGCAATAATAGTTTTATTGTACGGACGGAGGCTGTTATGGTAAGCGCGTTGTGTGAAACGGAAACATCTACACCATTTGTTTATGCACTAAAACGTGAAATTATTGCATAAATGTGTGAAGAATATGTTCTAACAACGTCACATGATGTTACAACAATTGACGGGGCTCGCGCACCATAACGTTGGAATGTAATGGGCTAAACGCAACATAATTACGCGGCGATCAGAGCCGGCAATCGCGGCTGTTTAAAAACTAGCAGTTTATTCACATAACGTGCTACAAAATATGTGAGATACGTTAATTGGAGTCACCGACGCCATGCTGTAATTGAATCGATGAGCTTGAGATTTCATATTGTTCGCATTTTATAAGTCTGTCAGCCTCCTTATAGTAGATTCTACCGTCTCTACTATCCAATAAGTACATGAACCTATTTCTGATTCGGACAATTCCAAATGCCTACGGAGATCTGGCAACATTGCTGTAATCTCCTGCCATGTCAAACGATCACTGGACATACTCGTAAATCCTTCTATTTATGTCCAGCGATCCTATGACATACTATTGTTGGAACCTCTCGATCTTAACGCCTTCAAATCTTCAAATGATAGGGATGGTCTGGTCGATGACATAACTCAGAAGCTAAACAACCACTGGCTCATAAAGCTACACTTTTTAATTTATTGTTTCCATACATTGACACCTTTCCATTCAAGTCAAAGTAAGGCGACATTTTCACTAATGAAATTGCGGTAATCACAGTTACAGAAACTGATGACGAACGAAACGCTTATTTTATTCATTATCTTGCCACATAATTCCCCTGCTTCATGAGCTGGTGTGGGCTGCACCATATATCCGTCTCTGGCGATGAGCAGCGCTCGTAAAGCGCGCGTATCGATTGCGAACATTTGACCACGTGTACACGTCGTTTGTACGCATTTTCATTAGCAACAAACGTAGAAATGTATGGAGCAAGGCACGCGAGACAGCGGGAATTAGGTTTAGGGGATAAACACTCATTAAATACCAGACATACGTACTCGTTTACACTTACAAAGAAGGTGTACTAAGACCAGGATTTAAAAGTTATCTATCGAATCCTAAATTCCAAGCAATCGCTTCCTCTATTCCTTTTCGCTGTAGGAATGCCTTATTGGTCCATGTCATTTCTTACACACAACTGTCCGAATAGACGTTTTGCAACAACAGACAAAACAAAAAAAACCTATTCGAATTTTACAGTCAAGAAACGTTTTAAGCTTAGGAAAAAAGGTGATGTATTTGACTCCTTCAACAACTGTTACAATAGAACTTTTGGCAAGGCGGTTGTCAAATCATCACTTGGGCCATTGATTTCGCATCACTTGACATTTAACACCATCACTCAAGACAGCCACAAAAAAAAACTGCACATTCTCATTAAAATAGTCGCTCATGTGTAAATGTTTGGCATTGGTGCTGTTTGTGTATAAATAGCGCGTGCACAAGACCCGCCCACGTCAGTAACTTGTCCCAAAACAGAAGTCTATAAGCTTTTAAACAGTTTGGCAGGCAGCCAGGCGATCGGGCATCAACCTCGGAGCACCACGAATATATGCCAATTTCGAACCTAATCGACCAGCCAGATGACAAACACTGAGTAAAATGACACCTAAGAAGTGTTTCTTTATGACTAGTTTTTGAGATTTTTTGTGGCAACACGCCAGCCGTAGACAGGATGCAGCTCATTTATTTGAAGTCAAAGACTTTTCTAATGCCAAAATAATCTATGAAAGCTGTCAAATATTTATGATAAATGTAGCTTTCTACGCAAGATTTACATGTAACGATAACGAGTGAGGGAACGGCTCAATTTCCTGGCGAGTAACTCGTGGTACCGTCACGCGAATACATTCACCGCCTCGATTCCGAACCGTCGTCGAGTTAACGCAAAGCCAGGACGCGGAACTAATACAAATAGCCCAGTTCTGAATAACTCAATAAAATTAGGTTTAAAGCAAACACGGCAGGTCCCGGCGCGCGGCGTGCCCGACGTGTTCGCGCTGCGTGCTGGGCGCGCGGGAACACGTTCGGGCTATAGGTGTCGTTGCTAACTCGACGCCAACTATTACTATTTCCAGTGAAGCGGAATAACCGTGCGACTGTAATAAAGGGTAGGGCACGGCCCCATTGACAGCGGAGCTTATTGTAAGCAAAAAAGTATGACGCTCGATTTCACCCAGTGCAATTTTCAAATGGATTTGCATTCGTTTGGCTAGTCATAGCTTAAACTAACCTGCCATTGTTCATTCTTTAAGTCTTTGTTATTGGCTTACAGACAATATCGATTAAATAACCATTACTAACACTTAATGTGTGTTAAGTAACACTGACTCATCGCCTAAGTTGAAAAACTATGTATTGACAAATAAACATGTTTAAACGATCTAACATTAGACACAGTGACACACGGTTGGCTTGTTACTTGAACCATTAAATCTCTCGCTAATACGTCCATAGACGTTTTCATTGCAACGCATTCAATAATTCTATGATTAATTAATTACCCGATCGATATAAATACAGGAAGCAATTTGTTGCAGTCGACTGCCAGAAAGTGCAATGAAACTTGGCACGACGTCGAACGTGATAATTTACTAATGAAACTAAGCACAAGCCACACTCTTAAATTACATAATTTGTGGAGAGAAAGAACTGACTTTTATAATCGTTGGGAAGAGGGCTTACTTTTCCATGCTGCAAACCACTAATCGGCAATTTTTGTAGCATACATCTCTCATCCATTCCAAAAGTAGATACATCATAAGGATTAAACTTCAAATTTGCTCACTGCTTATGAACCTCTGCTGCAAATTAATTTAGCTCATAACTGAATGACTCCTTCCCGCTGACTGTGAGACCTATCCCTACGTCTGCATACGCATATCGTACTGGGAACCCGCACAGTTTTACGAGCGGTTTGTTTATCCGACCACGATACGTTTCGATTCCATTCAATTCAAATCGCTGCCTTATTAAACGCATAATGCGCGTTTTTACGCTTCATTAGAGCTTAAGCGCTAACCGTTATGCGCTGCGGACGTCATCTAGAACATTTGCTAGAAAAAATATAAACTCTGGCTTATCTTTCCTGGACCTGGGCTTTTATGGTTACTTAGAATGTAGGGTAGCTTGTTGTTTTAAACTACTATGCCTGAATAACTTTATTTATGCTGTGACTGTGCTACTAGTAGGTACTAGTCCGACAAGCATTGATGAATACCGAGCCAGGTTTGGTCTTGAAACCGTGGCAGGACAACAAAAACTCTCCACTCTTATGCAATGCTAGGTAAAATAAACGAAGGTACATCTATGGACTTACTATGTCTTTGAATCAATGGCTGCATCCTTGCTTCATTCGCCTCCTACTTGATCATCAATGATCAAACAAATCTTACATCCGCGCCTGCACATAACTATAACAACTTTATGAGATTTCATTACACACTGTTTAAAATAGAAGCAATACCAGCAATAATAAATAAACAGCTCGACGTGAACCATTCACTGCGCACTTTATATTGTTGTGTTAATCGCGCCTGAATTATTGCGCGTCGCACAATAAACTCATTAATATATTGGAGAACAGACGCAGATGCTACAAAGGGCCTTTAGCAACAAACTGATACACAGTATTATTACTATCAGCTATAAACGTCGTGGTAAACGTTGACCGACCCATCCTATGATAATAATCCCTTCGTTACCCAAAGAAAGGGACGCGACGCACACGCGATAAAATAAACCTCACGAATCGACGAATTTGGCTGCTAACTTGAACACAAGCAGATCTCTGTAACATTTGATTAGTAAAAAAGGCCTGTAACACGGTACAATTAAGTTGGTGTAACCACAGAATTTTAAATAGCTCACGGCTAATTTATTTTAACGGTGGAATCAGTGTCTGTTTGTAGCAGCCATGTGTCGATATAACGTGTCGTTAAAAGCGCATTAACCGACAGTTTCGACGACGAGCGCGACGCGGACAGCACAGAACAACTAACTGCAGACTGGAATGTTTTAACCAGACATTTTTGAAGGACCGATATTGGACACGCTGGGGACACGGGGATTTTCGGAAGCTAAGCCGTAGTGCTGAAACGCAAGTGGCAACTCAAGGGCCCAGGTGTGGTTTTAGTCAGTAAAAGTCTTACACGCCCTCAGTCCACCCAGAGCCGGATAAATTATTAAAATTGATTGATTTCCTCTCTCCAAAAACACATGTATGAATGACACATATATAATGACATGAATACATCTTGCGTCAGTGAGACTCACCTGGATAGGCAGAATACTGGCACCAGACAAAGCATCCTTTCTCTATCAGCGCATAACTGATCTCAGCGCCATGAAACCGTGGCACATGTTAGTCTTAGTCTACAAATAAATAAAACTATTTAACTTCACTAATTTCAACTCGGACTGCATCGGTATTCTTCCGAATGGTTCAGACGATTTCTACATCCTTTTTATGTCTGTATTGCACTAAAATCTAGTTTTTATGACCATTAAGCTTATCAGTATAGAATGCCGAATTTATAACAGTACTTGGTCTATTTTAAGACATCTCTAACATTATTTTCGACAAACTAATTGGAATAAGTATATTATTTTCTCAAGAATTTTCAAACAAACAAAAGTAGGTACCTATCTACTGAATCGTTTTTCCTATACTATAAAATAAAACAAATTTTAATTATTCATCCAATTTATTTGTTTTCGGCTTTGTGTTTGAAGATACTAATGTTTGTATTGACCTAATTAACAAAAACATTGACCTCGTAAACGATAATTACTTACAATTAATTAGAAGGAATTATCAACTCGTGGAGGATATTGCGATATGTGAACAAGAACATTCCTATTGTGGCAATACTTACTCAATATCAACACAGAATAACATCATCCTGAAATTCTGCTTTTAATAACTTGAATAGACTTTAAACTATGACGTATGCAGTAAATTCGCAATACAAAGGATTCCCCAAACAAGCAGCAGAATTATCAGCAAGCTATCGACGAGGTATGACAATAAACGAACAGTAGTCGCTCCACAATGCGATGCTATGATATTGTGTAATCGGCACGATTGTTATTGTTACGATTGTAACAATAACAATCGTGTCTGACAGTTTCATTTTACATGTTCCATCGTTGTTCCAGTCGATGGAAATTGGTGTTTTGTGCATAGCATGTTGTGTAGTGAACCGTTTTACGTGATCTGTGATAATAAATTGAAATTGATAATTAGTTTTTATAAAAAGATAAAAATAATGTAGTCGAGTAAATTGACTTTGGCACGCAGTAGGTTATTTGTAATTACTTTTTTTTTTATTATTGATAGGCTCGCGCTTGATCACTATCTCACTTGATGGTAAGCGATGATGTGGCCGACGATGAAGCACGCTTGCCTAGATGTAACCTATTCACTCTTGACTTCTGATAAATCAAGATACAAACAGTCTTTGTATTCGCCAAAAGCAGCAGATTAATTACAGTAAATAACGTAAATACAAATCTGTCTAGAACTTTCTGCAGATTTAAGGGGATTGTGACAAATCCCCTTAAATCTGCAGTCAGTTCTGCGACAATATAACTAGTTTTTACGTTGTTGCTAAAGAATTTTTTTCTCTACCCGCCATTTCGTCCGCGTGTTTTGACAAAAAAAAAAAATCTTATCCTATGATACTCGAAACTTTTCTGTCAGGAAAAGAATTGAATAGTCCAATCAGTATTTCCAAAGATTATCTTTTACGAAGACCTATATTAAATTGTAAAACCCATATCCTAAAATTGTTTTCTTCTTTCATTCCAGATGCGGCTCTGGTAGCACCATGACGATGTGGGTTTGGTGGGCGGTTGTGGGCGCGCTGGTGGTGCGGAGCAGTGCGCTGCAGCCGCGCTGCCAGGAGATCACCATCCCCATGTGCCGCGGCATCGGCTACAACCTCACGTCCTTCCCCAACGCGCTCGACCACGACACGCAAGAGGAGGCCGGCCTTGAGGTGTGTATCAACCCATTCAACCAAGCATGTCGCATCATCATTTCAGCTGAAATGGTCAGCAGGTCTATCACATTCCACTGCTGGTGAAAGATCTTTCCCAAGTTTGCAACACCGTTTATAGTAGTAAAACTTCACAGAACTAATGGTTTTGCATCAATATCACTGCGGATTCCAAATCCTAGCCTGGTTCTGCAACTGTACATTTTGCAGGTTATTCACGACCCTCTTTTTGAATCTATAAGCTCTCTCGTATTTATGGTTTGATGGTTAAAAAACCAACACTACACACAACAGATCAGAATTCATTGAAGCTGTTCATTAATTTTACAGAGACTTAAGATCGCTCGTTAATGTTTCCAGGTCCACCAATACTGGCCGCTTGTCGAGATCAAATGTTCAGCGGACCTGAAGTTCTTTCTCTGCTCCGTGTATACGCCTATCTGCATTGAAGACTACGCCAAGCCGCTGCCAGCGTGCCGCAGCGTGTGCGAGCGAGCAAGGGATGGATGCGCGCCGCTCATGCAGAAGTACGGGTTCCAGTGGCCCGAGCGCATGGCGTGTGAGCGGCTGCCGCGCGCCGGCGACCCCGACCAGCTGTGCATGGAGGAGACGGAGCGCGCGCGCGAGCCGCCGCCGCCGCCCGCGCGCCGCCCGCCGCGCCCCGCCTGTACTGACCCAAAAAACTGCCCGGCAGGCGCCGCGGCTGCGGGCGCGGCGGGCGCGGGCGCCGCGTGCGCCTGCGCGTGCCGGGCGCCGCTCGTGAGCGTGCGCGCGCTGCACAACGCCAGCGCGGCCGCCGGCGTGGCGGCGTGCGCGCTGCCGTGCCGCGGCGCCTTCTTCACGCGCGAGGAGAAGGAGTTCGCGGCCGTGTGGGTCGCCATGTGGGGAGGGCTGTGCGCCGCCAGCACGCTCATGACGCTCACCACCTTCCTCATCGACTCGCAGCGCTTTAAGTACCCCGAGCGCCCCATCGTGTACCTGTCTGCGTGCTACTTCATGGTGTCGCTGGGCTACCTGGCGCGCCTGGCGCTCGGCCACGACGAGGTGGTATGCGAGGGCGCGCTGCTCAGAACCTCCGCCAACGGCCCAGGTGCCTGCACGCTCGTCTTCGTGCTCGTGTATTTCTTCGGCATGGCATCCTCGATATGGTGGGTGGTGCTATCATTCGCGTGGTTTCTGGCAGCGGGACTGAAGTGGGGCAACGAAGCCATTGCGGGACACGCACAGTACTACCACCTGGCTGCGTGGCTCATTCCGGCCGCGAAGACCGTCGCCGTGCTGCTTGCGGGCGCAGTGGACGGTGACCCAGTGGCGGGCATCTGCTATGTTGGCAACTCTTCTCCAGAAAACTTAAAGCGCTATGTACTGGCGCCGCTGATCGTGTACTTCGCACTCGGCGCCACATTCCTGCTGGCCGGCTTCGTGTCGCTGTTCCGCATCCGCTCGGTGATCAAGCGCCAAGGCGGCGTGGGCGCCGGCTCCAAGGCCGACAAGCTGGAGAAGCTGATGATCCGTATCGGCGTGTTCAGCGTGCTGTACGCGGTGCCGGCGGGCGTGGTGATCGGCTGCCTGGCGTACGAGGCGGGCGGCCACGAGGCGTGGCTACGGCGCGTGGCGTGCGGCGCCAACTGCGGGCCGCGGCCGCTGTACTCCGCGCTCATGCTCAAGTACTTCATGGCGCTGGCGGTGGGCATCACGTCGGGCGTGTGGATCTGGTCGGGCAAGACGCTGGAGTCGTGGCGGCGCGTGTGGCGCGGCGGGCGCGACGCGGCGCCGGCGCAGCGCGCGCTCGTGAAGGGCGTGTGACGCGCGCCCGCGGCGCCCGCCGCCGCGCCCCTCGCGCCCCTCCCGCTGCCGCACCCGCCGCCCGCGCCCACCGCGGCCTCGCTGGCGGCCTCCGCGCCGCTGGTGCCGCACGCGCCGCAACCTGTGGCGCCTTCCGCCCGCTCAGGACAGCCGCTCTCCGACTACGGACCTGTCTAGTTTATTCGGCTGGTCTACTAAGACGTCCACTTGTCCCAAACCGCCGTTTGCAAGTTGGGACAGATGCACGCCCTCCACTCGGCGGCCAGAGGTCTGTGCTAGCGTCGATCGACATGGTGCTCTATTGAGCCCGCAGATCTCTCAGTGAGCTGACGCGAAGACGTTCTCGTGAAGTGACGTTATGTAACATTGTGAGTGAGCCGTCGCGCGTTGTCTAGTCCTAGTGTATCTCCGCGCGCACAACATATACGTAACTAGTGTTAAGACGAGGTGCGGCCGTGGCGTCCTCTCCTCGCTCGGATACAGACTGACGAAGGACACTCTCCTTTAAACGATTTCTACACTGTGACAATGGCAATTATACGTAACTTAGACAAATGCGCCGCAAGTCACTTAAGTTAAAAGTATCCTAACTAATCTACGTCCAGTTTTAGTCATAACGACTGGACGTCTAACGTAAGAGACAGTAAAATACTCCACCGTTTAGTTTCATTACCTCATTGATCACTACACTGCCAATTTCGTATATTTTTATTGTTAACAGTGAAGTAGTTTACTGCTCTGTACTGTAACTATTATGATACCTTGACCGTTCGCTAAGACAAACAACGGAGGCTCATCATCATTTCACTAACTATAATAAATTCATATATCTCATATACATGTTAATGTTGATGAGTCTCTGTCGTTTGTGCTGATATTATTGTTCTGTGACGTTAGACTCGTAGTGTGTACCGAACGCATTTTGAGCATTTTGTATCTACTGTAATGATCTCTGATGTCATATTGTAAATAGTGATCCTATATCATTTCATCCCTATAATAAGTAGCAAGAAGCTATTCATAATCTACTTATGTATTTGTTTAACTTCGGTTATGTTATTAAAACTTGTAGAAAAGACAATCCTAGTGAAAATACCAATCTAATATTGTATTTTTCTTTATTAGTTTCGTATGACTCGACAATAGATGGCGGTAGACGACCGCACTGACTGGTTACATTCTACCGCCACTGACGTTGTACAGCGCCATCTATTGTCGAGTAGTTTAACAATTTTGTAAATATTTAGAGTGATGCCGAAATAAACTAGAACTGAATATTAAGTTGTGACGAATGACAACATTGTATTTTGTGCAATGTTTTAGTATAATCTTACTTAATTGTAAAGTGAATAAGATATATGAACAAATTGTATATTGTAGCCACGGACGCCGCAGCCGAAACCATGAAAATCATTATGTAATTTATTTTATATCTAACTGTAGATAACAAATAAAGCGACTTTTTTATGTACAAACCTTGATTTTATTTATTACCTAAACAGTAAAATATATGGTAAACATTGACGCTTCTTCCTCTTTAATGATCAAACACAAATGGACGCTGAGAGATTGTTACAGCCCAACAAATTTCTACCTGCTTTTAATTTGATGTAGATAAGATTAATTACAAGAGACTTGCAAGCAATTACTACATAATTCGGCTACTATAATAGGATCAATACTTTGATATTTACAGTTGAACATGGGCCCCCGTGATCAGTTATTTCTTGGATTGTCACTCGAGCTGATCATAGTTGGAGTCACTGTAATAGTCCAGTTCTTTACCCATCTTCAACACCATATTTATCTAGATTCTAGCCTTTTTTCGACGATGTGTGATTCTTTTATATCGATCGACTGACTAGCTCTGCAGCTGATACACGATGACACGATGCTGATACAATAATTAAGAGCTATCCCGACAACTCCACCTAAGGTTTACGGTTGAGTCTCACTTGATGGGACCCATGACATCCTCTATGTTGGGGATTCTCAATGTGAAGGATTGTCCTTATCTTTAATTAGGGGTGCAAAATCACCCTGTGTGAAAAAAGGTGGTCGAGGATATTCAGTGAAATCGTGGGACCACCTGGAAAAACGGAAAATTTTAGATATCACTTACACTGTTTTTTTTTAATGATTATACTAGTGCTTGTCTGCGATCCTCAAAATACCCAATGACAGTAAAGAGATTTATTTAAGTCATGGTTTTCTCTGCCCCTGTGGATAGATTGAGAGTGACATTTGGCAGGACAGAATGGAAGATTAAAACATATCACGCTACACCAAGTATCCAGGGCATGATGATAATCGTCTAGTCTAAACCCCAATCAGCACTATTGAAGCATTTTTTTCAGGTTTGGGGTGACCTGCGTTTGGTCATAACTAGGTTAGGTTCCTATTTAGGGTGAAACAGCACGGAATCCGTTTAGTTTTGCCTAGTCCACATGTCTATCCGAGCAACTGCTAATTAAGTTCCAACCCCGCAACTGGGTAATACGATACCCATGGCGAGACTGGTGACAGACTTCGGGTCTCTGACAGTCTGACTACATGTTACAAAACTCATATAGTGAATCAGGGGACAAAACGGTTAGGGGAAGTCAGGGAATTTCCTAACCAGTGGCCTACTCTTCCAAATAAGTCTTTATATTGTCTGATGGGTCTATGAGGAATTGAGGGAACTTCTCAAATTTTATACGCGTCAGGAACTCAAGCATCTACAGTCAGAAAGTATCATATGATGAAATGGAACTAATGAAGAAGATCACAGATGGCAACCGGAACTCCACACTAATACAGTTCTTCAAAGAGGGACTTTACCACCGCGATAGTGGCGTGCCCAATGTCATCTCTTATTGGTAAGTATCTAAATCTATGAGGTGTTAAAATTTTTGAGCTCTGCTCGATCAGGACGAAACTGCGTGACCGTACACCGCGACGGATGGCCGCGCGGCTCCCCGCAACGGAGCACTTTGTATGGGAGCGCGCGAGCGTCCGCAGTTTCAGATCTTTTAGTCTTAAGTTGTTTTTTATAGCTTGGTCGTCCATATACTCAAATGGGTGAACATAAAATACCCGTAGTTTAATGGTTTAAACGAATGGGGATAAGTGCACGACTTTTTACACCCTGCATTGGCGCCGAATATGCAAAAGATGGGACTGGGTAAAGCTGAGATAAATAAAACCATAATTCAGTCTATCAAATTTATTATAGGTCTAGATACTATACGGTGGGAAATAACGCACGTACGTTTTAAAACTAAGATTATTTGCATTATTGCTAGTTTTATAGGTTGACTATTGTCTCGACTAACTAAAGTTTTAAACGAAATATCACAATTAAAAACAACGCCATCTATTGATACGTATGAAAATAGAGAAACGCCACCTAGTGGCTACTGGAAAACTACATAATATAAGAAATTGCGAATGTTGAACTGATAACTTCAGACAGTTATACAATAACACTGTTCTAAGTACAATACACAATGTACTTAAACACTTTATAGATCTACAATCTATCACATTAAAATTACGTATTTCATCTGGACAGAATGTTACAATCTTAATAATAATTCCTTCGTATATTTCCTTGAATAACAAGAAATTGCCACTTTGCCGTTAGATTACTACGCGTCTATTATTGCTGAAATCATCACTAATCTATTAAAGGTACCTACCTACATTAATAATTGAAAATACCCCAAAAAAGTAGGTACATACAAAAGGTACCGTTTCACGTTACGTTAAGAAAGAATAATGTTTTTGATCTTAAAAAGCACTTCTAGGGTTCTAGGCAGACACCGTTCTATCGTCCTACTACAGAAAAAATCGATGTATGTAGCTTTTCTTCCATTTATAAACAATAAACATTATTTTCACTTTAAAAAGCTCTTTGCAAATATCTTTCACTCTGTTACGTACCTACTTACTGAATGACAAAATAATTAAAATGAAACAGTTCCGACGTTTCAATAGCTATTTAATATATCATTATAGCAATATTGATGTTGTAAAAACTGTATATTTATAATTTAAGAACTTATTAACTAATTACGTATTTTATTTTGGCAGTTTTCTCTAGTTTCATCTAGCAGTTTCCTACCTTATGCTAATAGATGTCGCTACTCGAACTAAAATACTGAAAACTCACGAAAGTGTGAAAACCACATAATCACTGGGTTTACTCATAATAAAAAATACACAATTTAGCTGATTAGGTATATCAGAAAACTAACACCTACTTAAGTTTTGAATACTCGTTTAACATTTTTATAAATGTTTAAAAATGATGAAGGTTTTTATATAAAAATACAAGGTACCAACTCCTGTTTTATCTATGTAGGTAATTGGTACCTACTGTTTGCTTGCTGCACTTCCAATAATAAATTGCAGTAACAGTGCTCACAATAGTAAGTATCTACTGACCTAGGTACCTAAGTAGGTAATTGTAAAAATGACAAACGACAAAAAACCTTTGTTAACATTATTACGCAATCTGATCGTGATCATGTACCTACCTACTTAATTGCACGCCAGTAGCCAGCAGTAGGTACCTACAATTTTTGTCCTGGAAATAATATCTACAGCTAAAAACAATAAATAACATTAGATTGGTGTTACCAATACCTGAACCTAGCCAAGGCGGAGCTAAATTCAGTGTTATTCATACATTTTACTGCTTAGAAATTCGGCGGATCCGCCCACATAAAACTAAAAAATTCAACTGTCCATATGTAACGGCGAGAGATGTCGTGCGGTGTTCCGCAGGGATCGGTACTAGGACCAACCTTGTAGAACATCGGGTACAACTACGTGCTTCGTGGCGGTTTCCCTGACGGGGCCAGCGTGGTCTGCTACGCAGACGAAACGTTAATCCTAGCGCAGAGAGAGTCGTACCAGGCGGCGGTCGAACTAGCGACACGCGGGGTTGCGATAGTCATTGACTGGATCCAGCCGTTGGGACTCGAGGTAGCACTGCACAAGTACGAAGCCATGTGTTTTCACGGCTCTCGGAACGCGCCACCACAGGGTTCCCAATTAACGGTAGGAGGAGTTCACATCGG
This sequence comes from Leucania comma, assembly GCA_958295575.1. NCBI lineage: Eukaryota > Metazoa > Arthropoda > Insecta > Lepidoptera > Noctuidae > Leucania > Leucania comma. Next base: position 23,155,716 of record OY282478.1, on the reverse strand, counting down.
CGTCGGATCGACGATGAAGTACCTGGGACTAGTTCTCGACAGCTGGTGGAATTTCGAAAACTTCCTACGTCCGGTTCCCAAACTGAACCGGACCGGGGCTGCTCTCAAGTGGTTCCTGCCCAACCTGAGGGGTCCAGACGCCTCCTGCCGGAGGCTCTACGCAGGAATCGTTCCTTCTGGCCCTTTATGGTGCGTCAGTGTGGGCGTCGTCGCTGCAAAAGCAACCGAGGGCCCAGCTGAACGCGAGCCATAGGGTCACGGCAATACGTTTTGCGCGTGGAGCTGCAACACTGGCGCGAAATTCCGCTGCCGCGACAAGTCGCGGCATGGCGGACAGAGTTCCAGCGGGATCTCATAGTGCAATGGCGTCAGCAACTATCGCAACCCAGTGCTGGGTACGCCACAATTATGGCGGTAAGTTCCCTCTTTGAGGCGTGGCTGGAAAGACCTCACGGCGTTCTCACCTTCCGCATGACGCAGGTTCTTATCGAACATGGCAAGTTCGGTAAGTACCTGCACCCTTTTTTTTTATTTCTGTTTTACGCTTAGCATAAAGTTATATTCAAAACTCTCAAAGAAATCAAAATTCATATGGTAGGTATGTACTTGACCTAAAATCCTAAAATTTGGCATGAAGCAAGGTCTCATAGCACAAGTATAGGACAAATCTGAAAACTGTTGTAGTTATGTCACAAAAAAAAAACTTTTTGAGAAAACTTCTAAACTCGGTTCGAAAATTAAACTGTTATTGGAACCCTCAGTGCGCGAGTCTGACTCGCACTTGCCCAGTATTTTTGTAATGGCAAAGTTCTCCATAAAATAAACTTCAAATCGCTTTCCTGTAAAGTTAGGTTAGTTTAATTTTTTCAATTTTGATACTTTACCTAGGACAGTCGAATTTTCACAAGAGAACATATTCCCGGGATAAAAAGTATCCTATCCCAGGACATGGCCGTCTAGCTGTGTGCTCATCCAAATTCGTTAAACCGTCGCGTTCGAGCGTAAAGAAGTAACAAACATACACAGAAACTTTCGCCTCTATAATATTAGTGTAAAGATAGCGACATCTAAGAATTTAATATTGAACTGGACATCATTATATTAAAACATTTTTCATTCACGCTCTCATTAAAGGCGGACTTAGTTGACAAAAATTTCACAAAATAAAGGCTAAAATACACAAGTGACACGCGACGCCACTCTTTTTCAACGACAATTGAAAACCGTCGGTGGTGTCTGGGGTGGCGTCGGGTGTCATTAATATGTTTTCGCCTTACTAAGGTTTCAATGTCAGAGCCCCTCACTATTAGAAGTGTGGCCATACCCTCAGCTGGTCGCTATGCTGTTGAAACCCTGGTAGTACTGCGCGTACTGGTCTTGGTGAGTGTAGTCGTGCATGTGGGAGTACGTGTGAGGGTCCGGTTCCTGGTGGGTTGGTAGTTGGTGGTAGTACTGTTGCACCTCGTGGGGTTGGTGGTCTTGTTCGACTTTGTGGGGGTCTTGCTGTGGTGGGTGCTGATTTTGTGGAACACCCTGAAATAGGTTTTTTAGCAGGCATTATTAGATATCGAATGATACTGGTCCTACTGGACACCAACTTATTTTTTAGCAAATACCGCTAAATTCTTTCTCACTTTATCGTAGGTGTGGACTATGGATACATGGATGAATTAGTTTTTCCAGCTATCTACTTCATTAAAAAAAATTAACGTATATTTGATGAAAATTTAAGCAAAACACTGAGCGCTGTTTCGCGAAATTATGACGTAGATTTATGCAGGGCACTCCATTTTCTGCTCTCTGGACAAAAGTCAAAAACATACCTAGCGACGTACAGAAATAACTTATGCGGGATAACTCTGCTTGCGCGATGCAGAACTATAACATTAAGTCTAATACGTAATTCGTTCACACCTATGATAGACAAATGAAAATAAATAATGTTATAGTACCTGCATCTGATATTTACACCTCTTGAACCTCCCGTAGAGAGAGGAGTAAGGTAGATTGTAATGGATCGCCGCCTGGTTGATGGACATCTGCCCCACTCTGTCAGAATTTATAAAAATAAAACTTGATATGCATATCCTAAATTCAAATTTCCAATTGAAAATTTATAAACTAAGGTGGTTAATCTCTTTGCGCCATTAAGGTTGCTAAAGCGGACATTAGGCATTCACAAAGACCAAGAGTTGTAGAGAGATAACATGGAAATTGAAATACTTAAAAGTGAAATACGAAAAACCTTTGTTAGCTAACAGCTTCTGATCCTTGCGATGGATATGGAATATTGATAAATAGTTTTACTAATAGAAAGGGAAGGTTTGTGATTTATAATGTATAATATTTTTTTTTTTATTCAATATTAGTTTATACATTGCATACAGAACAGTCTAAGTATTTAAATACTTAAATATAAGAAAGAAAGAAAAACCAGTACGACAAAATATCCCATATCACTCCCATTCCAAGTTAGGCAGAAAATCTATCTGTATCTGAGGAAAGTTATAATGAGTCCTATTGAGGTTACAAAATTTTGATACGTGCAGTGATCGAACAAACTATAGTACGCGGCAAATAAGTTGAACTACAATAGCCGCCGTTGCTAAGGTAACGCGCAGTCTCCCGCTGTGCCGCACTTCAATTGAGACTCGAAAATCTGTTATTGCGCATTGAAGTTCAATCGCTATTTTGGTTCAACTTATACATACGCCACGTATTGTACTTATGTTATATAACGTGTAAAGAGTGTGTACGTTAGTGTGTGTATGAGAGTATGTGTTTGTGGTTTTTGTTGAATCAATATCTATAGCCAGGACCCAGATGTAGGTATAAAATTGTTTATGAACTTTATTAGATAGCTTAGCAAGTTAGCACTTAGACCATTTGATGACCATTTGACAGATTGTTGTCTTTCGAAGGCAGTCCTGCAAGTGTCAGTTGGATATAAAGGAAAGTCATAAGGCTTCTGGCTGACAAGCTGCCTATTGAGAGTGCTTGGAGAAGATGAATCTTAAGATATATAATTTCCTAACAGTTAGGACATTGCATTCTGAGTACTTGTAGCATATATGTAGGGCAGTCACGTGGCTTTTATTTATTATGTATAGGCTCGCGTTTGACCACCATCTCACCTGATGGTAAGCGATGATGTGGCCAACGAAGGACCACGCTAGAAGTCTAGTCTTGACTTAAAAACCCCTAGGTTATAACGAATTACTTTAGCATTGAACTCTTTCAGGTTTTAATAGCCGACACATGGATACAGTACGTCAAGATTAATTGAAACTCAAGCCTCAAACTCAAATATTTTTATTTCACCTAGGCTTACATAGGCACTTATAAAACGTCAGAAGCTAGTGCACGGATCCAATTGGTCGTTTCCTATGGAGAAGGACCGGCAAGAAACTCCATTATTACTATTCATGGTTAATTCTTTAGATTGACACAGAACCAAGTAACCAATTCGGAGAGTATATCTTTATGCGCTGTAAATCTTACATTTTTAAATATGTATAGGAATCTTCTGGTTCGGGAAGTTAGAGATTCCAATTGGTCTAGTGATTTTCTCTTCGACGAACACTCCTGAGATATTTTATGAACCTTACCATCGTCAACGACAGACAAGTACAAGGTTTAATGGTTTGTGGACAGTTATGGTTATATTTCTGGTTTCTCCAATAGATTTTTGGTAAAATGAAACTTTAAAATTTGGTTTTCGTAATGTTTAAGGTGAATTTAACGTCATCACAACTCTTACCATATGGCACTAGTACAATGTCGTCTGCATAAGTGAAAATGACGAGAGGGAGTTTACGAAAGTGGTCTATATAAATTGAGAAGAGTGTTGGGCCCAAAATACTTCCCTGGTGAACTCCGAAGGTTATTTGTTACTCTGTACTAATTATATAAAGTATCTATCTTAACAGATTGTCTAAGGTCAGCGAAACAGTCTTTAAAGACGTCAAAAACTGGACCACGTATACCCACATTTTCCGTTTTCTCGATCCATTTGAAAATACAGACAGTGTCGAATACTTTACTGAGATCTAAGAAAATGGCATTCCAATTTTTTATCTAGTTTGTCAGCAACCTTTTGCACTCATGTGTAGCTAAGGTTAGGTCATTAGTATGATTTAAATTATGCATGTACGAAGGCATAGTTATGGATACCTAAACTTGATAGGTTAATCTTTAACTCTAACGTAACTTAAAAGGTACCTGACAGCTTCAAGCGCTTCGCCCATGGCGTCTTCAGACCACGGTGTGGGGTTGGAGCGAGACAGCTCGATGCCCTCCCGCTTACACCGACCATACAACGTTCCTGCAATAGGTAGAATTCCGAAATTGAGTTTTGATGTATCCACCTTTTTATACTGACAACCTGCAAATAACGGCATTCAAGTAGGATGTAACATGTTCCATACTCCAAATAAATAGTCAATTCAAAAACTGAAAACATATAAGATTTGGCAGAGTTTGGGCGTTTCAAATTAATTGTCATTGGTGTTAAATAAAAACCACATATTTCGCTCATCAAAATAAGCGAGTGCCAGCCACAGGTAGAAATAGTTACCTGTAGGTATCCCATACTGCGTGGCAGCGCGCTGCACGGAGCTGGCGCCGCAGCGGATGGAGGCGAGCGCCAGCTGCAGGTCAGCGCGCCTCCACGCCGTGGGCGCTGCGTTGAACGGCGCTGACAGCCGGATGCCCTCGCGCCGAGCTATCTTGTAAAGTGTGCTGCTGGGAATGCCTGGTTCAAGTTACAAGGTATATATAAATACTTCTGATAAGCTTTTTCTGGTTTCGAAGATAGCAAACAATTCAAACAAATGTACTGTGGTGGTTTGCCATTTTGCCTTGAAAGGCTACTTCCTAATTAGATTTTACCACTTTCTTTGTGTAAGAGCGGTAATGGTGAGAGATAGATACCGATTCCAACAAGTGGTCATCAGCATAATAGAGAACTTCGCAGATCAAACTAATAATGATGCGGTATGTCTTACCATAAGCCTTGCTAGCCTTGTTAGCGGAGATAGCTCCTGCCCTCAGTGCGTGCAAAGCTCCGCGCAGGTCCGCTTCGCTCCAGGACTTGGCGGCGCCTTCCTTCTTAGGCGTGTCGATGCCCAGACGATGCGCGCGCTGCCAAAGCGTAGTGGACGGAATGCCGTATGTCGCTGATGCCTGTGGACATGTAATAAAGCTTGTGTGTGCGTTGCCCGAAGTCTGTATTTCCTGGTAGCTATATCCTGTAGTTTTTTAATTCAAGAATACTCCATTATTGACCATATCATTACTTCCGTCAGACAAGATTAGTGGTCAAAAGCAAATTAATAAACTAAAGAAACGTAAACAATGGTTTGTAATGTCCCTTTTTACTATACTGCCAAATAGAAAATTCTATTATATGAGAACAAAGTAAAGTAAAAAAAAGAAGAAGTGTTGTAATTTCACCTTTCTAAACGAATAATCAAAAAGTTTACAATGACTAAATAGACGGAGAATATATCATATAAAATACTAACAGAAACAAGCCAAAGAAAGAATTGTTAAACAACAAATAAAGCAAAAGGAAGTGCCACATTATCCTATCCTTCAACTTAATTGGCTCACTTCACCTCATTACAACTCTCTTAGAAACTAATACAGCCATCATGAAATAAATTACAAATTGTACATACGTTTCTGAAGGTTACACACACCGTCACGCATATAAAATCTGTGGGATGCCAACCGTGACGGCTACTACCAACCATCATAAAATTAGATAATAAATCTCAATACCAGCACCACTTTAAATCCACTGTCACGCAGCGAGCTGAGCGAGTCTTATGACCTGTAGGTAGTTAGTACGCAACGACCGACAACTATCTACAGGTCATTGAACTCGCTCAGCTTATGTTTATTTAAAGAAATTATTATTTTCGTGCATGCGTATATATATTAATTCGAGCTTTAGAAAAAAAGTACTTTATTTTTTAATTTTATTTTTACAAATCGATTGTGTTTCATGTACCCGATTGACCCTCCAGCCTCCACGGGATTAAAATGATCAAAATTTAACGGTGTATTGAGGTGTATTGGTGAAAAAGTGTGTCAAGATGAGATAATATAATATAGTTTTTATTCGTAGACTTCACCAGGCCCACTTTGTTTATTGAAACCCAGCTTTGACGGGTGTCTATGTGAAGCTTTGCTAATCAAGAATTTATTGCGTACAAATGAGTTTGCTCAAATTAAAGATATTTTCTCTAGCAATTAGCAAAAAAATAGAAAGTTAGTCTATGCGAGCATAAAAAATAAACAGCAGGAACTATTACTTTTTGAATTTAGTTCAAAAAACTAAAGCCTATACAAAAGCTAGTACCTTCGTTAGGCTCATCTGGTGGTTTCTGAGAGCGTCCAAGGCTCGCTCCATGTCCTGCTGAGTCCAGCTCTTGGGGCTGTGCCGTGGCGCGGGCGACGCTTGACGACCGCAGGAGTCGCTTGTGTCTTCACCGCTAAGATGTGGTTGTTCTGTAGGTAATAGATATATTTTTGGGATATCTAAAACATACAACCATATTTACACAACGCTACGAGATTAGGGTTGCCATCATCCGAAGAACAACCGTTTGACAGAATCTTTGAAAGCGAAAAGTAAACCATTGATATTGTCACAATTTTTTTTATTATTCCGACCGATTACTGACCGGACCGATTTAGAAAAGTTATATTTTTGTTTGATAGGGCTTAATTTCTAGGCGATCTATATGGGATCCTGGAGAAATCGAGGAATCTCATCAAATTAAATAGCCACACTTGTAATGGTTATATTCAATAGGTTATAGGTACCTTATAATATAGAAATTCTAGCGCTTGCTAGCGCGTTATTCACCTAGATTTAGCAGCACTTTTCTTTTAATTTTACTTTTCGAAGTCCGTTTTTCTGGTTTTGTGTTTTTGTTATGAAACCGACTTACGAAATGTAAAGTTATTTTTTTTTATTGATATTAACTAGTGCTTGACTGCGATCGCACCTGATGGTAAGCAGTGACACAATCGTTGATAGTGAGGCGCACTAATTTATTAAGGGCCTATTAACTCAAGCCCTATTTTGCGCATGTTAGTGTTATTTTTTTTAATTTTGTGAATATTTTGTTTAAATGTACCAAACTATCTTTTGAACATCGTAAACGAATTCAAATGTCAATCTGCAAAAGATGTTTTTGCATAGCATGAAGAGGATAGCGATTAAAGTGCTCTCGTTTGAATTCAAACTAAGCCGTAGCTCGCAGAGTTTATGGGATTTCACACGATGACGACGATAACAGGTTTTGACTAATACCAGCAATCTCTTCGTGTCCAACCAAAAAGTAGAAATATTCGCGCACGCGAAAGGGAGTTAAAAAACAGGTTTGATCCGTTCTAAAATAGCGTGCGTAACCACGCAGCTTACCCTGTCACTTCTTCAAATGCTCAATAAATTACCATAACTATCAAAATAAGTGGGTATTACTTTCTATACGTTTTTCTCATTTCCGCGCCATTAATCATGCTTACTTCGCCTTTTGTTTAGTCAGACAATACTGTAAGTAATTGAATCCATAGCATCTAACTATATCTGCATATATGTTACCGGCAATCTGTTTATTTCAGGAATTCTATTCAATACTTACCTAGGCAATTTATGTATGAAATATTGCATAATTGTGTAAATTATTGCTTAATTTATCAAATTAATATTTATTTATTTTTTAGATCAAAAAAGATAATATTATGTTGTAACAGACTGTAACTTGCATATAATTTAAAAATCCCTGGTTATTCTGCACTTCAAAACTCGAAATTTACAACCTCATCATTTCATCATCATCATTATCAAAATATATCAAATGCAAATAAGTGAGCAGTGGTGGCCGGGTTGTAAGTAGTGGTAACGGCCCCCATTTACGAGTTGTAGGTTGCGGGTTCAAACCCGTATTTTTTTAGTTCAAGCCAGGCGTATTACATTGTGTATTAAATAAAAGTAATTTGAATTTTGAATTTGAATTTGTAATTTATTTGATCACCACTGCTCTCAAAACGGTGAAGGTAATCATCGTGAGAAAAGCGGCATGTCCTAGAAACATAAATTCGAAAACATGTGACATCCTCCAACCCTCTCCTCGAGAGGAGGCATGGGTGCAAGCAGTGGGAACATTATAAGACTGATTATGCTCGCGCTTATGCTATTAACAAAGGCCATTGCGCCTGATTTAGGTGTCCACGCTAGCGTGGCACGCTGCGTTCACCGCAAATTGATCTAATCCCTTAAAAACGGGAATATTAGTGAAACCTTCAAATGTATCACTCTATTTATTTTATCCGTCTAATTTACGATTTTAATTTTGACTCCATTAGTGATTACGAGTATTATGAAAACTTTGAAAAGGACACCGACAACTGACCGACCTAGTTTTGCAATTAATATTATTTATTTTTTTAAATAGAGAGGAGACCTGTGTCCCAGCAGTGGGAACATTAATAGGCTGATGATGATGATGACTAAAAAAAAAACATAGGATGTATAAAAAAAATCTCTTCTCAGCATTTCCCAAATTGATTTAAAGTCATTTGACTTGCAAGGTAAATAATTCCAATATGGTAAGTACACAGACAGTTTGCACCAGGGATATCGAATGTGTTGTGTGTGTAAACATGTGTAACAACAGCAGTCGTCCTATAAATTATATTATCGGGTTATCTGGTTGGTTAGACATAAGTTTAATTAGTCTTATAATGTTCCCATTCCAACTGCTAGGACTCGAGCCTCGTTTCTCGGAAAGAGAATGGGCCGTAAACCACCACGCCACGCGCAGGCCCAATGCGGATGGGAAGTTGGTTGGTCTAGAAAGTTTTTACTATTTGGGCATGTAACAATGACGTTTATTCTATTCTATGAAAATATTATACATACCGCCTTCGGACGAGGGTTCATCCTTGACAGTCAGTAGCGGTATGAAGTCGGTGGAGTCAGGCACTTCGGTGACGTTCATAAAGTCTATGTGACGATTCAACAGTGACGTGTTCTAAATAAAAGGGACATTTACAAAGATATTATTATATCGTAATATGTATTGACCACCTGAAAGTAATGCTTATTTATATGAATGAGAAGCCTGTAAAATACGAGTTGAAAGTATTTTTCTTATTCAAACACCCTTAGTACATTTGTAATATGAAAAGTGCAATATATTTCTGATTTATAATAAAAGCGTTAAAAAATATCTTTTCAACAATTTAAGTATTGAATAATTGAACATCTTTTAGATGAAACTTAAGTTTGGTTTCGTAAGTATACTAATTACATGTAAATTTCGATTCCACTTACTTAACGAACGACTATGTTAATATAGGTAACGTCCATTAACCGTAATTAGAACGTCATCTACATAAATTAAGTCACACACACACACAATAATATCTTACAGACATTTTCACTAAGTAAACTAATGTGTCAATTGAGACTGATAGTACGTCTAATAACAAGTACTAACTACACATAATAATTAAGATTGATTATTGTACTTTGTCGATAAAGTTATGTAACTCATCGATGTAATTAGCATTTGGTGAAAGCTTTGAACCGATTCCGTTGAAATTGATTTGAGCGGCAGTTAATATGGCACATTGGATTTGTAGTGCGTCATCTCTTACACTCGTACAGTATCTGTTTGACAGTATCATTAACTCGAAATGACATAATATTGGCCAGGTACTCGTATAGGTACCTTGGCATTATGGGGAGCCGACTCTAGTGTCTCCAACGTGGATGCTGGTGGGGACTCAGCTCGCTCCTGTTTAACACACACCGGCGTGGCAGCCGGGCCCGCCGGCGCCAGCGGTGCCAACTCCTCCAAGCCACTGCCCTGGGGAACCGACAGAGGGATTCAACCATATACTTTTATAGCGAGTCAATGCAATGACGCAAGTGAAGAGACAGGTGATTTTGTACTAGACCAATTTAGCACACCCGCGAGACACACACAATGTTAGTTTTCTATTTTTTTATCTTAATGTGTGCCAAATAAAATATATTTTTTTCTCTCTTTCTTCCTTTCTTATAATCAAATTATACAAAAAAAAAAATAGGTATGGTATATGGGCCCAGGTAACGATTAGAAAAGGCACATATTAATTAATAGACAGTATCACAATGTAGATATTTAATGTAACTACTTGTTTTGTGATTTTGCAGAGTTCTTATCGTTTTATTACATAAATAATATAGTATTCTTTGAGTTTTCACAGAACTGAGAGTTACAATTGGAGGAGTATTCTCCAATGCACAACTCTGGGACCTAGTTTATATCTCACAGAAGATACTTTAGTTTATAGTACGAATAAAAAAACGGGACCCTTAGAGGATCTCTCCCCGTCTTTCTATCGGACTGTCTGTCTAAGTGTCTATCTATCAGTCATCATTTTGTTTAACAATTTTCCAACTAACTTGGTCTTAGAGCAAATTTTTTCGAAGCATTTGAATGGCGAAACTTTTAGAGTTGTTATCTGTAACTTTAAAATGTCACTATTTCAGAATTGAATCTATTCTTTTAACATTGAGCAAGGAGTTTCAAGACGGACGCTGACACTTGGCATTAACGGAGGGGAAATAAATGATTACATTCCCGCGCTCGTATTGCTGGAGCCCTGGCACTACTGACTGACTTAATCTATTTATTCCTCTATTATAAACTAATACGCGAACGGGGTTACTACAGTCAATAAAAGCACCGGAACAAGGAGTCTTCGCAAGACATCGAAGTATTGGCAGAGATCTTCAAATATTGAGAGAAAATTAATAGTATGTACAAGAATTTGAAGTATTTTGCATTATAAGAAGCTTACGAATGTTCATCAATAAGCAAATAACGCTACTCATAAACACGTCAACATCAAAATATAACTTTCTATCGCACGTATTGAGAATGTAGATATACAATCTTTTTCCACACATAAATATAACACATGTACTGCAAAGTAGGCAATATGAAACGAGTTTTTATAATTTGATTAGCGGTTGAAAAACTGTTTTACGAGATGCGGTTACGCGTGCTGACTTTCAGCATTGAGTGACCCTCATACACTGGAAAATAATACTAAATATATGAGAATATTAGATATTGTTATTGCAAAGTCATATAACTATCATATTATCACACTTTTATAGCAGCTTATAGCTATAGGAATGTCATATTCCGTTCCAGAATAACTAAATTTTGTTGTCATAAAGTGCATACTCTGACTATAAAGATACTAGAGTTTAAGATAAAATAAAAGTAAAAACTAGTCAGTCTAAAGCACGTAGACATGGCATGAATGAAACAACACCGCAAACTATGATCAAAGTTATTCAAAAGTAGGTACTGATAAATATCTGAAGTGCCCGCGAAAATCATGCAGCTAAATAATAACATGCTAATATAAGTTACCTGACTGGATAGATAACTGTGCGTGAACTGTGAGTCGCTGTCTTCTTCGTCTGAGAGCGGTTCGCACTTCACTTGTGACAGTCCGTAGCCGGGCATCTCCTACCAAAACAAATAAAAACAAACTAATAATCTCTCCCCTTCCACTATAAAAGTAAATACTTTTGCGGCGATTAACTTAAAGTATAAAATAATTATATTTACGAGTTATAAAAACATATTTATTTTGACGATATAGTCGTACTTATCGCCACAACAAAAGCGCGCTAAATCTATCGTACGAGTACAAGTGTAAACAACAACGTGGCAGCCCATGTTCTCCCCGGAATGTCGCAGAAATCGAACCATTGCTATGTTATAAGTAGGTTTACATAGGCAATTAGACAAAAGGAAGCGAGCTTTATTGAATTTTTTCTCGATTGGTGCACAAATGAAGAGTGCAAAGTTTTATTCTGTCTCTCTCGCCCGCGAGCCAGACCGTCTCACAAGCTTTTTTTAATTTTGTTTGTTTAAAGCCCTTATGCATGTCGCTAACGTACTATATGAAGTTCGTTGCAGAAACTTCCAACTGAAACAAACGCGCGTGACGGATTCAAAACTTTATACATAGAGAAAACTTATAAGATTTGGGATAAGCAACTTTAAGAGATTGTTGTTAGCGTGTATATTCGTGCGCAATCACCTGTCAGAGGTAGAGGAAAGTAGTGAATGTAAAGTTGCGCGGTTAACCCTCTCTCGTCGCTTCACATCGTTCCATTCGAGGAGCCGGCGGTCGCGGGCACGTCTGCGCGACCCCGACACACCGCGAGATACGAAAACACATTCACTTTCACCGTCTTCCCGACAGCCACACGGCGAAGGACGGTGCGAAACGGGTGCCGATAAACGCGAGGGAAACGGAATTGCCGAAGACGAGGGCGCGAAATTCACTCGACTCACCTAGTCGGTCAGCGGTGGCCGCCGCAAGCACTCGCCCGCGCCACACATGCACCGCGGACTTGTCCCGGCACCCGCGACTGCACGGTGACCTTCGGGAAACGATGAGATGTCGCAAATGAAAGTGAATTCGGCACACACCCGGCCGACTCTGCGTCGCTGCGTGGCGCATGTTTAGGAGGTGCAGGGCGGGCGCGTGCTCATTTTTTTCCGCGCCAAAGAAATAAAAACAAACGCCTTTTTGCCGACAACCGGCCGCGCCGCGCTGTAGCGGTGCTCGGTGCTCCCTCTCTCGCCGCGCCGCTTCAATGTGTTCACAGTCCACAGCCAAACTCGGCCAGCACTCCAAGTAGGAGGCCGACTAAAGTATCGAGACTACTTTAGATGCATTGTTTTTCAATTCAGGAAGTTTTGCAAAGCAACTGTAACCATTAAAATTGGCGATAGACAAAGTCGGCAGGGAGGGTAGGTGCATTATAGCACGTGTAGGTATGCAGAGAGGAGGCAGGGGGTGGTCGGCCGCCCGACCAGTCGGCGCCCCGCGCGGCGCCTTCTCTCTCCGCTCCGATTGATTTTTATTACAAGAATTTCGCTCGTGGTTTTTTTTTGTTTCCCGCACACCGAAAGCCTGGCGACGCACACAAAGAGATTCGTATAATTCGTTTGTACGAACTTACTAATGCTATTGATTTTTATAACGAAGCGACAAAGCTTACGAGGGAACCAGCGCTGGCTGTATCTTCAAGTTACGAGGAAAAGTCTCGCTAGTATTCACTTCCTTGTTTGAAATAAATATTTTGTTGAAGAATGTTTTTTTACGATTAGTAAAGTGGTTAAGGATTTTGGCGAAATTGGAGGGTAGTTTAAAAACTAGCATTATTTAAACACAATATTTTGGTTTTTCCTTTGAATTGAAACTAGTTTAGTGGATTTTCAAGGCTGACTTTTTGGGGGCTGTGAGACAGTTATAATAATTATGAATGATTATGATTAATAGCGCTTTTAAACCAAACTAGATTGAATTCCTTTTCCATTCTAAAGCTTCCGTTTTCTACATGATTTCTTTATAGTTCTCAATCCACTTCAACTTTTTTTACACGTGGTTCTACGCGGTTGTGTCCAGCTCGCTCCGCCACCTACGTGGGAGTATTTAGCTTGTCCCGCCATGTTCTAGAATACCCGACCCGTCACCTACGTGATTGTATCTATGTCGTCCCACCATGTTCTACGTGGTTGTATTCATCTCAACCCGTCAGTTACTTGGTTGTATTCAAGTCGTCCCGCCACGTTCTACGTGGTTATATTCAACATGACCCGTCACATGTTCAACGTTGTTGTATTCATTTCACCCTGTCACCTACGTGTTTGTATCCAAGTAGTCACACCATGATCTACGTGGTTGTATTTATCTCGACCCGTCACCTACGTGGTTGTATCTAAATCATCCCGCCATGTTCCAAATGGTTGTATTCATTTCGACCCATCACATGTTCTACGTTGTTGTATTCATGACGCCCCGTCACCTACGTGGTTGTATCCAAGTCGGCCCACCATGGCTCTACATGGTTGTATTCATCTTAACTGACATCGTCGCTTCTATTATGTGAGCACTATGTAGTGTAGATAAGTAATAAAAAATAAACTAATTGAAAAGATAGACATTGACACTGGCAGCTTAAAGATGACCAGTCTCAATTAAGGCTTTCAATACCGGTATTACGGGATCCCATAATACCGTGATCCCGGATATACACCGTTAAATTTTGATCGTTTTAATCCCGTGGAGGGTTGATTCGGTACATGAAACACTAGCGATTTATAAAGATAAAATTAAAAAGTAAATTACTGAATGTACGAAATTCATTTCTTTAAGTAAATAAGTCAATGACCTTGTAGGGAGTAGTCGGTCGTTGCGTACTAACTACCTACAGTTCATTAGCCTCGATCAGCTGACGTCTACTGAAATAAATTAATTTCGTACATGCGTAAATTAATTCGAGTTTTAAAAAAGTACTTTATTTTTTATTTTTATCTTTACAAATCGATAAGGTTTCATGTACCGAATCGACCCTCTACGGGATTAAAACGACCAACGGTATTACAAACATTAGTATATTTTATTACGGTTTATTGTCATGAGTATAAGTAGTAGGAAATTGTACGATGTGATGTTCCACTCACACTTATTTTTGCAAGCGCAAGTACCTATTCTCATGTTTAGTTCTCCTTTTCGCGCCGAGTACACCCCGGAGAGGCGCCATGACGTCCTCACTTTTTTGCATTACACATGTCCTCACCGGGTACGGCGAGTTTGGGAGTTTCTTATTTCGGATTCAGGCGAAAGAAACGCCCAAGTGTTTTTTTTTATGGTAGGTAAAATCATCCAATGACAAATCCCGCCCTTGGGCGGAGCAGGAAGTAGTGTCAGACTCTTACTGACTAAAAACCTACCCCGTTCCTTCGTTGTCTATCGTGCCAGGGCCGGGTATTCCTTTCGGAAGCTGACCTATGATCCCAGCAGGCTTCGACCCTGCCTGCCTGCAGCTAGCAGGTTGGGCCTCTACGGTTTGCTGACAGTTCCTTGAGGCGTGCGGGAACAACGCTCCGTTGACGACTTGGGCTCGGTTTGGTCGGTTACCGGGCGATCGGACAGCGTGCTACTCATTGCACGCCGTCCGCAAGCCCGCGAACGCCCAGTTGTTATTGTTGGTTCCACCCAGAAAACACGGTGGAGCATACGGTGTAGGTGCGCTCCTTTTGGGTGTAGCACAACCGAATCTTCGTGAAGGCGATCGGCAGCGGCGATCTCTCGCGCCGGGCTCTGATTCAGGCCATGGTCCGGAGCGAGAGGGAATGGGGTGCGTCTCCTTTGTGAAGCAGTAATGCTAGCGAAGGAGATAGCCGCAAGCGTAAGAGAACCAACATCTTCATACCCCAGCCACCGCGACTAGTGATGCCCTGGGCGTCAGGAGTAGTAGGGCAATTCCTGGTTACCGAAGACATGGACTTACGTACGATGAGTGCACCGTTCTCCCGTGCAGTAAGAGAATAGAGATTGATGTTTTTTTATCTAATCGGCCACATTCGTTACATTTGTTAACCACTTGTAATCAAAAGGAACATTTGAACAAGTACGCGCCGTCAAGGGGGCCCGGTTTGGTTTTGGTGGCTTTAACATTTCACTAGAACTAGAAGGTGGGGGCAGGAAATATGGCGCCACGCGCTTCGTTCGGTGTTTCAAAATCAGCACTTTTAGTGCTAGATTGCACTATTATGGTAAGAATTTTGGTGGTGACTACAGTCCCCTTGGACATTTTAGTGGGTATTCCATCAATTTAAGCACTAAAATGTTGAAGTTTTCACTTGCTTTACAGCTTCAAAAGCTCTAACTACAATTCATACTTTTGCCATTCTCTATACTTCCAATAGCCCCCCCCCCTTGATCATCGGCTGGCGACGCCCTTGCTTCAAAGGCGTGTAGGGTTCCACGCATCCCTCAAAGAGATGTCGTGATGTGTGGAAGAGCGGGAAAAGTCCCAGCTCAAAAAGACATTTTGCGTCTTTTAAGCCGATTCCTGAAATTAAGCCGTATTCAATGCAACAATTTATGTTATACTAAAACAAACAAAAATTGCAAAATAACGTTAAGTTTGTAAGTCGGCTTTTCTGGTTTTACTTTTTCGTTTTTTGACATCAACTTTCGAAAGTTATGTTACAATTGTTAGTTTTCATTTTTTTTTAAGTCGAATTTTGTATTTTTTGTAAAAAGCTTTTGATTTTTACTTTTTTATTTGTAGTAACCTACAGCTAAAATTAAATGGCGAAAATGTTATAATGGCATTTTGAAGGGAACTGAATGACCTAATAACACGTGCTACCATCAGTGAGACATTTGAGTGAACATGACAAACTCTCAAATACCATACTCGTAATATCAAAAAATAGTTTTAAGTTTTAAATGCTCCATGGTACATTTACAAATTTGAAATAAAAAGGGTGCTTCTACATTATACAATGCTATGGTATGCTATGCTATGCAAATATTGTTTCCAAAAAACAAAAAGTAATAAATTATCACAAGCTCTATTAAAATAAACAAATAAAATTAAAAAAAGAACATTTCGAAAATAACAATACAAAACAGGGCAATAGCATCACTTCCAATATTTATAAAAATATAAAGCTTAATTGTAGGCAAGAGTGGCCATGTTCTACGTGGTTGTATTCATGTCGATCCATCAGCTGCGTGGTAGTATGCAAGACTCTAAGTCTTCCTACCATGTTCTACATGATTGTTTTGATGTCGACCCGTCAGCTACGTGGTTGTATCCAATATCCAAGTCATCCCACCAGGTTCTACGTGGTTGTTTTCATTTCGACCCGTCACCTACGTGGTTGTATCCATCTCGACCCGTAATCTACGTGTTTGTATCCAACTCGACCCGTTTCCTATGTTTTTTTTTTTTTTTCTTTATTTATTTTGGGACATTTATAATCGCTATGCGTATGTCAGTCCCATCGTATCCTAAATATATACATTCTACTCATATCAGGGCCATGAACCTAAACAGACTCTTCGCATCATCGCTATTCGGTCTAGATAAAATGTTGTGAAATGTTCCTACTTCAAGTCTGTTCAACTTCAAGTCCCTTTCTAACTCTACTTATAAAGTACGTGGTTTTCTTGTGTTAAACGCACACTATGTAGACAAGCATATTATAGGTTGGAGGATTATATTCAAGATAAGAATGCTTGGCTCAATGCTGGTCCAGCTCCACTACCACTAAGGCGTACAAATTGATTAGTTTGAAAAATATTACTTCATGGAGTTTCTTGCACATTCTTCTCCATAGATATCTACGCTTTGGAATGTGCAATTAGAATCGTTTTTTTTTTCAAAAGTGCCTGTAAATGGTTTATTTGAAATAAAATGCTTTGAATCTTGAATCTTTCTCCAGGTCATCCCACCGAAGAACCTTGAAGAGTACGATACAAACGGAGCACCGCCTTATAGTGGCATTGTTAAAGTACCACTTTTTATAACTGTAGGTACAGCTAAGTACATATATTCAACACTTTGACACAATAGCTATTGCATTGCATACTCTTGATCGTCAATTGGTAGATTACTGACGACTTTGATGGACCTATTGTGTGTGACTGAAGGTCGTTGCAGTATGTATGAGAGTGCGGGACTGATGATTTTCAGTAGATATCTTATTCTTGTTTATTTTTCTTTTTTTTATGCATTTTACACAAATATACAAGAAATACAGGACAGTTTCTGTACAGAGAAAAAGAAATGTATTTTATTTTTACCTGTGTATCAATAGCTCACACATTGACACTCAGGTGCTCAAATAGAAATCAATGATGTGTCAAAATAATACCCTGAAGTGATTCATTAGATAATTCAGTCGACCAATGCAATCAGTTGACATGCGCCAAACAATTTGATAGCTAGATCATTTACACAATACGACAATAGCCAGGTTTCTGAATTGAGTATTTGTTCAGTATCTGTGTTTTTTTTTTAATGTTCAAACCCTAACGTCCAATTTTTACTGGTTTTCATACCCAAATAGAGTTATCTACTCAACGTTAAATACTTCCGAAATTGAGGGAATATCAGTTTAACACGCCTATTTTCCACGAAACATTGGGCAGATATGATTTTTTTTGTACTACGACCCTCAGCACAGTAGTAGTGCAGTTAATATCTAGAGTCAGATTATGTTGCTTTCATGCTATTTAACTTCCTACCACGCAATCACTTAAAATTGTCAGTAGGCTAGGCAGTATAGGGGACTAAAGTTTAGTCTCCTAGCAGCAATAAAATGGAGTAGCCCTTTCAAGTTGTTTCAAATACCTCTTCTCATATATTATTTCTAGGTTCGTCGAGACGTTAGTGTTTTCGCACTAAAGGCGATCATTAGAGTTGGTGTGAAACAGGATGTAAATGGAACTTTATGCTCACGCCTCCGTTGAGCAATGGTGGCCGAGTGGTAACGGCCCCCACTTACGAGTTGTTGGTCGTGGGTTCAAACCCAGCCCATCATCACCACTGCTCTCAAAACGGTGAAGGAAAACATCATGAGGAAACCGGCATGTCCTAAAACCAAAAATTCGAAGACATGTGACATTCACCAACCCGCACTGGGCCTACGTGGTGGATTAAGGCCCATTCCCTCTCCAAGAGGGAAGGCCTGCGTCCCAGCAGTGGAAACATTAAAAAGGCTGATTATGCTTATATAAGGTGATTGGTAATTAGTGAACGATACTTAAACACGTAATTGTAGTCATGATAACAAACAACTTTTACTATGGGACCAAACATGAAATCGCGAAAAAAAATCTGCTGGTCAGTACATTTGTGTTCGCCTAATTGGTAAAAAATGTACTGAACTTGGCTGACTTTTTCTCGAGATTTCTGGTTTGGTCCCATAGTAAAAGTTGTTAGTTATCATGACTACAATCACGTGTTTAAGTATCGTTCACTAATTACCAGTCACCCTATATTTACCCCGTTGAAAAGGGAGGGTCGGCCGATTACCGCTATAAATGCCGATTTTCCTCAGGGGTCGGTACTCTTAGCAGCGTTGTTCCTGCTCCGCATAAATGACCTATTTGAGCCTGATGCTGAAAGCTACATCCTGACCCTGGTCCTTCTGACCTGCTCGCGAGGTAGTTGGTCATAGATCCAATCTCTCCGAGAAGCTATGTTGAATTTAGAGCAAAGGCGGACTCTGAATGCGCTACCGGTAGGTACATGGAGGACATCCCACCCTCACGCCCAAAAGATTCTGTGTTTCCATGTAGTTGCATAGGGGTATTTAAGTCACGAATTTCACGATCGAGTGACTAATTTACCTACTTCTAAGCAAGCGTGTTCCATCATCGACCATAACTTTACTTACCATCAGCTGAGATAGTGGCAATAATAAAAAAATTGCGAGAAGTACCTAGTAAAAAACATTTTATTGAAATCAATAATTTATTTACAAATCAATTCTTACAACAACCTTTCCGGGAGTTATAAACATTTAAGTCGTTTGGGGTTGAAACATGAGGGCTATGACGTCCGAGAGCTCATTGTTCAGGATATCAGCAAACAGCTATAGTCAATCCTTCACGTAAAGGTATTGCTCCGCTCTTTGTATGTTTGCGGCATTTCTATTCAACGTGGCAACGCTGCCAGCGTTCTGCCTACTGATTTTTTGATGCCCAATTAATATTGTTTTTACACCACCTGGTCGATAAAGCCTTTCTATATAATGTCGTACATACAACTCTCAACTAATTATGTCCATAGGGACCAAATCTATTATGGGTGATTACTATAACTGGCAAGCCCCAAGAGGACACCGGTGTCCGCACACCCATTGTCTTTCTATTGTGTCTCTAATTACGGTATTCAAAAGGTTAATGAATAGTGATTATGAAACGCCAAACTATTAAAAAAAAACCGACCAAGTGCGTGTTGGACTTGCGCACGAAGGGCTCCGTACCATTGGCTAGAAAAAACCACTTTTGTTGTATGAGGCCACCCTAAATTTTTTTTTATTTTAATTTTATTATTTATTATTATTAAAGTAAAAGTACAACTGAGTAGGTATTTTGTGAATATTTCAAGTGCCTACCTGTTGCCATAATTGATATCGAGCAAATAAGGACAAAATAAATCGGGTTTGTCATATGGGTGCCCCCCCATAATTTTTTTAATATTTGTTTTTATAGCGGCAACAGAAATACATATTTTGTGAAAATTTTAACTGTCTAGCTATCGAGGTTCTTGAAATACGACCTGGTGACAGACAGACGGACAAACAGACAGACAGCGAAGTCTTAGTAATAGAGTCCCGTTTTTACCCATTGGGTACGAAACCCTAAAAAAGAGAGGAGTCCTTAAAAACACCTAAAAAGGCACTTTCTGTTTTCAAAATTGCTGTAAATACACCGCACTGAATTACACAAAAAAAAAATGAAGAACATAAATAGATGTGCCAACAGCTCAAATCAATTAAGCTAATAGAAAAGGTATTTTACTTTTCTCGAAATTAAGGATAGGTTTGCAAATATCTCGCGGTGAAAATGTACCGTACTGAATTACACAAAATAAATAAATAATAAAGAAGGAACCTAAATAGATGTAGGTTCTTCATATTTTTTTTTATTTTTTTGTGTAATTCAGTACGGTACCTAAATTTTTAGAAATTTTGAAACTGTATAAATGTTTAACATCATAAAGTGTTAAAAAACACAAATAGCACAGGGTATGACGAAATTTCTACTAAAATTATAAAACATGTTGCCGACATTTAATTTCTAAACATTTGATTCATATTAAGTATATGACTCAAATGTATCAGTGACGGTGTTTTTCCTGATCATTTTTAAAAAAGGTAATAAACAGAGGTTTTCGAAAGAATATGACTATAAACATGACTATATATGACTTTTTAAATAAAATTATGACTAACATTAAATATAAGACTGCACTGTGTACTGTGATATGACACAAGCCTTTGATTATGTTAACCACAGAAATAAACTTGACGCCTACGGCACAAAAGGTAACATTCTTGATTTGTTAATCACTTACCTATCAGAAAAAAACAACTTACCGCTATTACAAAATAAATTTAGAGAAAAAGTAACATACCTGTCTAAAGCACAGACAGTATATTATGGTATGCCACAGGGCAGTGTATTAGGTCCTCTACTCTTCTTAATTTATATTAATGACCTGCCCAAAGCTATAGACTTCCCAATATCACTCTTTGCTGACGATAGTACGGTAGGAATACCATACAATAAACCTGAATTGTATGAAGCTGAGTTCAACAGCGCGGTAAATTCTATAATTTCTAGGCTTAATAATAATAATTTAAGAATTAATCAAACTCAAACTCAAACTCAAAAGCATTTATTTCAAATAAACCATTTACAGGCACTTTTGAAAGGTCAAGGTGTCAGTCTGTCAGAAAAAAAATGATGCTAATTGCACATTCCAAAGCGTAGATCTCTATGGAGAAGAATGTGCAAGAAACTCCATGGACACTCTTTTCAATCATTTTATGTATAACAAATATCTCTGTTACATGTTTCTTGTCGCTGCTATTATGTGAGAACAATGTCAATAAAATAAAGTAAAGACAAAAAAAGGAATTCTAAATAAAGATATTAAAATAAACCACTGGCAGCTAAGAGATGACCAGTCTCAACTGACAGCGCCCGTTCACGGACATGACGCGCATATCAGCACCACTCAGCTCAACCATTTTGAAGGGAACCGAATGATCCAACACACGCGCCACCATCAGTGAGACATTTGAGTGAGCATGACAAACTCTCAACCACCATGCTCATTTATGTCAAACAAGTCCAATATCCAAAAACCGTAAATTGCTCCATGGTACTCACATTTACAAACTTTGAAAATAAATGCTTCTACATTATACAATAATAATTTAATATTAAATAAAAAGATAAAAAATTATTTTCCAAACTAATCAATTTGTACGCCCTGCTGGTAGTGGAGCTGGACCAGCATTAACCCAAGCATTTTTATCTTGAATATAATCATCCAAGCTATAATATGCCCGTGTACATAGTGTGCGTTTAATACAAGATTTAAATTTTGTTTCATTGAGTTCTAATATGTGAGGAGGTATTTTATTGTAACATTTTAAACAGTACCCCATGAAAGAAGACGCTACTTTAGCCAGTCTGAAACCTGGTTGAACTAAAAGGTCCCTATTCCTTGTAACATAATTATGCCTATCGCCTCTTTTACTAAAAAGGTGAAGATTCTTTCTAACGTACATGATGTTTTCATAGATATATTGACAAGGTACCGTCATGATGTTAATATCTTTAAACAGTTCCCTTAGAGAATCGCACCGGCGGAGATTGTATATGGCTCTGATGGCTCTTTTCTGTAATATAAAAATAGAGTGGATGTCTGCAGCCCGTCCCCATAGTAAGATACCGTATGACATGATACTATGAAAATAACTAAAATAGACTAGTCTAGCGGTATCAACATCCGTAAATTGGCGGATTTTTCTAACAGCATATGCAGCTGAGCTAAGCCGACCTGCAAGAGATGTTAAATGAGGACCCCACTGTAGCCTTGAGTCAAGCGTTATCCCCAGGAAAACCGTTTTATCGACGAATTCTAGTTTCTCGTTGTTCAATACTATGTCACATTCACTACTTTTGACATTCGGTAAGGAAAATCTTATGCATTTAGTTTTCTTCCCATTTAAAACTAGATTATTAGCAGTGAACCAGTTTTGGACCTGCATTAGGGCGTTATTTACGTCGTCAAGATTATTAGTCCTTCTATTTACCTTAAAAATCAAAGAAGTGTCGTCGGCAAACAACACCATATTAAGTTTATTTTGCAACAAATGGGGTAAATCATTAATGTAAACTAAAAATAAAAAAGGACCTAAAATCGAACCTTGGGGTACTCCCATTTTAACATTTAACCCCGACGAATTGACACCGTTTATCTGAACTAATTGCTGTCTATCATTCAAATAAGATTTTAATAAGTTTAACGCTGTTTTGCCTAGTCCGTAATGCTCAAGTTTCAGGAGTAATGTTTCATGAACTACACAATCAAACGCTTTAGACAGGTCGCAGAAGATGCCTATAGCATCTTGTGCCTCTTCCCACGCATTAAAAATGTGTTTTAGTAAGGAGACACCAGCGTCAGTTGTACAACGTCCTTTGGTGAAACCATACTGTTTATCGTGTAAGATGTTATTTGTGTTAAAATGATTAAGCATTTGATCTAACATCACCTTTTCAAATATTTTGCTAAAAACTGGCAACACGGACACTGGCCTATAATTATTAGAGTCTTTACTGTCCCCGGATTTAAAAAGTGGTATAACTTTACTATATTTCATTAGATCCGGAAAGACACCTTGATCTATACACAAATTAAATATTAAAGCTAAGTATGGCGCTATAGTCTCAATAATTGAGGTACAAACTTTGATAGACATACCCCAAAGATCTTCAGTTAATTTAACCTTGATTTGTTTAAATGCTTTTATTACTGTTATAGGGTTTATATGCTTAAAGTTAAATTCAGTGGGGCAGGCTGCAACATTAGCCTGTAATAAACCAAAAGCATGAGATGGTGATGAATTTAGGGCTTCAGTAGTTTTTATTGGTACACTGGTAAAGAAATTTACAAATTCTTCCGCAACTACTTTGTTATCGCTAATAAGACCATGATGAGTCTCTAATATGTAATCATTATTATGTTTTTTGTTCCTGTTGGTTTCATTATTTATGATTTTCCAAACCGTTTTTATTTTATTGTCTGCTGTTTTAACCTTGTTGCTAATATATAAGGCCTTAGCTGCCTTACAAGTATTTTTAAACATTTTTGAATAGGTAGCAACATACTTATTAAAAGTTTCAGTGTTAATAATAGGCTTAAGGCCATACAGCTCGAAAAGTCTTTCCCTACTTATCCTGATTCCTTTAGTCGCCCAGTCACTAAATATAAACTTAGGGCAGATACTTTTAGTTTTCTTCTCAAAAGTCTTATTGAATTCGGTTTGGACTATTGAAAAAAAATCGTTATACAAAATATTACCATTGTTCACTGCAAGGTTCCAATCACCTAACTTGTTAATTAAAGTGTTGTTAAATTTATTCAGTTTACCGGATGTTATTGGTCTGGATTGTATTTGCACTTGTTGTATTGGTATAACGGATTCAAAAGTTACCAACAGGCCGCTATGATCAGAAGGCAGATAATCTACAATGGCCTTTTCTAAATAGTCACAGCAACAAAAAACATTATCAATACATGTAGCAGAAGTAGTGGTAGTTCGAGTTGGTTCTATGAACACATTTGATAAATTAAATGATTTGAAGAGATTTAAAAATCTATTGCTATCTGAATTATTTTCTAAAATATTAATGTTAAAGTCTCCACAGATAACTACTAGTTTGTTACCAGTTGCAAGTTTTGCCATAACATCTTCCATGACTGACTCAAAAACAGAGTAGTTTTGATAATTAGGGGGCCTGTAAACGCACACTATGACATGCCTATCCAGCTCAACACAAGACAGTTCAATGGTATGTTCAATGGACAGTGCAACTATGTCTTTACGGGTTTTCAATTTAATACATTTTTTAATAAGTATGAGTGAACCCCCACGTAACATTGATTTTCTGTTAAAACAACTGCCCACATTATAATTATCATTATTAATTAACATTTCAAAATCCTTTAACCAATGCTCAGTAATACAAATAATATCAAACATTGTTTTTTCTAAAAATAATTCAAATTCTAATTGTTTTGAAGAAAAACCCTGAATGTTCTGAAGGAACGAAGTAAATGACTAATCTTGACAAAACACAAATAATGCACTTTGGCCATAAAAAATCGAGTTTGAAAATGGATGTCCAATATCAAAATAACAAAATTCACGATGTAGATAGTGCAAAATTTCTAGGCTTAATAATTGACAGACAATTTAATTGGAGGGATCACATTAAAGCGTTAAGTAAGAAAATTTGTAGTTCATCCGATGCTTTATATTATTATAAACATATACTCTTAAACCATAGATGCACTACTTACAGCTTAGCATGGCCTTGTCATATCTATATTATATTATCCGCCATACCAGCTATAAACACAGCGACAACCAACATGTTTTTCACACCTACAGACGCAATAGAAATAAATAGCATTATTGCATCTCTGAAAATAAATAGTGCACCTGGCCCCGATAATATCTCTAGTAGGTTAATAAAGATAGCTAAAGACGTACTGGCAGAACCTATCAGCTACCTTTGCAATCTAAGCTTGGGACACGGCACTTTTCCTAACATTTTTAAACGGGCAATAGTTTCACCTATACACAAAGCTGATGATAAGCAACAACCTTCAAATTATAGGCCCATCTCACTGCTCTCGTGTTTGTCGAAGGTTCTTGAGAAGCTAGTAACAAAAAAACTCGTCAGCTACTTGGAAAAAAACAAATTGATAACCGATCGACAATTTGGATTCCGAAAAGGAATATCTACAAATGATGCCCTACTAAAGCTAACATCGATAATCACAGAGCATATCGATGCAGGGGAGAAAGTAATCGGTGTTTTCCTCGACCTAAAAAAAGCATTCGATACTGTATCGATTCCTATACTTCTAAGAAAACTATGCAGTATGGGTATAAGGGGACACGTTCTTCAGTGGTTCCAGGACTATCTAGCGGGTAGGGAACAGCGTGTCAGGGTTGGAAACCACTTCAGTGATGCAGCAACTTGCACGTTTGGCATTCCACAAGGAAGTACGACTGGCCCAGCACTCTTTTTGGCCTACATAAACAGTCTGGCGGAGATTGCCATTCCCAACGCTGAAATCATTATGTTCGCAGACGACACTGTCATCTTGTTTCATGGCCAAACATGGGAGCAAGTGCAGACGGTAACAGAAAACGGTCTTGCGATTGTCACAAAGTGGCTTGAAGACAACTTGCTGTCGTTGAATACGTCCAAGACAAAATACCTATGCTTTACAAAGACTACTATCTCTCGTCCGGACTCGAAGTTTAATATAAAAATTCATGCTTTCCCATGTAACCGCTACCCACGCGGGAGTACTCATTGTACCTGTGATGTTTTGTCAAGATCAAATGTTATAAAATACTTAGGAGTTATAGTAGACGAACATTTAAAGTGGAATCACCATGTTTCGAATCTAAGTGCTCGACTACGAAAATTAATTTATATATTTAAACAACTAAGAAATATTGCATCCACAAAGCTTCTAATATCAATATATAAAGCGCTAGGCGAATGTGTCCTTAATTATTGTATCTGCTCCTGGGGTGGCGCGTCCAAATCAGTCATAATAGAACTGGAGCGTGCACAGCGTGTGCTCCTCAAAGTTTTAATGTTCCTCCCATACCGGCACCCCACAACAGATTTATACAATCTTACTGGTGTCCTGACAGTCCGTAAACTCTACGTAAGTCGTGTACTTCGTAGATTCCACCGCATCACAATTCCGCAGTTGTTACCGACTACCAAGAGACGTTTCATATGTCCAGCACCTTCCGTGACATCCACGTTTGCAAAACGACATTACAACTCCACAGCAGCGCGTTTATATAACAAACTTCCTATTAAAAATGCACAAAATTTAAATAGCCACAATTTCGGGAAAATTGTACTAAACTGGCTCAGTAAATTAGACTATGAACAAATAGAAAATCTAGTCACCAGTAACCCAAACAAATAATGACAGACTACGTATTACGAAGACTTCCACACACACACAAACACATCATAATTCTTACGAAGACATCAAAAACACACCATCATGCATAACACACCACACCACACATTCACATGAGTAATCTTCTATTATTGTTGCTTTTATTCTATTTTTTTTGTGTATCCTTATAATTACCATTTTTTTTTCTTTTTGTATAAAAACATGTCTTATTTCATATTATTTTTTAATATTAATATAATCGCATAATTAGCACTTTAAGTAAACAAATTGTAGTATGTATAGGAAGGGTACTGTCTCCTGAGATACAGGTTCACCACCTAGTTCAGGAGGCAGAGCATTTATGTAACAATGACACTTGTTTTGCAAATAAATAAAGATTATTATTATTATTATTATTATTATATTCTGGAGCAACTCTACAAATTGAGAAATTACTTTTAAAGCGCAAAAGCGGCCCATCAGAGTCATGTTCAAACTTCAAGTTACGAACAGCTGTAACCCATTCTTCAAAAAATATAAAATTCCGACACTACAATCTGTGTATTTTTATGAAACTGCTTTAATTGTCAAATTAAACTCACATCTGTTTCCAAACTTATCCGATACTGTGAAACGTAACAGGCGGAATGATACGTTACGCGGTCGTAACGCCAAAACAGCTCTAATGAAAAAAGTCAATTCTGCATAGCCACAAGTGTTTAACAAAATCCCCAAATCAATTAAAGACTTAAATTGAAATGAGTTTAAAAAAGAGCTTAAAGACTGGTTGTGGATTTTTTTTTATTATAATTTAAACGAATATTTGAATGAAGTACTTAAGCATCCTAATTTAATAGATAGGCTATTTATCAGTATGAAAAATAAGTTCATATTTGTTGCCATCTGCATAGATATGGGTTTTAAAAAAGATTTTTACTAATACATCTAAAAATAATGGATTATTTATAAAATAAAATACGAAATAAACTTTATTTTACCTAGCGCCATGTTTTTTAAAACGGTGGCTATTAGCTGAGTCTATTTAATAGTCACAAGTCTGTAAATATATCTATCATTGACTGCTATTCCTTTTAGTAACTATGATACAATTTTGTTTATTTATTGGCATGTGACGTAAGAGAGTACAATTTGATGCGTATTGTCAAATATAGCGTTTTGGCGGCTTTTTTTGAATAATACAACTATAAAGGTTATTTTTTATGTCAATATTTACAAAAATTGAAATAAAACTCTTTTTCTAGACTCTATAGACAATATTTAATAATATGAAATCAATGCCAAAAAATTGACAAAAAGCCTATTGTATTTTTATAAATTTGACATCTCTCTTTTGACATTGAATATTACCATGAATTTTTTGTGTGTCTTTTTAATTGTTTATGTGTGTTACAGTGTGTTTGACATTCTAATTGAATTGTATTTTTATAAATTTTGACATCTCTCTCTTTTGACATTGAATATTAGTTTGAATTTAATCCACATAATATTTTAAATGATATGCCATAATTGTAAATCATAATTCATACTAACCTAATATTTTATTTAAAAATAAATGATTTATGTACCTACCAAATATTTGCACGCCACACATGGCAGAATGTGATGAGACATATTTTTTCAAAACCATAAATTATGTACCACATTCCGATGAAACAAATGAATTTGAATTTGTAAGAGGTGTTTCTTTAATGTACGTGCATCAAACGAATTTATTAAAAAATCAATTTAGTAGGTACATGTCTAATGATTTTTTTAAATTGATACCTATAAGCTAGTGAGTGCCTGTCTGCGATCACACCTGATGGTAAGCAGTAATGACTAGATTATAATGACTAGGGGACAAAGCAGTGCCTTTAAGTCGCAGGCGACGTGTTGAATTGCGATAGAAACGAAGGATAGAAAGTACCTACTATGTATATTTAAATGTAATTAACTCCCGAGCACTGCGAGGAAGTTATTGAAACAGAGTGAAGTGAGGAATTCAAGCCGCCCAAGAAAAGCCAGCTTTATCCCCGTGTTGTTAGTATGCTTTTTACACCTTCTGTAAGACTATTAGAAGATTAATTTATACTGAAACAAATTAAATAAATGTTGTGGGCAGATCTTAGAAATTGATCACTTTATGATATAGCCACGTAAAACTGGCCAGATGCTGGCCAGATAACGATCTTATATGTTAAAGTTTGATGATATTTCAATCCTCGTTTGGCCCACTTTTTTAAGACCTTTTATTATTATAGAAATCATCAATGCCAAGCCAAACGAGGATTGATATATCAACAAATGTTAACGTTTTAACGATCTCGTCAGTTTTAGTTCGCCATATCATGAAGTGATCAATTCTAAGTTTCAGTGTGTTTATATTTTTTAATTATTGTTAAAGTTATTAGTTAAGTTGTGTGTTTGCACGGATGTGGCGCATATCTTTCCTTTAAAATGTTATGTTTGTCTAGATTTTAGTTGCGTCATTCCGTGTAAATAAACTGTTTTTCTTTCTTTTTTTTTTTCTTTGTACAGAAGTATACTGTAACCAAAAAATTTACGGAGGTTCCATTCTGATTCTAATAGGTACGAACTTTCGATTGAGTTTGCACTTAATTTGGATTCCGATTTCGGTTTCGATAAATTCAATCGGACGTTTAAATAAACTTGTCGCCGGGGAACCTCCCTCCTCACATGAGTCAAAAAACTAAAAAACCCGACTGCTTTTCTGAGCATTCATGAAAAAGCCCTAAAACAAGAAAATCTGGCAGTCGGGACCCATTCTAGAAAGTCAGCCGTCTAGTCAATAGATTGGAGTAATCTGCAATGTAATATAGGTATGTGCTCTCAATTCTAGAATGGGTCCCGACTGCCAGATTTTCTTGTTTTAGGGCTTTTTCATGAATGCTCAGAAAAGCAGTCGGGTTTTTTAGTTTTTTAAATTACCGTTTTTTTTTTTGTTTTTTTTTTTATTACGATATCACTTTCAAAGTAATTACGAATCTAACGACACCTCTCAAACTAAAATCCATCGAGCCGTTCAGGTCGCAGAGCGTGCCAAACATTTGAATTCGGCGCTAAAAATGCGCCATTTTGTTTTTTTTATTTATTTTGATATACCCAGTGTCACTCTCACAGTAAATACAAATCTAACGACACCTCTCAAGCTAAAATCCATCGAGCCGTTCAGGCTGCAGAGCGTGCCAAACAATTATACATACATACATACATACATACTTACATACATACATACTCTCGAAAAACATAACCCTCCTTCTGGCGCAGTCGGGTAATGATAAAGAACCGGCGATAAAATTTTATGATTATGTACTTTGCCTAAACTTAAAAAAGTTAAATAGTTAGCTAAGTACTATCCTATTAGACTAATTGTCAATTTCTGATAAATAAGCATTCGAAGTTGAGTATTTTTCAAACTCTAGTAAAGAAAGTAAAAGGTTAAAGTTTTACGCTCACAACACAGATTTTCAGATGAAAACCTGTCGAAATTTGGCATACCTTTAATAAGTATAATAGGATATAGGATTAGAGAAAATTCAGAACCCCCGTTATTTCTTAAGTAGTTGTTGGAGAACTTGTAAAGCGATTTCTTAGTAATTGAAAAGAAAAAAAAACAAGATCAATAGCTATCGCTGCTGTGATTGTATATGGATTTAACTAGCATTTGAACAAAACGAACTAACGATTACAGCGCGGCGGGCGAGACAATTATTGAAGAGAGTTCATTATAGTTGTGAATTTCTCATACGCTAATAGATGGCGCTATGCGTTACTCACAAGTCGTAATGCAATGCTCCTACAAACAAAACAATCTAGGAGTTCAAGACATGATCTAACAAATCTAAAATTACTACAATATCACTTGTAATGAATTGAAGAAAAAAATTAGCCTATTTAGAAATATGTATCAAACATTTTGTAATCACGAGATGTGCCGTCGAAATGTGGGTCAAGGACAAGGTGTTCTAAATTCATTATACCTAGCAGTTGTTGTATACCATAACAAAAGAATAAAGATTTCGAAAGTTTTTATTCTAAATTTGAAAAGTATTTATTTATCTAATTAATTAATTAATAGAACATCAGTTAACTGTCGCATTTATATTTTTTCAAGCTTTCTAATTATTTGCTAATGGCAACATTTTTGGAGCTTATTTTGGGTCATTCGCGTCGCTTCCAACTTGTACTTCGTTTGGATTTTTGTAGAGGTGCCTTTCTCTAAACTTGCAACATAGCATAGTTTTAGTTTAGTGTTTTCAATTTCATTCAAGAAAGCTGGCGGGTGTGCAAATGTGTTAAAATAAAAGTGGCAATTAATTATTGAAGAAATAAAAGTGTTAAAATACGTTATAACAGTTAATGCAATAATCAAGGTAAGCATTATAATCTCTTGGTGTAGCGTTACGGCTCCGATAAGGGCTTACTTATTGCTAGGACTTTTCATCTTGAAAATTTCCACTCGTGAACTTTCGAAGTAAAGTTCTCAGAAGTTTCTTTGTTGACTTGAAACTTTTTCGATGTTCGTCGTACCTTAGCAACGCGATGAACTTGAACAGTTAATGTGTGTCATGAAAAGTTTGCCCAGAAAATAGTAAAACTTAGAATTTTCGTCGCCATTTTATTTTTTGTCGCGCTGGAAAAGCGGCCATTTTCTTTGTGCCGCGTCGCTTACGACGACTCGTATGTGGTCCATAAAGTTAATTTAGTTAAGTTGGGGCGTGATCTCATCGTATGAATTGATTCGGTGAGATAATTAACGCTATACAGTGATAATCGTTCAGAATCCAATGTTTGTGTAGTCATAGTGAAGTTTTCCTAATGGCCTAGTTATTGCGTGGTGTTATTAGACCTTGTTTAGACGTTGCTTTGATTTTTTCGTTTGTAGGGCTGAGGGCGCGGCGAGTGGCTAGACGGCATCATGGACGACGACCAACAGTTCTGCCTAAGGTGGAACAACCATCA
The DNA here is from genome assembly GCA_958295575.1 of Leucania comma. Lineage (NCBI taxonomy): Eukaryota > Metazoa > Arthropoda > Insecta > Lepidoptera > Noctuidae > Leucania > Leucania comma. The sequence goes on along the minus strand of OY282478.1, from coordinate 23,124,080 downwards.
GTCGACACTGGTGTCTGTTTTCGACACTCTCCTCGAGAAGGGAATGCACGTGGACTGCACCCTGGCTGCAGAGGGACAGACGCTCAAGGCGCACAAAGTGGTCCTATCGGCATGCAGTCCCTATTTCGAGGTACGTAAACTCTTTACAATGTAGGTCAATTACAATCGTATCTAAGTTACTTGCAAGGCAACACAGTTTTGCTCTAATAAACATACCACTTGTACCATTCTAGCTTTCATGTATTTACAATTAGGCAGTGTACATAGGTGCATAGATGAGTTGGCAACCGAAAGTTGCCTCTACTACTTTTTCTAAATGCCTGCTTGCAATTATTCATTACCTAACATCATGCTATTAGTAGTTGTTAACTTATGACATGCTAGTGTTTTGGTGCATTAACTAATTATATTTAATTGATTTTGATCTCAAGTGAAATTGAAGAAGAATTTTACTATTAACAATGAAATTATTATTTGACTACACCTTTCAGTAGTATATTTATAAACACAGTCATTAGAAAAGTAAACAAAATGAACAATGGTTGGATGATTTTGTTTCAGAGTGTATTATCACAGCAGTATGATAAGCATCCAATAATTATCCTCAAAGACGTGAAATATGCTGAGTTACGAGCAATGATGGATTACATGTACCGCGGTGAGGTCAATATATCTCAAGACCAATTGGCCGCACTGCTGAAAGCCGCAGAGTCCCTGCAAATCAAGGGTCTCTCTGACAATAAGCCTTCCAGGCCACCGTCGCGCCCAGCGCAGGCTGTAGCTGCACACCCGCCTCGTGCCCCCTCACCACCTCCACAGGTTTGTGATAATCATACTATTATTCTTAATCTGGTACTCTCTTTAAAGTGGAAACTAAAAGAATGAATATATTATACTCAATGGAAAAGGCAAATACATTCTAGAACAATTAAACAAGTAGCTACATAGAAGTAGATGTGTTTGGAATGTTGACAAAAAGTTTATATCTCACATGATTGGATAAGAATCACAAGTTATAGTAACATTCAAATGTTAAACCTTGGCACCATGTTCGTGTGTTGGCAGATGTTGTAATGTGTAATTCATCAACAAAAGATAAAGTTGGACTGCAGAACACATGTAAAAACATAGCAATGTCTGTTTTATTTATATTAGTCATGAAATGTTTTCAATGTAAAGCTTACATTCAATGAAAATTAAAATTTATTATTTAAGCTTCCAAGTCCATGACTATGCATTATAACAATTCTTCAGTACCCATATATTTCACCAAAAGGTGCCTGTGATGTTATTGCAACTACATTATCTTGAATAAAGAACGCATTATTGCAACTACATTATCTTGAAGAAGAACTACATTATTGAAATAAAGAATTTCAATATTGCACAAGAATGCAATAATTTGAGGAAATAATTTCTACATAGAGGAAATAATTTGTAGATAATAATAGTCATTAAAGAAAACAAGCTTGTAGTTTGTTTTGGTACTATCAGTGTCACAGTAATATTATAAAGATGAAAGTGTCTGTGTGTTTTTTACTTCATGCTTGAGCAGCTCAACAGATTTGGATAAAATTTTACACTATGTTCTGCAATCACATAATTAGGAGACTATCTCAGGAGTATGTTCCCTTGGGTTAATTTTCTTATTTCAAATGAGCAAAGTGAGCTGTAAAAGTTAGTATGGCATCTGAAAAGGGCTTCTGCTAAGTGTTCATTAATGAAATCTTAGCTACAAATACTACAATATTTAAAAAAACATCTTCAGAACTAACTTTGTACTGGTTAGCATTAACTATTTATTAATGCCCCAATAAAAGTTCAAGCCAGTCAATAAAGGTTAGCTGAATATGCATATTTTAGTGACTTGAGGCCCTCAAGTCACTAAAATATGCATATTCAGCTGCAGCAGCAGGGTATTTTAATAAAATGACTCTCATCGACTCATTTTTATCTAAGTATATTGTCATCTGTTAGTAATTAGCAGATGGCATGCTATGCTTAATTAATACTAATTACTACTACTGTAAAATAAAAAGTACTTTTTGATATTTCTTAAACTTGAGTGGGGCATACAATACTTCTTATTCCAGTGGTAAATTTTCATTAAAAGAAATAATCTTCTTGAAGGCATAGGTTAGACCTAGTTAATAATAAAAACTTGCTTAGCAACTGTCTGGCAATTCACTTACAAAGATGATAAACATAAGTTGTTTTTGAACACCAGGCCCGAGACGGTAGTATAGACAGCAGCCGCGAAGGGTCTGTGAGTCCAACACGACGTCGGAAGAAAGCACGTCGCATGTCCAACGAGTTGCCGCCAGTACCTATCCCGCCGCCCAACGACAACGCGCAAGGCAACGGAGACGATGAAGCATGCAAGGAGGAGCTGCAGAGGGACGGCGTCGAGGATCTAACTCTAGACGAGGAAGCCGACGAACAGCCCGTTGTGGCGCACAATGATGTTGTACGCAGTAAGTGTTGCCTTTATTAAAATGTTGCTAATTTTTTTAATAGTGTGTGATGACAAGTGGCAGAGATATTCAAATCAAGTTGATTTATATACAAAATAGATCATAATTACTATAGGTGTAGAGACAAAAATTGATGGAAAACAATGAACATGGTAGCAGGACAATTAATATACCTTCCTAAGAAACTCATTTTTTATATGTTATCAAGTCAGCAGTTGATGGGAAATTGACTATTAGTTAGTTGAGTGTAGTCAATTTGTCAGATGCGCGATTCCCCTGCATTCGTGAAACTAAATGCTACATTATATGCAATAACCCCATCGCGAATACGCATGTAACCAATACATATAGAGGTGTACATACCAGGGCCATGCTTGTTTGAGCAAATCCCAATGACGCCAAAACCGCAACACAGGTGGAAAAAAAAGACAAATTTTTAAAATATTAGGCCATTTCAGTTTATTTTATATTTTTAGTTGCTGGGTGCCATACACACATTTTGATGCGGCCCAAATAGTTTCTGGAACGAAAATCATTAATACATCAAATCAAAGGGTCAAATACATGCTGATGCTTATTCGTGCTATGCTTAATTTCTTTTTTTAGCAGTTCAGAAACCGGGTGTTATTATAAATGGAACTCCATAACCAAATACTGAGAATCTAGTATATCTAAAGATTAAATTACTGTTTATGAGCCAACAAAAGTATTTAAATTTTTGTCAACTGATTTCATAGGAAACAACCAAATGATGCAATTAATTACAAGTATAGATTATTTACAAGCAACTTTTTCAACAAAATGAAGCAACACTTCATTTTGTTATAATGTTCATGTTATTTAGACCATTAACTCAATGATGTTCAAATAAAATGATTAAGGATGGTAAAAGGGAAAGAAGTTAACATTAAATAATATAATATAATATAATATTTCCACAACTATCACACAACATAAATATTGTATTATTGTTAAAATTTAATGTAAGGCACAGCTTTTTATAAAATGTATGTGTCCTTTTATGTAATTTCATACTGTTCAAGAGCTTCTAACAGAAATGTTAATATCCAATACAATTTGGATGCTCTGGTATGCTGTTGCACTTCCCCGTGAGCCGAACATGGTATTTTGTTATGACATCTTAGACTAACGCCAAATTTGATCGTTACAGATTTCCAATGGCACATGGAACGATCTCAAGATGACATTATGAACTCGAGTGACGGCGCGCGGGAGTCGCAAGGTAAGCTCGCACTCGGTACGGGGCCCGGCGCACGCGCCGCCCGCGCCGCCTGCGCCGCCTGCGCCGGAGCCTCGCTCAGGCAACATGTTGCGTTGACACTGCTTTAGATGTTTTTTTATAATGTACCTTCCAACAAACAACGCGACATGTCTCATGGGATTCAATTGATAGTCTGGGACAATTAACTTTTTTCTAACAATTTTGTCTCATTATACACGTCTGTTTGTCTTATCAAAAATATACGAAAAGTTAATTGTCCCAGACAAACAAGGAACGGATGAAATGCGCAATGTCTTCCCATAATTTGAAATAGACAAACAGTCATTGCTTAAAATAATCTATTTATGTTATATATAAATATTATATTTTCACGACAGTGGATATGAGAGTGCTAGTGTTTTCACATGTGAAACTCCAATCTTATATTAATTAGTATCTAATCTAATATTATTATAAACTACTAATCATATTACAGTTCTATATTTTATTACGTTATAAAAATTTAAAGATTTTCCAGTGCATCAGGTAAAGGTATAACTTTGGTAATAAGGTTTTATAAAATGTAGCCTTTTAAAGGCGAGGTAATTGCAAGGTAAGTATAGGTTTACGTTAATAATACACAAAAATTGTTACGCTTATGTTTGTGTTATGGGATCTTAGTGAATGTAGATCATTGCATGCTTCAGTAATGTAATATTGTCGTAGACAGCACGCGTTGCAATTAACTTTGGCAATTAGTGCAACTATTTACCATTAAACAAGTTATAGTCTAACACTGGAGTGTAATGGTTTATTTTATTGGTAAGTAATTTTTTACGTATTTATTTTCAATGATAATTATTATCTTAGTAATTAGATATGTAGTTACAATTAATTATTTCAATAAGCACGACACTTCACTTCGCCCATGTTTTATTGGGTGATTAAAATTAGTTGGTTCATCTTCGCTAAGTAAAAATACCGTGGAAAACATTTTATAGCACAAGTGTGAAATTGAATGTTTGTAGAAGATAGGAGTGTCTGCACGCGGCGCCCCAGATGAAGGTAAATGTGAATTATTTACATTGTCCACGTAGTTGATGGTTATGTGGCTTATTTATTTATTTTATTATTTCCGTTTTTTTTTTTGCATTCACATGTGATTTCACTGACGTCTTTTCTTAGCAATTCATGTTCAAAATTATAGAAATGTTTTTCGCTGAATTTATGCATGTTCACTAGGTCTACATAATGTTATATAATAATCAAAATTATCGGAAGCATGGTGAGACACTACCAGTTCCTAGTGGATGCGCATTTCATTTTTCAATACCCTTATGAAATTATTTCGTATGACATTTAAAAAGTTAAATGTTTGAAGCCAAGACACCAGACTACAACAGGACATAAACTTGGGGCATAAACAATGAAGTATAATTTTTTACCTCTTTACATCATCATACACGACATTGCTAACATTACCCTACGCTTGTTTACCTTTGTGTCAACTATCTCTCGCCCGCACGCACATTACTTTAACAACACCCGCTTATAGGCACAACATCAACCACCTCCCTTCACGGTCACCTTCTTGACATCATGGTTTCCTTTCATTGCGAGCTACTTTCCAATCTGTGTCACGAGCTTTGTAATAATATTTTTCGCTTTCCATTTGCACTTCCAGAACTGGAAGAATTGATTAACACTCACTATGCCAAAACCCCTTTTCCATTAACCCGTGGGTATTTTAAGAACATCGAAGTTAAGATCGAAGATGGATGTGATCAAAGTGTTAAAAAGAAAGTCAGAAAGATTGTTAAAAAAAAAATGGTGACAGTACAAAAAAAGTCGAAAAAGAAACGAGATATTGCCACAACTAAGACAGGGAGTCGTAAAAATGAGAATAAAGATCGCTTACACCTATGTACTATATGCAAGAAGAAGCGGTATAAGTATAGAAGGAACAAGTTGAGACATGAAAAATACGAATGTAACACTGGACCGCAGTTCTTGTGTGAGATTTGCGAGAGGAGATATTCACAGAGAAAAACATTAATCTCGCACATTGCTCAGAAACATCCCAACTGGGTGGAGAAGCCTCACAAAGCAAAATAATTGACATAGAAGCAATAGACTTTTTTTTCATTATGTTCTCATTTATTACTTGTTTTTCTTTATACAAGAGTTTATAAGACATGAATTGTTAAGAATAAGAATATTAAGTTTTTCTTTGGACTACTGTTTGCTATACTTTAGTCTTTTTGATCTCCCAGTGAAGTTTTTTTTTTTTTAAATACATTATGTTTACTCTTATAGACACAGTTATAACTTTGATTTTGTGAAATTGTTATACTGTAGCCAGCTACTATCTCGTTATAGTTATTTTTCTATTTTTTTCTTTTGTTTTTGAATATATTTTTTTCTATTATTATAAATTTTGTTTTTATTTGTTTTTGAAATTAAAAGCTATTAGTTTAGACGTAACATTTGAAGGCTGATAAACGGACTGTATTCAACTTTTTATTGCAGGACACACAACGCCGCTGAGTAATATCGTGACTCGTAGTAAAAAAGTAGAGGAAGATATAACAGAGACAACTACCACCACACTTGCGATATTGAAACCGGTGAAATCTGTACCGCCGCCTCCGCCGCCGGTCAGCGCCACCGAAGAGGCCAAGGAAAATAAAAAAGTGGTGGAGAATAAAAAGATTATTGAGAACAAAAGAGTGGTTGAAAACAGGTCTCCGAAACCGTCTCCCAAGTCTTCACCTAAATCATCTTCTTCAGCTAAGTCTACACCCAAATCTTCGCCTGATCGACCGCACGGGAAGCCTCGTTCCTCTTCGTCCCCATACAACATACTACCGACGCACTCGGCGCTGGCGTGCGCGCAGTACAAGACTGAGAAGGGGTACAAGTGCCCCAACTGTCAGAGATGCTACAACGCGCGCAAGAACCTCGTGCGGCACGTGACGCTGGAGTGCGGCCGCGAGCCGCAGTACAAGTGCCCCTACTGCCCCTACAGCAAGCACCGGCGCAACGAGCTCAAGAAGCACATCGACAAGAAGCACCCCAGCGCGCACCAGTCGCCCATGTCCGTCAAGTGAACGCGCCGACATCACACCGCAGTGCTTTACTAGTGCCTTATTACTACTACAAAAGCTATTTGATCTTCCTTTAGATAATATTGAAGTTAAATTTTATATGCGTCATGTTTACCTATGTATTGATAAATGATTGATATTCAATATTTTTTGAGCTATTAAACGATAAAAGAGTTCAGAGACTTTCAATTTTGTATCCGTTCAATATCACCCAGTCCATTCCGATAATGTTTTATGGGAAGATAAGTTTAAAATCAGTTACTGTTATTTGGATTGTGCATGTTTTGCATGAATTTAGAAGCTTCGCCTTATAATTTCTAACAGAAATTATTTTTTTTATATTTTTATTATTATAACGCATTTCTTTGGTTCCTTAATTTTATTTTAGCCTTTGGTAGAATTAACAAGACTCAGTATGTAGTTCCGCTTAACTTATTATTTGCAATACCTTTAATGTATTGTATTTCAGAGTTGCACAAGGATAGCCACCTGCCGTCGGCACTGCTGTCGCTGCTGTCGGTGCAACAGGCGCAATCGCAGTCGCTGGTGTCACTGGTGCCCTCCTGCATCCAAGTCACTAATATCATGAAGCCCTCCGCCACCAAAGACCTCGTGCCCTATGCTTCGCCTCTTCACTTACCCAAGCTGCCACTAGATACGCTCAACTCCATTCCAGAGAATATAAAGGCGCATCTCTTGCAGCAAGCGTTCATGCAGAATAACAACATGCCCATCAAACAAGACGACACAGAGTCAGACGCGGAGTACGACGATACCGACGACATAGTGCTGCCAGAAGAGTCCGACACGTTCTACGACAGTAACGGTGGCTTCCCGAGCAACTCGAGCCACTCGGACGACGCGTACGACACCAAGCCCGACATGAAAGGACACTGGAAGCGAGACGGTAACAGCTCGGACGACGCGTCGCGCCAGTTCGAGTGCAAGCACTGCGGCAAGAAGTACCGCTGGAAGTCCACGCTGCGCCGCCACGAGAACGTCGAGTGCGGCGGCAAGGCACCATCCCACCAATGCCCCTACTGCTCCTACAAGGCCAAACAGAGGGGCAACCTAGGCGTACACATTAGGAAGCACCACAACAACGAGTGGTACATATATGCTAGCAACAAAGTTAGGCGGAATAAAAAAACGTCTATTTAATCATTTAAGAAGAGACATATATTTAAAAAATCTTTAGACCAAAGTAGATACCTAACCAAATCGGTACTGCAATAATTTTATTTATATTTACATTATTTTTTGTTGAAGACATTTTAATATACACTAAAGAAATAGTTGTAATGTGCACATTCCCTAACGGCATTAGTGTTAATTTTGTTGTTTTTGTTTTAGAGTTTATTATGGTAGTTAAGACTGACCCTAAGTATTTTATTCAGAAGAATATGACCCAAGGTCGCCGTAATTTTAAATATTAGACAAATGGAAACTAGTTTTATAGGAGCTATCCTTTCCAAAGTGAAGTCGACGTAATCGTCTGATGACTAACGACCCGTACGAGGGTCAGTGCAACCAAATTTTTGGAATTTCCATTATTTAACTCGAATTTGTTTAGTTTTAATGACCTATCATTCCTAAAAAGGAATAATTCCAAATTGATAATTTAGTGCAATGATATTAAATAATTAGTTATTACATTAACACTACCTGCTCTGTCAGGTATTTGTTATATTAACCACGTAGTTTCCACCACGGGTAGATTTATTTATAATGTCGACAATATATAACGTCGCGAAGAATTGTTAGTCTCGCTATATCGACCCTCTATTGTTCATGTTTATAATTTATTTAAAATTGTTTTCTTCCATTAATTTAGTACATGGGACCATTCTACCTTGTCTTCCTTTACTTTCTTTGTAGCAAACCCAAAGTTATTTTAATGTTGTTTATTTATTAGGATAATGTTTTGAAGGACTCTTGTCCTGTGTAATGCGTTGTTCCGAGCTTTTGTGTGATGTAACGACAGTTTACTTGTCGCTATTCGTACCAAACTTCGGAACAATTGCAAATTAGTTAGTTAAAAGCTCATCAATAATGTGCCTACAATGTTACCTGTAGTTATAAAACATATTTATTGCTAATTTACATTATTTTCGGTTAGAATTTTTGGTGAACTGGGATATAAAATGTGTTCAAAATTTATATTTTTGTTTAAACGTGTTGTCTTGATATTAACTGATATTTACATGCAATAACATATTTTCATGTTTCGTTTAGCATATTGACTGTTGATATTTTTTGTTAAACTAGGATAACAAAGCTATTTGACCAAAGTCAGTATTAGATTTTTAACGTGATGATAAGAAATAAAGAATGTTATTTGTTGTTGAAACAAGTCATGGCTAAGCATAGAAAAATAATGTTTTTGATATATGCAATATTCCCTTCATATCATGTTACGATTGCGGTATGAGGTACAGATGTATGGATTTATATAAAAATTGGATGTTATTATGTTGTTTGTTAATGTTATTGGAGTAGTTATCGATTAGTGTGATTTTTATATGAATATATTGGGGTTTACTTGGTAGAAAAGTTTAATCAAATATAGCTATAGTATATCAGAACCAATTGTGTTTTCCTTGCTTCATTACACATTTTTTTGCCAATTCCAGTATGTTACATGTATCATGTTTGTAACTTGTTATGTACAAACTTGTTATTAGGTAAGTCGTTTTGTCACGCCTATTATATCTGTTCGTCGATTAACAAACGCATGTGCGCATGGTCGTCAATAAATACATCAAAACCCACTTGCTTGAGTTTTCAACTTGCGCATGATGCATTATTTTCTTTTTTCTTTTTCGTTCATACTAATATAATTAATAATTTCAGGTAGACAAGAAAGCCCATGGGTCGGGAGACTACATTTCATTAACAAAATGTTTATTACAATGACAAAAGCTGTGTGACTAAAATGCTCCAGTAACACCATGAGATTTCTTTACATGCCTAGTATTTTCAAAGAATTTGTGAGTCGCTTCAAAAACCACTGTAAACAAAAAAATATATTGTGAAACAGTGAATCCTATGAAAGGATAAAAATACTTAATATTATAAAAAATAAACGTATTTCTTTTTTTTTTGTTCTTTTTTTTTACTTTTCCTTTTTGCAAAGCTTTCATCACAGCACTCGGTGGACACTCACAGTAGAATATTATCTTTATTTATGATATGTGTACCTATTCATCTATATATTTGTATGTATGTATCATGTGTATTATGTATATAACAAGTATTTATGTTTTGCTTGTAACTGTTGTTAACCTCACGGGAATGTTGAATGTTGCGTTTGTGTGCGCGGCCGCGACTCGTGCCCATTTTATGATACATCTCCGCGATTTCAGGCGGCGGCGGCGGCGGGCCTGAAGACGTGTCGTTCACTAGGATCGGGGGCCTGTCGTGGGACCAGTGGTCGGCCCGCCTGGCGCTGCCCTTCGCCGGCATGAGGGTCACGGCGCCGGCCTTGCCGCCCACGCCCGGCGAGCCGAGCTTCACTTGCCCCGACTGCGGAAGAGTCTACAAACTCAAGTCTTCACTCCGGAATCACCAGAAGTGGGAGTGCGGTAAAGAGCCACAATTTCAATGCCCGTACTGCGTATACCGCGCCAAACAGAAAATGCACATTGCGCGCCACATGGAGAGAATGCACCGAGAAGTGCACATGAAGCCTGAGCAGTACATCAAGCAAGACAACGTCGACGCTTGCACATAGCTCGACGCACTCAGTGAATCTTAGTCACTAAATGAATACTCCATATTTAATAAGAACGTTGAACAATGATAAATTAGGTTTTACATATCATTTGTCTATTAAAGTTTACTATTGACACAGTTGTAAGTAGATACCATTTTGAAATATCTATTTTGGCGTTATCGGATCGTTAGTTAAATTAAAAAATATACAACACGTTTAGATGAGAAGTTCTAACAAATTCCCAAGTTATCCCTATTGTGATAAATGTGATGAAATCTCTTTTGTGATAGTGGCGTCAGACAGTCACGTTAGATATAATCGCCATTCGTGAGGTCACAAACAGTGCCTTATATCGTTACCTAATCGAGTAATTAACGTAACAATCGAAGTTATGATGACGAAATATGAACTTGAACAATTTGACGAATTACTAATAGTATTCACGCTGTTACACTATAGTAACAGTGTTTGCAACTATTGCATTTATCCAGTATGTTAAGTCGAAAAGTGATTTTGTATAGTTACGGTTTTACTCTCTTTTTTATATTTTTTATGTACAGCATTTAATATTGTAAACTATCATTCCTGGTTTCGTGTACGTAGTTTGAGGCGGTAGTTTGAGTAAATACAAGTTGATTTTGGATTTATGTCGTTACCAATTGCAGTTACTATCTTCTAAATCTGAATTTATAGATAATTATGGGTAGTTGTGTTACAACATTGAGATATTGTTATGACTGGAACTTGGATATGCCAAATTGTATTCAATTTGTAAAGCACAGCTTGACGAGTTTAGTTGGGATTGATGATAATGTTGTATTCGGGTGTACGTGACGAATACACGATCGTGTATAAGTTCTATACCTACTGTATATCATAGTTTTAATGAAAATGAAGCTATTTTCGCTTAGTTAGCAAGCACTAGTTCTTTGCCATAAATGCATGTTCCATTATTATTGTAATACTCATAAGTTAATTTTTTTATTTCAATTTATTTTTAGATCTCTTTACATCTAATGCATTTATTTTATTTTTAATTTAAGCTTGATATGTTTTTGTCGTAAAATGTGCGAAGATTGGTTACTCTTTAGTTCCTCGAGATGAATATCTGTTAGTACTAATACTGATTACTGCTACTAGTACTAGTAATTATAACTATAATTGATATTTGGGGCCAATTTATTAGTGATTACTAGACCAGGAGAGTGCCTTAAATAGATTGTTGAATTTTTTGAAATTAAATACACTGCCATTACAGGTTTGTTACAATTAATAAATTAAGCACAATCATGTTGGTATGTCAAGGAAGTTCCGTTAATCTTCCACATAGTTTTAAGTATTTTTATACATTACCATTTAGAAATTATTTTAAGCTTAGGAAGTGGTAGCATGTATGTAAACTCAGACCGTCGTAGCTCTAGTTAACCGTTTACAGATATACCGTCACGAGACATGCCGAGTTACAATTGAATGATTTTACCAACAAACTACCACATTAGATTTTTATCCGCTGGAGTTACCATCATACAATCAAAATGTAGAGTTCACAAAGTACAACCATATAAATCTTGTCAGTATAAAACTAAGTGCCTTCAAAAAGTTAGTCATTAGGGTTTAAAATGTTTCAGATTTTTTAAATGTTCGGTTCAATCAAGGATGATTCTTAACTTATTATTGCAAAATTTCTAGGTTGTGATATAATGACCGTACAACATCGTCAACCATTTAAAGTATAAAAAGGTAAATGATAGACATAGGGCTTTTTTGACTGTAGTTTTTTTATAGAAAATATATACTCTTGACAAAACATATACAACTTATTTTTATACACAATAATACACAAATAGCTGTGATAAAGTTTAAATTCTGTTGGTAGATAAGAACAGAGGAGTACATTTTAGTAGACAACGCCCCGCGTATCAGTATCATGATCCAAGTGATGTTACAAACAAAACGTAGTTACTCTTATTGTATAAGAAATTACTACCTAGAATATTTTTGTAGTTATTGTAGATACAATTTACTGTCAATAAGAAGTTACAGTGATTAAAATGCATTTGATTGTATTTTTTTTATAACCTTTTTTGTATTTTAAATAAAGTTGCTATTCTTGGTACGTATTTGTTTTAATAATATTTGTGATGAAAGGGTTGGATTTCTTACTCAATGATTCGAAGATTGTATGTTGTGAGTCTTCATTGCATTGAGTATAGTAAAAATAACTTAATGCATGTAAACATTTTTATAATGAAAAATGAGGATGGGGATTTAATAAAATATTAATTTTAAATAAATTGTCGTTTAAATTTATACTGTAACTAATTAATGGTACTATGCATATCTGGTTGCATGCTACTTTAAAATAGAAAATAAGGGAGCTAGTATTAGATTATTAACAGTAGTACATGAGCAAATTAATGGGAGACATGGTGCATTTTCCTAAGCTTTCACACGGTAGCACTTCTCTATCGGTGGCTTCGCTTTACACACGGTGGTAGCTGTTATGTGCACGTATTTATTTTTATTTGCGTTTAATTTCAGTTGCACAGTTGTACACTCCTTACATATTAAGTTATGGTACACCTGGGTTGAGCAGCGGTAAGGCTGGGTGGACACTGTACGAATGCGTCGACTGCGGGAACAAATACAAGCACAAGGGCTCACTCCAACGGCATATAAAATACGAGTGTAGAAAACAGCCAAGTTTCAAATGTCCGTACTGTGTGTACAGGGCGTATCAGAAACACAATCTGTTGCTACACGAGCGCCATCTACATAAAGATATGCCGGAGAAGGTGGATTTCGTGTCAGAATGACCCGCCGCTAAAGGCCTCCAATGTCAGTAATTTTGTTATTCTTAACTAACTTCCCAACTAATTAGCGTTTGCTACTAACGTGGTGCCAAATCACTCGCAGTTATATTTTCGATTGAAAAGTTTCATGTTACTTGTTCTCGATGAAAATTTACCCAAATCCCTTAGCATACGGCCAATGTACAGTCTTGGCAAAAGCATGCTCAATAAGACAGCCAACTAATGTTTTGATTATTTCAAATAAAATTGTTGATTTACAAATTATACCTGAAGTCCATTAGTCATACTACTAACATCGTCATTACTACATTGAGAATACCTCAACTTTAACATTCCAACTGTACCACATCTTAATGACCTAACATTTCCACTAAGTTCTTGTATTATGTTCAATAGGAAAAATGTGCCTCCACTATTAATTTTTCAAGCTAATCGAAGCTTCTCAACTGTGCTTAGGGGTTTTTTGATATTTTTCTGTAAAGCGTCCTATTTTTGCCCAATTCCAAACTTAGTTGCATGCATTTATTTTTTTTGTCTTATCAAACAGTTCTGCTTAGCACTATCGACACAAAATAAATCTTTCTGTAAATACAATCTCGTTTCAAATTAATAACAATTTACATGAATAATAAGACGAGATTTCTAATGGTTTTAAAATTCTTCTGTTGCAGCTGTAACTGTTACCATGAAGCATAACGTCTGGACCTTATACTTAATTCAACACTTCAAACGATTCAAGGGATTGGTGAGAATAAAGAAAATACAGACAACATTAATTATATTTTGTATCCAGTGCAATCTTCAGTGCCAAAGAATTTTGAATAGGCATGTAACTATAGATCTTGCCTTAATTTTTGTATCCTTATTACATTTTTGTTTTTTATAATTTTGTTATAGGGTTTTCTGTAGGGCTGAAAATCGCTACACCGTGCCGTAATATATTTATATAGAAAATTGACCCTGGTTGCTGTCTACTTTATCTTTGTTTAAATCACGACACGAATACTTATGATACCGGCACAGTGCAGCTGTTATCAGACTATTCCCTCCACCATACGGACAGCGCACCGACGGCAATGTTCAGTACAGGCATTATGGTCAGCGCAGACAGTAGAGCGCAGCGGAGACGGTTTTATTAAGGCACCCGAAAATTATTGAAATAAAGTGCATATCGACGCCTCCAGCCAATAAGTCGGTAATTGCAAAAATTAGTTTATCGAATTATCGACTTTATTACCCGGAAAATAAGTCGGTAATCGAAAATCTATTTTTTGCGCTGTCCATTAAATCACGTGAGGCTCGAAAGGGGGGGGGAGAGGGGTCTATACACAATATCAAAATATCACACTCCCCCTTGTGATATTTGGGGGTGTAGTAATATATCACGTGTATTTATTTTTTTCGGCAAACGCACGATACTGAACCGAAAAGCGACGTTACGTGTATTTATTTTTTCGTCAAATGCTTACAAAATCGAAAACAGCTTGTAGTGTGACCTTGATTCGCTGTTGCCAGGCAACGAACGACGTGAAGTTTCCGCGAGCCGCAACAACCACACGCCGGTCGGCCGGACTCAGCTTGTCAGTTATTCACTTGTTTTGGCACTGAATACATACGTAAATTGTTTAAGGGTATTACATTGCTCAATGACCTTGAAGAATTTACCTCTACATTAGCAGAGAAGAATTGACCTCTACACAGGCATTGCAGGGGGTGCTGCGCGCGGGGTGTTAGTACTGATTCGATTTTTTCTTGATTACTTATCGATATTCAATGAAATTAGAAAAAAAATCAATACAAGTTATTCAATTTATCGTAAAATGTATTTTGGTATAAATTCAATGTATAAATATAGAGCCGTTTTCGAGAAAATATTTAATTATTGTTCATTAAAGGCCTATTTACCAGATTTTTTTTCTAGAGATAGGGTATTTTTTTGAAAAACGTAATCAATACAATTTATTAGTAATGTCTTTAAGTATCCCCTTCATTTTTTATATGGTAATCGTAAATATGGAATAATCTATAAACTTCAATCAACCTAGGTGTTTTTTTGGATTTGGGCGATGTAATCCCCTTAACCTCGTACGTTTTGCATTAAAACAATGTCTAAACTAGGTGATCTGTATAATTCTATGTTGGTACTAAAAAATACACGTGATATAGGAGGGGGGGGGGGGGGGTAGTCTGAAACCTCACCAAGGGTTTAAAAATGCCCAAAAAAAACATCACGTGATTAATGGACAGCCTCTTATTGCCCGGAGGCGACGATATATGCTTGAACCTGACAAAAAATTCTCGCGCATCCTCGAATATACGTGGGAAGCCCATCGACTCGGCCCCCGCGGTGTACGCGCAATGTTGTCAGTTGTCACTGAGTTCAAAGAACGTGATTTTTTGTCAATTACAGAAGCAATTACAATCATATCATATCCCAGTCCACCATTGTTGACGAACCGCGACAAACTGGCATGTTTCGGTAGAATGGTAATCCAGAACGGTTTATTTGCGCAGGCTTGCGAGGACGCGTGCATTTCGAACATATGCGATCCGTCAGAAAATGCCCGAGATTGCGCGAGAATATTATATCTCTCTGTCTGCGCTGACCATTACCGTATCGTGGCGTGGGATTCTAAACCAATCTGTTGAAGTCGTCATATCTTTCTAGGATGTTAATAATCACCACGCTACGCCATTAGCTGTTTGTTTAGCAAAACAGCTTATTTTTTTCTTTAAAATTTTTTTTCCAAGTGAAGAGATGCCTATATAATCACTTAGGGGAACGATTTCTGAATTGGGTATTTAAGTTGAGGACTATTCAAATCCTGCTATAATTGCAAATTTTCCGGTGCAAATAGTTTGACAAATAACTTCTAATGCTTAATTCAGAAATTGAGGATTAGTGCTTCTATTGGTCAACCATAATTTGTGCAGTAGGTATTCAATGTTTCTAAAACATCAAAGCAATTTGTTAACAGGACTATCCAAAATGAATGCTAAGCATCACAAAAAAAAAGTTAAGATAAAACCTACCCAGTTGTTCTAATTATGTTGCAGTGTAACTTTATTTTGCTGTGAAATCATTTATTTGTACTGAGTAAAATTACTTACTAATTAGTTTTTCGATTGACCACTATGGGTACTATTGAAAATATGTGGATATTTCCGAAAGATGTCAGTTACCAATATTTAAGAAATGATATTTTGTTAATTATCTGTACCTAACATAATAATATGAAAGACAAAACTCGAAGCAGCATAGAAATGTATCATAAAGTTAACAATAACACAAGTATTACGTCACAACTAGAAAAATATTACTAACTTTATAATTAGGCTTCCTGTCTACGAAACTCGGTAGCTTAGAAGGCAGCTTTTTGATTTATTCGTTAAGAAGAATGTGTTAATTCAATTCAGAAGAATATAAATCTAAGATATAGACAACAGTATATACGTAAGACATCAGTGTTTTTCGTTTATATTATAAAGATAGAGCATAATATTAATAGATTGTTATATTTTCTTGTTCTTGTTATTAATGTTTGTTTAGTGTGTGTTCCTTGTTACCAAAGAAAATTTATTACTACAATAGAAATTGTGACAGAAGCAATGTATTATAGATATACAGATACAGTATTTCTGTTAAAAAATGTCTTATTTTATTATTTGCATTTGTTACTGTTAAATAAGTTACCTTAAAAGAGTTCAAATTTTGAATCATGCAATATTATAAACCAAAGAATCTTCCAGTCGATTCTTAGCCATAATAAGAAATTAGTGCCTTATATATAATAATAATTTTATATACTATTGTTAAGTAAATTATTATGGTTATTTAATGTTAAGTTTTTGTAGAGAAACTTAAGCACTCAACGTAGTGTTAAATATAAATGTACCATCAGAAGTAATAATTATGTAATGAGTGTTCATGGTATGACTACCTATAGATTAGAATTTTATATTTTATTACGAAGTTTAACCTAGAGACCCACCAACAAATTAGTTTAGATATTAATATAATCGGTGGTAGACTATCTGACTCACAAATTTATTTTAGTCAATAATTTATAAACTATGTTACGACCACTAGGTCAATTCTAATTATTAGATCACCAAAGAATTGTATTCCCCTATGTCCAAAGATGCGAACCAACGTAATTAGTTACATGCATTTGCAACATGTTATGTAATTGACTATAATTTCCAGTAATTATATTTTATCATAAAGCTCCATAACAATCTGTACAACCCTACGTACAGTATTTTGAAAAATATCGAACTGTTTATCTTTTGTTGACTAGTTCCAACATAACTTGGTCTAGAAAATCACCACATTATTTATGACTATACTTAAAAGTTATGAGCATAATATTTTCGGTTATATAGTGGATATTACATCTTAGTGAGACCAGCACAAAATAATGTTAATTATTATTAATGTTTGAAGTATTTTTTATTTTGTTTTCAGTGAAGTCGAGTGTGTTTGGTTTGTTCTTTTTAAATTGGATTATGCATGTGAATAAATGTTCTTGATTCAATAAACAACTTGTTTGTCTAACAAACACCTTGACTACCGATTGCGTCACTGACTACCAACGTTACAGTTAAATACGATTCAAAGTTATTGAATCAACTTACGAAAGCTAAATTGATGCGTTATCAGTTACTTACTTAAAAATATTAACGCTTGCATAAAGTGACTACAGCTACATGCATTTAACCACTTCAGCTCTTGTAAAAAAAGTAATGAGCTTCTTGGATTGATTTTTACAAATTGTTGTTTTTTATTTGTAGGTAGGTAACTCGTGTGACCCAAGTCTGAACGCGTTAACTTGAATTTGTTTTTTTTTTTTTTTTTGTAAACAGCAGTCCATACTAAATCTATGAGTCCAACATTTGCTTCCAGATCTAGATCACCACGGAGACCATGTAACTTGAAAGCAAAAGTTAACGCGTTCAACTACATAGAAAACTTCTTCGGAATAACTCGCAAAGAAAAGAATCAGATTCTCATCTCATTGTTGCAGGTGATGTGGATTTCTTTAAAACAATGATGCAAAACATGTTGCCGATTATGCCAATGAAGACAAAAAACTATTGGTCACAATACGACATGTCTTATGAATGTGAGAAGTGTAAACGGAAATACAGACACAAAAGTACGTATAGAAGACATGTTACGTATGAATGCGGTAAAGAACCAATGTTTAGATGTCCGTTTCTGGATTGTACATACAAAGCGTACCAAAAAACCCATACAGACGCTCACATCAAGACGAAACACAAACTAGTGGCGCTAGAATACAAACGATGATCCATGCATGTGAGAATGAGGAAGTATTAAGAATATTGTGATATTAAAAGTTAATTAATTTTAAATAAACGTGGAAGTTTTATTTTTTTAAATAATTTCAAATTATATTTTGAGTACATACGCTAAACGGTACCTTACCTGTTGATTATTATCAATTACATTACTTTATCTCTTACCTCATTTACATCCGTGCTTGGCAGTGCTCACTACTGTCAGCCCACCAAAGGGCCTGCAATTTTGAATTTTGGGCATTAATTTTTTTCTGCTTAGGTTTGAGGAAGGCGACTATCTCTTCAAAACTTGGAATCAACATCCAATATCGTAGCCCAGCGATCGGAGCGCGCTATAGCAATCGTCTGATTTCTCGATAAATACCTATAAATATTATTATAGGTACTAAATGTATCGTAGAATTATATAGATAAAGCAGCTCATACCTTATAACGTATATTTTTCGAAATTTACAAAGATAGGTATTGTATACTTTGTACTTACTATTTTTTTATTCGGATACTAGCTAATTTTTACTTAATTTCGAGGCGTATTGCCAGCGATGGTACAGTCGTGGGTCATCTTCAATCTTGATATTCCTGAACAGTCTGAAACTCTAAATACGAGATAATAGTAATAAATGGCAGTCAAAACCTTTTTCCCGCCAATTGCAGTGTTCCTGTAAAACACCACTTTTTACTTTATGGCCTCGCACCGTTTGTGCATTTAGCCAAAAGCCAGTGTGCAGTGTCAAGTTTAGAAAGTGTAGGTAAGTCCAGTTGCGCAGATATAATTATACTTGAAATATAAAACTACACAAATTTTACATCACAATGCGAATAATATAAAAACAGACACAAACTACACTCTATGAAATCCCGACAAAAACCCTGTAAGATCCTTTTTTGTTGTTTTCAAATAATTCGGGGTTAACGACAGACTGATGAATACACACAGTTTCTCGTATGTTAGCACCCTTAACGTCGTGCAAGGACACTTAGGGCACAAAAAATTATAAAACAAAGTTCCGCAGCCCGCACCGCATTTATCAGTCTGTCTGTTCACGATAAACTCGAAAATTACTGAACGGATTTTCAAGTAAATACCTAGATTTCCCCAATAGACCAGCACCACTCGGGCCACAGGAAATTTTGAAAGAGATACCGTGGTCCTGAAACGCAAAGGGCAACTGAAGAGGACAGCTGGGTTTTAGCCGCTAACAGTCGCTTATTAGGTATACGCCATCAGCCCATCACGCCCAGCAGTTCGTTAGTCTCGCTAAAACACGAGATCGGCTATATCTGACTGTGTCCTACTTGTTCAACACTAGTTGTCTGCGCAGCGGCTTCGCCTGTATGGATCTGGATGAGATTGGCACAGGAGTTTGAGTAACGTTACTTAGGGAGACTCCCGATGTTTCCCCACCCTTGTTCCACATCCCAACGAATCCCGAAGGCGTGACATCCATTAATAAATATTCGATAAATCTTTCAGTCGAAGTATCTTTAGCGATAAAAAGTAGTTTCGCAATAAATTCTATTCAATAAATCGTTCAGACCATATGACTCTTGAATATTTTAGCTAGTTTAAAAACTCAATGTCGAGTTTTTGGCGGGATTTCTTCGAGTCAAGTTCAGTGGCTGTTTTAATTATTTGCAAATTGATTCCTAGTGGATATTGTGATGTAAAATTGGTGTAGTTTTGTATCTCAGGTGCCTGCGAATCATTGAAACAGGCGCGATCTAGGTAAAATGGAACTTATAACGCGCGATTTCATAATTTCCCGCGGCATCGGTTGGCAATACCTACTGTGACAGGCAATGTGCGAGTGCGACCGAGACGCCTGCCGGCAGTGCCGGCACGTTATAGAGATAATAATTTTTCATATAATTAAGTATTTAATAGTTCTCTTTGATTGTTTTGTGTGTGAACTGTTACAAAGGAGTGTTCTCCATTATTAAAGTGTACTGTCATCCGAAAATAACGTTGTTTTACTAAAAACTAAGAATTTTATTGTAGCTTTCGCTACCGCAGTGTAGTTTACTGAGAAGGATGACTCGATAATTTTGCTGCTAAATACACTACAAAAACATAGAATGTGTGGCACTCGCATTCAAATGGTTAACTAATGAACTATTCATATTCTATGAAGATTTGGCTTAAAAGCCTTAGTACCCAACTCAAACACTATAAATTAACTAAATATAATAGATTATATACATTACACAAAAACATAAATACTAAACACTAAAGGCTACTCCTAATTAAAATATAGCGTCAAAAAACTCCTCCGCATCGCTGTCGACTGGAAGTGTGCCCAAAAGGCTGGCGGCATTGCCACGTTGTATGGCAATGCTCAATCTTTGACCGAGGTAAAAGCCAGCACTTGGGTCACGCGAAGTGTCAACTAAACGTTTGGAAAGTTCTTTAAAAAGTGCATGTGCACTCGGACCCCACGGCCCAAGACTTTCAACCCCAAACGGCTCAAAAATATAACTGCCGACGAGGTTGTTATATTTCCGCCGCTTGAGGTTCTCCGCTGCCGCAGCAGCAGCACCAGCACAGCACGATGAGCTAGGAAGATGGGATGGCGCAAGAGTGTCGACACAGGTAGCGTCCCACACTAAAGGTCTACCCATCTTCCACGGAAATAAAGACATACCATCCGGTCTCTTACCATCGTCGCGTGCCAGGCCATGAGGTTCCAAAACAGCCGGGACGCCGACGGTGACAAGGGCTCGTCGGATAATGTCGTTAATATTCGCGTGCCGCGGTATGCGTCCCGCGCTTCGACAGCATGACAGGCCGTGGTGACCGAGGCTGTTGACAACTTCGCCACAGTGGCAGCGATGAGGAGAACAGCAAGGAGCGCCAAGGCGTAGGGCAACAGCTAGGCGGAAAGTAGTATCGTCGAACAAGGTGCCAATATTCGACGACGGCAGTGCGTAAAGCCAAAGACCTGACTCCCAATTTCCCACAGCCAGTAGGCGCGCACGCTCCGCAGTAGTAGCAGATGTTAATATTAGGTTTTCCTGGACTACTTTGCAGAGTGGCTCATCCCACCGTCTCTGGGAAGCCGGGTTGTCGGGCGGATTTATATTCGGGCAAGTGATTTTCCAAGCATCTATAGCCTCGATGAAGCACGGCACATTGAAATTAATCAGTGAGGATGATAGGATATTCCTGATTAATTTCTCAGTGCTGTGAACCGAGGATATAAAAGCTGGTAAACTAATACTAGAAATTTTGCGGACGCCGAGGCCTCCCATACGAATGGGAAGGGTAGCTTGAGTCCAAGCTCGGTCATCCATGGCTACGTTTAAAATTGATGTAAGGGTACGCCTGATAATTTGGTCCATTTTTTCCAGAAGATCGGGGTGTTTCCATAAATGAGAAGCGCGGAGAAAATATGCTAATTTAGGGCCGAAACAGCAGTACCGAATTATGGTGATGGCCGAATGCATGTTAATTTCCAACAATCTTTCCGAAATATCATTAAAATTTTGAATTTTTTCCTCAACAAAATTGGGAAAGGAATCCTCGAAAATAGGAGACCCAAGGAGACGAAGAGAGCTTCTTTCTATAATTTTAATATCAGGGGCTATTGAGTTAAATTTGGAAAGAGTCAGTTGTCTGTCAGTACTGTCAGAAAAGAATAACTCACATTTAGAGAAGTTGAGTTCAAGTCCTATTGAGTGAAGTTCATTTTTTAAGAGATGTAAATCATTCAAAACTGTGTCAGCATCGCCTCCCAGGGTACCATCATCGAGATACCAAACGTTAAATTTGGAATTTAATTGACGAATAATAGGGTGAATCGCTAAGCTGAATATCACTGGCCCGAGGGGATCGCCTTGTTGACAGCCAACAGCGGATTCCAATAGGTTGTCCCGATATAATAATTTGGAAGGTTGTCTGTAACACTCAAACACTTAAACGAAAACAGCCTTTTGGGCACACTTCCAGTCGACAGCGATGCGGATGAGTTTTATGACGCCATTTTTTAGTTACGAGTAAGTTTAAGTGTATATATAGTTTTAATTAGTAGCCTTTAGTGTATATATTAATTAGTAAATGTTTTTATTTATTTAATAACAAAATATTTATGTTAATTGATAGTAAAAGACTTAAACGAAAAAATACTCAATGTCACAAGACAAACTGTCAAATGTCAATCATTAACTGTCAATGTCAAATGGCCCCTGCTGTGTGATTTAGATTTGTCGCACAATTTTAATTATTACTTGAGAAAAATGAAATAATTCTAAGAAAACAGTTCCTGTATATTTAGAGTTAAATAAAAATATCAAAATGAACCGTCTCGTGTGGATGAACCGGTGTTACGTCAATAGATTTAGGAGTAATTTGGTTATAAACCCACCGATACTTGCTCATAAAAGACCGATACCACCGGGTTTATTTATTAGTCGCGGATCCCATGACCAAAAACATAAGATAAAATCCACACTTAATTATATGATAGCGGTCGGTGTGATGACCGTAGGTTTAAGTTATGCTGCTGTTCCACTTTACAGGATATTTTGTCAGGTAAGCCAAAGATAACCTGTGTTAGATAATCATTTTATCGTTTAATTCAAAATTATGTGATAAAAATATAAATTAATCATAATTATAGTGGACATGGGTTCCTTCTTTAGGATGCACACTTTCTATGTACTATTTGAAAATTCTATTATAATAATCAATTGAAACAGGCAAGATTTTTAAACCATGCCAGTTTTGAGACAGTTATGATGGTAATTCACCTGTAACTTTAAAAGTACAGTGCCCAATTACTGGAATGGAACCCACAGCACCAATAAACAACAAAGCAATTTTTTTTTTATATTTGATATAATTAGTGCTTGACTGCAATCCCACCTGATCCCACCGGTAAGCAGTGATTTGTACTAATTGTCATGATGTGCTAATTTATAAAGTCTCTTTGAACAAAAATCTTACTTCAGGCTTACAGTTATGGAGGAACAACGGGTTTAGCTGAGGCTGATGAAGGTATAAGTAATATGAAACCAATCAAGAATAGACCGCTGAAGATCAGGTTCAATGCTGACACAGCCTCCTCAATGCAGTGGAACTTTAAACCTCAACAGCTGGATATTACAGTAAGTTTACTTTAGATTAAAAATCTTATTTCTAATCATCCAATGACTTCTCCTGCAGAAGCAGCGGGGGAACGTAGTGGAAGGGTGTGTCAGACTTTTACTGATTAAAGCACTCTCCTATGTTCCTTCTTTGCCTTGTGTTCTAGGGCACTGCGAAGTTTACCTTTCAGAAGCGAAGCCAAGGCCCCAGTAGGATTTGACCCTGCTGGCCCCCTACGCTGCCTTATATGGACGGCTGGACGGCAAGTCGGCTATGTATATGCTCGTCGTCCGCAAGGCCACGCCTACGGTGGCTGGAAATCGGGGTCGGGATCCAGTGGGTTGTGGTGTGAGAAAGTTCGTACCCTCATGCGTGCGGCCGCCTCCTTTGCTAGCATTACTGCTTCGCTAAAGGAGGCGATAACCTTTTATTCCTCCCGCTCCAGACTATGGCCTGTACCAGGGCCCGGTGGAAGAGGTCCCGAACTTACCGTGTCTGGTGAGGACTTGCGTAATGCGTAGGTGAGGACGCCGTGACGTCTTTCCGCTCTGCAAAGAGGTGACTTACCATCATGATTATGGCGTGTCCAGAACTGAGTTGCAGCACCAGAACTCTGTCCGCCATGCAAACACGCCATATACGCCGTGCCACGTCATGCACGCCGGCTAAAACTCGACTGACAACGCGACAAGTCGTGGCGGCGGAGTTTGTCCCGGCGTTGCATCTCCATGCGCAGATCGCTACCGTGACGTTTCGTCATCGTGACGAATAACTACTGTGGATTTACTGTGAAAGACTGCACAGTTGACATCTGCTGAACATATCTAGCGTCTGAGAATAAATCCACCGCATCATCTCTGGTTGTTCTCATCTACCTAATGGAGCGTACTTTCACAGGTAGAATTTTTTTAGCCAGGATTATTCATCAGCAACTTACTCTGAAATAGTCTCTTGCGGAATCGGAAGTGCCGTTCCTACACTGCCCGACCCAGTTCACGATAATTGCCGTATCACATAGTAAGTACTGAGATCCATCCATCATTACTGACAGGATTTTTTCGATAATCCTGATATAGTGATGGTCGTATATAGGAGGGGGGTGAGTGGGCCGTACTCATATCGAAATTAACTATAAATCGAAATTAAAATCTTATAAAATTTACAAAAAAAAAGAAAGCCTGAAACGGACGAAGTCGCAGA
The DNA here is from genome assembly GCA_958295575.1 of Leucania comma. Classification (NCBI taxonomy): domain Eukaryota; kingdom Metazoa; phylum Arthropoda; class Insecta; order Lepidoptera; family Noctuidae; genus Leucania; species Leucania comma. Next base: position 23,099,141 of record OY282478.1, on the reverse strand, counting down.
CACCAACTAGTGTGAAATAAGGTATTTTGAATTGAAACCCATTTGTAATTATGGAACAATTCTATTTCAGGTAGTACCTGGTGAAACAGCTCTAGCATTTTACACAGCCCTCAACCCCACAGACAAGCCGGTGACGGGCATTAGTACGTACAATGTGATCCCGTTCGAGGCCGGCCAGTACTTCAACAAGATACAGTGCTTCTGCTTTGAGGAGCAGCAGCTCAACCCACATGAGAAGGTAAAACTAATGGTATTTTTTCCTTTTTAGAGTTCCGTACGTCAAAAGGAAAAATAGGAAACCTTTATGGGATCACTTTGTTGTTCGTCTGTCTGTCAAGACCCTTTATCTCCGCAACGCGTGGAGGTATCGAGTTGAAATTAAAATCATATATTCAGGGGGCTTACTCTCGAGTTTAATTCCTATCGGTCGACATTGGAATTGTGACGTTAGGTACTCTTGAATTCGATGCTAGGGCAAAATTCGGTAACCTTTTTGGGAAACTAAGTAAAACAGGGATTGAGCATGGCATGTGGTCACGTAATTTTACACCAATTTGGCGCTAGCATCGAATTCAAAAGTACTTACCTAACGTCACAATTCCAATGTCGACCGATCGGAATTAAACTCGAGAGTAGCGCCCAGGTATGCGGTCCCTTGAAGTTGTGAAATAATTAAACATCTAAGTTAATGAAAAAAAAAGATACGGCCGTTTATGTCGCAAAAAAATATATTTCGACACGCAAGGGAATCAAAATTCATAGGGTACTTCCCTTTGACCCAGAACCCTAAAATTGTGCATGAAACAAGATTATATAGCACAAATATAGAAATAAATCTGAAAAACGTAGCAAAATAAACTTTTTTCGATTGTGAAAATTTTTCGAGACTCGATTACGGAATTGAACTATTTACATAAGTTAGTTTGTACGAAACCTTCAGTGTGCGAATACGACTCGGACTTGCCCAGTTTTTATTAATATCTTGAGACTACTACGAGTTCCTAACGCGATTCATTTCACGACCGAAACTGAACTGTTGAATGGATGGAGCTATACAGGGTGTAAACGTCCATCGCTCTTTTTCACTCGCACGCCTGACATTTCAACATGTCATGGAAAGTTAAAGGCCCCTTGAGGGTTTCTTTTTAGGTGGGAAATCATCCAATGTCTTCTCCTGCTCTAGGGCGAAGTCGGAGGATATGTCAGACTTTTACTGACTAAAACACACTCCTATGTTCCTTCTTTACCTCGTGTAAGTGTGTTTAAAGTGGTAATGGCATCTGATAGTGACAGTATTGTTTCTCTAACTCCAGGCACGTATAGGTCTCCTCTTCTTTACGCCATGCTTCCATTTCATATCTCTTTCAGTGCACATCGCCACTCATTTAAAACAATTTTTATTTTCGTTTTCAGGTGGATATGCCAGTTTTCTTCTACATCGATCCTGAATTCAATGATGACCCAAGGATGGAGTTTGTAGATGAGATAGTGTTATCATACACATTCTTTGAGGCCAAGGAAGGCATGAAGCTGCCTGTGCCTTCGTACGTTAAGTAAACAGATTTAGGATAGAACAAATTGTGAAATGAAATTGTTTACACTCACTTGAAGTAATTGGATCTCAGTCACACATGAGATTCATAATAGGACTTGTTGCTGCTTTATGGACTGATACCAGATGGAGATCACATGAATTTAGATTCAGGATGTTATCATAGTACAAAATACGTAAACCTACCTAAATAATGTGTTGAGAAGGTTCATTGAAGTACTAAAGATGAAATTCATGCCAGCAAGTGAGTGTACTTTGTACAGAAAAGCTACTGTTTTGTTAAGTTTTATTATTAAAATAGACGAAAGCCAACAAAGTGTTGGTCTTTATTTTCAGTTATTTTTTTTTTTAATTAAAAACTATCCGTGTCATAAAATAGTGTCTGACCAATGAGGCGTTGTCATAATAGAAAGCGATTATCGCGCGAATTCGATCTCGTCGCAGCACAAAGCGCCTTTCAGTTTTACTGAACAAATAAACGTGAATCACGTATTCGCGGTGATATTGTACATACAATGCGATACATAAGACGGTAAAAAAATAACTAAAACCACGAACAATGGGAGGGCAAGGATTACTTTTTGTTAAAATGGACGCCTAAGTCGAACGAAAAACGCCTAACACGAAGCTATTTTGTAGAATGCACGCAACTTCTGTAAAAATTAAAGCACATTTCACGACTCGTTTTACGGGCGCGCTGTGCGCAGTTGTCGCGGCTCGCGCTGCAGCCGCGGCCTGCCGCGCGGCCCGCTGGCTGCATCGCCCGGACGGTTCAACGTAACGCAACAGCTTGTTTCTGAAGTGTCCGTCTGGCATCTGGAGCTCAACTAATAATTAACCGCTCTTGTTGCAATAGTCGCCCGCCAAGTTTGCGAGCGATAATCGCAACCATGGCTGAGTGACAACACAAAACTCCGGTCTCGTGGGACACGAACTGCAGCGGCCAATCTGGAACTCTCTGAACAGACTGCGGGCTCTGGTCGGCCGCTGCAGAGATAATCTGGCCAAAAGGGGTTCCCTTGACCCAATACAGTGCCAGTGTGGAGCCCATAGAAGTATGTGGAGCCTCTTCACAGAATGCGTCACCTCCTTTCTTGCCTAGCCTGTACTACCACCTGCATCTTCCATGACTTGTACGAGGCCAACGACAGAGCTGCCCAGGTAGCTAAATATTGGTCGGGCAAAATCTGAGTCAGATCGACACGAAAAGAAGATGGGGGTTCTAAGTTGATGACCACCGAGCGTGTCTAGCGTGGAGTTCAACACTTCTTATCCCCAAATACCAGGTGCCTTTAAAGAATTCCCACATGATAAAAAAAAGTTATAACTTTTCTACAACTAGAAAAAAACTCATATTCACAATTTAAATAATTTTATTGCACTTATAATTTGTCAGAATGAAAGGCAGGCATGGCGCGGCGTGGCGGGCTAAGCCTTGATGGCGGCGGTGACGGGGTACCCGCGGCGCAGCCCCATGCACTGGTCGCGGTCGATGAACAGCGTGGTCGCCTTGTTGCGCAGCTCGGCCTCCAGCCCCGCGCGCACGCCCAGCAGCGTCTGGTGCGTGCCCTCCGCGGTCGCGATCCGAGACCGAAGGGACTCCATTGTCTCTTGGAGATCGCATACTTCTTTTACCAGTCTGTGAGGAAACAAATGTTTTGTGAAATCATTCACCTGTATTACTTATGTCTTTTCCTCTACTCAGCTTGCCTCCGGTGAGTTTCCTCGAGAGAGCTGAAGGTTTCAATTACTGAAATTATTTTAATGTTTTTTATTCTATACAAAAATCAATACATGCAGCAGCTTGTTTGACAATTTTACTACTACTGATCTATACCGCGCCTAATCACAGCACTTTTAAGGGGCCGACTCGTCCTTAATTGCAGATGCGCCTGAGTCATCTTCATGGGTCTGACTACTACTGATTTGTTTTGTACCTACCTTATCGCGACACTTCTTTAGGTACACGGACCGGTTGTTCCTAGACTGAAGGGGCGTGTGTACCACCTCTATTGTCAGCAGCTTGCGTGACTACTATTTACCTGTTCTGCGCCTCATCGCGGCACTTCTCGAGGTGCGGCCGATTGGTCCTCGCCTGCAGGCGTGTGTGGGCCACCTTCATGGGCTGCAGTTTGTCTTCGATAGCTTTGTTCAGCAGCTCCAAAGTCTTCTCGACGTCGAAGATCTCTTGTTGGATCTGAAATTAATAGCAATCGTTCGTTGATAGAAAATAGTACTTCAGTGTTAGCAGAATACACCTAACCACAAGTGTTCTCCGCGTCAATGCATGTTACCATCTCTGATCCTACTACATAACAATCTCAAATTATGCTAACATAATACGACTGTCTTTAATCAAAATAAATCATTTTATCGAACATCCGTAGCAAACTTTCCTCTCATTACCGGTACATATTTTAGAACATACCTTGTGCAGATGCATTTGTAGTTTGTTCTTGATCTCTATAGTTTCAGCGATGCGTCGTGTGAACGCGCTGTTGGAGTTGCTCCATTGGTCCCAGATCTCCGTTGCTGACACGTTTATCAGATTCTCCGTATCTAAACGACAATATACAGATGATTAAAAGGCATCAGAGATAGTTAAACGGATTTTCAACATCAGATGTGCCATTCCTAAAAACCGTATAATGAGGTGACAAACTCATCATTGTTTCAGTGTTTCAGTGCGAAAAAGTGATTTATTTTGTACACTACTTCCGCTGTATTTTACATCTGCCGTCGCGCGTGCGCTCCATCAACCGACATAATTATTTGTACCATGCTTAACAAATACAGTTTTCAGTGAACATTCCCTTATATTGGAAGAGAATAAGGTTTCTGGACTCTATTCTCGAAAGTTGTAGACGACTACGCTTACCTGGGACAAACAGCCCAGTTGGGTAGGTCTAACTTCGAGAAAGAGGTCAATCATCGAATTCTACTCGGCTGAGCAGCGTCTGGGAAGCTGCGTGGTATCTTCTCGTCCAACATATCACAGTTTCATAAGACGTGTCCGCAGGAAGCTGCTTGGTATCTTCTCGTCCAACATACCACAGTTTCATAAGACGTATTGCCAGTGATGACATATTATGGCTCCGAAACGTGGTCGCTCACAATGGGCCTCATCAGAAGGCTTAAAGTCACCCAAAGGGCTTTGCTCGAATTTTCCTTGCGTTCATTCATTCATTCATTCATTCATTTATTTATTCATAACAATAAACATTGTGTTGAATATTACATAATTTTATAATAATGTTAAAATTGAATTGGCACATGCTTGCAAAAAAGAAAATAATAGAAATAAAATTGAAATAATATAAAATATTGAGAAAGTGTTTAAAAATATGTCCATAAATAAATCTAATGTCAAAATTTCAGATATAATGTCAAAAGTAATGTCAAATGATTAACCAAAGTCAAAGTATTATCAATGTCAAAATTTAATACAGTTAAAAACGTCTCCAATATGTACTAATTTATGAGTATTTATTTTATATCATTTGACATGAAATCTGATACTGAGTATAAACATTTTTCCAACAAGAAGGTTTTTAATTTATGTTTAAATAAGTGAGGGCTATATATTAATAATTTTAAATCAGTTGGTAACCGATTAAACAACTCAACTGCTTGGTACCCGGAGCAATGCCTAGCTACGTTAAAATTGGGAGTCGTCTTGTGTTTAAACTCCTTCTGGTGCTTTCTCTTACCTTACGTTCCTCTTGAGATTCATATTGATGAATGTACTTGGCAAAGTGACTAAGGATAACTAATATATATAAACTTGGTACTGTTAAAATTTTTAGTTCTTTAAAATGCTCTCTGCATGAGTCTCTTTGTGAGATTCTTACTATAGTTCTAATGGCACGTTTCTGTAAGATAAAAGCTTTCTGCCAGTTATAACTGTAGCTGTTACCCCAAAGCATGATGCTGTACCTTAACTTAGATTCTACTAGCGCATAATATATAGCCTTTAGTTGCTCTAGATTTAAAATATCTCTAAGGCTCCTGAGTGCATAGCATGCTGATGAAACAGAAGAGTCAATAGCAGCTAGCTCCTGTTTCCAATTTAAATTCACATCTATGTGAACACCTAAGAATTTAACTTTGTCTACTAAGTCAATCTTGTCTCCTTTGAGCTGTACGTCTAAATTATCATTATTGCGAGTCGTAGTCTTAAATAAAATAATGTTGGTCTTACTTGTATTTAACAAAAGGTCATTAGCTGTAAACCAATCACAGAGATTTTTCAGGCTTTCATTTACAATTTTAGTCAATTCCTTTAAGTCATTTGCCCCAATAATTATATTAGTGTCATCTGCAAAGACAACAAGTTTTACGTCAGGTTGAATGTGATGCATAAAGTTTAGCAAGTCATTTGTAAATATGATAAATAGTATTGGCCCTAAAATTGAGCCTTGAGGTACACCACGTTGTATATTTGTAATCTTCGACGTGTATACAACTTCCTGATTATTTTCATCAATACTTTTTATTTCGACAAACATTCTTCTATTTTGTAAGTATGATCTTAAGAGAAGTAAGGACTTGCCTCTGATACCGTAAAATTCAAGTTTAGCTAGAAGTAACTCATAATCAATAGTGTCAAAAGCTGAGCTGAGGTCGACAAACAGCCCAGCCACTTTCATTCTGTCATTTAATTTATTAATTATGTCATTTACAAGAGTGTTTATTGCATCTGAGCATCCAACACCTTTCTGGTAGCCAAATTGTCTCAAATTGATGATTTTATTAACATTTAAATGAGTCATCAGTCTATGTTTTATAATTTTTTCAAATATTTTTGACAACGTCGGCAAAAGGGATATGGGCCGGTAATTTTTTGGGTCAGTCTTGATGCCCTTTTTGAATATAGGAATGACTTTAGCCAATTTGAATTGGTCGGGAAAGATCGACTCTTTGATACATTTATTAAAAAATTCAGAAAGAGGGAAAGCCAAAGATTTTAAATTCTCTTTCAGAATCGTGATTGGTAAGTCATCAAAACCGCAAGACATTTTATTTGCCATCTTACTAATAATCTTTGCGATTTCAGACGGTGTTGTCGGAAAAAGAGTTAAATCATTTTCTACTCTTTTTGTAGTCTCCGATAGGAAGGCCATTGCCCTTTTTTTTTCAATGTTACCCAATGAAGATTTGAACACAAAACTGTCAACGAATTGATTAGCGACCTGCTGGGGATCAGTTATCACTTTATTGTTCATTTTTAGGATTAAAGTTTTGTATAGCCTATTCGTAGTATTCTTAGTACTTTCATTTACCAGTTTCCATGTCTGTTTTGTAATATTTTTAGCACCATTTAATTTATTTATTATAGCCTCTTTTTTGGCTTGCTGAATTACTTTCCTGTAAATCCGTATATAATTGTTTTTATATTTTATAAGGCTGGCATTTTTTAGCGTACCCGAGCATAGTACTCTTTTCATCTTACTAGAGACTTTAAGCCCCTTAGTAATCCACTTAATTGTCGTGTTTTTAAATGGCTTTATTCGAATTGTCTTCTTTCGGTAACACTCCTGGAATGCCTTACTAAGACAATTTATAAAACCATTTATTCCTAAATTAGCCCAATTTTTATTAGTGATATAATTCTTGAAGGCAAGATTATTTTTATCATTAAAAATTCTTTTTTTAATTGTAATTGCCCTTTCAGAGTAATTAGATTTCTTGTCGATTTTGTCAAGAACTATGTCGCAAAATAGTCCAGCGTGACCATCTGCCAAGCCATTGTGATCAACCAAACACTGTTTTATGTCATCGTCAGCAATATTTGTAATTATGTTGTCTAAACACGAATGTGCGTTATTCCTAATAAATGTAGGAGTATTTATAAGATACCGAAAATTATAACAAGTCAAAATACTAGAAAATTCAGCAGATTTCTTACTCTAAACAAGCACGTCAATATTAAAATCACCAAATATGATACACTTCTTGTTAATAAAATGTTCGAACAGTTTTTCTAGACTGGATATAAAATTTTCAAAATTTTTATCGTAAGGACTTCTGTAGCAACAACAGATATATAACCCTGTTTCAATATCTTTAACCCCACATATTTCAAAACTATCCGATTTATACAATTTTCTAACAAAGTCAATATTTTCACAATCTTTATTTATATGTGCTAAAATAAGAGTACCTCCCCTTTTTTTGTTCGTCCTTGTGTTGTATGAAGCTAAATTGTAATTAGAAATATTAAATACTTCAGCAGACAGTGGATTTAAGAAATGTTCTGATAGGCACAGGTAGTCTATATGAAAACCCGTGGTTTCCATGTACAATTCTAGCTCAGTTTTTTTATTACTTATTCCACATACATTTTGATGGAACATTTTTAAACTGCTGTTTTTTTGTGTCAGGCTATTATTACAGACTGCATTTGGCACTACATTAGGCACGAAAAAAATCACTGTCGTTAGTTGCTGTGTTACAATTAGATAAATTAAGTTTTGATAAAAGTGGTTTTGCGTACATTTTATTAAAGTAATACGGAATAGTGCCTCGTTTAAATTGATATTTTACAATGTCTTCATTAGCTTGCGTCAAAATAAAATTATTATAATTACTGATATTTTTATGTGTTGACTGATTAAACAGGTCCAAATAGTTTTTCAAGTTCTCAAAGACATTAATCATTGCTGTAGAGTTAACTTTACCGGTATACTTAGAAAACATTTCATGTGAATATTTTAGTTGTTTGTTACTGTCAAAAGTGTACGCATATTTGAAAACTTGATTACTTTGGTATAAAAGTCGATTGAAAGCTTCTATTCTGGTATTAAACAAGCTAGTATTCCATCTTAATTTAAAAGTAGGACAGCATAGAATGATATTCGTATGCAGTATTTTTTCAAGTTTATGTTTTATGTAATTAACTAATTTTGCATAATTCTTAGATGCTAAAAAGTCCTTTTCACCAAGAAAAATTATGCAATAGTCATCAAGAGTGTAATTTACCAATTTTTTATCCAAAGTAGCAAAAAGCTCCATAATACCTGCGTTTGGCATACAATAGTGGCAGATTTTTTTATTTGGAAAGGTGTTTTCGGCAATCCGTAATATACTAATAACATTGTTATCACTTAATATACATAATTTATTCTTCGGCGGAGTATTTTTAAATGTTATATTACGTCGTGTCGTCGCAGCCGTTACGTTCAAGGTGGAGTTGTCTGAGGTCAATCGGAAAGGTATATTATCATCAGTAATTACGTTAGGTTCTAAAATTGTGTCTTCCAACGGCATTTTATTAATTCCAGTACAATATCTTCTTAAAGAGCCTAGTCCAGTGTTTAATGTCTGGTCCAGCCCTAGCCTTATTTCGTCTTGAGTCTGGTTAGATGGTGATATCCTCTTGTCGTCGTCAAATAATTTGTAATCTTCTCTATTTTGTGTAGTAGTGATTGTTTGCTTGTGATTTGTCAAAGGCGTTATTTTGCTGTTATGGTTTGTTTTCCGTTTCCGCCCTGAGCGAGGAGTCAAAATATTTAAGTCAGTACTATTTATGTCCTTATAGGCGTCTATTATTTTAATATATTTTTGTATGTCTGTTTTTAGTCTGAAGTTTTCAGAATTTAAATTTTCAATTTCTTGATGAGCACTTTGTAGATCATTGTATAGCTGTTTATTTTTTTCCTGTAAATCTATTACTGTTTGGCTGGTATTTAGAGATGTATTAGGTAAACTCATCATAGTCGCATCAAAAAGAGCTGAACTATCAGCAGTCATGTCACATAGGGAACTCGATCTGAATAGTTTACGGTTGCGATAAGTTATATTCTCGTCCGTATTCATTTCGCCAAAAAAGATAAGTTTTTCTACCAAATAATAATATATTTTTTAGTATGGTAACATCAACTAGTATTATAATGCACTCTGGCGACTAGCGTGATTGAATCAGAAATGAAGATATCCGCAATATAACAAAGGTTACCGACATAGCCCAAAGAATCGCTAAACTTAAATGGCAGTGGACAAGGAAACTCACAGAAAAGATGGTCGATGGGGATGAAGTTTCTGGAGTAGCGACCACGTACCGGAAGATTTAGCGTTAGAAGGCCTCCCACAAGGTGGACCGATGACCTGTTGAGGGCCTCAAGAATCCGATGGATGCGAGACACGCAGGATCGGTCGTTATGACGACCCTTGGGGGTAGCTTATGTTTCATCCATCAGCCGAGAATATGACTTTCGCTGAAATGATGATGAAGGATTCTACCGGCTTGCCTATGGCGCTGCACTTATCTCTATACACATTACCTGAAAGCATCTGTATGGCCTTGGCGCGCTCGGACTGCGAGCGCTGCAGGGTGGCGGCGGAGGCGGCGGCCCAGCGTGCCGTGTCGCACACCGTAGGGTCGTATCGCTCGATACCAGCGTAGAATTGCAGACCCTGAATTACAAGGCTGTAAGTTATCACCATTTTTGGCTCCAAATGCCCCCCAAGTGGAAAAGTATATCTCCAAGTACAAGGGGCTTCCATGATGCAATGCGAAATTCTGAGTATCAGACTAAGTGCTCTAAATATGCAGCTAAGTGTTCTTTGCGCTACCACTGACGCGGGACGATACCGTGGTGAAGTTCAAGACAGTAAAATTTAGATTACTATCGTGCCAACAACACGAAAAAGATACCATCGGCTGACTTTCAAACTACGGGACCACTGCGCGATACACAAAGAGCCTTCAACAATCAGCCGATGTAAGTTCTAATTGAATCCCAGATTCTAACCAAAGATGAAGGAGAAAGTTAAGCTGATTCTAAATGTTTATAAAGAAATTGTTGAGCTGATTGCACCATTTAAATGTTCACCCAATGAATATGTTGATTTGATTGTGTGTGTCTAAATTCCGTGCCTGGCCAAGTATTCGGCCACGGCAAACCCGTCCGTTGACGCTGTCATAAGATCCCTACGTATAAAGGCACATGATGCAAGCTGGAAGATGGGACATGGTCTGCGGAGAGACACCACACAAACACTGAAGATCGGAGCCGTCCGAGAACCCCCTTCTGTGGAGATTTCCTTTTCTGCGCCCAGCTAAGTTGTTAAGTCTGTTTACAACTTGCAACTCGCATCCAGGCCAGAGGCTCTCCAACGGCGTGTTGAAAGCATCAGGAGGGTTGGTTACCAGCCCGAAATACAATACAATACAAGCGTCTCCTGCTAAAGGTCACATCTCTCCGAAGTGGTGTTACCATGAGAAGGACGACGCCCGGGTGTCGCCACTGTGCGGACCGCCCGGTGGACACGGTGGAGCACACAGTCGAGGTGTGCCCCGCTTGGGAAGAGCAGCGCCGTGTCCTCGTGGGGGCGATCGGCGGCGATCTCTCGCGCCGGGGCTTGGTTCAAGCCATGCTCCGGAGCGAGGAGGAGTGGCAGGCGGTCGCCTCCTTCTGCGAAGCAGTAATGCTAGTAAAGGAGGAGGCCGACCGCCTTAGGCAAAGGCGGACACGCCGCCGCCGCCGCCGGGTTTCCGATCCCAATTTCCGGCCACCGTAGGCGCGGGCTCGCGGACGGTGGGCAATGGGTAGCTCGCTGTCCGTCCGTCCGGTAACAGACCGGTCCGAGCTCAGGTCGTCTACGGCGCGCACCGTTCCCGCGCGCCTCAAGGAGTTGTCAGCATACTGTAGGGGTCCAGCAGGGCCGAAGCCTACTGGGGCCAAAGGTTATGTGAGACTGTCACCAAAGGCCCCAGGATAAAGGCAAGGAATGGAAAGGTAGGTTTTTTAGTCAGTAAAAGTCTGACACTGTTTCCCGCCCCACCCAAGGGCGGGATTCGTCATTGGATGATTTTTACCTACCACTAAAAAAAAAAAAAAAAAAAAAAAAAAAAAACCATGAGAAGGAATTACTACTAGAGGTACTTGCAACAAAAGCATTGGAGGGCGAGGGTCGTGTTTTGTCCTTTCTAGCTAGATATATCCCTGCGAATTTTTGAAACTTTATACTTTAGAGTAGCTGGAATCTAAAATGTAGTTTCTATCGGATAGGTACAATAGCTGATCCGATTAGAATTTAAAAAGTGCTATGATCAGTCAATTAAAAGCCTAATTTACCATTTGAAATTTCATTGGCCATTCATTAAGCAGAAGGAACATTATCTATCTATCTACACATCGTGAAAAAGTTGTAGATCTGCTGGCATATGTGTTGAGCTGATGGCACGTTTACCTTGGAACATCTGTTGAGCTGCTGATAGCTCTAGTTTACCTTCGAGAAGTTACACATCTGAGGCCAGACTATGACATGTCAATGATACCGTTGTGAAAGAGAGAAGCTAGTAGATGATTAGCAATATACCTTTTCAAAGCAACTTTATTGATATAAACCTTAGAATAGTTGTTGAGCTGATGGCACATGGAGTCGATACCGAGCGCGTACTCTTTGTTGCGCATGTCCGTCTCCAGTTCGTGTTGCGTCGCGCGACAGTTCTTAGACTGCGCTCGCACCTGCACAACAAATTGTGTTAAACAATAAATTGAATAAGGCATCTTTATCCAATAAATTACTTACTGTTTTTTGTTTCAAAATAGATTAAGCCTCATTGCAGCCTAGACCTCGCTAATGTATTAGAATCTGCTGGACCCTTCCAATTGGCGTACCTGAAAGCTGTGGCCTGGGATGCCTCATTCGAGTAGCCTATTCACACCTTTGATTCACACTTTCATGGCCCGCGAAGCAGACTGTTTCATGGTTAGCAGTACGGAGACCGTTTATGTTTAAAAAAAAATCTACATTTGTTTATTTTAACAGCAAGTTTTTATTGAAACCAGAGGTAGTAGTCAAAGATTCTGTGATACCTTTTCAAGCATATTTCGGAACTTGTCCTGGCATTCCCGCAAGATGGCAACCTCCTTGAGCAGCGACTGTTCCACTGCGTCGTGCACCTGCTCCAAACCTACCGTTAGAAAAAGCAATTACTTTCGAGGGTCATAATAACGTAAGACCACAAGAGTGTGGGCCGTTTATTTCAGCCTGGAGCCGATTACTGCGTAATATCTGGCTGATGAACAACAACTTAAATCAGAGTTAATTATGACGAATTGCGTTCAAAACTATAATATATACTTACAGCGAATTAATGCTGCTGCTGTAAATGGTAAGAATGTAGGTACCTAATAGTCTAGAAGGACCAAAACAACAGAACCAAAGAGCGTGAAGACATGAAACACCTGTATTTTGGGGTTTTTAAAGACGGCAGCTTGTTGATGATACAAAAAAAAATCACGTAAACTGAACAAACTTGAAAGTTTCCTGCCCCTGTTTTACATACCCTGCCTCTTCTCCCTATGGTACAGGCACTCCTGCACGATGTGAAGCGGCCCCTCAATGCCGGCGATGGCTCGCTCCAGCTGCCTGCGAGTATCATTCAGCTTCTCACACGTCGCCACTAGACGTTCCATCTCTATTGAGACCTGACACAACAGCTTTATGTAATGGACTGCTAAAATGACTGCCGAAAATTTTCCCTAATATTAGTAGAATATAATTTTGTGTGAAATCTATAGTCTCCAAAAAATTTCGAGTGTAAATACACAGTTAAATTTTGCTCGTTTTAATCCCGTGGAGGATCGATTCGTTACATGAAACACTATCGATTTATAAAGATAAAATTAAGAAATAAAGTACTTTTTCTCTAAAATTCGAATTAAATACGCATGTACGAAATTAATTTCTTTAAGTAAACGAGTCAATGACCTTGTAGGGAGTTGTTGGTCGTTGCATACTAGCTACCTACACCTACAGTTCATTGGCCTCGATCAGTTGACGTTTACTTAAAAAAATCAATTTCGTACATGCGTAAATTAATTCGAGTTTTAAAAAAAAGTACTTTATTTTTCATTTTTATCTTTACAAGTCGCGATAGGGTTTCATGTACCGAATCGACCCTCCGCGAAATTAAAACGACCAAAATTTAACGGTGTTTAGGACTATCTGTTTAAGTTATGTTTAAGTTACTCAATACTCAATACTTTATTGCATTCCATAGTACATATAGGTGGTATAAATATTGTCAAAATCAATATGCACCCTGTCGGGCACAGCAAAGTTAGGAGAGAGGATGAAGACTATAACAATTCATGTAATCAATTAATTATTATTATAGGTAATTACATGTGTAAAAGGTTATTAGATGTATATGTATAATATTATGTGGTGAATTATGTTACATATTTTAATTTATTTTTGTCATCGTTATTTAAGAAACAAGCAAGAAACTTCGTAAAGAGAGCTTGAGAGCTTTCGTTAAGAAGGAGGAAGGAAGCAAGCAAGGTGGAAAGATTTTTCAGGACAAACTTTCAATTCATTGGGGTAGCAGAGTTTCCGCTAGTGTCAGGAATGGCTGTTGTTCTATGATTAAATCGTGTGTTAACACGCGACTTACCTCATTCCTCCAAAAGGTAGTGTCGGTGATTCGTTCACCGATTCTCCTGCCGGAGTCTCTCTGCCCCTGTGTGCCGATCTCATCGGTTTCCCTGTAACACTCCAACATCAGTCAGACTATAATTCCATACAACGAGGTCTTTTCAGTAACCAACTATTTATTTATGAAATCCATTATAAAAAGTGTTTTTCCGAAAGCTTTTCGCATTTTTCTTTTTTTTTTTCTCTATGCGCGGTGTGGTCTTACCTCAACATCCTCATGATATCATTCCGAACGCGTTCAGAGAAGTTCCTCTTAGCATCCGACTCGTTATAATTCTTGATACTATTCTGGTTCCATTCGTATTGGGTGTACCGCGTGTATAGGGCTGCGCGGGCTGCGTGCTCCGGGCTCCGGTCGAACCCGGTCACCAGGTTGGGGAAGCGAAGGGGTTCCGCGGCCATTCCGGCTGGAGTATAGCATGGGTCTACCATTGTGTTGGTAATAGGCTGCGACGGCCTGGTAGAGAATATAAAAAACAAAACTTTCATATTCAAATTCGTTTTACTGTGCTGATATGATGAAAACAGAAAAAAAAGATTGCTGAGTATTAACGGTATATAGAATAACATGAACGGAGGGAGGCGGTTCATGTAAGTGATTGTAAATTGCTAAAAACTCTAAATCGGTGTGTCTTACATCGGCGTAACCTCGATCTCCTCGTAGCCCATAATAGGCCTCCATGGGTGCTTCTTAGGCGAGTGGAAGCAGTAGCCGACTTGTGGAGGCACACTGGGAGCCCCAGCGATTTCTTTTACTGGAGACCATTGTTGCAGTTGCTACAAAAGTATAAAATAATAATTATTAATTAGGTAAAATATTTTAATATTGTCATTTCAAGAGCTAGTCCTGTGGACATTACCGTGCACATAGACACTTCCTTAGCCATTTTGATTATTGTTTATAAAAACTTATAATAATTTAGAAGGGTTGTTAATCATTTACAATAAACAAAAAGTAAAATTCAAAATTGAAAATTTTCGTGTTACTAAATTGGACAACCTGACGGGAAAAATATTTCCCGATCCTACTTAATACGATGCATTCATGTTTAAAACCAAATTTAATTGCGAAATGATTTTCAAATTACACGACTTTTGTATCAGGTACCACTATTGATTGAGCATTATTATTTTATAAACTGAAATACTAATCTTCTCAACTAAGATTTGGCAGAACTACTACATCAACAAAATTGCATTATGAACGCAATCCATATTGTCCAACCAAACCACAAAAATTAGAGCTTATAGTTTTCATCAAAGAGAATATAAGCACTACGTTTGTTTTCATGTAAGTGTCAGTCAAACAGTTGTCAAAATTATGATAGTGTTTTGACAAAACCTACTCTGATTTCTTTGATTCTCGACGTTCAAATCAATAATATAATTTGTTATTACAGTTTTTTTTTTATTTTTTTTTTATTATAATTCAAGAATAGATTGATGTGTCTTTAGATATAAGTAAACATGAGTGCCGTACCAGACAACGCTCCACAGCGTAAGTAAATAACCTATGTAAATGTTTCAAGAAATTTGGGACATTTTCGTAAAGCCCTACGTTTTACTGTTGTAGATTGTCCTGGGACTCAAAGTGACGATGCTGGGAAGGCCTCAGCGTGTGCTGGGTGTCCTAATCAGAACATTTGCGCGTCAGGTAAGTGTGTAAACAAACACTGATGTTGACTCAGTTATTTAGTCAGTCCAAGTTTTAAGAGCTATAATTTAGCTAGAGTTTTTATTGGCTGTTTACATCGCAACCAGATACTATTATTCGGAGTTGTATTACTTTTAAATTGATCATAATGCTTGTATGGATTATCAATGTGTTATACCAAGATATATGTGTGCCACACATTGTGTGGTACAATACACAGACAGAAATGTAACATTATTGTATTACTTTACTTTCTATCTTAATTTGCCAGTGGTTTCAAAAACGACCCCAAATACCTTCTGGTGAGCCATTCACTGGTTGTACCCACTCTGGCGAGTAAGTGAGAAATAAGTTTTTTCAAAGAAAAACTATCAACTCGAATTCAAGTTAACCTATGAATTCAAGGAATGACATTACATTATTTGTCATTTAACCTAAGTTATGTTTTTACACAACCAGTTTCTTATAAGAATCACAATGTTACCTCTAAAATCTCAATATCAACAACTTTGAAATCCTGATTGAAATCATTGTTTTACCAAGGTTTTCAGAGCATGGAGATGTTATGAATTTTAATCACCACTTGAAATAATTATCTTTGCATATTAAAGTCAGTAAATATTTTGTTTTTTTTTAAATATAATCAAAACAGAAGCAATAGGTTTAAAATGTAATTAATATTTAAATTATGAGTAATTACCTGCCCTGGCTATAGAATGGTAAAATTATATTTCTATTAGTGAAAATGAAGCACTGGTTTATAAAATAAAGACCTATCAAAATCTGATGCATGGTTCAAGATGGATGATGGATGGAGTGGATAAACAAAAAGACAGACATGTATTATTTAGCAGTAGGTAATTTATGTAAGATGAGCATGTTGAGATGATTGTACGATGTGATGGGAATGGATAAAGTGAATATAATAAAGGACTTGAGAATTTGTTTGTCTTGGTTTGGTCAGGTGAAGAGGAGGGATGAAATGCATGTTACAGCATGTGGCAAATAATTTGACTATAGATTCTCGTGGTGGGGGTAGCTTGAGCATGACAAAATGTATGGAATTATAGGTGTGGGAACTTCCCCCATCACAAAATCGCGAGTCAAGTTATTTGCTGCCAAAAAAATTATGAGTGTACATGTAAATGGATGGAGAGAAAATGAAAGACAATTGAGTAAGTGATGCATGATGGGTGACCGGATAGAATAGACGAAAAAACACTACCACCCCAAATAACATGGGACAAGCACAGGAACTTGATTATGAGAGATGTGAGTGTGTGTGTATTGTTGGTAATATTTTATTATTTTCAGGTCATTGTTACAATTATTAGATTAAATAGAATTAATAGAAATAATAATAAAATTATCAGAATTCACTTAATAATAGAACAACATTTTTAACAGGCGCCGTCTCAGGACCAGACCCTGCTATCCAAATAATCAAGGAGCGGCTGTCAAATGTGAAGCACAAGATATTAATCCTATCAGGAAAGGGAGGAGTGGGCAAGAGTACAGTCACGTCTCTACTAGGGCATGCGCTGGCTTCTAGGAACCCTGATGCTAATGTAAGTTAGTTAAAATACCCATCTTCTATATAATATAAAAATGAATCCCTATTTCCCTTGGTCGCGCCATAATGCTGGACCAATTTTGCTAATTCTTTTTTTGTTGTTCTTATGAAAGAAAAAAATAAGGAAATTAGGGTAGGGTAAGTAGGTAGGTAGATAGGTAGGTAACGTAGGGTAGGGTAGAGCAGGAGCGAAGTCGCGGCCATAAGCTAGTGTGGTATAAAAAAAAGTAACTGCCGTACAACTATTTATAAGGCTCTACAAATTCAGTAATCTCATTAAGAGGAACATAAATAATAATCTCTACCTATTAGGCCAATTTTGGTCTTGAAATATTCTTGATACTCTAGGGAATGTTTAAACGGTGAGAAAATATGGAAAAATTCACGAAATAAAAAAAACAGACTGTTAGGCGGTACGAAGCTCGCCAGCTCAGCTAGTTTTATTCTAAAACACCCTGTTTATTTAGCAATGTCAAAGTATATTCTATAAATCTTGTACTTAGTATATTGGTTTATTGACCATAAATCTTTTTTTTTATGGTAGATAAAATCATCCAATGCCAGATCCCGCCCTTGGGCGGAGCGGGAAATAGTTTCAGACTCTTACTGACTAAAAATCTACCCTGTTTCTTCGTTGCCTATCATACTGAAGCTGGGCTAAGCCTTCTTTTCAGAAAACGGCCCTTGACACCAGTAGGCTTCGACCCTGCCTGCCTGCAGCGAGCAGGCTTCGACCCTGCCTGCCTGCAGCTAGCAGGCTTCGGTCCTGCCTGCCTGCCGCTAGCAGACTGTTCTTCGCCCTCGTATTAGAAAAAAAATATCTTAAGGGAACTTTACTCTCAGTATAAAAAGAATCCTATGTGCTATTCCATAAAAAATAATCCGAACATGGTAAAACTGATAGTGTGAACTGTGACTTAGGATATTGTCCATTCCTTTCTTACTAATATTTCAAAAAAAACCGGCCAAGTGCGAGTTGGACTCAAGCCCGAAGGGTTCCGTACCGTCCGTAGCAAGAAACGGCAAAAAAAAATCACGATTTTTACATGGGAGCCCCATTTAAATATTTGTTTTATTCTGTTTTTAGTATTTGTTGTTATAGCGGTAACAAAAATACATCATCTGTGAAAATTTCAGCTGTCTAGCCATGGACGTAATCCCCCGCCCACCCCTGGGTACGCCCATGTGTCTAGTTATCACGGTTTAGGAGATACAGTCTGGTGACAGATGGGCGGACGGACTCCGCTGTCCGTCCGCCCATCTGTCACCAGGCTTAGTAATATGGTCCCCTTTTACCCTTTGGGTATGGAACCCTTACTAAAAAGAAAGTGGGAAATATGTATATGGTAATCTCGACTTATTTAAAAAAATGGTTTTGCCAAATGCAAGGTATATTATTCGAGATTACTTAAACAGTTCAGTTGTTCAAAGGGGCCCACAGCTAGTTGTCTATTATTGTATTATTGATCGTTTACTTTAGACGATTGAACCAATTTATTTTCAATATATTGTCAATGTCATCATGTCAAGTAAACATTGTCAATCGCAATTGACCGTTTCGGGGATTCTTTGATAGGCGTCAATTAACCGATGTTTGTCTAGGGAAGCCATTGAACTTGAGGCAATGCACTTTGATGCACTTGCTAGTCTTCTGAGTTTAATTTATTTCACAGATAGCTTTTAAATAACACCAGTCCACAGCCATATTGCAACTGAGTGACCATTAGGGTTTTTATATATATTAATTAATGTAAAATGTATTTAAAAAGCACGACCTTATCATACTATTTTTGAAATTTAAAAAACCATAAAAATGCAAAATAATTATAACTTTGTTAACATTCACCAGCTGATTATTTTTTTTTGCGTTTTTGGTTTTTATGCACCTGAATTACATGCTAAATAATTGCCTAAAATAAACTAAATTAATTTAACTTAACTATTCTTGAATATCCTGCTCTGAGCTGCAAATTAAAAAAAAGTTTTCAAAACAGTTAAAATAGTTGCATAATTTTTAAAATATTTAAAACATTAAAAATAAGATAAACACGATCAATTAAAAATGTTAATTTAATACTATTCAGTGCCACGCAAGGGTATTTTTCTTACATTTTACGAGAAACTTTACTAATTTGCATCTGAAAATGTAGATGCGATGGAATTTTTCTACTTTCAAATTCGAACTAAGGACCTTAAAGGTTATATCTGTTGCGTTCTAAAAATAAAAATTTGTAGACTAGTGTAATTTATAACTTGTTTATAAGGGGCATATTTGACCTGCCGGATTACCCCTCTTATCCAGAGGGCTATATTTGTACCGCATTGTTTTTATAATAAATCAGAGGAGTAATTAAAAATGAAATTTGTTAAGATACTTTTGCCATTCAAATTATGGATAAGTAAGAATCGAATGAATTTGAATTATTTCTTCAATTTGTACACAAAATAATGCATTGGTATGTAATTATTATTCCCCATACCGATTAAAATTGATTTTTTATTAATGTATTAATTTGAAACGCGAAAACTTGTGCAAGTTTAATTACACGCCAATTAAAACTTCACGATGCGACAAAACGGTCCCGCTAAAGAGCAGAATAACAATGAATTATTATTTAAATAAACACCTACCCTATTATATCTTGAGCGACGCTCATACTCGTTTCCAAAATCCATTTTCGCGGCAAAATATTTGGTTTTAAATTCAGAACCGGGAACAGACAACGCGTGTATTGATTCCAAAGGCGCGGTGGCAAAGAATTCGCAACGTACAGCCAGACGGTGGCACTGCCTGGTACAACCTTCGTGCTTCGTATATAGGTCAGGTTTTATGGGGTAATTTATTATAGTCGATGCATAAGTAGTTGTATGCATTGTTGTTTTGTTTACACGCCTCCAGCAAAAACGTAGAACCAAACTATTTTTGTACGAGTCATCATCATCATTGTTTCAGTCGAAAGACGTTTACTGCTGGACATAGGCCTCCTCCAAGTGCCGCCATAATGACCTTTCCTTTGTGTCTCGCATACATTTATATACGAATAGAATAACATAATTATCGTATTGACAATGAAGCAAAAACAATAAGTAATTAAGGATTGTTATAGGTAGCATTCCGTTGATTTCGCATAGCCTTGTGGGTAAAAGGTGTGAGTATGTATGTATAACATTAACACAAGTTATTAATCTAAAGACATATTTCTGTTTCAAAGATCAAAACGCTTTTCTTGGATAACAAAGTTCTGAAGTAACAAACATTTTAAATAAAAACAAATCCTCCTTTTTTGAACTCTGTTAAAAAATTTATAAGTGACTCGCTCTGCTGGCTGCGTTGCGCTATTGCGTGTCACACGGGTTCGATTCTCGTACGGCACAAATATTTTTGTTCGTTTTTATTTGTTTGGGGTCAGAGTGACTTATGTAGGTATGTGAGTTTATATAATGGTCTGGATGCGTTGGCGAATATATTTTTCAAAGGTTTAAAAGGTACAAAGCATTTTATTTAAAAGAAATCATTTACAGTTTTAAAAGGTCAAGAAGTCGCACATTCCAAAGCGTAGATCTCTATGAAGAAGAATAAGAAAATTCAGAAATTCCATGGATATTCTTCAATCATGTTATGTATTACAAATATCTCAGTTACATGTTTCTTTTCGCTGCTATTATGTAAGAACAATATAAATAAATTTAAATAAAAATCAAATTCTAAATATAAATATTAAAATGAACTACTCGCAGCTAAGAGATGACCAGTCTCAGCTCACGGACATGACGCGTATATCAGCATTACTCAGCTCAAGCATTTTGAAGGGAACCAAATGATCCAACAGACGTGCCACCATCAGTGCGACATTTGAGTGAGCATGACAAACTCTCAACTGCCATGCGCATTTTTGTCTAACAAGTCCAATAGTAACCTTAAACCATAAATTGCTCCATGGTACTCAAACAGTAGAATAGAATAAAAAATATTGTACACTAAAAAGGAGTATCAATTTCACAGAAGCTTATATAATATATCTATGGGTACAATGTCGGTCTTATCGCTGACAGCTATATCTACCAGACAACCTTAGGATGGACTATAGGATCTTAAACTAAAAAAATACCAAACATAGAACCTCCTCTTTTTCGAAGTCGGTTAAAATGGGGGTAGTCTGTGGTGTACTGCTAGCAAAACAAAACAAAATAAATAAACATGATACATAGATAAAAAATATACAAAAGATAATACATAAGCTTAAATATACACTGTTAAATTTTAGTCGTTTTAATGAAATTAATTTCCTACATGCCTAAATTAACTCGAGTTTTAGAAAAAAGTACTTTATTTTTAAATCTTATCTTTACAAATCGATAGCGTTTCATGTACTAATGAAGACAAAAGTGCATGGAGAGCCTTAGGTCGATTTTTGACTGTGGGGTTTTGCATTACGTTTCATGAGACGACTAGATGGCGCTGTTTAAATGAAAATAACACTGCAAAGCTTAAAAACCTTATTATTCAGAGTCACATAATAAGGTTTTTAATACCTAAAATAAGTACTCGTTGTTACTAAGAAATAAATAAATTGTTTTATTTTCTTATTTCCGAGTACTTAATACAGCGCCATCTAAACCAAACCAAATAAGCCAATTGGTATATTAGTTAATTCGACTACAGATGGCGTAGATCATAATTAATAAAGAATCCCTACATTCATAAAGTAGCTCTCATTTTCGCATTCTTAAGTAGTTAGATCGGTAGTTCAGGTGGATAAGCATGTCAGAATAACAAAGTTCGTTCCAGTTCTCAGACGACTTTTTTAAATATAATTTATATTATATTTTTAAACGTTTTTTTTTTTATTTTTTGCTATAAATAATATAAAAATATGAGGTATAAGATGTATAAATGAATAAAGGCATAATATACAAGTATACAAGTATACGAGTACTTATACTACTATAAATAACATTATATTTGTATAATGTTATATATATATACTTTCATAATTGGTGGTAAGTATTAGGTAAAAGAAACATTCATGTATGAAGATCTAGATTTTTCTTACAGATTAAGATTTACTAAGTTTAATTCTCGTAAAGGATAAGAAATAAAACTATTTTAGTGATATTATAGTTTAAGACATTTTATTCTCAAGGAAGAATACAATTTATTTCTTTCTTATATAGTGTATAACCTAATCTAATAGCTTTTACACCCAATTGTCGATTATTTAATTCACTTCTTATGAGATATGCAAGTAAAATTTATAACTGAATAACTACATTACAAAATGGAAGACATCAACAAAGTAAAACTGTTTAATAGACATCTACACCAATCTACACTATCTACACTAATATTATAAAGAGGAAAGATTTGTATTTTTGTGTGTATGTTTGTAATGAATAACCTCAAAAACTACTGTGCCGATTTCATAAATTCTTTCACCATTAGAAAGCTACATTCACCTTGAGTAACATAGGCTATATTTATTGCCAGAAAAGATTAGGGAACCATGATAAAGACTGTTTCAATTCATGTAGATTACTTTTTGAATTGTTGAAATCGGCTATTCCATTCAATAGATATTACGAATTTAAAAAGTCATAGATACAGAAAAGGCGCCGCCGCGCCGTGTCGTGGCTAGCCAGGCATTGCAGCGGTGCGGGAGAGGGGTGGGCTCATCTATGAAATAGGTAGACTCTTTAAAGTAAATACACACTGTTAAAACAACAAAAAAAGTAAAATTTAAAAAAAAATGTAGATATATAAACTTAGGAAATTTAATTAGGTAGGATCAGATAAAAATTTAAAATGTTGTAAAACTGAAAATAAAAAAGTACTAAGTAATATGTTTCACTTAAGATTAAATAAGTTACTTAAATAAAAAAACGATTTACGGATCGTAATTAAACATAGATAATGTGATACTACGTTTAAAAAAATATAGAAATGAAACAACAAAAAAATATAAATGAAAAGTAAAAATATTAAAAAAAAAATCATGTCCACCCGTGCGAAGCCGGGTCGGGCCGCTAGTTATAAGTATTCTAAATCAAAACTGTGTTTTGCTATTCTTCTATTGCAACCTTAGTTCAGTAAATATTTTACCTACTCATAAATTATAAAATATTACTTTTTGCATAATTATGGTTAGTGGTATGTATTGACTATAATGATTGATTTGTGCATTATGTTATGACTAAGGTTCATAGCTTAAGTATTCGTTCCAGAACGAGGAAGCTTGTAGCTAAACCTCAAAATATTATTTAAGAAATTGTTATAAAGTATATGTTGTTGTGATAAAGTAGTGAATAAATTTATCCCACTACACCAAGTTTGAACACTGTAATTTATCAAATAAATTATAGCTACCCCGGTCTTTGTTATTACTCAATCCAATAGCCAACACCTTATATTCTTCTTTTAATAACTCGTGTATCCGCCATTTTGATCGATTACAGCTTGCAAGCGCGAACCCATGGAGTTTATTAATTTTTCACATAAATTTTGACCCCGTATAGAATCCCATACCTGCATGCAGTGAGTACTCAGTGCTTCCTTAGTCCTTTCGTTCCTATTGTCCCACTTTTGAACCATAACGCCCCATAAATTTTCACGGTCGCCTCCTGCGAAGCAGTAATGCTAGCAAAGGAGGAGGCCGACTGCATCAGGCAGAGGCAACGGGGCGCTCGCCCCAGCCGCCGCCGGGATTCCGATCCCGATTTCCGGCCACCGTAGGCGCGGGCTTGCGGACGGCGTGCAAAGGGTAGCATGCTGACCGATCGTCCGGTAACCGACCGGACCGAGCCCAAGTCGTCGACGGCGCGTTCTGTTCCCGCGTGCCTCAAGGAGCTGTCAGCAAACCGTAGAGACCCAGCCTGCTAACTGCAGGCAGGCAGGGTCTGCTGGGGAGCCTGCTGGGGTCAAGGGCCGTTTTCTGAGAGGAAGGCTCAGCCCCGGCACTATAGGCAATGAAGGAACGGGGTAGGTTTTTATTCAGTAAGAGTCTGACACTACTTCTCGCTCCGCCCAAGGGTGGGATTTGTCATTGGATGATTTTACCTACAATAAAAAAAAATGGGGTTTAATTAAATCTGGCATCCTCGCAGGCCAAGGAATAATCCGTATGTCCGATTGCTGGCTAAACCACTCTTGCACAATTATGGAACGGTGTATAGGACAATTGTCCTGCACGAACGTTATCACTGGCACGTCTTCTACAGGAAAAACATTCCGCACGGCGGGCAACAAGACGTCATTCAGCTCATTTATGTAATTCACAATGTTTGCACGACTGCGTGTGACAGTAAGTTCTCCTGGCCCTGCAGCACCCATCTCCACATGTTCACTATTATACGACCAGATTCACAGTTAGGCACAACGTGATCACTATCATAACGCGTATTATTCCTACGCCACAACATAACTCGCCCGTGCTGGCTAGACTTGAAAGTCTTTTCATCACTGAAGATGACGTTGCTCCAGTCGAAATTCTATATTTCAAAGCGAACTTCAATCGTGCTCTTTTATTAACTTCGGTTAGCAATGACTTAATAGCATGTCGACGATAATGCAGACCTTCACTATGAAGAGCACGACACACCGTCCGCAAAGATGTATTTTTTTTTTTTTTTTTTTTTTTTTTTTTTTATTATTGATAGGTTCGCGCTTGACCGCTATCTCACCTGATGGAAAGTGACGATACGGTCGACGATGGATCGCGCTTACCTAGAAGAAACCTATTCACTCTTGACTTAAAGATTCCCGGGTTGTAGCCATCAGGAAACACAGACTCCGGCAGGGAATTCCACTCCTTAGCTGTACGCATAATAAAAGTGTTCCCAAAACGCTTTGTGCGTATAGGTGGGATGTCCACCATGTACCGGTGGCGCAACGCCGTACGTCTGGTAGTCCGATGATGGAACGGGCTAGGCGGAATTAGGCTATGCAATTCCGACGCACACTCCCCGAAATGTAACCGGTAGAAAACCGACAGGCTAGCAACTCGGCGTCGATGCTCAAGACTTTGAAGCCTCGACTCGACGAGTGCATCATTGCCAATGATCCTCTTGGCTCGCCTCTCAATAGTCTCAAGCGCATCAAGCTGGTATCGGGCAGATCCGTCCCAAAGATGAGAGCAGTACTCCATACACGATCGCACTTGCGCTTGATAAAGTTTAAGCAGCTGATCCGGCGTGAAGTACCGTCTGACCTTTGCGAGGATTCCAAGCTTTTTTGCAGCCAGTTGAGCCTTTGCTTCGATGTATGGCCCAAAGTTGAGAGTAGATGTCAACGTTACACCAAGAAGATCAAGATGGTCGGATATCGGCACGGTTACACCCCGGAAAGTTGGAGCAGGGCTGAATTGACTCCTTTTAGCGGAAAATAGACACGCCTGGGTTTTAGCAGCGTTGAACCTGACCAAATTGGCATCGCCCCATTCCGAGACAGCCTCCAAGGACAAGCTCAACCGCTCAACCATAGCCTCTCGAAGAGACCGGATCTGGGACCCACTAGCTCGTGCATTGGATATGTAACTCTCAGCAACAGTGCTATCGTCTGCATACCCAAAAGTACCGGGTTTAAGCAGATCGTTTATATGCAGCAAGAACAAAGTTGCCGAGAGCACTGACCCCTGAGGGACCCCGGCATTAATGGTCATTTGACCAGACGAGCAACCATCGATGACCACTCGGATGGACCGGTCCCTCAGGAAGTCTGCGATCCAAGCACACAATCCAGCAGGTATACCGAAAGAAGGAAGCTTACTAATCAGGCTTTCGTGCCAGACCCTATCGAAAGCCTTCGAGATGTCGAGGGAGACGGCAAGCGCTTCCCCGTGCCTCTCGATGGCCTCACTCCAGGTGTGGATGGCATACGCTAGAAGATCACCAGTTGACCGATTTCGGCGAAATCCGTATTGTCGGTCACTTAGGATATCATTGGCTTCTAGGTATGCCAGGAGCTTACTGTTGAGTACACGTTCCATTGTCTTGCAGAGAATGGACGTTACTGAGATTGGCCTATAGTTAGCTGGGTCAGCACGACTACCCTTTTTGGGCACGGGCTGTACATTAGCTTTCTTCCATGCAGTCGGCACTTTTCCGGTCTCAAATGAGAGCCTAAATAGGCGTGTCAGGATTGGAGTCAGTTCAGGCGCACACGTTTTCAACACAACCGCCGGTATCCCGTCAGGACCACTAGCCTTGTTCACGTCAAGATTACGTAGCACCCTACGGACTTCCTTCTGATGGATGCGAATATCGGACATACTCGTCTCGCAACTATCAGGATAAGCAGGGGGCCGCGCGTCACCAGGATCTAGACGCGAAGATTCCGCGAAGAGAGAGGCAAACAAATTCGCTTTCTCCTCAGCAGTGTGGGCCAGTGACCCGTCGGGTTTCAGCAGTGGTGGTAGTGAGGGACGGCAGAAGTTCGATTCAACCGACTTAGCCAGGCACCAAAACGCTTTACTACCAGCAGGGTATGAAGCGAGTTTGTTCCCAATGCGGCTAATGTGGTCGAACCGAGACCTCCGCATCACCTTCTTGCAAGACTTGGCAGCCCTGTTGAAGGCTCTCTTCTTCTGACTCACGTCACTCGCCTTGTGCATACGAGCGTCGGCCCAAGCCTGGTATGCCGCGTGTTTAAGCGCGTTAGCGCGATCACAATCCGCACCAAACCAAGGGCGAGCCAGGCTAGACATTGTGACGTCGGAGAATGGAATGTAGTACTCCATCCCCCGCCGCAGCACATCTGCCACAGCATCTGCGCACGACGATGGATCATCCGAAGAAAAGCAAGTAGACTGCCAAGGATAACATGCGAAAAAAGATCGCATGCCATCCCAATCTGCTGACCTATATCGCCAAACCCGCCTGGTGCCTCTAGGGCAGGGATCGGGCGGAGAATAGACTGATACAGATTTCACCAGACAGTGGTCGGAACTCCCTAACGGTGATGATATCGACACTGAGTAGCGGTCTGGATCTGTTGTCAGCAGAAGGTCCAAGCAATTGGCCGTGTGCGAATCAACATCTGGTACCCTCGTAGCACCCTGGACCAGCTGAGTGAGATTTAACGTTAGCGCAAGCTTTCGCATCTCACGACCAGCATGGTCTGTGCACTGGTATGGGAAGAGCCACTCCTGGTGGTGGGCATTAAAATCCCCCAGTAACACCAATTGTGCGGAGGGGTACCTCTGCTGAGCCGCATCCGCCGCCTCACTGAGGTACTGTGTGAGCCTGGTCGTCTCCTGATCTCCGCTGTGCGAACGGTAGACACAAGCATAGATAATTTTATCCATGCCTGTGTCCACCAGCGCCCAAAGCGTTGAGAACCTGGAATCCTCAAGGTTGCGGAGACGCCGATAGCAGATGTCGTCCCGGGCGAACAAACACACACCAGCGTGTGGTTTAAAATTGTGCTCCAGGATAAACCCTGGGTAAGACAGGTACGAAACATCTGACGGACTTTTAATTTGCGTCTCCGAAAGAAAAAAGAGGGATGGTTTCTCAGTCTCCAGGTGATGATGGACTGCTGCGAGATTGGAGTGCAGACCTCGAATATTGCTGAGGTGCACTTTAAGTGAGAGGGAGTGCAGCCGCTGTTTACCGTTCCTCTTTTTGAACCTTGGCATATTGAGAGTGAAGGTAAGAGGAGAAGGAAGTGAGATGGAATCCCATGCTGCTAACCTTCAGCCTCGCACTGGCAGGACAGCATCATTGGGGTACTAGTCTGGAGACTGCGGGGACGCCCGAGCCCCCCCGGAAATGACCATCGGGCCCTCTCATCTGGTCGCCAACCAGCACGATGGTGCATTCCGGGATTTTTCGTCAGTTGGCGGGGCAGCCTTTCATGTGTGGCTAGCACATTACTTGGGCCCCCTACTAACTGCGGTCGGCCAGCGGTGCACCGTGCCTCGGATCCCGCTACCCTCCGCGACTAGTCTCCCGATACGTCAATACCAACGCGAGGCAGGCTGGTCTGCATGCAATGGAACCGCCACTTCGACCCAACTCCTCTGAATTGGCTACACTGGGCATCGTACCGGAACACGGTTAGGCCGCTTGGCGGTACGCCTTTGTCCAGTGGGTGGTCACAAGCCAACGGTCGAAACCTACCACCAGTTAGTGTCACCTGATTAGCACCACCCGGGGACCACGTGTAGGGCCTAGCTGTGGGTATCCTCCTACGGACGAGGGTGACTCAGTCCCCAAACAACTCAGCGTAATATCTTGTTGGTGTAAAGCCATTTTCCTCATATCCTTGCACCATAAGTTGACGCTGGTCTGAGTCAATATCTTCTGCCAGATCTACTACGGTGTTCACACGAACCCTCTTCTAGAAACCGCTTTATCCATAAGTGTCAGTATTTACCTGTAAGGGAAATATATTATTTATATTTTCGTTTTTATTACTTACGTTTAAGCCAGTTTCTCTCGAAATTTCAGAATAATTTAAGCCTTGATTATGCAATGCAAATTATTTGGGCCCTCGTAGAGATATCAATATTTGAACGCGAACTCATGATAAAAATAAATATTAAAAACTTGTTAAACGCAATCGTAACTGAACTCACTCTAAAGGTAGTAAAGAACGTTATGATTGAACAAAAAGATTTTCAATCATAACGTTCTTTACTACTAGTCAATATTAAACTACCCTCAATTCTTTTGAGATTTATGATACGGGGTAAAGTCTCTAAACAACTGCAATATAATAAAGAGTAGGATAATTTCAACTCATTGCGTAATGACGCAATGTTCCAGTGGCTAATGGTATCGGTAAATTTTATGCTACCGAGTTCGAATCCTAGTTATTACGTGCTTTGCTTTATAAGGTTTGTAATGTCGTAGGAGAATTTGTGTTCAAATTAAGTAATATTGTAACTAGCAAAATACAAGATAATATTCTTTAACGAGAGATGTATATTTTCCAATCCAACTACTATACTAGCGCCATCTATGTCATCCAAGACATATTATTAAGACGATGAAACCCTGTACCAACGATTTTGGTTTGGAATTCTCCATGCACTTTAGTCTTCATCAGTACCGAATCAACCCTCCGCGGGATTAAAACGACCAAAATTTATCCTGATGACTGTCGCCAAATATATTTTTATTGTCTTTTTTTTTATATATTTTTTTTTAATTTCTTTCTTTCTTATATATAATGTAATTTCAAAACTAATCAATTTGTACGCCCTAGTGCAGTGATGGCGGACCTATGGCATTCGATAAAAACCCTGGTACCGATACATCTCTAATGTTTACTATAAATTTTAGGTTGGTATTCTGGACGCTGACATCTGCGGGCCCAGTCAACCGCGAGTGCTGGGGGTGCGAGGCGAACAGGTTCACAACTCAGGATCAGGATGGTCGCCTGTTGTAAGTTTTTTGTAGATACAACATTACTTTATTCACTGTTATTTCTAACAGTGGCCTTAATGAATCAAAAACTATAAGAACGTTCACGCTCTGAATCCAATCCCAAATAGAAATGTATTGAGCTCCTACGACGAACTCTTAATGCTATCCATTTTACAACTTGAACTGAATTGCTCAAGGGATGGAGCTATACAATAGGCTGTATAGCTCTATCCCTCTTTCTCGCTCGCACGAGTGTCGTGGTAAGGCTCCTGAACATCTAGTGCGCATCCTGTTGGTCTAGTGGTTAGTGGACCTGACTGCTATGCCGGAGGTCGTGGGTTCGATTCCCACCCAGGACAAATGTTAGTGTGATGAGCACGATCATTTGTTCTGTGTCTGGGTGTAATTAATCTATATTATGTATGTATTTAGAAATATATAAGTTTGTTTATCAGTTGCCTAGTACCCATAACACAAGCTCTGCTTAGCTTGGGACTAGGCGGCGTTGTGTGATAGTTGTGAAAAAAAAATACAAGTTGTATTACGACTTCTTCGGATTAACATTTCTTGTATTCAAAACCCATATTCATATTCATATTGGGCGGTGGGGGCCACAGAACAGAAGAAAGTAGTTAGAAATCGCATAGCACTTCATTTGTATCGGGACCAACGTACCCAAACTCACACAATGACGGGTATATGATATTTCATAACACTAAGAAATATTTAACGTGATTGAGCATTTTAATATTAATTAAAAGAAGGCAGTTTATCAATCGTTCCGTTTTAGAAAATAATCCGTATGTTAATGAATGCAGAGTTGTTTGTTATCTACCCTTTAACATATTACCTCGCATGAATAACTTTATGAACAATTTCCTCTACTCGCCGCTAAATGTCTCTATTATGTAAGCAATTAATTTGGAGCTTTATTGCTCTACAATAAGATTGATACTTCCTATAAAAAGTCATTGCTAAACGTCATTTTCTAGAGATGGACCATTGGTGTTGCCTTATTTTATCGATATTGTGTTTTATCTTCAAGTAAAATAAAGTCAACAGCCGATAGACAGAGTCGATAAATTATCAACACGAAATACTTATATTTATATACGTATATTTTTAATTATATTTATCAAGGGGCTTGTAGCTACATTAACCATGCAATTACTTATAATTGAAATTAAGGATTTCTTTTGATGATGAAATAAAACACAACAACACAACACCACACACACACACACACACAAAACAACACACACCAACACAAACACACACATAAACACAACACTTCACACACACACAACGAAAAACACAAACACTAACACAACACACAAACATAAATACTTCTACATATCAATGTTTTCGTTAATTTAAACTAAATGAAGCCAGTGATTCTTGGCTGACAACAAATTCGCTTTTAAAGTCCAAACAGATTTGAATACACCTGTAACATCTTGACCTTCTTCGAGACTACTAGGGTTCGGTGTAACCAGATTATGCTCTAAGAGTACAATACAGAACTCAAGTTTTGGCACTGTTGTGTCGGTATGGTTTTTATTTCCGTTTTACGAGTAATTAAACTAATTAATTAATTAATTTTAAAGTGATTTGAACAAATTATGCTAGTTTTTTAGGAAACTAATTTTGCCTTCCAGTTACATCGATTCATTTTTCTTTGTTATCTGAATCGTTAGGAAATATGAAGTTACAAGATAACACAAAACTACATTTTGAACCATCGAAAGTTTAACCCTGTTTAAGTTTTATTTTTGAGTTATTTAGCTAAAAAAATATATATATAAAAATTGTGTACATTTATAATTTTGTCGACGTACTTGGTTATTTTTTCCGATACATCAATGAACATTATAATTTTACAATATCGTTAACTCACTATGGTAATCCCTAATTGAGCAGCCGACAGTGACATTTGTTGAATGTTCTAGAGTATTTTTTTTTGAAAGTAGACCTTATGGACTACAAAATAAAGTAAACTTCGATTTTTTTTTTTTTATTAATATCTTGTTTTTCAAAAATAATCAAAATAAAATAAACCCGCACTAACCGATGATAGGATATATCACCATTTGATAAATTATTGGTTCTGCTATCGTGTTTGTACTCTAAAACAACACAGTAGGGCATAATTATATTTTTTTTATCTAGTTACTATCACCGTGGCGACCGTAACAAGACTGACGTGCGTGGCGCATGCGCGTAGCAGCTTATGCGGTACATCGCAAATCTCGGGGTACGCGCGCCCCGCCTACTTACAACTTCTAACTACATTGTTCTGTTCTGTGGTAGGGGCAATAGGCGCATGTGTACAATCGCTGAATTCTTCGCAACGCATGCCCTTTCTAGTTTTGCTGAGCGATATTTAATTACCGTGAGACCTATACCACAAAAACGACCAAAGAGTATGAAAAATTAATTCGTTCATTACTCCAGTTTATTATATACCACATCCATGTGACAATTGTTTCCAGTATGACAAGGAAATCTTTTCGGTTTTCGATTTCTAAGCGATGTCGTGGTTCATTTCACCAATACACTAACGTATACCTATGGTGATGGTAAAAAAAATCTCTTGAAACTTTATTGATATAATATAGTGTTTTTGTTGAATGCCAAGACAATCTTTAAATATTGTAGGTTTTTGCATGCTCCGCTCATTCTAACGAATAGGTATTTTTCATGCAAAAGTAATTCAATAGGGTCAGCTCAACTGATACAGTTGCATTGATGATTTTAATGACTCAGTAAAGCCATATTTGTTACGATCGCAAATCATATTTTAATGAACTTAAAACCTACAAATGCAAAAAACTTCAGAAAATTTGAATTCGACGTGCTACCCGGATCATTCATTCCTTAAATGAACATTCCAGTTTGTCCACAGTATGTGACAGACAATCTGTCGTTGATGTCGATCGGCTTCCTGCTGGGCAGTCCTGACGACGCAGTCATATGGAGAGGACCTAAGAAAAATGGTGAGCATCCACAAACTATACAAAACGGGTTCTGTCCTTAACGTAGGCGAGGCAACGCGATTGCGGTTGCGAAGCAATCCGATGTGATTTAAACGAATCCGTGTCCTACGTACGCATGAAGCCACCGCTTCGTTAGCATAAAACAAGTTACCACATCCCAAAACGCGAAAATATTTATTTACGCCCGAAAAATATCAAACTAACTATAGCGATCGCTTCGCTTCTCTCAATGCTACTCCGCACTCACGTGAGGTTGATCACGTAGGCCTCCGCAACAGAATATTAATCGTTGTTTCATTCGCATCGCTGTCGCGTTGCATCGCCTACATACCGCGTAAGTACATTTTATGCCAAATCGTCTCACATTGGTTGCTGGCTTAACACTTCGATCCACAACTACCCAACTTGTTCATACAAAAGTAGACTCTAAACATCGGAATTAAGGCCTATAGTGGCGTGGATGTGAGAGGACACCGGTGTCCTCTGAGCTAGGACAGATTAAAATGAAATTAATATTGTTTATGTTTTGTTTCAAGGAATGATCAAGCAGTTCCTCAGTGAAGTGGACTGGGGAGACCTGGATTATCTGCTAATAGACACGCCACCAGGTACTTTTATAGACAATTAAACTCAAATCTAATAAACTAAATGTTATAGCTCTGAAGGAGTGCCGCAAAAAGCTCAGACATGGTATACTGAATCCAGTTATGCTCCGTTATGTTATACTGAATCCAGTTATGCTCCGTTATGTTATTGGGGTTATCAATTTGTGCATAACTTCTTGTTTATGGACCGATTATGATAATTCTTTTGTGTACTCAAAACAAAAGAATTAATAAGTTATAACTTCGTGATAATCCCATTATACTTATTGCATTATGAAAGTAGAAAATACATAGCCTATATCACCCTGTGGTGGTAAAATAAGAATGTTATTTCTCTGGTATTTTTTTTTTAAATCGGTCCATTGATTATTGAGTTTATTCATTACATTATTTAATCTATCATTAATATAATAAAGAGAAAAAGATTTGTATTTTAATTATTTTCTCTTTATAATATTAGTAATAGATTTTAATCGATATGTGTAAATTGGGTATTTTGACAATTGTATAAGTAAGTGACCATAAAACTCCATTTTAGCTGTGGGGTACCACCATACAAATAAAAACGCGCATCTGCCACGCTACAACCGCGCTGCGGCCGCCCGTTTTTTATTTACATGAAATAACAACGCAGCGCAGCGGCAGAAAACATCCTCCATTACGGCTGTGAACATAAAGTGGAGTTTCGGAGAAATGACTTCTCGCTGCCTCACATCTCGTTGCAAGAGGATCGGTTTCGAGGTCTGGTCCTGAAGTCGGACTGACATGGAGGCATTTTGGTACAAACACTTCAGCACCTCGGTGTACCGGTAGTCAATCTGGCACCGTTGGAGAGACTGCAGTACAGCCCAGGTTTCGATAGAATCAAAGGCTTTCTCGTAATCCACAAACGCTAAGCAGAGAGGCTGATTAAACTTCTCAGTCTTCTGTATAACCTGCCGCAGCGTATGTATGTGGTCCACGGTACTAAAGCCTTTTCGGAATCCGGCTTGTTCGTAAATTCAAGGTTCTAGAATGGAGAGGGCTAGGCATGGCGAATACATCACTCATCTTCGGTTTGCCGACGACATAGTAGACATGGCTGAGACTACGGAGGAGCTCAGTACAATGCTCGGTGACCTCAGTAGAGCTTCCGAAAGAGTGGGACTTAAAATGAACATGGACAAAACCAAAATCATGGTTAACATCCATGTAGCGCCTACTCCTATCAAGATCGGAGACTCTACACTCGAAGTTGTGGACGATTATGTTTACCTGGGACAGATGGTCGAGTTGGGTGGGTAGGTCTAACTTTGAGAAAGAGGTGAATCGTCGAATCCGACTCGGCTGGGCGGCGTTTGGGAAGCTGCGCGGTGTCTTCTCGTCCAACATACCAAAGTGTCTCAAGACGAAAGTCGACCATATGACCAGTGCGTGTTACCAGTGATGACATATGACTCTGAATCGTGGTCGCTTACAACGACCCTTAAAGTCACCCAAAGGGCAATGGAAAAGGCTATGCTCGGAGTTTCCTTGTGTGATCGAATCAGGAATGAAGATATCCGCAAGAGAACCAGGGTTGCCGACATAGCACATAGAATCGCCAAACTTAAGTGCCAATGGGCTGGACACATTGCACGCAGAACAGATGGCCGTTGCGGCCGAAAGGTTCTGGAGTGGCGGCCGCGGACCGGAAGACGCAGTGTTGGAAGGCCTTCCACAAGGTGGACCGATGACCTGGTCAGGGTCGCTGGAGTCCGACGGATGCGAGACGCACAGGACCGGCCATTGTGCCGACGCTTGGGGGAGGCCTATGTCCAACAGTGGACGTCTTTTGGCTGAAATGATGATGATGATGATGCGGCGTCAGTGTTGCAGCCGCGCTGTCATCGCGCGGCACTTTGCGGCTAATGTGATGGCACCCTAAGGGCCGAAACTGCGTAAAACGTACGCCCGAGCCGTCCCATGAAAAAGTGCGTCCCTTTTTTGCTACGTTATAAATATTAAGTTCTCCATAGACACGACTACATGCACACCGTTAAAGTTAAACCAGCAACACTGCGCAGGTAATATACATATAATCCGGTTTCAGCGATGGGGAGCGTCGCACACGACACGCGCTTTGTCATGCGAAGGGTGGCCGAAGCGGCCGTAGAATTAAATAAAATAGCTTTTTTTTAAAAGTCATTTGTATTTTTTTGTAAAAAACTTCTTAACTGTTCGTAATGTCTGACCGCATTAGGATAACACACATTTCCTAGTAAGGAGATCACTAAAGACAACTTCATACATTGAATAAGGGCCATTTTTAAATGAACCCTGAATATAATTATTGACGCTCCCCTACCCAGGCACATCAGACGAGCACCTGTCAGCAGTGCAGTACCTGACGTCGGCGGGGCTGAGCGGCGCGCTGGTGGTGACGACGCCGCAGGAGGTGGCGCTGCTGGACGTGCGAAAGGAGCTGCAATTCTGCTCCAAGCTCGGCGTACCCGTCATCGGCGTACTCGAGAATATGTCGCTTTTCATCTGTCCTAACTGCAAGGTAACTTCGTCTGCATTTTTTTTATAACATATAGGCTCGCGTTCGACCTCTATATCACCTCGTAAGCGATGATGTGGCCGACGATGGAGCAGGCTTACCTAGAAATAATGTATTCACTCTATTCATATGGATTTTTCGAAACAGAAACTTTATATCTGTGCTTATCTGATGATAATTTCTTTTTAAAAAATAGTAATATAATAGAAATTATAATTATAAATCTTCTTACATATAAAAATGAATAGCTGTTCGTTAGTCTCGCTAAAACTCGAGAACGGCTGGGCCGATTTGGTTCATTTTGGTTTTGAAATATTCGTAATAGTCTAGGGAAGGTTCAAAAAGGTGAGAAAAAAAGTATTAATTAAATATTCGGCTGTACGAAGTTTGCCTGGTCAGCTAGCCATAAGATAAAAGAACATAATAACTTAAAAAACCTACATTCCTATTGCCTACGAAATTACCAATATCCTTAATTACTTTTCCTATGTTTTAGACCCGCAGCGAGATATTCCCAGCCACAACGGGCGGGGCAGCTCAAATGTGCTCGGAGCTGGGCGTGGCTCTGCTGGGCAGCTTGCCGCTCGACCCCATACTAGCGCGCTGCTGCGACGACGGACGAGACTTCCTTCAGGAGCTGCCCACTTCACCCGCTGTCACGGCACTACGCAGCATTGTTGACAGTAAGTTGTTATTTATTAACAAATAGCTACTGCCAGCAGCCTCATCCGTGTGAAAGTCGACAATTATCACAAGGAAACATGCTCCTGGGCAGTCCCAGGAGCACACTTGGCTTTGACCAGACCATGAATGTGGTCTAATTGTGTGCCAAATTTCAGCCCATTATGTTCAGCCTTTAAGACGAGTAGAGGTAACTAGACAAATAGAGTTACATTCGCATTTATAAAAAAATATTTAGAAATAGGATTATAATATGCAAGATGAAATGCAAAAATATGCACAAAAAAGGCGAAATATAGACATAATCAATTAAGAATTTACGAGATATCAGTAGTATTATATTCATTATTAGTTCGAATAAAACTTGTTTAATATCAGTATCGAATATATTCTCTTTTTTTTTCAGAAATTGTTGCCACGTGCGAAAAACCCATCCAGTTGAGCCCAGGAAAAAACCAATGATGCCTTATAAATTAACTATTTATATTATGACCTAGTCAATTCTATGTTTTGTTAAGAGCACAGTGTTAAAAATGAGAACGGAATAAAATCCGACAGTACTTACTATTTTAAAAATCAATTTGCTGAAACTGTAACCATAATGAATTTATTTGTGAGAAATATAATTATGATAGTTACAATAAAATGCTTTTTTTTAAGAAAATAATATAACAATAGCTTCGATCAATAACAGTTATTATTACTCTTCTAACATATATTCTTGATATACGTATAAAATCAGGCCTCCTCTGTAAAAGTGGGAATAGGCCGTAATCCACCACGCGGGCCCAGTGCGTGTTAGTGGATGTCACATTTTTTTGAAATTTTTAGTTCTAGAACATGCAGGTTTCCTCACGATATTTTTTTTCACCGTTTTATGAGTAGTGATGATGAAATAAATTACACAAGTAATGCACCTGGCTGGGTTTGAACCCGCGACTTACTACTCGTACAACAAGCCGTTATTACAACTGGGCCACAACTGCGGGTTACCATAACCTGTTATAGTAAGAATGAAAATAAACTGCCTGGCGTTTTTGTACTATGCTGTAGCAGGTTTGCGACTGGCCTGCTCATTGACGTTTACAAAATCCGCTCAAAATTCGTTCACCTTTTTTTTGTATAGACTTTTATAAATATTATAATTTTTGAGTTGGCAACACTAAACGAGTTCTGTCAACTTCAAGTGTCAAATTGTCAATTTTGACAGCAGTAGCACAAATTGAAGATATTCCAAAACCGGCAATTTTATAAATTATTTAATCAAGAATTACTAATTTTAAACGACAGTGTACATTCCTCGTTTTTATTGAACGCCCAGAAACGGTTGTAATGTAGTTCCAGTCCGTGACAAGCTTTCAATACTGCGAATAGTTACATGGGCACGAGCGTAGTCTCCAGTCACCGAAAATGCCTCATACTCATGCCTCCTCAGCGAATGGTGATGAGGATAAGCCGTGTAGGGCGTGTTCAGACTTCAAAACTTGGGCGAAGACACAGAATAGAGTCACTTTCTCGACAGCGGGCAAAAACAAACAGGTGAGGTTATGTTTCGTAACTATAGAAGTTTCTAGTGAAGTTGATAGCCTTATTGCGGCCTGAAAATAGACTACACATATATTTCTTAGGTATAATATAAATTGTTTTTCGTTTTGTAATAATTAGTCCTAAATTTGTTAGTTTTACATTACTATCTAAAAATGATGCAACCTAGATGCAACAGCTGACTGTCATAACAAATGTTATTTAAATGGTCCAGTCAAAACTAGGTTCATGCCTCGGTACTCAGTTAAAGTGCATTATTTTTGTTTTAAATTTCGTTTAACCTTTTAAATCGGCTGCTATTTTTCTCCATACCTACATTTGGTACTCCATACATACATGTAGATTTTCGCATAATCATTGCCACTAATGGAAAACATTAAAAGAAGATGTTCATTAGATTTTGTGTTTTATATTTTCCTATAAAATTACTAACTACATTCACAAATTTTGAAAAACCAAAATAATAGTCTGCAAGAAAATAAGTGACATTCATGAAAATTTTCAATTAATCCTTTTTCTAATAAGAACCGAAAAGTCACTTAGGTTCGGGTACTGGAAAAGTTACGAGTTAGTTATGAATATGAAAAAATTTTGAATACACAAGAGACTCTTAACATCAGGTGTCTTTATGCTTGCTATGAGACAGTCAAGAGGCTTGTGGCTATACAATATGATGACTAAAGCTAATATTTCTCTCATTTTGAAATAGTTTTGCTGTTCTGAACCTTTTATGAAACAGCCATAAATAAAACTTTCATAAAACTGTTTTTGTCTAGCCACCACCACGGCGGAAGGACTGTCCCCTAGACAAGGATGAAATCGGCACAGCAACATGGTCGTTCCTCCATTCAATGGCATCCTATTTCCCTAAGACACCAAGTAAGCAGCAATCGGAAGATATGACAAGGTTTTTCAACATCTTCGCACAGTTCTACCCATGTGAACCTTGCGCTATTGACTTCCAAGAAGAGTATGTATTTACATAATAATTATTATTTTCTACTTATTTATTTAGATACAATTTCAAAACTCGAAACTCAATTCGTTTTGATCTTGAAAAACGAGGCCCATCCTATTTGTAAACAGTGTAGCTTTCTATGGATTACCTCTTACAACAAATAACTTTTAACACTTTTAAAACATTTATTGGTCTACATGAGGATGACAATACTTGGTACTGTATGTAGACCAATAAATTTATAATAAACCTGGTCTGCATGGTGTTGTAACATACAGATAAATTATTGCAGACCCATAAATCATAGTTTTACAAAATAATAATGACACAATTTATTTTCAGCCTAAAAAAACATCCCCCACGGACAGAGTCACGAGATGCTTTCGCAAAATGGCTGTGCGAACGTCACAACGTAGTGAATGTTAAACTTGGTAAACCAGTGTTTGACTGCTCCAAGGTTCATGAGCGGTGGAAAGATGGCTGGGCAGACGGCTCCTGTGATTAATAAGCATCTTCACAGACTAAATGTTGACCATAGACCAATACGCTTTTTGCTACCCGTAAGTCTGTTTGAGATGGGTTCCAACATGTGATATTAAAAAATAATATATTTATTTTATACTCTGTTAAAGTACATTTAACCCATAAATAAATTATTGTTTAAATGAGTGTTGACTCTTCACAGTATTTCATACAAACTGGCAAGTCCTTATTGTTGGTAGACATTTAGAGAGACGGTTAGAGAAATTTCAAATATTCTGTAAAAATGGAATTCACTTGCTGTTTCTCTCTAAGTGTACAAAGTTTAATTGAAATCTGTTCATTAATTGGTTGTTTGTATAAAATACTGTGAGAAGTAACCACTCTATTGATACTAACTTGTTACCATTTAGATTGATTATCTTTATGAAACCTTTAATATTATGGTGTAATTCACCATGATATTTCGATTTAAATGCCATATTGATATGAAGACATTTGTCTGTGAACACTAGTAAAGAGCTGCCTAGTATTAGAGAATTGTAAGTTAGCTCAGTGTTTTAGTCACTGTGTGATTGCCCCTAGCATTTTACTGTAGTATTTGACTTGTGATTTTCATTAGACTTAGCAGTTCAAATGAGGTTTGTACAATGTATATGTGTAAAAGAATACCTAATGTTGTTACTATTTGTTAATTTTAATATAATATGACACTCTATTGAGCATAAATGAGGCGTTTTATTTCAAAGATATCACTGCACTTTTGATTACATTTGTTACAAAAGCCAACGTAACTGCTATGAAACTCTGCAAAGGCCCCGCGGTACTTCACACCGGGACAGCTTACTCAGTAGAAAAGCCCGCTAAGAGGTTAATTGGTGATCCAGATTTGGTCAAGTCCAATGTGCAAAGCCTTGATCACAGGCGTGAGGTAGCCAGCCAATCGGCATTTTACAGGATGCTTTTTGGAGGGTGTGTGCAGGAATTACATGAATCTGCAGTCTCCTTTCTATCATGGGACAACCCAATGTACGGCAGGTATCCACCTTCATGTCGTTGAAAGCTCTACGGTCCGGGATTAGCGTTCCGCCTCGTTGTTTATACCGCGTACATCGAAGGACTGGAACAATTTGCCTGCTGCGGTCTTCCCGTCCGATTATAATTTAGGTGTCTTCAAGATTAGAGTGAATATGCTCTTAATTTTAGTGTGCCTCACGATCAACGATTGCATCACTGCTTACCATCAGGAGGGATCCAAGCACTTGTTTAAGTCAATAAAAAAAAACATAGACAGGAAAATAATTGATCTGCTGGTTACAATCAATAACCAGGTAAAAAGTAATCAATAATTCTTATCATGTGTTTGCAATGTAGGTCCCTACGTTTTAATCTAATCTAAACAAAATATTTGCGCACCCATCTTGATTAACTGACCCCGAAGAAGTCGCCAACTTAACGGTTATGATATACCTTCCATTATTTTGAATCCTTATTAATTTCAAAATATTTGTGGAGTTTCTTGCTCGTTCTTCTCCATAATTATCTGAGCTTTGCAAAGTGCAATATTTATTTATTATAATAGCTATGGCGTCATTCGATTT
Organism: Leucania comma; assembly: GCA_958295575.1. Lineage (NCBI taxonomy): Eukaryota > Metazoa > Arthropoda > Insecta > Lepidoptera > Noctuidae > Leucania > Leucania comma. Next base: position 23,058,159 of record OY282478.1, on the reverse strand, counting down.
TACTTTTTGTGACTTATCGACTTTGACGCTTCAAAAGCGACTAAATGAAATACTATGGGTTTGGCCGCACTCTGTGAACACAGGCTTGCCTTTTTCAATTATTCTAAGGCTCCCAATCTAGGTCACCTGTGGCCCCGCGCGGTACTTTGCCAAAAGAAGAATGGACTCTTAAAAAAACAAGCACATCAAATGATTAAAAATGTTTATTGTATAAAAGTTAGAAATAATCAGTTCACGTTTCTACAATAATTGTAACATTAAAAGATTCACCAACTTCGATACACGGACGTAAATTGTGATAACATCAAGCTTTAGACAAATAATGTCAACTTACCATGAATCACATAAATCACGTGACATTATGAGGGATTAGTGGAGGTCACACATCTGCCTGTAACACTGGGCTTAGTCTTTTTCTTAAAGCCTACTGTTCATGGATTCGTAGCTTCAGTTGACACACATCGACCATGCTTGATTTGTACGTAGAATGACGTCTAGTGACTTGGATCTAATGTAGCTCTACAAGTCTAGTTGCCGTATAAAGTGTATGGAGAGCGACGCACCTAGATCGGCGTACGTGCCTCACGTGTGCGCAATGTATTCTACCTTTATTGTTTTGTATGTAAGCTTCACGCAGGCGTATATCAAGCGTATAATGATAAATACGCGTCTATGAAGCTCCGTCCGTGTATAGTAGACCTAAGCCTTAGGCGGCAATAAACAAGCTTGTAGCTTGCACAAAAGTATGAATAGAACTTGCTTGCCACACACAAAAAATGACTATGCCAATTATCTTTTCTAAAACTTGATGTGTCATTTTTACGTGTTCGTTCGTACAGCTAGAGAATACAGCTTACAACAGTCGTCATCGTCATAGCTTACAACTAAGATGTCCATAACATCAGTTAATCGTGACATCACTTCACTGTTTCATAGCTTCATAGTGGTTGAAGGCTCGCTGCAACTAGACGTGGAGGGATGTCTGTCCTAGGACTGTTTGGGTTGCTCTCATAAGAATTCCATTTCCCTCTCGATGCCAACGAACTTGAGTTGCTCGGTGGGCCCGTATCTGGAAAAAGATTTAAACCATTTAAGGTATAGCACTATAGTTAGTCATGAACAGACGGAATTGGGTCGATCTTGAGGCAATAATTTGATTAAGTTCAATAAAGTGGATTGTCTGATTTTAGCAAATATCATTTCCTTGACTTAATAATGCAGACAATTAAAACAAAATAACTATAATTATTCTGATTTTATTTAGCTGGATTAAATTGACAGCAGTGAACGATGCCCAGCTGTCACAATGGTCCATCTAATTAAAAATGATGGTATAAAAATGTAGCGAGAAAATAGCCATGCCCAAGTCGGTAGTTATCACCTTGTAATTTTCTTTAATTAAAGTAAATATATATATATTCTGTGAATCATCATCAAATATTATTCAAGATTATGGTATTATCGTAATTTGATTGCATCATTGAAATGACTTAAAATACGCTTACAAATGATCAATAATCTATTTGTTATTTATAAAGTAAAGCTGACATAAGTATGTTATTTTACGCAATTATTACACAGATGTTAAAAACACTCAGTGCAGCAAAGTATTCAAATCGCTTCCATCGCGTGCATCGTATAATTTATTTTGTTTTAAAGTAAAGTTTTTAACACAATTTTTCTTAAACAAGTGCTTGTCGGCGATCCCACCTGATGGTAAGCCGTGATGCAATCGTTGATGGTGAAGCACACTAGTTTATTAAGACATTACACAACATTCATCACATTTTTATCATATATGAAAATTCAGACATATAGTTTTATTGCGTCAGCACACACAGAACCATCTCGTTACCACTTTATCTGTGAAGATCTGGCACTAGACGCGGATTCACTGTTATGGGCACGATGGGCATACAGCAAACTTAATAGGCTTGTGAGGTCTCATTTCAGTCATGCTGATGATGCTACATTTTTTAATTAATTTACTAGCTTTCGCTTCACGGCGTTGCCCACGTAGACCACTATACGACATTGCCACTGTACGACATCTTGGTCCGAGCGTCATGCATGTTGAAAATATTTCAACTGTAGGAATGTACTATATCGATCCTAGGCGAAGCCATACTGCGACTCGCAATTGGCCGATTTTCCGGTGGCTGCCAGATGCGACCACAAAACTTTTTTTACGACCTGGATCCGCGCTTCATTAGCATAATGCAGCAACACGTCTAATTAAGTTGATTTGAAAAACTCTATGAGATCTGCCCGAGTAAATTGTCGCATCGTTTATATAATATAATAATAATATATATTCCACAACTATCACACACAACAAAAGAAAAACAATACACATGTTATAGACTCTAGGCAGTTTAAGTTTTAATATACAAATTTGTGTTACATTATACCTGTAATCGAAGAATAGTTCCTCTCCAGGCTGGATGGCGCGCTTGGCGAAGATGCCGATGCGATGGTCTCCGTTCACCATCATGACCTTGGCGTAGCAGTTGGGGTTGATGGAATGGTTCGCGAAACGGATCTTGTTGCCTTTGCGCGTCGCGTCCACCACGAAATCTGCGGAAAGATTATTGATGTTGCAGCTTTACCGTTTTGACTCGTTTAAAAATGTTATAGATAAAGGGTCACTTTTTTTAGTGATATGTAAACTGCTACATATTTAGTACGGAAGGGAATTCGTCGTACCATCACACTCCCCCTTTATATTTTTTCAATGGAACCTGAGGAACCTCTGTTTGTAAAACTTTCATGGTTACTAAACCGATTATCGAGTAAACTACTGAATTGCTTTGGATGAAATTTGGCTCAGGGTAAATTTGAACCCCAAGGAAGGACATGGGCTACATCTTATCTGACTTGACTTCGCATCTGCTATAACTGATAATTCCCCGGACAAAAACGCCGATAAACCCAGTTTACATAAAAAATCAATCTCACTGTAACAAAAAATGAAGTGATCTCATGTCACATGTTAGACGTAACTCACCATTGTTAAGGTTGAAGAGGAAGGAGCACATGTACTTGTCGTACACCTTGCCGCGCCGGTCGGCCTCGTCCTGCGAGATGATCTCGCCGCAGTACTCCGAGATGAACTCGTTCTTGTGCGCCGCCTCCTTCAGGAAGATGCCCCAGCCTGCTACGTCACTCGGAGCTAGCAGCAGGTGTTTGTGCAGACCTCTGTTGAATATAATTTTTTTTTTTTGTTTTAAATGATAACATTAGGAAAACTCTTTTAGACAAAAGATTATGATGGAGTTCTATACCGAGAAAGTAGTGGCCAGAAATGAAAAGAAGAAATCTATTTTCTTAAGAAAAATAACTTCGTGAACCATTTTCGCTACTACTGCACATATACATATATGTGGACACAACTCACCGCTGCACCTGCACGTTCTTACAGAAGACCTGCTGCGCATGCGACCTGGCCAGCACGCCCCTGGCGGGCGCGCCCCACACGTGCGAGCCCTGCGCCAGCGCGTGCGCGTGCGGCGCGTCGTGTGACAGTGTATATGTGGACACAACTCACCGCTGCACCTGCACGTTCTTACAGAAGACCTGCTGCGCATGCGACCTGGCCAGCACGCCCCTGGCGGGCGCGCCCCACACGTGCGAGCCCTGCGCCAGCGCGTGCGCGTGCGGCGCGTCGTGTGACAGTGTATATGTGGACACAACTCACCGCTGCACCTGCACGTTCTTACAGAAGACCTGCTGCGCATGCGACCTGGCCAGCACGCCCCTGGCGGGCGCGCCCCACACGTGCGAGCCCTGCGCCAGCGCGTGCGCGTGCGGCGCGTCGTGTGACAGTGTATATGTGGACACAACTCACCGCTGCACCTGCACGTTCTTACAGAAGACCTGCTGCGCATGCGACCTGGCCAGCACGCCCCTGGCGGGCGCGCCCCACACGTGCGAGCCCTGCGCCAGCGCGTGCGCGTGCGGCGCGTCGTGTGACAGTGTATATGTGGACACAACTCACCGCTGCACCTGCACGTTCTTACAGAAGACCTGCTGCGCATGCGACCTGGCCAGCACGCCCCTGGCGGGCGCGCCCCACACGTGCGAGCCCTGCGCCAGCGCGTGCGCGTGCGGCGCGTCGGCTCCGCACGCGGTGCACAGGTCGGGGTCGCACTCGCGCACGCCCAGGTAGCACGGGCACTGCTTGGTGTTGCACTGCGCCTTGCAGCGGCAGCCCGGGAACCGATTTTGACCTAAGAAATAAAACGAAAGTGATGAAACCCAGCACCAAACGAGGGGTCGAGGTATATGCGCAGGAAAATACATTGTATCGCTACTTGGACCAGTTAAAATTTTTCAAAAACGCATCCAAAAGTTACTGTTCCATAAAGACGCTAATGGTGGGTGATCTATCGATATCCCTTCAACATTAACTCATAGACATGTATAGCCTGTCCATCTACTACCACCTACGGTGGTCAGACCTGGTCACTCACCGAATCATAAAGTTTTGTCGTGAGTTTGCTAGAGAGTTATAGAGCGCAGTATTCTGAATGTAAAAACGACAGACCAAATACGGAATAACACGCTGCGCTTAAAAACGAGCATAATAGATGTGGGCAAAACGGATGCCAGGCTTAAATGGAATTAGACAGCCTATGTTAGCCGCATGGACAATGACCGTTAGGCAAGAGTCGCCATGCAGTGGGTTCCTGCAGGGGAAAAGCGCAGTCGAAGCCAAGGCCAACCCAGAAAGAGGTGGCGAGATAATCTAAATGCGTACGAGGATCTAAACGTGTAAGAATTCTAGACGGCGAAGGAGAAGAATTTTTAGGAGACCTTAAGACAAGCCTTAGCCCAGCAGTGGGACATTAACAAAAAAAAAATTATTAAGTTTGACACATACAAGCGTTAATTAGTTCTCAGCTTCTCAATTAGTCGACTCTTTTTACATTTTTGTAAACGAGTATAATTCTAGGATATATTAGAGATAATTGTTTTTCCTATTATCTATCTCCTAAAGTAAAGGCCATTAGGATAATGGGTTTTTGCAAAGAAAAGAGCATAAAAACTGAGTACTTTGTTATTGTTTAGGGTGATTAGGTTGACTTTTGGTTACACTGTGTCAAATGAATTTCGAAATAAAATACGTCCGTTGGTTATGAGGTTTATTGGTAACTAAACAAACAAAGATCATGCATCTCTTTATAATAGGATATTGGCGTTAACATAGGCCGCCCACCAAAGGACTACAGATAGTCCTTTAAAAACTATAATGAACTTATAAAAAAGTGATCGATAAATTATATGATTGACGTATGATACATGCAAAAATTAAACAATTATCTCATCAGATGCTGCGTCGATGGGAAGAGCACACAATTTTGTCACGCATCTCTTTGTTATTGTGTCACCACTCTTTACACTATATACCCTGGTTAAACCATCGGGGCCAGGGTGCTTGTCGGTGATGCGTCCCATGGACCATTTCCCCGGTGGGAGGTTATCTTGCTTGATCAGCACTATGTCTCCCTTCTTAAACTCTTCTTCGCGTTTTAACCATTTGGGTCTCTGCTGGAGTCTTGTGAGGTATTCCCTCTGCCATCTCGACCAGAAGTCACTCAACAATTTTTGGGTGTATTGCCAGCGTGTCAAGCTGCTAATTTTAGCGTCCTTTAGGTTTGGGTTCGGGACGGTGACTGGTGCTTCGGTTATTAAAAAATGACCAGGTGTCAGTGCTTGCATAGTGTCGTCGTCCATTGGGCATAATGGACGCGAGTTGAGGCATGCTTCTATTTCGCAGAGAACCGTCATCATCTCTTCGAATGTCAAATTCGTAGTAAGGACTCTCTTCATGTGATATTTTATTGATTTCACTCCGGCCTCCCACAATCCTCCGAAGTTAGGTGAATAAGCCGGTATAAAATGCCATTGGGTCCCGTCGTTTGCGAGTAACTCAGCGATTTTGCCATCAAATTGTAAACCAGCTTCTTTCCAGGTCTCATATAGTTGCTTATTAGCGCCAACAAAATTTCGTCCTTGATCGCTCCACAGATTTGTGCATTTTCCTCTGCGGGCGCAAAACCTTTTGAAGGCGCCTATGAACGCTGCTGTACTAAGGTCACCAACCAATTCCAAATGAAGTGCCTTGGTGGACATGCAAATAAATATTGCTATATAGGCCTTAGTAGTTCTGGCTCCTCTGCCCTTACTCATCAATAACTGGAATGGTCCCGCAAAGTCTACACCTGAGTTGAGGAATGCTCGTGCTGGTTTCACCCGTACGCTTGGTAAGTCGCCCATTACTTGTGTTCTCACTCTTGCGTTTAGCTTTGCGCATGCTAAACAACGATGGATGTATTGTTTGACCAGCATTTTCACTCGCAGTATCCAATACTTGGATCTAAGGTAAGTAAGCATCAACTGTATACCTCCATGCAACGTCTTCGAGTGGGCTTCTGCTATTATAAGATGGGTAAGTTTGCCTTTTCGACCCAGAATTATTGGGTGCTTGCATTCATCAGTCAACTCCGCGTTCCTGAGCCGACCGCCCACCTTGAGGACTCCATTCTCGTCAAGGTAAGGATTTAATGATTTTAATTTGCTTGATTTTTTTACTCTTTTCTTTCTTTTTAAGCTTTCTATTTCTTCTTTAAATTCTTTCTCTTGTTCTAATTTTATACAGGTTTGCAAGGAGAGTTCGAGTTCTTCAGTGGTGATTGTACTATCTATGCTTTCTTTTAATTTATTTTGTTTCAGGAATCTTCGGCAGTAGGTGATAGTTCGCAGTAGTTCAGTCAGTGTGTCAAAGCCATCGAGTTGCGTAGATAATTTATTACTTTCTTCGTTGTCGTTTTTTGTTACTTTCAGAACTTGTAAGGTGTTTTTCTTTCTTTCTAGGTCTGTTGGGGCTATGTTTAGTCTAGTGAACTGTATCTTCTGGTGTGATAACCACTGTGGTCCGTTCCACCATAGCTCGCAATGTTTCAAATTGGCCACTAACATGCCTCTTGACGCAATATCAGCTGGATTATCGTTGGATTGGACGTGATGCCACTGACTAGGACTTACATTGGTTGTGATTTCGACAACGCGGTTTGCCACAAACGCCTTCCATCTGTTCGGATCTCCATTTAGCCAGGAGATGACAATAGAAGAGTCTGTCCAAGCATATATTTGTGTTGTTGGTATCCTCATTGCTTGCTTTATTTGCTTGAGTAGTTTGGATAACAACAAAGCTCCACACAGTTCTAGTCGAGGCAATGAAATGGTTTTCAAAGGAGCTACTCTCGTTCTTGCAGCAATGATTGTGCTTTTCACTGTGCCATCTGAGTTTGTGACTCGGCAGTAGGCCACAGCACCGTAAGCTTGCACAGAAGCATCGCAATATCCGTGGACTTCTATGGAATCTATCCTTGAGCTCAATGTTCCCATCCATCTATTTATGTAGATTCCGTTTGCATTTTCAAGATCGGATCGTATTGTAGCCCATTTTTCAGCCAGTATGGTGTTCAAAACTTCATCCCAATCAATTTTTTCCTGCCAGAGTTGTTGAATTAATATCTTTGCCATAACAAGGCAAGGGGCAATCCATCCGAGTGGATCGAATAACTTTTGAATGTCGGATAGAATGCTTCGCTTTGTGACTGCCTTGCCAGTAGCTGGTAAGTTCAGATTATACTCGAATTGGTCTTTACCCAAGTTCCATTGTATACCCAGAGCTTTAACAGTTCCATCAATCTTTAGTTCCAGATGTGCATTTGATGATCTTTCACTCGGTTTGATAGTCTCCATGAAATCACGGTTGTTTGAAGACCATTTTTTCAGTTCGAAGCCACCTAGACGCAGTAGTTTTTTGAGATCTTGACTAATTCGTATAGCTTGTTCCAGCTCATCGTGTCCTGACATTACATCATCGACGTAAAAGTCCTCACGCAATATCTTTGCTGCTTCGGGATATTTGTCACCCTCATCATCTGCCAATTGCATAAGTGTCTTCACGGCGAGATAGGGTGCGGAAGCTGTTCCGAATGTCACAGTCAAAAGTCTGTAATCTTTGATGCTTTCCGATGTATCATCTCTCCATAGAATTCTTTGATAATCGCTGTCTTCTTTATTTATCCAAATCATTCTATACATCTTGTGAATGTCAGAAACATAACAAATAGCATGCATTCTCCATCTTTTTTTTTTTTTTTTTTTTTTTTTTTTATATTTTATAAACTAGCACTTGACTGCAATCCTACCTGATGGTAAGCAGTGATGCAATCGTCGATGGTAAAGCGCACTAGTTTATTAAGAGCCTATTCACTCTAGCCTTGAAGACGCCTAAATTATAATTGGCCGGGAAAACCGCAGCAGGCAAATTGTTCCAGTCCCTCGATGTACGCGGTATAAACGACGAGGCAAAACGCTTAGTCCGGACCGTGGAAGTTTCAACAACGTAAGGGTGGATATTCGCCGTACGCCGGGTTGTTCGATGGTAGAAAGGAGATGGCGGTATCAAGTCATGCAATTCCCGCGCACACTCTCCAAAATGCATCCTGTAAAACACCGAAAGGCTGGCTACTCTACGCCTGTGCTCGAGGCTTTGTAGATTGGACTTAACCAAGTCTGGATCACCAATTAGCCTCTTCGCACGCCTTTCCACCGAGTCCAAAGCTGCTAGGTGGCATTTTGCAGCACCAGCCCATATGTGGCTGCAGTACTCCACACACGAACGGACTTGTGCTTTGTATAAGATTAGAAGCTGTTCCGGTGTGAAGTACCGCCGGACTTTTGCTAGAACGCCGAGTTTCCTAGCAGCTACCTTAGCTTTGGACTCAATGAACCGCCCAAAGTTGAGGTCTGAGGAAATTTCTACCCCCAAGAGCTGAAGGCGGTCGGTGCACTCCAGGGATACATTCTGGAAAGCAGGAGCCAAGGTGAACGGGCTCCTTTTGGCGGTGAACAGACACGCTTGTGTTTTGGTGGCGTTGAATCCCACAATATTGGCTTCGCCCCATTTGGAGACTGCCTGAAGTGAAGCATTCGTCCGCTCCACCATAGCCTCCCTTTCAGCCTGGATCAGCTCTTTACTAGCCCGAGGAGTTGGCAGGTATCTGTCTACAACTGTGCTATCATCTGCATACCCATAGATACCGGGCATCAGCAGATCGTTGATATGCAGGAGGAAGAGAGTTGCAGAGAGAACAGACCCCTGAGGAACTCCGGCATTAGTCGTCATGGGCTCTGATGAGCATCCGTTGACAACAACTCGGAGAGACCGTTCACTCAGGAAGTCTTTTACCCAACTAATCAGGCCAGGGGAAATGCCGTACGCTGGAAGCTTACTCAAAAGGCTAGCGTGCCATACCCTGTCGAAGGCCTTCGAGACGTCTAGAGAAACCGCAATCGCTTCCCCATTCCTCTCGAGGGCCTCGCCCCACAAGTGGGTGGCATAAACTAGTAGGTCCCCAGTAGATCGATTGCGGCGAAACCCGTACTGTCGGTCACTGAGGAGATCGTTACCTTCCAGGTATGCCATGAGGCGCGAGTTCAATACACGCTCCATAATCTTGCAGAGTATGGAGGTTACCGAAATCGGCCGATAGTTGTTAGGATCGGCACGACTGCCCTTTTTGGGCACGGGTTGTACATTGGCAAGCTTCCAGGACTTGGGCACTATTCCAGTCCTAAATGAGAGGCGATACAAGCGAGTCAATACAGGAGACAACTCGGGCGCACAAGCCTTGAGAACTATCGCTGGTATACCATCTGGTCCACTAGCTTTATTCACGTCTAGACGACACAGTGCTCTCAGAACTTCATTGTTCCTTATGCGAATTTCGGGCATCGAGGTGTCGCAGAAAGGCAGAGTCGGTGGAGTAGCACCACAAGTGTCAAGACGAGAATTATGGGCGAAGAGAGATGCAAAGAGACCTGCTTTCTCTCTCGCGGTGTGAGCCAGTGTTCCATCAGGCTTAACCAGCGGAGGCAGTGTGGGCCGACAGAAGTTCGCTTCGACCGACTTGGCAAGGGACCAAAAAGCTCTGCTACCGGATGGCTGTGCAGAGAGCTTTGTGCCAATATGAGTAATGCGGTCAAAGCGAGCCTTCCTTAGTGCCTTTTTGTAGGACTTGGCAGCTTGGTTGAAGGCTCTCTTCTTTGAACTCAGATCCGGAGCTTTGCGGTCACGAGCATCAACCCAGGTGAGAAACGCCGAATGCTTAAGCTCTTCAGCTTTTATGCAATCGGCGCTGAACCATGGGTGAACTGAGCCACCGATGGGTACGTCGCTATAAGGGATGAAATACTCCATAGCTTGACGTATCACATCGGATACGGCATCTGCACAGCTCGACGGATTTTCAGAAGAGAAGCAAACCTGCTGCCAAGGATAAGACGCAAAGAAGTGCCGCATCTCATCCCAATCTGCCGACTTGTAACGCCACATCCGCCGTTCATCATCTAATGATAATGCTTCTCAAGTCATCTTGTAATATTAGACCTAACAAGAGTTCATCGTTCAACGAAATTCCATTGGAGCCCTTGCACGAGGCGTCAAAAACAACCCGAGTCTTCGTCGTTTCCTTGTCACTACGGATCACCGCATGGTGGGGTAAGTACACTGATTTATTGTTTATTTCATCCTTAGGTACCTCTTCTATATGTTTTAATTCTTTGTATTCATTGATCACCCTTGTGTATTCTTGCTTAAGTTCTTTATTTTGATTAAATCTTTTTTCCAGCTGAAGGAGTCTTCGCTTTGCTTTTTCTCTTGTGTTGCCTTCAACTGATTTTGGTTGTTCTATTTTTAATGGTAGTTTGACTATGTATTTTCCATGTTTATCTCGCTTGTGTGTCTTCTCGTATATGTTTTCACATAGTTGTTCAGTTAGGGTAGGTTTTCTTTTCGTGTCGGTGTCAACTTCCCATATTGTGGTCAGTAAATCTTCTATGTTAATTTCTTGCTTCATGGCCGTCAATGATTTTTCTCGTGCATTCAGCTTGATTGTTATTCCACCCATTAATATCCATCCCAGATAGGTGTTTTGGGCACATGGTGTGTCTGGTGGACCCTTAATGAGTCCTTGCTTGAGAATTGCTGCATATTCGTTTACGCCCAACAACAGATCAATGGGTCCTGATTCATAATAATTTGCATCTGCTAGTTGGAGGTTTGCTATATGCGGCCAATCAGTCCCCCTCATGGCGCTCATCGGTATGTTCGAAGTCAAGGGCTTGGACATCACGTAGGCTTTGATAGGTAAGTAGAATTGGTTTTCCCACCGTGACAATACTTGAAACTTGACCTCGTGCTTGACTCTCATCTTCATTGCTTCCATTCCGGAGACGATTAGATTTACTGGTTGTTTTTCTAGATTCAGGATCTGAGTTACCTTCTCGCTAATGAAACATGCTTGAGATCCTGAATCTATCAGTGCTCTTAAAACAGTAGTGTGTCCATGCTCACTCTTCAAAATTACTACTGCTGTAGCCAATAGTGATATCTTCTGCCCCGCGGTATAATGAGACGCAACCATTGTGTGAACCTTCTTTTCTTCTACATCTGCTTGGCTGGATGAAGTCAGTTGCTTAGTTTCTACGTTCTGTGCTGCTTCATCAATCTTCTTGTGTTGATGTAAAAGTGTGTGATGTCGTCTCTTACAAGTGCGGCAAGACATTGGCATACGGCACTTGAACACCGAATGTCCCGCCCCAAGGCAGTTGAAACATAATTTGTTTGCTTTGACATGTTCGCTTCTCTCATTAATTGTCATTTTATTGAATGTGCTGCAATGACACAGTGTGTGCGTTTCTTTACATAAGGCACATGGTTTTTGTTGTTTATCATTATCTGTTGCTGTAACATGTAGAACACGCTCTTTGCTAAGTTTACTGGTGGTTGTCGGGGAAATCATTTCAAGCGTCCGGAATTTAGCTTCTAAAAACTCGCGCAATTCCTTCCATGTAGGCAGTTCTTGGGAGTTCACCGAGTAGGCAGTTTGTTCCCATTCTTTGTGTGACTCCGGGTCCAACTTCTGCACAACCAGAAATATAATTACTGGATCCCAGGAATCAGTAGGCACTCCCACATTTTCTAGACTATTAATCACTTCTGTGGTACAATCCAGGAGGGCCTTCAGGTGTACCGCCGTTTGACTGGTACATTTTTTCTGATAGAATAACCGCTTCATTAATGCGTTTACTATGATTCGCCTGTTATCGTATCGGTAATTAAGCGTTCCCCATGCTTGAACATAATTAGCACCCGTCACCTGAATGTGTTTCAGTAAAGATGCCGCTTCGCCTGTGATACTGGTCTTCAAATAATGTAGTTTTTCAACTTCACTTAGCGTCGGGCATTCATGAATTAATGATACATACAAGTCTTTAAATGTGGGCCATTCTTCGTAGTTACCGGAAAACGGAGGAAGTTGTATGTTAGGTAGCATCACTTTAGCTCGTGGTTTTCCATCACACGATGTATTGTCGCATGAAGGTTGGTCACGGTCAGTCATCTTCGAAGTGCATGCATCCAACATTTCTCTAAGGTCTCCTAACATGCATAGGTACAAGTCTTCATGGAGAAGGAATTCTTCATTCACGTAGTACGGCAAATTTCCACGTTGTTCCCGAGTTGTATTTTTCAACAGGTCGTTGTGCGCCTTCTTAAAAGATACCCAGTAATCTTCAATCGTTTGAATACGAGTTCGTAAATATCCAGGCTTCAATAACCGTTCTTTTGGGCACTTTTTAAGGTTTATTTGGGTCTTTTTGAGTATTGACGCCAAATCTTCAAGTATAGATAACGCTTGATCTGCTTCAGAAGTCATTGTTTATATGTAAATCACAAGAATCTTCAAAACGTAGTTCAATGTCTAATCGAGAATAGTCTATTTTCTATGTTATTAATGTTCAAATGATACACCGATACACCTTGCACACACACTAATTGACCAGTTCTAAGAAATTCGTGCAAAACAACACCAGGTGTTCCCTTATCGCGCTATGGAATGCGGTTCTTTTGTTCTCACGTCGGGCGCTCCGTCAATTCCCAATGAGGTTCGATCCGGCTCGTAATCGACCATATGTTTAGGGTGATTAGGTTGACTTTTGGTTACACTGTGTCAAATGAATTTCGAAATAAAATACGTCCGTTGGTTATGAGGTTTATTGGTAACTAAACAAACAAAGATCATGCATCTCTTTATAATAGGATATTGGCGTTAACAGTTATTATTTTATGAAAAACAAAAAATGATTTAATTGGTTTTCCCAGTATAACGGCGATATAAGAATGAAGGTTTTGTTTTTTGGTTATAAACTAGTGCTTGATTGCAATCCCACCTGATGGTAAGCAGTGATGCAATCGTTGATGGTGAGTCGCACTAGTTTATTAAGAGCCTATTCACTCTAGCCTTGAAGACACCCAAATTATAATCGGATGGGAAGACCGCAGCAGGCAAATTGTTCTAGTCCCTCGACGTACGCGGTATGAACGACGAGGCGAAACGCCTAGTTCGGACCGTAGATGTTTCAACAACGTAAGGGTGGATACTCGCCGTACGTCGGGTTGTCCGATGGCGGAATTGAGATGGCGGAATCAAGTCATGCAATTCCCGTGCACACTCTCCAAAATGCATCCTATAAAATACCGAAAGGCTGGCTACCTTACGCCTGTGCTCTATGGCTTTGAAGATTGGACTCAACCAAATTTCGGTCACCAATTAGCCTCTTCGCACGCCTTTCCACCGAGTCCAAAGCTGCTAGGTGGCATTTTGCAGCACCAGCCCATATGTGGCTGCAATACTCCACACATGATGGGACCTGTGCTTTGTATAACAATAAAAGCTGTCCCGGTGTGAAGTACCGCCGGACCTTTGCAAGAACGCCAAGTTTCTTAGCAGCTAACTTGGCTTTGGACTCAATCATCATCATCATCAGCCTTTTAATGTTCCCACTGCTGGGACACAGGCCTCCTCTCTAAGAGAGGAAATGAGCCGTAATCAACCACGCGGGCCCAGTGCGAATTGATGGTTTCCTCAAGATGTTTTCCTTCACCGTTTTAAGAGCAGTGGTGATGAAATAAATTACACAAAGTAATGCGCCTGGCCGGGCTTGAACCCGCGACCTACTAATCGTAAGTCGGGGCCGTTAACACTCGGCCACCACTGCTCACTCAATGAACTTGCACTCAATGAACCGCCCAAAATTAAGCCCTGAGGAAATTTCTCCAAAAAAAACTCCCAAGAGCTGAAGGCGGTCGGTGCACTCCACGGATACATTTTGAAAAGCAGGAGCCAAGGTGAACGGGCTCCTTTTGGCGGTGAACAGACCGGCTTGTGTTTTGGCAGCGTTGAATCCCACCAGATTGGCTTCGCCCCACTTGGAGACTGCCTGAAGTGAGACATTCGTACGCTCTACCATAGCCTCTCTTTCGGACCAGATTATCTCCTTACTAGCCCGAGCACTTGGCAGGTATTTCTCTACAACTGTACTATCATCTGCATACCCATAGATACCGGGCATCAGCAATCGTTCATATGCAGCAGGAAGAGAGTTGCAGAGAGAACAGACCCCTGAGGAACTCCGGCATTAGTCGTCATGGGCTCTGATGAGCATCCATCAACAAAAACTCTGAGAGAGCGTTCACTCAGGAAATCTCTTACTCAGTTAATCAGACCAGGGGAAATGCCGTACGCTGGAAGCTTACTCAATAGGCTAGTGCGCCATACCCTGTCGAAGGCCTTCCAGACGTCTAAGGAGACGGCAATCGCTTCCCCATTCTTCTCGAGAGCCTCGCGTCTTAGTTATTATAATAATAATATAATAATATTCCATAACTATTACACAACGCCGTCGAGTCCCAAGCTAAGCAGAGCTTGTGTTATGGGTACTAGACAACCGATAAACATACTTATATAAGGTGTTAAAAAATTAACTGCAAGAATTTTGTCCACTTACTCGCCATCGAAAAACGAACACATCAAAAAAAAAAAAATTTTTTTTTGAGCGTTTTTATATTTTCACATAAATAAAATAATTTAGTATAATATTTTTTTGTGCGCTGTACCCAGGGCTGCGCTTGCAGCTTGGGCCGCCATCGTACCGCGCGCGAGCGGCTTGCAAGCGGTTCCCCCGCCGCCCGCTACTCTTCCCGCAGCTCTCTCTACCCCTCCCGACCCTTAGTTGTTCGAAATCCGTCGCGTGGTAAGGGTGTTTTCTTGTGTCATTACGGCGAATACGTGCGTTCGTGCAGTTTCGTGCTTTTAATAATGCCGTTTACGTATTCCAATCGAGAGTACTTAGATATGGTAGTGTGCTACATTACGACTGGTCAAAGTTTAGCTGCGGCACGTAACCGTTACCGTGAACTGTATGGTGAGCAACGACGAGTGCCTGCTGTCCAAACAATCCTAGGAGTCTACCAGTACTTTTAATAGTCCTATAGGTATAATAAAATATGCTATTTGTAAGTAAGCTCGATAATGTGCCAGTGCAAAGTCTGAGAAATGTGATAGAAAAATTAGAATCAGCTGTTTACGAATTTGCGCCGTCGCGTGTCGTGTGACGTGTCACAGGGGTGAACGACTCACGCGTACCTACGGCGGGGCGGCCGCGCCGGAGCACGTGCGGTGTACAGTACGCATATTCAATAATTTTGTGTGAAGTGAAAATATTGCATATCTCCGAAACGGGTTGTTATTTAAAAATCTTTTTTTCGCCATTTTTTTTTATTTGTAATTCTAAACCAGTTCTTACTTTTCTTGCAGTTAATTTTTTAACACCTTATATATATCTAAATACATACATATTATAGATAAAGAACAAATGATCGTGCTGATCACACAAACATTACTCCTGGGCGGGAATCGAACCCACGACCTCCAGCATAGCAGTCAGGTTCATTAACCACTAGACCAACAGGCCAGTCAAATATTTGATGTTTATTTTGGTTTCTATAAGTGAGATATTTTATTTGTGTGTGTAATTGAACCGTAGCCATTGTATTATAATGTCGAAAGTCATAATGTACATTTATATTTAAGTAAACATGTTTTTTTACATGGTATAAATTAGTGCTTGATTGCGATCACACCTGATGGTAAGCAGTGATGCAATCGTTGATGCCAATGGTGAAGCGCACTAGTTTCAGAGCCTATTCACTCAAGCCTTGAAGACACTCAAATTATAATCGGACGGGAAGACCGCAGCAGGCAAATTGTTCCAGTTCTTTGCTGTGCGCGGTATAAACGACCAAGCGGAACGCTTAGTTTGGACCGTATAGGTGTTAATAATGTAAAGGTGGACACTCGTCGTTCGTCGGGTTTTCCGTTGGTAGAAAGGTGAAGATGGAATCAAGTCGTGCAATTCCCGTGTACACTTTCTAAAATCCATCTGGGCTTATTTACTTGTATTACTCGCACGTTCCTGCTGAAAGTCTGTGATTTGGAAAGACGTACAGTTGGAAGGCCCCCTACAAGGTGGACCGATGACCTAGTAAAGGTTGCGAGAATCCGGTGGATGCAAGACGCACTGGACCGTTCATTGTGGCGACACTTGGGGGAGGCCTATTTCCAACAGTGGATGTCTTTCGGCTGAAATGATGATGATGAAATTCGGACCATCAATACTTCTTTGCACATTTTTCATTCGAGTTGTTGCTAGATGATAATATCTTTTATGTAGTCTTTCGTATACGCATACGGTAGGATTTAATATTAAGGGTTGTTACAGTGTGAAGTATCGTCGGATCTTTAAATTTTTTAGTTGTTATTTTGGATTTGAATTCAATTAATGGTTCAAAGTATGTGCTTTTGTGTCACTGATATATGCACATAAAGCTTAAGATTTCGAAATTCATTTATTGATGCCCTGAAAAACCTGAGAGGCTTAATCAGTTTTTGGAGAAAGGTAGGCTGATTGAAATAAGTTTACCAAAGATTATGACCGCCATGGTCGTGGCGGGGGCGCGCGGGGCGGGGGGCAGGGCAGCGCCCCGAGCTAACGTTATCCCCGCAACACTAACATCAATGTAACTTTATCATCACTCGTGGAGACCAACCCTGGAGTGGATTTGTTTGCTGATGAATGGAAGACGATATTATTACAAAATTTACAGTTCTGTACGAAGACAGAATGAAAGGTTTAAATTAGTATTAATGGCTATTTTGCTATACTAAATAAAATAATAAATAATAATACGTAGACGATGTAGGCCAACTGGCCTCCGTAGCCTGGCTGCGACTCGGTGACCTTTTTAGGAAAACCGAAGGATTTGTCTGTGCAATTATGGATGAAATTATCATGACGAATAACTACCGGAGATTTATTGTGAAGGACGACGCGGTTGACATCTGTCGGGCATATCACCGTCCGGGAGAATCAATTCGTCACGTTATCTCTGATTGATCTCGTCTTGCTAATGGATAGACATAACTTACATAGACATAGCCTTGTAGCCAAGATTATCCATGATAACTTTACATTTTTCAAAAAACTCTCACTAATATAGTTTTTACAATTGACACAAAGCTTGTCTAAAAATTCTTGAAAACACAAAAATT
This sequence comes from Leucania comma, assembly GCA_958295575.1. Classification (NCBI taxonomy): domain Eukaryota; kingdom Metazoa; phylum Arthropoda; class Insecta; order Lepidoptera; family Noctuidae; genus Leucania; species Leucania comma. Next base: position 23,040,631 of record OY282478.1, on the reverse strand, counting down.
AAAATACCGCACATCTAACGAAATATAGACCCTTAAAACACAGGATTGATGCCCAGACAACGACACGGGACCACATCAAGCCACAAAGAAGATACCAGTACAACCTGGATGTCTTGAGGAGCGAGGAATTGTGATTGCTACAAGGAAAGGAGGTTGACCATTGTCAAGCACTGGGACAACACAGACTAACAATAATAAATGCTAGAAAGATCAACTTAAAATTACTCCTCTACTCTATACTAGAAGCAGATATACACCGTTAAATTTTGGTCGTTTTAATCCTGCGGGGGGTCTATTAGGTACATGAAACACTAACGATTTGTAGAGAAATTTAAAAAAAGAAGTACCTTTTTTTTAAACTCGAATTAATTTACGCATGTACGAAATTGTTTTCTTTAAGTAAACGTCAGCTGAGCGAGGCCAATGAACTGTAGGTAGTTAGTACGCAACGACCGACAACTACCTACAAGGTCATTGACTCGTTTACTTAAAATAAATAATTTCGTACATGCGTATATTACCTTGACTTTTAGAAAAAAAAAACTTTATTGTTTTAATTTTATCTTTACACATGGATAGTTTTTCATGTACCGAATCGACCCTCCACGGGATTAAAACGACCAAAATTTAA